>OX451739.1:123511228-124124216 GCA_948472305.1 Vicia faba | reverse complement strand
TATTATTATTATTATGTTTATTATTATTATGTTTATTATTATGGTTTATTATTATTATTATTATTATTATTATTATTATTATGTTTATTATTATTATTATTATTATTATTATTATGTTTATTATTATTATTATTATTATTATTAAAATTATTATTAGTTTTATTATTATTATTATTATTATTATTATTTTATTATTATTATTATTATTATTATTATTATTATTATTATTATTATTATTATTATTATTATTATTATTATTATTATAATAACACTACTTTTAGAGGAAGGAATCTATAAAAATAACAAACATGTAAAATTGATTTATTCTGTGATATTTTTAACATTATTTAAATTTTATGACTTTTTAAAATTTATTTAGAGATGGAATCATCCGATTCAATTTGGTTTGATATGGAAGTCCCTTTGTTGTCAAAACCAAATTATGTGGCAAAGTTATGCAATCATTCTTGGAGTTCAATTAACAACTCTCTGACCTGACCATTGAACACTTGATTACGTAATTTTGTTACTTGACTACGTGATTTTGTTGGATAAATGGTCGTGTCATTTTTTAAAATATTTTAATTATCATTAATGAATATATAATTTTTTTTTATGAGGAAAAATGTATTTTTTTATTATTATTATTATTATATGACAAAATAAATATATGATAAAAAACGAAACATTATAAATTAAACATTATATTTTAACATCCAGGTGGATGTTCTAACTTCTCCATAATATCTTCGATCGATGTTGCAATCGTCACATCCAGCTCGATCAAATATTTTGTTTCGTAAAAGAAAATTGTATTCTACATAACCCTTAAACTTGCACCCATCTTTAGCTCAAAGTTGCTGAACTCAATCTTTCATTCATTGTTAATCGCGGGCGAATGGTACTCGAGCTTCACAATTTTTTGATTGTCAGAGTATGATAGGAGATTCTCCAATATGAATTTTAGATCTAGAAGAGGAATGCACTCATTGAACTGAAATTGAATTGATGGTTTCGTCCCGTTGAAGTAGACAAATGCAACATGTCAATTGATGTTCATTATGTTGTAATGTGATTTGGTAAGAAATATGAAATGAGATCCCCCATACTTATACAAGTTTTAATCTAATATGGACCTTGAAAATTCTATCTTGTAGTAGGGAAAATTTCGAAAATGCATTTTTGAAATCACCCTATCCTGCGATTACAGAGATGCATTTTTGAAACCACACAATACAAAAGCAAATTTAGAAACAATGAGAAGCAAAACCTATTTTAGAATGAAAAATGGAGAAATTGTCTGGAAACTTAAGCATGTATTGAAATATTTAAAAATATATATATATTTGACATCATTAATATTAATACAAGATTACATACAAAACATGTATAACCACATAAATACATTATTGACTAAAAACTTAAAATGAATCTAAACACGTGTCACCAGTAAAATCTATATCTATGGGTAGTACCACCTTTGACTTTTGTCTATTCAATTATCTTTCAATCTCGTTCAACTTGGAAAACTCTTGCATCATTTTCAAGAAATGATCTGACCAAGTCTCGACTTTCCTTGATGAATGAGGTGTCCATTACAGTGATATTAGTTGTATAAGACGTCTCAGTTTCAAATAAACTTGAACAACAGTGCCGTATTTTTGAAATCCATCTGATAGACATAATACTATCATTTGGATATAGAGGTGTGGCAGTGTGCAGTGGAAAAAATGTTTCCAATAAATCGTATCTTATTAGATCAATACGCACTCTTTCATACACACTTGCTATAAGATATCCCTTTTCAGGGAAGCACGTCCATTTATTCTTCGTTAGCGGTCCACTAATGTTGCGAGCAAATGATATAAAATATACAAAAATAGATTGAAAATGAACATAAAATAAATTCGAAAATGCATCCTGGAGGAATTCATATAGAATACGAAAATGCATTTTCGAACGCAATATAACTTTTTCATCTAGAAAACAAGATTAATGTGAGCAATGAGGAATGAAATAAACGATCTTTACCTTGATTTTTAGTTTCTTTTGCTCCTTTTGATGTGTTGAAATAAAAGATTAAAGTTTTGGAGTGCAAATATGATTGAGAATGAAATGATTTTTGTCAGGATTTTGAGAAAAAATGGTAATGGTGTTTGATCAAGCAAGATTTTGTTTTATTAAAAATCATGTTTGACAACTCCAGAAATGTGACTGACGTGAAAAGGTAGCAGATTTTCAAATTACCACTTCATAAATCTGGAAATGCACTTTTGGAAAAGTCACTGAGTTGTTAAATTAGGAATAAATTGAGATGGCGAGTATGGAGATACATCTTCCGACTAAATTTTAGTAATAACCATATGGTCAAGGATGTGTCCCTAAATGTATAACGCGTGACACATCGTCTAGTTTCACTATCATCTTCCTAACTGGAAGGTGGAAGCTGTTTGTCTCCCTCCTCTTGCCACATCTTTGAAAAGGTTGTCATTAAGCCATGATCCAGTATGTTGAAACATGCAATGGAAAGGTTAGCTAGTCCATTGTCTCAAATGACATTAGTAATCCATTTCTTGTCTTGAGTCTACATAGGGATGATATTCTTGTCGTTATGTATACATTTCAACAATTTGTTATGATAGTGAAGAAATAATAAAATTAAAATTAAAAGCAATATAAAACAAGAATACAAATAAATTTTAAAGTATATATCATCTCTATCTCTATGCCTCTCTCTCCGTCTCTCCTAAATATCCCTGACCATGTGTTCCCTATAAAAATAAAATATAAATGTGCCATACGAGTCTATTACACCTCAGGAAATTCCACCTTAGCCTCTTGAACCTCGTACTCTTGAGGTTGAGGTTGTGAACAGTTGGTCAAATGCTATTCATATGCATCTCTCTCTCTCTCTCTCTCTCTCTCTCTCTCACACACACACACACACACACACACACACACACACACACACACACACACACACACACACACTCCTTTCTAGCAGAGGATGAACCTGAGTATTTATTTCTCCTAATGTTGGTTCTCAACATATTATTTGTTAGAATAAGATTTGGTTTGCAACTTTATCTCTGAGTTTTGATGATAACAAATGAGTATGTTTGTATGAAAATTTTTGGTACTCTAATGTTTGTTATTTTTAATATTTAACAAACAAGTTTTGCTTCTTATGAATAGTGCTGCCAAGACATTAGAAGAGAATAAGTTCCGCTTCTAGGCTACACAAGTTCTGATGAATAGTAGAAAAAGCTTCAGAAGACTATGAAGTAGTGACTCTGATACTCGTCCAAGAAACCAAGTTCTGAAGATAGAAGTTCTAACTAAAGTCCAGATGCTGAAGACTTATGTTTATGAAGACAAAGGGTTCTCAAAACCAAGTGCTGAAGATTCTGATAGACGAAGTTTTGAAGATTCTGAAGACTTGAAGTTCTGATGACCCAAGGTTCGACAAGGGTTCTAAAGACCAAGTGCTGAAGATTCTGAAGACGCAGTTCTGAAGACTCTGAAGACTTGAAGTTCTAAAGACCCAAGTGTTATTCTCATTCTTCTAACGCATGCTCAGAAGCCTCTGACGTCAGAAGAAAAATAGGATAAGATTTCGTGATACAAAAGTACATGGTATAACCAGATTATTTCATTCCACTACCATGAAGGGCAGACGTTGCATACGATATTTTCCCCCACGTGATTATTCAAGCTGCCAGCTTTTTGGAAATTCCAGAAATACCCTCCAACATTTATAATATTTTATTAGCTATAAATGGGCTTGAAGACTAAAAGAGAAAGCTTCTAACTCATATTCTATCAAGACTGTTTATACTCTTTCTTATTTTTCTTTGTCTATATTCTTGAAATACTGTTTACATATTTGCTTGTGTAGAAGCATATCTTTTGTAAACAAACTTTATTCAAACAGTTGTTTGATTTTCCTTAAGGGACCAATTGGTCAGAATCCTTGAGAATCTAAGATTAGTGTGTCTTAGAGATTGTAACGTTAGTCACTTGAAGTTAGCTTGTGCATTATAATAATCTGCGTGATTATTGGATTAAGACCTTGTTGAGAAAGGCGAAATCACCTTGGCGGATGGACTGGACTAGCTTGATAGTTTTCAAGTGAACTAGTATAAACATAACTTGTTCTTTCCTTCTTGCATCTTATCATTATTATCAATAAGTGAGGTAACTTGTTTATGTTAAAGGGGATTTTTTTAAAAGGAAAAGTTTTTGATTTAAAACCCAATTCAAACCCCCCATTTCTTGTGTTTTTCACACCTTTAGTTGGCATCAGAGCTTCGGTTATAAGGAGTTGAAAAAAGTTTGAATTTTTATCAAGCACCTAACAGTATTCAGTACCGATCCATATTGTGTGAAAAACAATGGCAGATAAAGGTAACAATGCTACTGTAACTGTTGATAATAAGGATAATGATAAATATCATTATAGTGTTAAACCTCCCATGTTTGATGGAGAAAAGTTTGACTATTGGAAGGATAAAATTGAAAGTTACTTTCTGGGATATGAATTGGATCTATTGGATTTAGTAGTTGATGGCTACACTCACCTAGTAGATGATAAAGGTCTACATATTTCCAGAAGTGCAATGACAGACGCTCAGAAGAAGGTTCACATAAATCATTACAAAGCGAGAAAAATTCTTCTAAGTGCAATTTCTTATAATGAGTATGAGAAGATCACAGATAGAGAGACTACAAAGTCTATTTTTGATTCTCTTCAGATGACTCATGAATGCAACAATCAAGTTAAGGAGACAAAGGCTTTGGCCATAATACAAAAATATGAAGCCTTCAGAATAGAAGATGATGAATCTGTGGAAACTATGTTTTCAAGATTTCAGACTCTTGTTGCAGGACTCAAAGTTATGAACAAAGGATATTCTACGACAAATCATATTAAGAAGATTATCAGAAGTCTGCCTAAGAAATGGAGACCAACGATAATTACCTTGAAACTGTCAAAGGATCTGAACAATACTAGTCTTGAGGAGATAATTAGTTCTTTAAGAAGTCATGAGATAAAGCTTGAACAATATGAACCTCATAAAAGAGTCAAGTTTGTGGCTCTGAAGTCTAAGTCTAGAAAGACCAATGCTTTTCAAGTAGAAGAAGAATCAGAAGGATCTGAAGAAGATTCAGATAAACTTTCTTTGATATCTAGAAGGATAAGTCAGATTTGGAAACACATACATAGTAAGTTTAGAGGACCAAGAAGATCAAACGGACCTGAATCTACATTTTGTTAGAAGAAAGCTTATGGGAAAGAAGTTACATGCTATGAGTGCAAGGATCCTGGATATTACAAGAATGAATGCCCAAAGCTCAAGAAAGCTTATGGGAAAGAAGTTACATGCTATGAGTGCAAGGAGCCTGGACATTACAAGAATGAATGCCCAAAGCTCAAGAAAGACAAGAAGCCCAAGAAGATATTCAAAGCTAAGAAAGGTCTCATGGAAACATGAGATAATTCAGAATCAGAAGAGAAAGAATCTGATGAAGAACATGCTAACGTGGCACTCATGGCCAATATAAGCATTAATGAAGTTATCTCAAAGGATGAACTGACCATTGATGATGAGTCAGACTCTAAAGACGGTGGTGAGGTAATGATTTCTCTTTCTCGTTTTGAACTTGAAACTCGTTTATCTGAAATGAAGAGAAAATATCAGCTTCTTCTAAGTAAACACAAAACTCTAAAAAATAATTTTGTAGTTACTTCTGAGAACTCTACTAAAGATGAGAAAAATCTTTCTGATTTAAATGAAAAATTATTTGTTTTAGAGAAATCAAATCTTGCTCTGAAAAGTAAAGTTTCAAGATTAGAAGAAGAGATTATCTCTAGTACATCTGTTACTGATGAAGTAATCAGATATGATAGAGCTTTTTAGAACTTCCTAGCTAAAAGCATAGATAGAAGCAAGATGGCTTCAATGATCTATGGTGTTAGCAGAAACGGAAGTAGAGGCTTGGGATATCCAGGACCATCAAAAATAATTGATGAGACTCTGAGTGTCAAACTAAAACCTCTTTTTGAACATTTCGTCCTTGGTGGCACTGATTTGAAATGTCCAGAACAAGAAGATTCTGATTCTACTGAAACACAACCACAAACACAGAAGGAAACTTCTAAGCCTAAATATTATGCACAAATTCCACTTGATGATCCTGTTGCACAAGATTCCAAAGGGATCAGAACCTCTAGAACTACTAACAAGAAATGAACTAGAAAATGGGTACCTAAGGATGAGATAATATATTTTGTAGATATCCTTGATGGTGCCACTGAGACATCAGTCATGGTATCTGGATATTGTATGCTCGGGATACATGTCGGGCGAAAGGCATATATTCCAAGATTTGGAACTTAAGTTTGGAGGAGTCGTTGGTTTCAAAGGGAATTAGAAGGGAAAGATCATTGGCTCTGGAACTATTGGTAATGGTAAATTTCCATCTATTAACAATGTTCTTTTAATCGAGGGTATGATGCATAACCTCTTCTCAATTAGCCAACTTAGTGACAATAGTTATGACGTCATTTTTAATCAAACGTCTTGTAAAGCTGTTAGTCAGAAAGATGGCTCAGTTCTTTTCAATGGAAAGAGGAAGAACAATATTTAAAAAATCAAATTATCAGATTTGAAAAATCAGAATGTAAAATGTCTTCTGACTGTTCAATAAGAGAAGTGGGTCTGGCACATATGTATGGGCCATGTTAACTTGAGAAAAATATCTCAACTAAATAAGCTTGGATTAGTCAGAGGCTTGCCCAATCTGAAGTATACTACAAATGTTCTTTGCGAAGCATGTCAGAAAGACAAATTTTAAAAAACCTCTTTTAAGGTTAAAAATATTTTTTCTACCTCTAGGCCATTAAAACTTCTTCACATTGACTTATTTGGACCAGTGAAAACTGCTTCTGTTAATGGAAAGAAATATGGACTTGTCATCGTTGAGGAATACATCAGATGGACATGGGTAAAATTCTTAAAACACAAGGATGAGTCACATTCCGTGTTTGCTTATTTCTGCTCCCAAGTGCAAAATGAAAAGAATTTCAAAATAGTCAGAGTTAGAAGCGATCATGGTGGAGAAATTGAAAACAAGGGTTTTGAATTTTTTTTGATTCTAATGGCATAATCCATGATTTCTCGTACTCTAGAACTCCATAAAAAATGGGGTTGTAGAGAGGAAAAATATGACATTACAAGAAATGGCCCGCACCATGATCCAAGAAATTCAGATGGCTAAGCACTTTTGGGCATGTGATACGGTGGGAGAACTGACTTGAGGTTTTGCGTTTGTGTTCTCAAATGTTTCAGTTTAGCAAGAGTCGCCACCGACTTTTATTTTATCCAAAAGGAAAGGTAAAAAAACACAGTAAAGACCTTTGAGATTGTTTTTGGGTTCGGGGGGTAGATTATGAAAAGGGAAGGTGCTAGCACCCTTTTCATCCATGGTTTTCCATGGGCTCTTAGTTACTTGTTTTAGATCACTTGCTTTGCTTTTTCAATTGTTTGAAATGGTGCTTTGTGTGGTTTTGAAAGTATTTTGAAAAGAGGCCTTTGTTTAGGCAATCTTTGTAACAATTCTTGTTTGTAAGAATGTATACAAAGATGTTTGTCTTTTGAAAAATGCTTCAATGTTTTGAAAGTTGTTTAGAAATTGTTTTGAAATGTGTGTGTGTGTTTGTTTTGAAAATAGCAAGGATTGTTTGAAAGAGATCAAGTAACTAGGAGCTATCTACCCTACTCAAAAGTCTTTCTTGTACATTTTTCATTCCTTTGACATTGTTAACCTACCATTGTTTTGGTAGATAACCCTATCTTTGGATGTTAAACGGGACGAGCGTGGGTCATCGTATGACCATGATAACAATATTACCAGGTATCTTAGCAAGCTTTAGGGACTAAGATCATTTGTTTTTAGGCAACCTTGTCTATCGTCATCGAGAGACTATGATCTTTTGTTTTGTTTGATTTTGCCAAGATACCTAGCATGCCTACCATGGCCATGTTTTAAGGCAACCAAGTGGGTGAAACCCTAGAGGTGCTTGTGTGCAAGGTGTTGTCATTTTTCATGCATTTTGTTTGTCTTGAATTAGGTCATGCTATTTGTTTGATTTTTGTCTTATCATACAAACCCTAGTTTTTACTAAACATGCATATAATACGATAAATTGCGTAAAGTAAATCTAAACTATTACAATAATATTATGGGAGGGGGGGGGGGGGGGGGGGGGGGGGGGAGGGTACAAGTTTTTAATAGGGGATATTGCTCAAAATAAAACCCTAATTTACTATTACAACCCAATTGAATTTATTGTACAAAAAAATAAATAAGCAAATATTTAAATATGCAATAAAAATGTAAATATGAAAAAATGTTTTTGGAATTGTTTTATGTATGAGAAAATAATATTATCAAAGTCCTAATAATAAGAAAAAAAATAATGTTATTATTTTTGAAAGGGGAAACCCTAATTTTTGATTAAAAGAAAAATATATGTTTTCTAATATTCTTGTCCATTTTTGTTTAAGAAAAATAATAATAATATTATGTATAAATATAAAAAATTTAAATATGTGAGAAAATAATATTTTATGTGTATGAAATGTAAAATAAAATATTAAGTATTTTATTATTATTTACAAGTTTTATTTAAGAAAATAAATTCTATTAAACCTAAAAAACTATTTTTATGCCATAAAAATAATAAAAATAATAAAATAAAATGCAAAAAATTAAGAAAATATATTTGGGATTTTTTAATGTTCATAAAAAAATAATAAAAGTAAAAAAAATATAAAAATAACAAGAAAATATGAAAAATAACAAAATATGAATCAGGGGGGGTGCAAAAGCAAAATGGGGGGTGTGAAAAGAAGCAAGCCCAAGGCGCCAGGCCCAGCCAGCTTCATCCCTGACCTTCAGACAACAACAACGTGCACGTTCCTGCTTGAAATCCTGTTCTTGCTATTCTTTGCATAAAATCAAAAACTTATAACATGAAAAATGTAGCTCATGATCACACGATTCCAAGGATATAAAGAACATGACCTAACTCTCAAAGATCAGAGATAATTTTAATGGCCCTAATTTCTGACCTAGTTTTTTCATCATGTTCAACAATCAAATACTCTTAGCTCAGTTAATATAAATGGAAACTACGCATATGTACAACTCAAGCATGTTAAGGACTACATTTTTGCTTCACAAACCTAAGCTTAAGGATGCCTAAATAGAGAGATAGAAACTTGAAAAATACCTTGTTCAGTTGAGTTTGGATATGGCAATGTGGGGACTTTAAGTGAGGCCTGAAGTTCTTGTGAGCTTCCTTGAAGTTCTCTCAAGCTTTTCCAATGCTCAGCTTGCCTTGTAGATGCCTGAATCTTGCTGCACGAGTCAACCTGCAAACCTTCAAAATGAAAATGGTGAAGCTTGAAACAAGGGTTACAGTTGCAATATAAGGGCCTGGATAGTTTAGGTAGGAGGTATGGAATGTGTTTGAAGTGTTTCAAAGCAAAACGCACGAGCCAATATTGTTTTGGAAATGGTTCTGCAGAAGATGCCCTGTTTGGGCAGAAAAATGGGATTTCTGTGTTTTGGAGTGTTTGAGCTGTTGGCAATTCGTGTTTCTTGCTTGTTACAATGTTGTGAGGTTGGTTCAAATGATGCTTAGTCTTGCCTTTATCAGATACACAAGTTATCTTGACTTTTGCAAGTTTCTTGCTTTTGAAGAAAAGTTGGAAGTGACAATGCCAAAGCCTGTACAGGCTTGCTTGCTAGCTGCACATAGTTGGTAAACTTTGCCTGATAACTGTGGATCTTGTTTTCAAAAAGAGATTAGGTCCATGGCTCAAGAAATGCAAAGTTGTAAAAGCAAGCTTTATGAAAATGGTATTATGCACTTTATGCCATTTTTGAATTAATTCAATGTGCAACGCTTCAAAGATCAGAACAAGACCATTATCCAATGTGTTTGCATTTAATTATGGAGTGTAGAAAGGATTAGGACCTGTAAAACCAAGTACAAGCATTTTTGAAACTAATTTGCAACTTGTAACATTGTGAAAATGCCATGGACAAAAGTGATAATTTGCCATTTTCATTTCTTCGATTCTCCCTAACCATAAATGATCTTGGAGATTTATTGGACATTTTGGAAAGCTTGTAATATGCTCTACAATCCATATTTGAAATGAATTTTGAGATTACTCTTGGAACTAGGTGAAAAATTTCCATGAAGTTAGGTCAAAAATCTGCCTAAACTAGGGCAAAATTTCACTAAGTTAAAAAGTTTATGGACCCCTATTCACAAAATCATAACTTGAGATACAAGCATATGTTGGGAAAACTTTGTGAATTAAAGTTTTATATTTCATGGAGGACTACAACTTTCATGTTGGAAGTTTTCTTTGAATCCAATTTCATCATGGTGAAAAAGTTGTGGAAATTTGGGAAAAAATAAGAAATTTCCATATCTTAGAAAAATTCTAAGTTATGAAAAATTTCAAATTAAAACCCTAATTTTCAAAATCAGGTTTCTTGGTCAACAAGTTTCACATTTTGACATATCTTGATGAATTATGACCCCTGGCACTTGATTTTGACCAAAAAGTCAAAGTTTGACTTTTTAGTGTACAGTTGATTGGAAAATTCATGTGTCAATCCTATGCATTTGAGATCTTTTGAACTATTTGATTAGGTCAAGATGATGCTATTGAGTCCTTTAAATCATGCTTGAACCCAATTGGTCATTGGCTAGGTCAAAAATCAGAAATTGCCCTTTCTCAGTCAAAACCCTAATTTTGACCATTTTGCCCTTTTGATGATCTGATCAAATTTCTTGAGGAGTTGTGGTCCAAACTTGATCAAATGGTAAATAGGAGCCTATAATGTTGTTGTGGATAAAAAATTATTAGGTTTGACTGTAAATTGGCCATGGTTGACTTTTTCCCCAATACAGCTGATTTTTAGGTCAACTGTCCAATTGACTGGTCCAAAATGTGATTCAAGGCTTGAAACTTGACATGAGAAATCTTAGAGGTCCAAAATGGTGTATGAAAGTCACATGAAACATTGATGGTCCAAAAATCCTTGTGCAAATTCAAACCCTAATTTCAGCCCATCAGTGTAAGGTGAGGTCTTGAGCTGAGCAAACCCTAATCTTGTCTGGGGTCCAAGGAGTCTTATGAGGAAAATCTTGATAAAATGAGAGGGAAAATTTTGGGGGTACAACATCTGCCCCTGTTCAATCTTCTTGAACCCGAAGAGTTAGATTGGCGAGTTGGCCGTTCGTGACTCGAAGGTAAAAGATGATTGGACACTAGAGTGCCCGTAAATTTGCACTTGTCAAAGTGTAGCTGAGGAAATGGGATTAAAGATTCCATTTGGAGATGTGATAGAATCTTGTTGGAGATGGGCTTAAAGATGCCATCCAAGAATGTTTGTTGAGTTGTAAGTTGTAAGTCAGGAGAATAAGTATCAGAATGGTATCCGCGTCTGAAACGTATCTGAGCTGTATCTGGAGACTGAATCTGAATGAGCAAAGGAATAACGTCCGTATCCGGAGCGTATCCAAGCTATATCTGAATGTTGAACTTGAATAAGCAATAGAATAGGATCCGTGTTTGGAGCGTCTCTGAGCTGGGGAAAATCAAAATAAGTGATAGAATGGCAACCGTGTTTGGAGCGTATCTGGACTGAAATCTGAATAAGAGATCTGAATGAGTAGCAGAATGACTTCCGCGTCTGGAGTGTATCTGAACTGTATCTGGAATCTGAATAATTGATAGAATGACTTCCGTGTTTGGAGTGTATTTGAACTTGAAATTGATAGTTGAATCTGAATGAGAAATAGAATGGCTTCTGTACTTGGAGCGTATCTAATCTCTATCTGAAAGTTGAAATCTGAATAAGAAACAGAATGACTTCCGCGTCTGGAGTGTATCTAAACTGTAATCTGAATAAGAGATCTGAATGAGTAATAGAATGACTTCCGTGTCTGGAGTGTATCTTTACTGTATCTGAAATCTTTGAATATTGCTAATGATAGCTGTTATTCTTATCCTGAAAAGGGTAAAATGTTAGCTGAAACACAAAGTCATGTTGCATGAAATGTATGATGCATTAAATGTGTTTTATCAATGTTTATGATATATGGATGTGATGTATGTGCATGTAAGCTGATTAGCTGTCTTGCTGAGGAAAATAAATCCCTGATAGCTGGGGATAATGAAATCCTTGACTGCTGCCGGGGAAAATAAATCTTTGACCGTTGCTGGAGATTCAAAATCTTTGATTGCTGAGGATGAGAAATCCTTGGTGACTGTTGGAGATTAAAAATCCTTGACAACTTCTGTGGGGATATGAGGATCCTTCATGTCTTGAAGTTGGAGTACTGAAAAAAATTCTGTTGTGAGAGTAAAGCCAGACTGATTGAATAATCTGCTTGGAGAATCCAGAGAGCTTTATTAATGTCTATTGGGGATTACACAATGGGAAACCTTTCTTCGTTGGGGAATAGAGAAAACTCTGAGGACTTCTATGGGGAATTAAGAATGAGAATCTTCATTCTGGCGACCTCACTAGGGAATTGAGAATCTTCATTCTGTTGGGGAGCCATGAAAACTTTAGCGACTTTATGCTGGGGAAGAAGGTTTTCTGATGGGGAGTAAGTTCAGGACCCTGTGGGAAAAGCTTATTCCTATTTGGAAAAAGTTCAAGAGTTTGGGTTGTATGCCACTTTACTGGGGAATTATCCTAGGTTGGGGAGGGACAAAAAGTTAAATGTTATCTGGTTGGTTTCCAGGCTTCAAGACAACTTGCTGGGGAATTTGGAGAAACTGGATGGTCTCCACTGGGGGTTGATAGTTGGAAAATTGACTTCGCTGGGGAAGAAGGTTCCATCTCCGCTAGGGATCTGTAGTTCAAAGTTTTTGCTCTGCTGTGGATTGGGAGTTTGAAAACTTAACTCTGATTGGAATTAAGGGCTTGAAATTATAACTCCTCCGGTGATATGTATTTCAAGGTTTTAGCTCCGTTGAGGATATAGATGATGTACTGTAGGGATTGCTCATGGAATAGTCCTAAGACGTTTTCCTATCATTTTAGTCTGTCAGTAATTATTCTTTTCCATCCTGTTTATTTGTAAACAGTAATTATGTTCAAATGCATATGTTCATCAATGAATCATTGGACGCTTTTGCAAATAGAAACACCAGTGTAAAAAAGAAAAAGACAAATAGTTTTTGTACTTTGAAAGAGATATCTTTGTATTAACTTTGAGTAGGTGTTTTGTACAAAGGAGACAGACATCCTAGTAAGAGGATGGTGTCATAAAAAATTGAGAAAAATTTATACAAAAAAAGATAGCTATGTGTAAAAAATCCCATGGGGTTCCCATTCTGCTATAGCCTTCGTAACTCCGAATATCTTGTCCATCCGTTTCTTTGTCCGAAGATGATTGAATTGATCAAAAGCTCAGAGTTTGTCTGTGAAGAGATTGTCCTTAAAGTGATCCGACGAGACATAGTCATACGCTTTAATTCCCTAACTTTTGCCTGGACTGCCCTTTCGGGTTTTCGATCCACCGGGAAACCCTTTTTTGCCCAAGTCGCCCTTTCGGGTTTTCAACTTGCCGGGTGTACAGATTTTTTGTTTATCCCTAATTTTTGCCTGAACCGCCCTTTCGGGTTTTCGATTCACCGGGATGCCCTTTTTTTCCTAGGTGTGTCAACCTAGCGGGTCATTTATGCGTAATATCTTTTGACTATGTCTGCGTTTGCAGGGTGCGGCAGGTCATCACCGCCCATGGTGGTTAAAATCATTGCCCCACCAGAAACGATGTTCTTGATTACAAATGGTCCTTCGTAGGTAGGAGTCCATTTGCCCCTGGGATCACTTTGCGGCAAGATAATGCGTTTGATTACCAGATCCCCGACTTGATATGTCTGGTGTCTGACTTTCTTGTTGAAAGCCTTGATCATCCGCTTTTGATACGTCTGACCATGGCAAACAACAGTAAGTCTCTTCTCGTCGATCAAGTTTAGCTGATCAAGCCGGGTCTGAATCCAATCATCTTCACTCAAACCAGCATCTTTCATGATTCTCAAGGAGGGAATCTGAACCTCGATAGGTAAAACAGCTTCCATGCTGTATACCAAGGAATATTGTGTTACCCCAGTTGATGTGCGTGCTGTGGTACGGTACCCGTGAAGAGAAAACGGTAACATCTCATGCCAGTCCTTGTAGGTGACTGTCATCTTTTGTATGATCTTGATATTTTTGTTCGCGGCTTCGATTGCACCGTTCATCTTCGACCGGTAGGGAGATGAATTGTGATGTTGAATTTTGAACTGCTCGCACAGGGCTGTGATCATAGTATTGTTAAGGTTTGTTCCATTGTCGGTGATGATCCTTTCGGGGATACCGTACCGACAAATAAGGTTCTGCTTAATGAAGCGGGCAACCACATTCTTAGTAACAGATTCGAAGGAAGCTGCTTCGACCTACTTGGTGAAGTAGTCAATGGCCACCAGAATGAAACGGTGTCCATTGGATGCTGTAGGCTTGATCTCTCCAATCAAGTCGATTCCCTACATAGCGAATGGCCAAGGAGCTGTTAAGACATTTAGAGGAACAGGAGGCACGTGCACCTTGTCTGCATAGATTTGACATTTGTGACAAGTGCGGGAGTGCTGATAGCAGTCAGCTTCCATGGTAGACCAGTAATAGCCTGCCCTTAGAATCTTCTTAGCCATCGTATGCCCGCTAGAGTGAGTGCTGAAGGTACCTTCATGCAATTCAACCATAATTCTTTCAGCTTTAGCTTTGTCCATACAACGGAGCAGAACATAATCATAATTGCGCTTGTATAGGATGCCATTACTCAAGAAGAACTTAGCCGAGAATATCCTTAAGAACTTTTTGTCGTTGACTGAAGCTCCTTAGGGGTATTCCTGAGCCTCGAGATACCTTTTGACTTCATGAAACCATGGCTGGTCCACTACTTCTTCGGTATTAATCTCGTGACAATGTGCCGGTTCGTCCATCCGTTCAATGGTGATTTGGGGAGCCTCATTATCCCAGTTAAGTTTAAACATGGATGACATTGTAGCTAGAGCATCCACTAGCTGATTTTCTTCTCGCGGGAAGTGCTCAAAGGTAATCTGCTCGAAATGTGGTAACAATGTAAGGACATGTTCTTTGTAAGGGATGAGGTTTGGATGCTTAGTGTCCCACTCTCCTTTGATCTGACTGATGACCAAAGCTGAGTCCCCAAACACAATCAAAGATTTGATTCCCAAGTCTATGGCAGCCCTGAGTCCAAAGATGCAAGCTTCATACTCTTCCATGTTGTTCGTACAGTTGAAGCAAAGTCTGGCTATGAAAGGAGTATGGCAACCTTCTGGAGATATGAGCACAACATCGATACCGTTGCCAAGTGCATTGGAGGCACCATCAAAGTACAGGCTCAATCAGGATCCTTGTTCAGGTCTGTCATATGGTCTGAAGTCTTCAATGTTGTCCAATGTCATAATGTCTTTGTCAGGGAAGTCGAACCTCATGGATTGGTAATCTTCGACAACTTGATGAACCAGATGATCTGCTAGCACACTCCCCTTTATAGCTTTTTGGGTCGTGTACTATATGTATTATTTCGTTAGGATCATCTGCCATCTAGCTATTCTTCCAGACAAAGGAGGCTTCTCAAAGATGTATTTGATCGGATCCATCTTAGATATCAGCAAAAGTGGTATGAGTCAACATATACTGCCTTAGCCGGCGAGCATCCCATACCAAAGCGCAACAAGTTTTCTCGAGCAGTGAGTATCGGGTCTCACAGTCGGTAAACTTTTTGCTAAGGTAATAAATGGCATGCTCTTTTCGGCCAGACTCGTCATGTTGTCCCATTACGCACCCCATTGAATTCTCTAGGACGGTCAGATACATGATTAGCGGTCTTCCCTCAACGGGTGGCATCAAGATAGGAGGTTCTAACAAATACTCCTTGATTTTATCGAAAGCAACTTGACAGTCATCATTCCATTTAACTACCTGATCTTTCTTCAACAGCTTGAAGATTGGTTCACAGGTAGATGTTAGGTGAGAAATGAACCTTGCAATGTAGTTTAGGCGTCCCAAGAAACCTCAGACATCCTTCTCAGTGTGAGGAGCAGGCATTTCTTGTATAGCTTTGACTTTGGCAAGATCAACCTCGATGCCTTTGTTGCTGACAATGAAACCCCAGAGTTTACCGGACCGGACTCCGAATGTACACTTGTTTGGATTCAGTCTGAGCTTGTACTCCTTCAACCTGACAAACAGCTTTTGCAAGTGATCAAGGTGTTCTTCTCCAGTTTATGATCGGGCTATCATGTCATCTACATAGACCGTTATCTCATGATGTATCATGTCATGAAACAAAGCTACCATGGCGCGTTGATAGGCTGCCCCAACATTCTTCAGTCCGAATGACATCACTTTGTAGCAGAACGTACCCCACTGTGTAACAAAAGTAGTTTTCTCCATGTCCTCAGGGGCCATTTTGATCTGGTTATAGCCTGAGAATCCGTCTATGAAAGAAAATACTTTGTGCTGAGCTGTGTTGTCAACCAAGATGTCAATATGCAGAAGTGGGAAATCATCTTTAGGGTTGGCCCTGTTTAAGTCTCTATAATCCACTCACATTCTCACTTTTCCGTCCTTCTTAGGCAAGGGCACAATGTTAGCAACCCATTATGGATAGGAAGTAACAGCCAGAAATCCAACATTGAACAGCTTCATAAATTCTGCTTTGATCTTCTCGGACATGTCAGGTCTCATGCGGCGGACCTTTTGTTTAACTGGTGGACAATCTTCTCTTGTGGGGAGACGGTGTATCACAATGTCTGTATCGAGTCCCGACATGTCTTCGTATGACCAGGCAAAGATCTCAACATATTCACGCAACATTTGAATTAGGCGCTCCTTGACACTTGGCCCTAGATTGACACCTATCTTGATTTACTTTTTGTCATCCTTAGTACCCAAGTTGATTGTATCCAACTGTTCCTCGTGAGGCTGAATTGCTCTTTCCTCTTGCTGTAGAAATCTGGCCAATTCCCCTGGTAGCTCACAATCTTCCTCACCTTCGTATTCGGCTTGGTTGATCAGATCTTCAGAGTCACTGAAGGCTATAGCAGTATCGTTACCCATGGGCTCCGGAGTGGAAGGGTACGTGCATTTGTGAGTGTGGGTGTGTGTAAGGGCATAGCCATCTTAAAACAACAAAATGTAAAAGAAAGACAATGAGCACAAAAGATTTATATATGAAAAGCGTCCATGATTCATTAAAATGACATATGAAATGAAAATAAGAACCCTTACAAATGGACCTATGTGCCTAGGGTAAGACACATGGTTGAAAAAGTATGAATTGTTTGTGAATTATTACAGTCCAATAGAAAATGGAAAAGACAAATTACTGATTTATGAAAGTAATCGGAACAAAGTCTTTTGCTTCCCAGTTGCACAATCCTCCGTCAACAGTAGGGAAAATCCAGTCTTCCAAGTTGCCCTCTTCTTCACTGTCCTCTAGCGCATTAACTCCTCGGTGGCTGATCTTCACAGGTGGCCCTCCGGCACGGGAGCGGCGCACAACCTTCTGATTATCCAAAGTAAATCCCAAGCCAAATTTGTCTGATTTGAAAGGAAAGTCGGGAAGCTGCCCCCAGATAGTGAATCCACCTTCTTCAATCACAGCCTTTGCATCTTTGAGAGACAACATCCGAGGTAGAGGTCTGGTAATCATGGGTACAGAAGACACTATCTTGGTTGCCGCAATCTCCTGAGCTACCTCTTCAAAATGCTGAAAAGGGGTTTCGATGAATTCGCCGTCCAATTCTACCTAGCGGAAATAATTTAGATGGCTTATCATGTATTCCTCTTCACCGTGAACAGTTATAATTTTCCCCTGGACATGGTACTTGAGCATTTGATGCAGAGTAGAAGTGACGGCTCTAGCATTGTGAATCCTTGGTCTTCCCAAAAAACAAGAATAGGAAGGACGGATGTCCATCACATAGAATGTGGAGTTGAAGGTTTCAGTTCCCACTTTAATCGGGATGTCCACCTCCCCGTGGACCATCCTCTTAGAACCATCAAAGGCTCTGAAAATTATATTGCTGGGTTTCAGGGTTAGGCCTTCATAATCCAATCTATCCAAGGCCTTCTTCGGCAAGACGTTTAAAGACAAACCAATATCAACCAAAACATGAGCTAGGGTGGTTCCCCTACACTCCACATGTAGCACGTCATTATGTTTTCTCCCTTTGGAGGTTAAATCTTCATCGGAGAATCCTAGACCATTGTCAGCTGTCAGACTAGCTACACACTCCTGGAATTGATCAGCGGAAGTTTCTTGCGGCACGTGGGCCGTCTTAAAAAATTTGACCAAAGCTTTAACATGTGCCTCAGAGCACAACAACAGGGATAACATAGATATTTTGGAGGGGGTCTGCCCCAGTTGCTCAACAACATTGTAATCACTTTTCTTAATAATCCTCAGAATCTCTTCCATCTCTTTCTGGGATGTTTCAGGAATGACTAATGACTGAGCCTTCGTCAAGACAGGCTCCTCTTGAACATTCTTTCCTTTTTTCTCAGCATCAGAATCAGGGATGGGAATTGTATTGTTATTGTTGGCGGGTATACTTGTAGGTACAATCACAGGGTTAATCTTCGGGATGGCCGCGAGTCCAAAGATTGTTGTTGGAGGAGCAATCTCTGGAGAAAAGATTCTCCCACTACGAGTAATTTTGCTTGTTCCAGCAATGTTACTGATGTCGAGATTATCTTCCTCAGAGCTTTCTTCTTCTGCAACCTGTTCAATCTGTTTGACACCATAGTAGTAGATTTCTCCACCATAGTTCCATGGTACCATTTTATCGGATTTGTATGTGGTTGGCCTTGGCATTGTTATCTTCAAAGGAGTAATCATAGGAGCGGATGTAATCCTAACGGGTTTTTTAGGAACCCTGGAAGAATTGGCGTATATGGTTATTATTGAAACTTTTTGAACTGGAATGAGTGAGATGAGAGCTTTCTCAAACAAAATTTCCTTGTTATCAATCAATTGTTGTATTCCTTTCTTCAGTAGAGGACAGTCAAACGGAGAGGACATGCAAGCACGACAATCTTGGTCACATCCTGGGAACACCCCAGCTTTCAACAAATTTAACTTGATAGTGAGGAGAGGAGTCATCAATTCATCCACAGTAGAAACAAACAGGTCTTCTTCCACAACACTGACATTGTGTCCATGCCTAGGCATTGGAGCATAGATAACATTCGGTTTTTCGGGAGCTTCAAATTCAACTTCCTTTGCGTCAATCAGATCTTGTATCTTGTTCTTCAGGGCCTAACAGTTGTTGGTGTCGTGCTCTGGACTTTCCGAGTGGTACGCGCATCTGGCGTTGGAATGGTAATGTGGAGAGGTAGTGTTAGGATTTTTAGGGGTCTCTTTCAGCATGGCCAGGTTCAACTTTAAGAGATGGGGTAAGACTTGAGCAGGAGTCATGTTTATCTTGGTGAATTTCCTTACAAGCATTTCCACCCTTTGCTGATTATTCCTCGGCTAATCGTTTCTCGGTTGATTGTTCCTCGGCTGATATGAAGCAGACTTTTGAATCATGACGGCCCCAACTGTTGGTCGTCTTTCGGTTCTTCCCTGATTCCTCTGGGCATAGACAACTGACACTTCTTTCTTTCCCGTAAAGAGATTTTTGCAGCAGCTGAGGTAGATGCATCCTTCTGAATTTTCCCGCTTCTAATACCAGCCTCCACTCTATCGCCAATTAGAATCAACTCAGTGAAACCTGCAGAGGAGCTTCCTATCAGGTGATTAAAGAAAGGAACTGACAGCGTCCCTAAGAACATATCAACTAGCTCTCTTTTAGACAAAGGTGGCTGCACCCTTCCGGCTAAATCCCTCCATTTCTAGGCATAGTCTTTGAAACCCTCGTTGGTAGCAGTGATACGGTGGGAAGAACTGACTGTTTTTGAAATGCTGGTTTGCGTTTTGCGTTTGTGTTTGCAAAATGTCGCGGTAAGCAAGAGTCGCCACCGACTTTTATTTTATCCAACAAGGAAAAGAAAAAAGCACCAAAAAATTCCTTTTTCGAGATATTTCTGAGTACGGGGGGGTAGATTATAGAAAGGGAAGGTATTAACACCCTTTCTATCCGTGGTTATCCACAGGCTCTTAGGTACTTGCTCATTGTTTTCAAAATTGTTTTCTTTGTGCTTGTGGGTTTGAAAAAGTTTTTGTTTGAAACTTCGATTTAACTCTTGCTTCTGTCTTCAAGAGTGTAATGAAGTGTTTTTTTGAAAACTTTGTTCGAAAAGGAGTGTAAGTGTGAAAAAAAGTTTTGTTTTGAAAGAGCAAGTATCTAAGAACTATCTACCTACTCAAAAAAGGAATCGTTCTATGCTAGTTTCCTTTAGACAATGCTATCCCAATATTAGTGAGTAGGTAGCACCATCGTTGGAGTTTGAAGGTCAATTCAAATGAGGGACATACGGTCACTAAAGCAATGTTAGGACGCCTTAGCGGTAACCCTAATGTCTTAGATCATTTGTTTGAGGCAACAATATCCGAGGCAACCATTTCGAGGCGACTATGATCTTTTAGACAAGAGGGCGACCTCTAAAGCGACCTATACTCAATGACCGTTTACGAAGGCAACCAAGTGGGGTGTACCCTAAGAGTGCGCATGTGCGAGTGTGCTGTTTTCAGTTATTTTTATCTTTGCACATGTTAAGGGTGATCTAATTTGATTTTAAGATTAAACATTCAGTCTTGTCATGCAAACCCTATTATCAAACATCTAATAGTTATAATTTGCAGAAATTAAAGGTGCAGAAATTAAATTATAAGGCGTCGGGTATTTACATCGCCAAAAGCAACCCTTTGAAAATAAAATAAAGCGATAAAATAATTAAATATCCTAATTATCTATTACATTCCGGAAGCAGATACGTTAATATGGGTAAAAAATAAATAAAGCGCGCGAGAAATTAAATCGAATGCGAGTTTAGGGTTTTGACCCTTTTGATTAAAGAAGATGCTTTTTTGTTGTTTTTATTTAAGAAAATAAATTAAATTCTAAATTAAATGCTAAATTAGAAATTAAATAAATTAAATGAAAAATAATTAAAGACATATTTTTGGTTTTTTTGTTAATTTAAGAAAGAAAATAAAATAATTAAATTAGTAGTTAAAACCTAATGATTTTTTGTTATTAATTTTAAATATTTACAAAAATAAATTAAAGTTTCCTAGAATTAAAAACCTAAATTAATTAGTATTTATTAAAAAAAAGAATTCTGAAATTTATTGGATAAAAATATTTTTTGATGATTTTTTTGATAAAACGGAAATATTATGATTGATTAGTAATTAATTAAAATAAAGCAATTAAATTAAATAAACAAAATAAAAAAAATTAGAAGAAATGGGCCTGATTAGGAGGTGTTGGAAGCAATTTCCTTGGCCCATTAAGCTAGCTCGTTTGACCCTTTGGGATCCAGTGTGGGCGCGTTGACTTGGCTTTTGGTGGACCTCCAACATGGACCACCAGATCTGGCCCTTTGGCCATCTGGCGCTTGGATAGGTGAGGGAGTATGGTAGACCGCAGACTGGCATGCACATTGGAAAACCTAAAAACGAATAATTTTGAGAAAGAGGGGGACCTGGGATTCGAACCCAGGGCCCGAAGGGAATATACACGCTATGTCTACCACTACACCATGCTGCTTCAATTGTTAATACAATACGAATTAATGATAATATAATAAAACAAAATTCCATGGTCAGAAAAATAAAAAGGCGCACAATATTTGAACCAGCCAATGGATGGATGACACGAGTTCATCCCTGACCTCCAACACTGTAAACGTTACCTGCGGATTTTTATCCGCAGCTAAATGCACAACTTCCTCCTAAAATCGTCCTCAGGCCATGTAAACACATTCCAAGAACATGGTTGAACTCGTCATGACCTCCTGATCACAACCATGTCCTTCATGTAAACCAATTTTCCCTGAAACATAAAACCACAAAAAGATCCAAGAAACCCTAACTATGGTGGTTCTTGTTACATATCAGATAAATGAAATTCGTTAATACCAAAAGCTTTCAAATGTTCTTGTGATCACAAATATGCCATTATTTTACTCAATGGATGCCAGAATAACACAAATCGAATTCAATAAAGTAGCTATGTTACGAAGGACTTACAGTGCACTAGGAGATCTGGAAACGCGTTGTCTGGACCGGGTTAGCTTGTGAGAATTTCCAGGAAGCGATTGGGATACGTCTCAGGCCTTGAAAATGCCTCCAACCTTGATTTCGATCTCAAGCTTTTTTGTGATTTTTGTAACTTTAGTTCTGCCTCTACCAGTGCTCTCTAACCCTTATTTTCGTGCCTCTTGCTTGCTTATGTATTGTACATTGCATTAGGTCTCAATTTGCTGTCCAAATCTCTCCCCATTAAGGATTTGATATTTGATTTAATTTGCTTTTACAAGCTTTCCAAATTTGATCCAAATCATATCTTCTTGTGCATAATAACTTTGACACGAATTTTATTGCAATGCTAGCTGTGATCAAAGCCTAAAACAACCAGAAAATCATTAGTTATCAATGCCTTAGATTTTATGTGATTTTATTTGATTTAAAATGAATAAATTCAAATAAATTCAAATTAAATAATAAAAATGAGATATGGACACATGGCCAAGGCTAGAACACGTGGGCAACAATGCAAACTCAAATCAAGTGGAAAAGAATGGGCCCATTTGGCAAAATTTGAAGTTTTGGGGATAGTTGACTTTTGGCAATTTTGCAAAAAAGTCCAACTTCAACAATGCATAACTTCTTCAATTTTGAACTTTTGGAGGTGTTCTTGGACTTTTTAGAAATCTTGAGATGTCCTATAATCAACCCTTTTTGTCTCATCTCATTTTGATATTCCATGCTCAAGTTAGAAGTTTGACAAAAAAGGTGTTTTTGTTGACTTTTCAAAATGACCTATAATTGTCAAAATTCATAACTTCTTGTGAGTGAATTTTTTGAACCTGGGGTATGAATATGGATTGTATGGAATTTCATACTATTCAAAATGAGATTTGGATGGGTCTTTTATCATAAATTATGAGAAAGTTATGCTTGGTCAAAGTTGAGTTGACTTTTCCTACAAAACCCTAATTTAGCAACTTTTGAGTCTTGATGAATTTTGAGAAATCCTTGATGAATCATGATCAACCCTTGATAAAATTATGAAATATACTTCAAAATGAGAATGTTGACAAAAAATCTTGAAGTTTGACTGTATGTAGGTCACAGTTGACTTTTGCCCTAACACAGTCGATTTTTGGACCTTTTGAGCAATTGACTGAGAAAACTTCCTCTGCAAGGCTTGAAACTTGATATGGATGATCTTGAGAACATATTAGGACATTGGTGAGCACTTGGGGTCACTTGTACTCAAGCATCTTGATGCAATGTGAAACCCTAATTTGGGGTAGACTGCCTTAAGAGAGAGCTTGTCTGGTCAATCTTTGAGCAACTTTGAGCAACTTTGAGCAACTTGGAGATTTTTCTTGCAATGTTTTGAGAAATATGGGAGGGAAAATTTTGGGGTACAACAGTAGCCATAGCCATAATCTGTAGCTGAGTACGGGTTGGCGCCAAGTCGACGTTGTATTGATACTGTTTATAGAATGCGGCTGCCAAATCCTCCCAATTATGGACATCTGACCTCTCCAACTGGTAGAACCAATCAAGCTGTGTTCCCGACAAACTGTCCTGTAAAAAGTGGACCCACAGGTCCTTGTCAGAAGAATGTGGTTGAATTTTCCTGACATAAGATCGTAGGTGCATCTTTGGGCAAGACACCCCATCGTACTTGGCAAACAGCGGCACTTTGAATTTAGGAGGGATTACAATTCCAAAAACCAACCCTAACTCCTCAAAATCCAACCCCGAAACTCTCTGTATCTCCATGGCAGCTAGACGCTCTTCCAGGTTCTTGTATTTGTCATCGGCCGGAGGATACTGTTGTTCAGAGTAATCCTCATCTTCCTGTTCTTCAGCTTCAGACTCAGATGGCACTGCAGCTCCTTTACCTTTTCCTTCCCCCTCTTTAGATGTTGACGGGAAATCCAAAGTTCATATGGCTTGTCCTTCAAATCTTCTGCCCATGATAGCCATACCAGCTCTCTTCTTCTTCTTTTTCTCTTTTTCCTTCTCTAGCAAAGTTTTGAGCTCCTCCTGCACCTTTTCCAAGGTCAGAAGTAGCTATTGAAATTGTGAATTCTGGGCTTGCAAATCTTTGACCGTTTGTTCAATATCCATCTTGCTGAAATAAACAGCAGAGAGATGAGGAAACTTGGTGTGAAGACCTGATTATGCATATGATGAATGATATGTATTCATGTAATGCTTTCAAGGATTCAGAAATTCAAATTTGTTTTAAACAAAAAAGAAACACACGTCATATTAATAAGATAGAATTGTTAGTACATCAATGCCCCATGGGAAAAATAATACAAAATTCAAAGGTAAAAAGACGTTGCGCATCCTCTTTGGTTCAATGTAGGTGTTGAGAGTCTGCTCTTCGTGAAGTTGATGAGTGAGTTCCAAAACCTTCTTCTCGCTTGTGTAGATTTGGGCTTCGAAAGCATCGCGCTCTCCCTTGAGCTGTATCCAACTCCTTTGTAAATATTCGAGTGATGTTGGCATGTCAGGATGTAGGAGGGTGTATGGAACCTCTCCTTCCATAACAGGCTCTATAATCACAGGGAGAACATAAGGGTAAGGCATCATAAGACTTTGGGCGCGGGTTCGTACCCACTTGAGTTAAGGCTCAAGGGGGATGGAATTCTTGTGTCCCAAGGTCTTACTGTCTACCTTGTTTGGCATCCTCCAAGCTTGGATGAACCTTTGTCGGAGTCCTTGGTTGTCGTTGTCGAAGTCGAAAACCAAGTCTGGAATCAAAATGTCATGTGGGTCATCCCTTCAGGCATAACCAAACTGTCTCAGAGCCAAGCAGGGGTTGTAGGTGATGCCTCCCTTAATGCCAAGTAGAGGGACATTAGGGAATTCCCCACAATGGTCAATGGTAATAACATTCTCTTTTGATCGAGAACACCAATGGATATCTGAATGTGTAAGGGTCATCAACCATTGTGACCACCTCAAACCTTGCTCATTCTTCAAGGATGATTAGGGAAGATGAGAAATAAACTATCTTTCCAGTAGAGGAGTGCAACACATGAGAACACCTCTTTTCCTCATTGTTCGAGTGTGAAAAGATGGAGGATATCCCCAAGAAATGTAGGCACCGGATTGCGAGTCATGAAGATTTTGACAACATTCACATCTATAAGTTGGTCAGGGTTAGGGAACAAGACCATCCCATAGATGAGAAGAGCTACAATCTCCTCAAAAGCTTGTAAGTCCAAAGAATTCCAGCAGCTTTGGGCTTTCTGAAACAGAAACTTTGACAAGAAACCTTTGACACCACTTCTAGTTTCCCAATGTGTTGTGACATCAGAGGAGTGCAAGTGTAAGGCTTGAGCAATCTCTTATGGCTTTGGATATCTTTCTGTACCGTTGAAGGGTAGTCGATTGAGAATAGGAATCCTCAGGAGTTGAGAAAATTCCTCTAGAGTAGGCACAACTTGGTAATCAGGAAATGTGAAGCAATGATGCAGAGGGTCAAAGAACTGGAAGAGAACTTTCAGCATATCCTCCTTAGTGTTGGAAGTGGCTAAGTTGAGAAGACGACCATGCCTCTCGGTGAATGGATAATTCTCAGGAATCCTTGAAGCTAGCTCCTTGAGTTGTGGAGGAATTCTCACAAGGTTGACTTGGATAGTTTTCCTGCGAAGTGAATCCATAACCTACAAAACAGGAACAAAAATGAATCTCCAAAATCCTTGAAATGGTTAGTTGATGCATATGATGCTTCATGATGTCCATGATGTTATGCACAAGTATATATGTACAAGCAAGTCACACAAGTTCCTAGTTTAGGCTTGCATGGGGTTTCATAGGTAAGTACCCTCTTGAAGTTTAGTTGGCTCAACCTGTCCTAGAAATAGTAACCGGGTTCTAAGGAGCTCAATATCACTGGATTGTTTCCTTGTTTATTGTTTCAATTCAGCCTCTTTACTGGCGACCGAAATATTCCAAGGAACCAACCCTCAATGAGTGTAGTATCAAGTATCTACCAACTTCGGGCTGCACCAAAGCCAGTTATCTCACTACATCCTAAAAGGCCAAGTTGGTCAAGTAAAGGTTCTAAAAGTCCATTAGTGCT
This sequence comes from Vicia faba, assembly GCA_948472305.1. Taxonomy (NCBI): domain Eukaryota; kingdom Viridiplantae; phylum Streptophyta; class Magnoliopsida; order Fabales; family Fabaceae; genus Vicia; species Vicia faba. The sequence goes on along the minus strand of OX451739.1, from coordinate 124,097,814 downwards.
TCATGACATCACTCAGTGGCCCCGTATTCTCTTTGATTGACTCAAAGGCTACCGGTACCCACAAATATGTCGCACTAATATAGCTATTGCTTAGACCATGTCGGTATACCCCACACAGTTTCCATAACGTATTGCTATTTACCTATGAATGTTTCCCAAATCCGGGTAGAGGATTCAAACCCAAACAATAGAACCAAAGTGTAAAGCAAACAAGTCAAACAAGATAAGCATGTAAAGGTGATCTAAAACCCTAAGGTAACCCCACTTTTATCTTTTCCACAGCAGAGTCACCAGTTCTGTGATACAGTGGGAGAACTGACTTGAGATTTTGCGTTTGTGTTTGCAAATGTTTTGGTTTAGTAAGAGTTGCCACCGACTTTTATTTTATCCAAAAGGAAAGGTAAAAAAGCACAGGAAAGACCTTTGAGATTGTTTTTGGGTTCGGGGGGTAGATTATGAAAAGGGAAGGTGCTAGCACCCTTTTCATCCATGGTTTTCCATGGGCTCTTAGTTACTTGTTTTAGATCACTTTCTTTGCTTTTTCAATTGTTTGAAATGGTGCTTTGTGTGGTTTTGAAAGTATTTTGAAAAGAGGCCTTTTTTTAGGCAATCATTGTAATGATTCTTGTTTGTAAGAATGTATACAAAGATGTTTGTCTTTTGAAAAATGCTTCAATGTTTTGAAAGTTGTTTGGAAATTATTTTGAAATGTGTGTGTGTTTATTTTGAAAATAGCAAGGATTGTTTGAAAGAGATAAAGTAACTAGGAGCTATCTACCATACTCAAAAGTATTTCTTGTACATTTTTCATTCCTTTGACATTGTTAACCTACCATTGTTTTGGTAGATAACCCTATCTTTGGATATTAAACGGGACGGGCGTGGGTCATCGTATGACCATGATAACAATATTGCCAGGTATCTTAGCAAGCTTTAGGGACTAAGATCATTTGTTTTTAGGCAACCTTGTCTAGTATCATCGAGGGACTATGATCTTTTGTTTTGTTTGATTTTGCCAAGATACCTAGCATGCATACCATGGCCATGTTTTAAGGCAACCAAGTGGGTGAAACCCTAGAGGTGCTTGTGTGCAAGGTGTTGTCATTTTTCATGCATTTTGTTTGTCTTGAATTAGGTCATGCTATTTGTTTGATTTTTGTCTTATCATACAAACCCTAGTTTTTACTAAACATGCATATAATACGATAAATTGCGTAAAGTAAATCTAAACTATTACAACAATATTATGGGAGGGGGGGGGGGGGGGGGGTACAAGTTTTGAATAAGGGATATTGCTCAAAATAAAACCCTAATTTACTATTACAATCCAATTGAATTTATTGTACAAAAAAATAAATAAGCAAATATTTAAATATGCAATAAAAATGTAAATATACAAAAATGTTTTTGGAATTGTTTTATGTATAATAAAATGATATTATCAAAGTCCTAATAATAAGAAAAAAAATAATGTTATTATTTTTGAAAGGGGAAACCCTAATTTTTTATTAAAAGAAAAATATATGTTTTCTAATATTCTTGTCCATTTTTGTTTAAGAAAAATAATAATAATATTATGTATATATATAAAAAATTTAAATATGTGAGAAAATAATATTTTATGTGTATGAAATGTACAATAAAATATTAAGTATTTTATTATTATTTACAAGTTTTATTTAAGAAAATAAATTCTATTAAACCTAATAAACTATTTTTATGCCATAAAAGTAATAAAATAAAATGAAAAAAATTAAGAAAATATTTTTGGGATTTTTTATTGTTCATAAAAAAATAAAAAAAGTAAAAAATATAAAAATAACAAGAAAATATGAAAAATAACAAAATATGAATCAAGGGGGTGCAAAAGCAAAATGGGGGGGGGGGGGGGGGGGTGAAAAGAAGCAAGCCCAAGGCGCCAAGCCCAACCAGCTTCATCCCTGACCTTCAGACAATAACAACGTGCGCGTTCCTACTTGAAATCCTGTTCTTGCTATTCTTTGCATAAAATCAAAAACTTATAACATGAAAAATGTAGCTTATGATCACACGATTCCAATGATATAAAGAACATGACCTAACTCTCAAAGATCAGAGAGAATTTTAATGGCCCTAATTTCTGACCTAGTTTTTTCAGCATGTTCAACAATCAAATACTCTTAGTTCAGTTAATATAAATGGAAACTACGCATATGTACAACTCAAGCATGTTAAGGACTACATTTTAGCTTCACAAACCTAAGCTTAAGGATGCCTAAATAGAGAGATAGAAACTTGACAAATACCTTGTTCATTTGAGTTTGGATATGGCAATGTGGGGACTTTAAGTGAGGCCTGAAGTTCTTGTGAGCTTCCTTGAAGTTCTCTGAAGCTTCTCCAATGCTCAGCTTGCCTTGTAGATGCCTGAATCTTGCTGCACGAGTCAACCTGCAAACCTTCAAAGTGAAAATGGTAAAGCTTGAAACAGGGGTTACAGTTGCAAGATAAGGGCTTGGATAGTTTAGATAGGAGGTATGGAATGTGTTTGAAGTGTTTCAAAGCAAAACGCACGAGCCAATATTGTTTTGGAAATGGTTCTGCATAAGATGCCCTATTTGGGCAGAAAAATGGGATTTCTGTGTTTTGGAGTGTTTGAGCTGTTGGCAATTCGTGTTTCTTGCTTGTTACAATGTTCTGAGGTTGGTTCAAATGATGCTTAGTCTTTCCTTTATCATATACACAAGTTATCTTGACTTTTGCAAGTTTCTTGCTTTTGAAGAAAAGTTGGAAGTGACAATGCCAAAGCCTGTACAGGCTTGCTTGCTAGCTGCACATAGTTGGTAAAATTTTCCTGATAACTGTGGATCTTGTTTGCAAAAAGAGATTAGGTCCATGGCTCAAGAAATGCAAAGTTGTAAAAGCAAGCTTTTATGAAAATGGTATTATGCACTTTATGCCATTTTTGGATTAATTCAATGTGCAATGCTTCAAAGATCAGAACAAGACCATTATCCAATGTGTTTGCATTTAATTATGGAGTGTAGAAAGGATTAGGACCTGTAAAACCAAGGACAAGCATTTTTGAAACTGATTTGCAACTTGTAACATTGTGAAAATGCCTTGGACAAAAGTGATAATTTGCCATTTTAATTTCTTCGATTATCCATAACCATAAATGATCTTGGAGAGTTCTTCGACATTTTGGAAATCTTGTAACATTCTCTACAATCCATATTTGAAATGAATTTTGAGATTACTCTTGGAACTAGGTGAAAAATTACCATGAAGTTAGGTAAAAAATCTGCCTAAACTAGGGCAAAATTTCACTAAGTTAAAAAGTTTATGGACCCCTATTCACAAAATCATAACTTGAGATACAAGCATATGTTGGGAAAATTTTGTGAATAAAAGTTTTATATTTCATGGAGGACTACAACTTTCATGTTGGAAGTTTTCTTTGAATCCAATTGCATCATGGTGAAAAAGTTGTGGAAAGTTGGGAAAATATAAGAAATTTCCATAACTTAGAAAAATTCTAAGTTATGAAAAATTTCAAATTAAAACCCTAATTTTCAAAATTAGGTTTCTTGGTCAAAAAGTTTCACATTTTGACATATCTTGGTGAATTATGACCCTTGGCACTTGATTTTGACCAAAAAGTCAAAGTTTGACTTTTCAGTGTACAATTGATTTTTAATCAGTTGATTGTAAAATTCACTTGTCAATCCTATGCATTTGAGATCTTTTGAACTATTTGATTAGGTCAAGATGATGATATTGAGTCCTTGAAATCATGATTGAACCCAATTGGTCATTTGATAGGTCAAAAATCAGAAATTTCCCTTTCTTAGTCAAAACCCTAATTTTGACCATTTTGCCCTTTTGATGATCTGATCAAATTTCTTGAGGAGTTGTTGTCCAAACTTGATCAAATGGTACATAGGAGCCTATAATGTTGTCGTGGATAAAAAATTATGAGGTTTGACTGTAAATTGGCCATGGTTGACTTTTTCCCCAATACAACTGATTTTTAGGTCAACTGTCCAATTGACTGGTCCAAAATGTGATTCAAGGCTTGAAACTTGACATGAGAAATCTTAGAGGTCCAACATGGTGTATGAAAGTCACAGGAAACATTGATGGTCCAAAAATCCTTGTGCAAATTCAAACCCTAATTTCAGGCCATCAGTGCAAGGTGAGGTCTTGAGCTGAGCAAACCCTAATCTTGTCTGGGGTCCAAGGAGTCTTGTGAGGAAAATCTTGATAAAATGAGAGGGAAAATTTTGGGGTACAATAGGGCAGAAGCTGTAAGCACAACCTGCTACATTCAAAATAGAATCTCTATAAGACCTATTTTGAGTAAGACTACTTATGAATTGTGGAAGAATAGAAAGACCAACATTTCTTATTTTTGTCCCTTAGGATGTGTATGTTTTATGTTGAATACTAAAGAGAATATGGGGAAGTTTGATTCCAAGTCACAGAAGTGTCTGTTGTTAGGATATTCTGAACGCTCAAAAGACTTCAGAGTCTATAATACAGAATCATGAATTGTGGAGGAATAATCCATGTCAGATTTGATGATAGGCTTAATTATGAAAAGTTAAAGATGTTTGAAAGGTTTGCAGATGTGGAAATAATGTTCTCAAAACCTAAGGAGAAGATACAAGAAGATAAAGAATCAGAAGCTCCTGTATCTGATATTGTTGTCGCTCCTTCTGATTAGCCACAACAAAGGAAAAGCAGAATTTCATCATCTCATCCTGAAGATTTAATTTTAGGAAACAAAGATGCTCCAGTCAGAACTAAATCAATGTTCAAACCTTCTGATGAAGTGCCTCTGGGTTTGGTATCTCTGGTTGAGACAACATCTATTGATGAATCTTGTAGCAACTGGTTGTTTAATCAAGAGTCGCCACTATTAGTTTTTATCCCAGGGAAGGGAATCTAACAGTAAACCCTAATTTGCAGACATAAATTCTAGGTTTCAGACTCAATTAGACGAAAGGAAGGTGTTAGACACCTTTCATCCACCTTGTTCACAAGGATATTAGACTCTAGGTTTAGGTTTGGGGTAAACTGGATTTTAAGTTTTAATTAGAAAGACTCGCTACAATTTTTGATCGTAAGCCTACGTATCCTCTTATGAGGAATTAGAGTCCCAATTCGTAGTTCGTATGGGTTAGTGTTTTTAGGGGTTTGCAAACCTATTTTGAATCACTTTGCACTCGGTCAGGAGTAGTGATTGCGAAGATTTTGACTGAGTGTGTAGTAAGTCAAAACTAGCTTGAAACCCTTTGGCAAAAACAATTGATTAGTTTAGTTTATTGCGAAAAAAATAGTTTGATGATTTATTTGTGTTTTTAATAATATTAATTGCAAAACATCTTATTAATGCATGATTAAAATATATTTTAATGCAAATATAGAAAATATATGTACCTGGGTTTCGAATAAAAGTAATTTATTTGTTAATATGATAATATCTACATATAATAAATAATAATAATAATAGATAAAATATGATAATAAAAATTAATATTAATAATAATAATAATAATAATTATAAGTAAAAAGAAATAGATAATTAATAATGATAATAAGAATAAAATATAGTGTAAAAATAATATAAAAGAAATAATAAAAAATAATAATTTAAGTAAATGGGGGGGGGGGGGGGTGTAATTTCTATTGACAAGTAAAATAAGGGGAGTGCCTAAAGGAAATCTGGGCTAAGGCCCAAGTATTTTTCTGGACAGGGGTGTATATTGTTCTGATGTTTAGCAACTGGGCAGAAGGGGGGGTGTTGAAAATAATGGACTCAGGCCCAACAAATTTGATAAAGGGGATGAGGGATTGTGTATGGTGCGGGTGTACGCGAATGCAGTGCAGACTTGGCCAAATGGCCGTCTGATCAACATCAAGCGGTAAGCTCGATGGAGCATATTAGTTACTATGGGCGCATCGCATGGGATCTTAACAGATTACACTATTGTTTTTATTCATTTTTTCTCATTTTTTGTTTTACAGCAAACGCAATTTCGTCTTTCTCTCTCGCCTGAGCAAACCCTTCGTCTTCCTCTTCTCTAACCCTTTAGCCCCAACAACCATCCCAACGACGCCGGAACGTCAACCCTATCCTAAATCAAACCACCAAACGCCAATTAAAATAAAAAATGAAGCTATGTGTTCTTTACCCCTTTTTCTATTACGATTCCCATCTTTGCGCTTTTGTATCCTCCCTCTAATCCTTCTTTCTTCTCTTCATTTGTAGGTCTAGAAGGTGGCTAACAGCGGTGATGAGGAGCTCGCGGTGGTGGCGTTCACACGGTTGCGGAAGCGGCTAACAGCTCACAGTTAGGGTTTCAAAAATTGAAACCCTAACCATCCTCTCGGCGACTTCAATGATGGTTTCGCTGTCTCCTCGTAATTCAGTAATTGTCTCTGTCTCCTTTCTGTCACCGTCCTCCTCCTTTCTATAATCTAGCCCTCCATCTTTTCTTCTTTCTGTCAACCCCAAAAACCCCCGTTACTGTTCTCCCTTCCCTCTGTATTCTCTCGTTTGTATTTATAGGTTTTAGAAATTTTAGGGTTTTTGAATTTTATTGTTACAATTAGTATAGATTTTAGGCAATTAGAGATGATTAGGGATTGATTTGATTTGTAAATTGATTGTAATTTGGATTGTAACAGATTTGTTTTGTAAGATTTGATACAATTTCATCCTTTCTATGAGATTTTATTGTATTGAATACTCTGGAGATTTAATTTGCAAGAGCGATTATGTTTTAGATTTGATTCAGTAAACACATTCGTTTTAGTGTTAATTATTTGATGAAGATTTAATTTGGTTTCAATCTCTACAGTATCTGTTAGTGGCCAAGAAACATGTGCAATATTCCGTAATCGCCACAATACCCGTTTCTAATTCAATTTGGGCTTGCGCGTTAATTGACTTGTTCAGTAAAAAAACAGTTTTTTAATTCCATTAGGCCCTGCGTTTGATTTAGTTAGCCAAATAGTACTTGCTTCTTTCAAACAACAATTCCTTTTTTGGGACATGTATTGGGCCTAATAGGCATTATATTTTTTTCCAAAACTTTTAATAACTGATTGTAAAATATAAAATAATAGAATGTTTTAATAATACTCAAATCTTTTAATGATAAAGAAAAATTCTTATAATAACAGAAAAAGGCTTGGATATTAATAATTTTTCCAAAATGATATATCAGGAAAACGCTAGATGGGCTAATTGCTTAATGGGCCTTTAAACTGATAATATACCCCCCTCTTTTTTTTATTTAATCAAAACAAAAATGGGCCCTGAATTCTAATGGACTCTTAAATTTGAAATCGCACCCCCTTTTTACTAATAACTACTATTCTTAAATGGGCTGACGTAATTAAAAACTTAATAATTATTTGAAAATAATATTCTATTTCCGAATCGCATGGGCCATTGGCCAACATGCTTCATAAATGGGCATACGAATACACGGGTCTTTCTGATTTAGAAAGCCCCATTATCATGAATTAAAGTACACCCCCTAATTGACTTAGATTTAAGAATGGGCCATCAGATATTGCGTACCATCCTTAAATTAAATATTTCTTCTACTTTAAATCTTAAAAACATAGTCGTCGAGGTAGGGTAAATTTGGGGTACGATAGCTGCCCCTATTCAATTATCTTCCAATCGAATAGCGTGAGAATACACGAGTCTCGGGCATTCTGATTGGGAGTTTATTGAATACTTGGAATACCCCGAAATTTGTCCGACTGATCATAAGGTTATGCTGATATAGCATACCCTTATGAGTCTTGAGGAAATAGGCGAAGCTGATGATATATCGCTCACCAGGGTTTGATAACGAGGCAAATAGTTTTAAGAGCGCAATTTCGTATGTCTTGGCTTATTCACCCATTTGGAGGATGAATAACAACAATGATTGATGATGCATGGATGCTTGAAGACTGAGGCCATGGATTATGTTTGCGAATTGCTGCATGATGTCTGAGGCGATGGGCTAGAGTTTTGTGATAAAGAAAACACATTACTGCATGAAGTCCGATGCAATGGGTTAAAGTTTTGTTTTCTTTTGAGCATCACAGCATGAAGTCTGAGGCGATGATCAGTGTTTATGAAATAATAAAATGTATTGCTGCATGAAGTCTGATGCAATGGATTAGAGATTTGCAAATCGTTACGTGAAGCTAGATTTGGTCTTCGGACATCGCCGCATGACGTCTGAGGCGATGGTTTGTGTTATAGAGTAATGAGATGTACATTGCTGCCTAAAGTCTGAGGCAATGAGTTTAGTTCGCAAATCTCCGCGTGAAGTCTGATGCGATAGGATGGATTTTATGGAATAAAGAAACACATTGCTGGATGAAGACTAAGGCAATGGGCCAGGTTCGCAAATCACTGCGTGAAGTCTGATGTGATAAGCTAAATTTGGTTTTCGGACATTGCTGCATGAAGCCCGAGGCAATGATATGTGTCTCAGAATAAGAAATACATTGCGGCATGAAGTATGAGGCAATTGGTTAGGTTTGAAAATCACCGCGTGAAGTCTGATGTGATAAGCTAAATTTGTTGTTTTGAACATCGCTGCATGAAGTCTGAGATGACGGTCTGGAGTTTGGAACACATTGCTGCATGAAGTCTGAGGCAATGGGTTAGGTTCGCGAATCACTACGTGAAGACTAACGTGATAAGCTAAATTTGGTTTCGAACATCGTTGCATGAAGTCTGAGGCAATGATTTGTGTCGCAGAATAAGAAACACATTGCTGCATGAATTCTGAGGCAATGGTCTGGAGTTTGGAACACATTGCTGCATGAAGTCTGAGGCAATGGGTTAGGTTTGCAGATCGCTGCGTGAAGTCTGAGGCGATAAGCTGGGTTTTGAGAATACGTTGTGGCTTAGAGGCAACGTAGTGAGTTTTGCGAATGCATTGCGGCTTAGAGGCAATGTGTTGAGCTTTGAGAATACATTGCGGCTTAGAGGCAATGTGTTGAGTTTTGATAATACATTGCGATTTAGAGCCAATGTAGTGAGTTTTGAGAATACATTACGGCTTAGAGGCAATGTGTTGGGCTTTTAAGGAACTCATCACTGCGGGAAGACTTAGGTGATGGGCTAAACGCGTCACGGCATGAAGACTGAGGTGACAGGTTGAATCGTAGAAGAAGTATTGCGTTGGTCGACCCTTAGATAGTTGAATCAAGGGTGAGGTTATTTGTCTGTTTTCTATGTGATACATGTGTATGCATGCGTATTGACTGTTGTATGTATGCGAAATGTATGATGTTTGACATTGATATGGAACCCTGAGTGTATCGAATATTGAAATGTATAGGGTATGTATGCTTTAGATATGCAAAATCTATGTGTGAAATGTGTGTAAGATGCGTATATGCCTTGAAATTTTATGAAGACCATTTCTGACATTCTCTCCTTTAAACCATTGGCTTAGAGTTACCAATTCCCGGTGTTGTATGTGATATCGTCGTAGCATTATTGAATTTGAACGCGGTGGGAAATGTTAGCAAAATTTGAGCATTGGTTTTGTATTGTGAGCGCGGGCGTAGAGGTAGACGTAGGCGTAGGTAATGGCCTATGCATAGATTTGTATGTTGTAAGCGCAGGCGTATATGTAACGCCCCGATATTTAATTATTTATTTAATTAAATATTGTTTTGATTATTTTATTTTAATTCGAATTTTTATCATTGAAGTCGGGATTATTTTATTAAGTTGGAATAATAATTTAATCAGGTTTATATAGGTATAAATAAGTTGAGGTATTATTTTACTAATGAGCCTAGAATTGTTGTTGGGCTTAAGTATGGTGTCGCGAAGTAATAAGGGGGGTGTTTTGTTTAGGCCCATTTAAATTACTAAGGATTAAATAATAGTATTTTACTAGAAAATATAATAAAAGAAAGAAGGTAGTGTTATAAGGAAAAACAAAATAAGAAGAGAAAAGAGAATAGGGTTTTGTGAGAAGAGGAGAAGAACGAGGAAGCTGCTACTAGGGCTAGTTTCTAGAAATTCCATTGAAACTTCCTTGATTGTTTTCAAAATCAAACCAGGTAAGGGTGGGTTTCTTATCCTATAATGGGGTGTATGATATTTTATATGTGGGAATTTTTATGTGAAATTGTTACTGTTTTATTGATTTGTGTTAGTTTGTGTTGTTGTGATAAGCATGATTAATATTGTTTTAGTTATGGAACTGTCAAAGAAATATGTGAGTTGCTATGTTAAACACTTGTTTGGATTGAGTTTGGATTAGGAGACAGAAGAATTACTGAATCAATATGGGAACTAAGCATAGAAATAAGTATAGAAACTACGCATAGAAAATAAGTATAGGAAAAGAAGAAGAAGGAATGAAAACGAAACTATAAGTGGAAGTGCCGTCCGACACTTGTGTATATGGGGGGTTGCCGTTCGACAACCTTTGGGAAAGGGAGAGGTGCCGATCGAAACTAGTGTAGTAGGTGGAGGAAAGTGCCACTTTGGCACTGTGAGGCAGGGGCACTCGTTTCTCTGTTTCATTTTTCTATGGCCCTATGCTGCATAATTCTTAAATAATATTAGCAACTGCTCATAGTAGTATATATATGAAGGTTACTGTTTTCAGTAGCAGTAAATTAAATTTAGTTGTTAGAAGATAATTTTATGTGGAAGAATGGCACATCTATAGGTTGTATAATAAATTACTAATTTAGGGAGAACAATTAACAATGGACTATATATATTCTAAATGGTTGAATTAGTATTTTATTAGTGATGAAAATAATTTAGCAGTGAGATTAATTTAATTAAGTTGGCAAGTATTTGGAAATGAATCGATTAATTCGGTATGTTGGTATATTGATGTATTTTGCGAATTGACCGAAATGTCGTTTTGTTTCGATATATCCATGGTGATTAAATGTTGTGATTTACCCTCGATTAATTGGTAATGATGGTGATATAGGCCTTTGGACAATGTTGAAGGTGTGAATTATTGTTATGTTGACCTTTATTATGTTGTTGTTGTTGTTGCATTGCCAAGTTGTGGTTATTTATATCACCGCATAGCATAGCATAACATTAAAGTTGGCCTGGATTGGCATGTTCTAAGTTAGAGCGAATGCTCACCATGTTGGCCTTATTGGCAAGATTTTATGTTGAGGGCTTACGCCTTATGCCTCGGTAAACTGGAATTTTCTAAGTTGGGAGTTCTGCTCCAATGGTACCACATGCATTTGTATAATTGAGTCGCATTCGAAGTCATTGATTGTTGCTTATTTGAAGTGTTGTTTACGCACGATAATGTTATAAGTTGAATTGAGGTGTTGGTGAATGGTATTGATTTATGTTGATCTGGTATGAAGTGGTGATTTTACATAAACTGATTTCGATATATTATTTATCACATGTTCTATTATAGTATTCGATAACTCACCCCTTCTGTTTGAATGTTACCCTTCGTTGGTAACGTGCAGATAACCAAGAAGAGTAGCCGCTAGTGTTGTTAGTTTGAGTTTGGTGTCATTTTCTCGGATATGTAGCACTCGGGGGGAAAATGAACGTTTGTCTTATTTTGTTGTTTATTTATCAAACCTTATGTTTCTATTTGAGGAATTATCGTATTGATTTTGTTTTATGATTCAAAAGATGCTATGTCTCATATGGAGAATTATTATGAATCCGCTGCATAATTAATCAAATTTGGTTGATGTTATGAAGACTTTATTCATGAGTTGTGTTCATTCCGTTTTCTTTAAGTCTTATGTATCTATTCTAAAAGCATGACAGGTTTATGTGTATCTGTTGAATGTGTAGCATCCTGATTATTTTAGAAATTTTTATACTCTGATTTTCTGTAAATTGCTTGGGGTAAAATTGGGGTGTTACAGTATACGTATGTATTGGCATATGTGTGGTTTCTGTAAGTGCCGGTGCAAGCGTAGACGTATGTAGTTTCGTATGTTGTAGGCGTAGGCGTAAGCATAGACATATGTAGATTTGTCTGTCATAGGCGCAGGTGTAAGCGTAGACGTATGTAGATTTGTATGTCGTAGGCGCAAGCGTAAGCGTAGACATATGTAGAATTGGCAGGAGTACACATGTGCGTGGATGCATGTGCGGACGTAGACTTTTTGTTGCAGGTGTAGGCATATGCGCTGACATGGGCGTAGACTTTATGTAGGGACGCGTAGATATAGGCGCAGACATGGACATATGTATGGAATTTGTATTGTAGACAAAGGAGTAGACATGTGCATGGACGTAGACGTGGATTTTTTCCCGATATTTTTCTAACCCAAAATGTTTTTCGATGTTTCATCAAATGCTTTTATTTTGTTAATCCCTCGAAATGGTTTCAAGACAATATTCACAAGTAATGATCGTAGTATTTTGTAAATAAGTCTGAGAAAATAAAAAATGCAATTTGAAAGATGCGAAGAAAGCATACGTTGATATGCCTTTGAATAGGCGAGAATACAAGATGCAATTCCTAGAAAGAGGTAATTATAAAAGGTTTTAAAATTGTAAATGGCAATAAAAATGATAATTGTTATGCTGTTCTCCAATATCCTTTTAATGATCTTATCTCCTTTGCTTCTGAGTTGTATGATTCAGATCTATCTCTCCTTTCGTGGTTCGTAGTTACAGTTCTTAGATCGCAGTATTTTTGTTCTTTATTTCTTTGTGTGAAATCCCTAACTTTTTCCTGGATTGCCCTTTTGGGTTTTCAATCCACCAGGATAATTTTTTTTGTTTATATGCCCCTAATTATTTCCTGGATTGCCCTTTAGGGTTTTCGATCCATCGGGACGCTCCTTTTTTCCTAAGTAAACTGTTTAAGGTTCGAGCTTAGCGAGCTTCTTATACATAGTATTCTTGACCATGTCTGAATTTTCCGGATGCTGTAGTTCTTCCCCATCCATTGTTGTGGGGGTAAGACCAACACCAGAGAATGTTGTTTTGACTATGTATGGACCTTCGTAATTGGGTGTCCGTTTACCACGTGAGTCGAGGCGAGGTAGCAGAATCTTCTTGAGTACTAGACCATGTCGTGGTTCATTTTGTGCAGTATACCGTTACTTTGAAAGAATTCCGAGGCTAATTCTCTTAGGGTTTGCTTGCCAATGCTAGAGGAATTTTCCGGATGTCATGAAACCGAGACTTGTTATATTGTCATTTTTTTAATAGCAAGGCAATGTGCGGGCTCTTCTAAGCGTCTGTTTGTGATTCGCGGTTCGTGGTTAGACCAAGTTATTTTGAACATAAACGACATAGTTGTCAGGGCGTCTTTCATTTGATTTCCTTTTCGTGGGATGATTGAAAGTGATCTTTGCGAATTCCGCAGTCAGTTTTCAAAACATGATCCCGATATGGGACCAGTTTTGGATGTTTAGTATCCCATCCACCATTGACTTGGTATATGGCTTGTGAGAATTCTTTGGAGAAGTCAATACTGCCCCTATATCGTGCCCCAGTGTATTTGAAGCCCCGTCGAACGTGAATGTCCAACGTGCCCCTGGCTCGGGTTGTTTGTCAGATCTTGGTATTTCGTAGTTGCTTATTTTTACAACACTGTTTGTATTTGGCCTTGGCCTGTTTCTGTAGATATGCGTAATAACTTGATCATCTTCTTTGGGGCTCTTCTCTAACATTTCCCCTTAGCTTGGTTTCTTCCGGGTCTTCCCCTGTGCTCAAATTAATGGTCTTAATAGCCTCTTGATATGGTTGCATATTGTTAGCTTTTATTTTCATTTCCCTCGTCATTTTCTCAGAGAGTTCAAGATCTTTATCATCTTCCTCTCTAGCTTGGTTGATAGGAGCATCAAAATTATATCGGATTGCAGCAGTAACATTATTGGTGGTTTTGGGCATGAATTTGCATCTTTATCATGTTTTGGTGCAGATTTAGTATATGAACATTTGAAAATGCATGTGAAGAGAAAGTATTGCCATTTTTAAATTTAAGACATAAATGCAAGAGAAAGACAAGGATCTTGATTGAAAATAAAACACAACTTTTATTAATCGTAAATATTGTCTGAAACAAAACAGGGAAACCCTTACAAGCAACCCCTATGCCTCGGGCTTGACATAGGTTCTTTCAAAAACAAGAAAAATTAATTTAGGAAAGAAAAAGATCTCAGGAATTTTCACGGTCATCCATCTTTTGAGTTTTTTCTTCTGGGCGCATTCTTGGATGAATTAAGCCTCCCCTTTGGGCTTTGTAGAATATTTTTGCCCCATGTTCGCCATGTACTACTCCACTGTTTGTTGACAAGAGTCTCTTGGATCGGAGGAAACTGTGCTTCACCCTTCAAAGTAGCTTTATATTTTCCTTCAGGGCATTGTCCGAACTGGACTATCCCCTAGTCCCCTAGCCTTTGTAGAGCTTTTTCGACAGCTTCATTATGTCCTAGCAGGAGTCTGCATCCCAACATATATTTTTTCAGCGAGTTCGTCTGGGTTTTTGCTTGTCTACTTGCCCTAAAGTCAGTGATTAATTCAATTGCATTTATTGTTAGCCCATCGTACAATGGCGCAGGGTCTGATGTGATGTTGGGCTTCTCGAAAGTGATGTCTTGAGAATCCAACAAATCATGCACCTTGTGCTTGAAAGGTCAACACTGTTCTATGGTATTTCCAAGAGAATTAGCATGATACTCGCATCTGGAATTGGCATCATATCTTCGGGGGAGTGGCCCGACTGGTGAAGCTAGAGGCTTGAGTTCCACTAAGGATGCCTTAACTAGATGTTACAATAACTGGCTAGGTGGCATAGGGAGTGGATCAAATTTCCTGGGTGGCCTTCTGCCTTGTTGCTGCCCTAGGGGGATCGCTAGTGGTTGTTGAACCCTGGGTTGTGGTGCTATAACATTGATCTCTCCCTCTTTTCCCTTGGTGAAGTTTGAAGCAGGCCGCTTTGAATTGTAGGGAGAATTCGATGGTCCCCCTGATATCTTCCCACTTTTTATCCCCGTCTCGATTCTTTCTCCGATGGTTACTAGGTCTGAGAACCCCGAAGAGATACTTCTAACCATTATCTCATAATACAACTCGTACAAAGTTCCCATGATCGTGTCTACTAACTTCTTCTCTAACAGTGGTGGTTGCACACAGGATGCGAACTCCCTCCATCTCTGAGCATACTCCTTGAAGGACTCTTCTTTCTTCTGGGACAAATTCTAGAGTTGCATGCGGGTAGGTGCCATGTTTAGGTTATATTTGTAATGCTTCAGAAAAGCATTATCGAGATCTACCCAGGTTTAAATATGCGTTCTCTCCAATTGTATATACCAGTCTGAAGATGCCCCACCCAGGCTATCTTGAAAATAGTGAATCATCAGCTTCTGATCATGGACATGGGCATGCATCTTCCTGCAATACATGCAAAGATGATTTCTTGGGCAAGTGAGCCCCTTGTATTTTTCAAAGTCAGGTAATTTGAACTTTGGTGGAATCAGCACATCAGGAACTAGGCCCATTTCGAGAGCGTCTACTTTTAAAGCGTCTAAACCCTCTACATCCTTTAATCTTTCTTCCAGGGCTTTGTACTGATTCATCACTAATGGATTATCAACAACATGAGTACCAGTTATCTTTGAGGGCGCTTGGTTGGCATCCTATAGGTCGTGGTCTCCGTATTGCAGGTCCAAGTAGTTGTCCGCATTATTGGTTGGAATCTGTAGAGTACGAGATACCCCTGCTTTTGCCGGCGGTGGGACAAACCCTTCAGTTTCAGCTTCTTGTTGGGTCAAGACAAACTTTTAGGGCCTTGCTTCTTGTTGGAATCTAGAATACTTGTCAAAATAAAAGCTTTTATAAGGTTTCAAGAGCGGAGAAATAATTATGGCTATTTTGATTTAGTTTTTAAAATTTAAAAATAAGAAAATTTGATAGGTTACTTAATTTAATTCTTTTTTTGAAAACTATCATATATTTATAAGTTTTCAAAATTAAAATAAGTTTTAGTGGCTTATTATTTTTTATTTTATTTTTACCCTTATTATTTAAACCAAAATCCACTTTTAACTTTTATAATTTATTTTAATTTAAAATAAAATAATTATATATTAAATATCTTTAGTATCATTTTATTTTGTCAACTAATTGAACAACTAATTTTACCTAACAATTCAATTAAATTATCACCTATAAGTCATCTGCCATTAATTATAAATTATAATCTATTATTCATTAGTCATCAATCATAAACTATTAGTTATTCACTAACTTATTTGTCAACCTCTAATTTTATCAAACATAGCCTAATTAAAATTGAAATCAAAATTTAATTTAAAATTGCATAAATTAAAATGATTATCAATATTCAATAGCATATATATATATATATATATATATATATATATATATATATATATATATATATATATATATATATATATATATATATATATATATATATATATATATATATATATATATATATATATATATATATATATATATATATATATATATATATATATATATATATATATATATATATATATATATATATATATATATATATATATATATATATATATATATATAGAAATCCGTTGAAAATATAATTTAATTTAAAAATGCACTATTAATAGCAATTGAAATTCTGGTATCAGATATGTGATATCGAATGAGATGTCACGATACAAATATCTGTTTACAAGTAAAGAGTAGTAATAACAAAAGCAGTAAAAATACAAGAGATTGCTCACCCAGTTCAGTGTACAATAACATCTACTCTGGGGGCTACCAAGTCAGCGACAAGTCCACTAAATAGTATTAATTCATAGACCCTCAGTAAACAACCAGTTTACGATCTAATCACTTAATCACTACCCGTGCTATATTTTCTACCTAAGATTCACCTAGGTATGAGGCCCTCCTCAAATCCCTTCAATCACTTACAGTGAAGAAACAACAAAAATACTAAGTTTAAAAACATCAATCATTCAATGCTTAAAAGCTTATGAATGATACACAATTAACAAACCAAATAACAACACAAGTATTAAATCAATACTAGAGTGTTTAACAATTAAAAGACTTAGACTTCTAACAGAAAGAAAGTATTTTTCTTCAAAAGTTGCAGTAGTTTCAATAAGGAAGCGAGTCCTTATATATGCGCAGCTGTGGGCTTGGGCTTAAAACCAAATATTCAATTCTTTTGAATATTTCCATAAAAACAGGTCAAGATAAAATCCATGTATTTTAAACAATATTCCTTCATATTTATCGCAGCCTGTGAGTCATAAATATTGAATTATGGAGCACAGGAAATCAGGAAACAGAAAAACATAAACTAATATTGGTTGAGTTCAGTTCAAGAGGTAGATGTCAAGACATCTGCTTTGACGTTATTCAAAATAGTTTGCTACAAATGTCAAGACATTTAGAAAACCATTAACAACATATTATTTTACCAAAATTGCTGCCAACAAACACTTACAAACTCCCCCTTTGGCAAATTTTGGCTAAAACATTATCAGAGCATATTATCAGAGTAATATATTATTAGAGCAATATCATACTAGTAGTATAAGCAAAGCAAGCAAATCACAATCTCAGTTAGCAGTTAGCTGTTAGCAGGGAAGATGTCAAAACATCTTCTAATACATGAGGCTCTCCCTCAAGTATTAAGCCCCCTTAATCAAATGTTAGTCAGTGATCAGTGGTCAATCAGTCACTTTCTCTCCCCCTTTTTATTCATAATATGCCAAATAAAAGGATGTGTTCAAGAGTGTATCAGTAATTTAGGTACAAACCATATAAATCAAATGTCAAGCACATGCAAGTGCCAAAATGAAACAAAAAGGATCAAATAAAGAGACATCAATTAGTCTAACTGTCATCAGGACCAGTTAACTTGGCTGAGCCAGAACTTCCTTCCTCACTATAGTCTTCACCTTCAGAGTTCACTGTATCATCAAGGTTGTTGTTCTTTTGCAGGTCCTTAATCATCTTTTCAAAGGTTAGCTTCCTTGCTGAGCTAACTCTAATCACATCATCCAATTTCTTGCAGGCTTCTCTTAATTCATTGATCATATCATCCTTGGTGGAGGTCTTTTCAGCAGATGTAGATGTCAAAACAATGTCTGGGACATGTTTTCCTGAAAAAAGCTTAAAATGAAGGGTCAAAGCAGTCTCCCTCTTGCACACTGCATCATTACCACTTAGAATCCCAGGATGCTGATTAAGGATAATTCCACATATAAGGGAAGGAAAAGCAATTGACATCTTAATGGCACAAGTTCTTGCATGCTTAATAGTATAATCAAAGATGTAAGTACCATAATAAAAAAGTTTCTGGTTTCCAATAACATAAATAAACTTTCCCAATCCAATATAGATGGTTGAAGTGTGATTAGTGGGAACCCAATTTGCAGCTCCAATTTTGATTAGCAGTGATGACTCTGTACACTTGATTATATGTTACTTCTAGCTCACAAAAGTCATCTTCAGTCCTATCCAGAAATCTATTTATGATAGCAGGGGAAAATTTTACACACCTACCCCTAACATACACCTTTCTATACTCCTTACTTTTATGATCAACACAATCAACAGGAATATTAACAATGAATTCCTTAACAGGAGTCTCATAGCATTTGGCAAACCTGGTAACAATTTTCATCAGTCCAACATAAGATATCAGCTTCATGATTTCTTTACATTCCAAAGCACCAACTCTCAGTTCTCTCTCCAAGGCAATCCTTCTTTGATACACATACTTCCACTTTTCAGCATTCCCAACATAATGGAAGAAGATGTTGTCAAGTGGGGCATCGGGATCCCTAACAGAAAATTTCTTACTTGCATACTTTTTGATAGGAGAGATGTTCTGGACATCTTCCTCGACATCATACTTAGAGCCAGTCTCTTCAACTAGAACAACTTTCTTCTTACTCTTGGATCTTTTTACAGCATCCTCATCATCATCATCTGTGGAGCTAACAGGTCTAGCTTTTCTTTTGCTAGAGGGAGGAACCACTTTGCTTCCTGACTTTGGGGGTCCATACATGATTTTATTCTTGGTTGTCTTGGCAGGGGGTGTGACACTTGCATCCTTTAATTTCATGGATTTGAGTCTTCTTGCAATACCAAACACAATATTAGTAATGCGCTCATTGTTAGACAACTCTTCTACATTGAATAAATTCTCAACATTTTGACCTTCTTCATCCTTGGAGGCAGTAGCATCTTGTTCAACATTTTCTTCTTCCACTTCTTTTAGAGCAGAGGTAGCAAGCTTCCCAAGTTTGCTTCCAGCAACACTTTTAGGATCATTTCTTTTGTCAGCAGGAGGAGGCATACGAGCAAGAGGGGTAGAAATCCCAGGAACAACAAAGCCTTCATTTAACACTCTGTCTACTAGCCTTCTAATGCTTCTATCAACATTAACAATTTCTTCTTCTGTCCTATTTTCATTAGCAGTAGAAGAGTTACCTTTATCATCTTTGGATTTCTTAGCAGGTGATGATCTAAGTTTCTTGACCTTCTTATCAAGAGGTGGGATGGTTGTTAGAGGAGTAGCATCAATTACTCTGTCAAGGGAGAGATTCTCATTGGCAGATTTTGAGGAAGACAATGTATGATGTTGAGACATCTTTGAAGATTTTTGAGCAAAAAGATGAAGAATATCTAGGGTTCTTTTTATGTAGAGGAGAATGAAAAGTTTGTGAAAGTAGAAGGATGTTATTTCGTAGCGTGTGGGAAACACTTTGAGGCAGTCCTGTAATGATTGCTTTAAAAATTTTATTTGTTGGAAACACAAATAATATAATATCACTTTAATGATATCCCCACACGCCTTTAACTGCTACAAACCCTCATATAGGCAAACCCCTAATTTTCCTCTTAAGTTCTCAAACTGATTAGCA
Source organism: Vicia faba (assembly GCA_948472305.1). Classification (NCBI taxonomy): domain Eukaryota; kingdom Viridiplantae; phylum Streptophyta; class Magnoliopsida; order Fabales; family Fabaceae; genus Vicia; species Vicia faba. Next base: position 124,077,921 of record OX451739.1, on the reverse strand, counting down.
TCCAAAGCCTTAGTGAAAATGTCATTCATTTGCAATTCAGTGGCTATATGTTCTAAGACAACAATTTTGCTTCTTACTGACCCAACATATGAGATTATTTCCCAGAAAGAGGCATTCTCCTGATGTACTTTTTCTATCATCATCACTTCCTGCCCAATCAGCATCATAATAACCAGTTAAGGCATAATTGGATCCATGAGAGTATAGCATACCATAGTCACTTATCCCATTAACATATTTAAGAATTCTCTTTACATGGTTGGCATGGCTAACTTTAGGATCAGATTGATATCTTGTACACACTCCTACAACAAAGGCAATGTATGGTCTGCTAGCTGCGAGATATAGAAGGCTTCCCATCATACTTATGTAAAGAATTTGATCTAAACTTACTTCTTTTTCATCTTTAGTCAACTTCAGAAGTGTGGGAGCATGGGTTCTTTTGTGACTGGCATTTTCCACCTCAAATTTCTTCACTATATTCTTGGCATGCTTGCTCTGAGATAAAAATATGGAATCTTCCATTTGTTTAACTTGCAGACCAATAAAATAGGTTAATTCACCAACAAGACCCATCTCAAATTCTGACTGCATTTGCTTGACAAAATGTTGAACCATCTCATTTGACATCCCACCAAACACAATATCATCAACATAAATTTGTGCAATCATGATCTTCCCTTATTCTTCCTTGAAAAAAAGGGTTTTGTGTATGCCACCTTTCCTGTATCCATTCTCACCAAGAAATTTTTCCAACCTATCATACCAAGCACTTGGAGCTTGCTTTAATCCACACAGAGCTTTCTTCAGTTTGTTGACATTTTTAGGAAAACTTAGATCAACAGATCCCTTTGGTTGTTCCACATAAACTTCTTCATTCAGATAACTATTTAAGAAGGAACTTTTTACATTCATTTGAAACAATTTAAATTTCAGTATGCATGCAACCCCCAAGAGTTGTCTGATTGATTCAAGTCTGGCCACAGGGGAAAAAGTTTCATCAAAGTCAACTCCTTCAATTTTAGTATACCCTTATGCAACTAACCTTTCCTTGTTTTTAGTGACCACCCTTGTTTCATCATATTTATTCTTGTACACCCATTTTGTGTCAATCACATTTGTCCCTTCAGGTCTTGGAACAAGATCCCAAACTTCATTTCTTCTGAATTGTTCTAGCTCTTCCTGCATAGAATTAATCCAGAACTCATCAGTTAGGGCCTCTTTGACATTCTTAGGCTCAATTTTTGACACAAAGCAAGAGTTTGATATCCCATCTCTTGATATGGTAGTAACCCCTTTATTTAGATCTCCTATTGATAATCTCCTTAGGATGATCTCTCTGGGTTCTAATTGAGGATCCTTTATTGAGATGACTAGGCTCATGATCTTCTTGAGGTGGATTAGAATCAATACTTCTTTCATTTGATTCTGTTAGAATATCAGACACAGATGTTCCAACATCTTCTGAGACATCTTCTTCAGAAATCCCTCCTCTATCATCAATAATAACATTTATTGACTCCATCATAACTTTGGTTCTGGAGTTAAAAACTATGTAAGCTCTTCTATTTGTAGAGTAACCCAGGAATATTCGTTCATCACTTTTGGGATCCATCTTCCTCCTTTGTTCACGATCAGATAAGATGTAACATTTACTTCCAAAAACATGAAATTATTTAACAGTTGATTTTCTTCCCTTCCATATTTCATACAAGGTAGATGAAGTGCCTTTCCATAGAGTGACTCTGTTATGGATAAATCATGCAGTATTCATAGCTTCAGCCAAAAAATGGTAGGGTAACTTCTTAGCATGAATCATGGCTCTGGAAGATTCTTGGAGAGTTCTATTCTTGAATTCCACAATCCTATTTTCTTGAGGAGTAATGGGAGAAGAGAATTCATGGCTGATTCCTTCAGAGGAGCAAAAGTCAACAAATTTATTGTTCTCAAATTCCTTTCCATGATCACTTCTGATTCTTATGACATGACTTTCCTTTTCCCTTTGAAGTTTTTGACATAGATCTTTAAAAACGTCAAAATTTTCTAATTTTTCTCTAATAAAGCTTATCCATGTGTATCTAGAAAAATCATCTACAACAACATATGCATACTTCTTAGCACCGAGATTTTCAACCTGCATAGGTTCCTTCAAGTACATGTGAAGAAGTTCCAAAACTTTTGATGTAGTGAGATGTTGGATCTTCTGATGTGACATCTTAGTTTGCTTTCCAATCTGGCATTCACCACATATTCTACCTTCTTCTATCTTGAGCTTAGGAATCCCTCTCGCTACTTATTCAAATATAACTATTTTCATACCTTTCAGACGCAAGTGCCCCAATTTTGATGCCATAGTTTAACTTCATTCTCTTTTGCTAAAACACATGTTGAGGAGAGGTTCAACTCTTGAGGAACCCATAAATAACAATTGTTTAGATCTGATTCCTTTCATTATAACTTCATTCTTTTCATTGCACACAAGACATTCTTCCTTGGTGAAGTTAACTTTGAATCCTTGATCACACAATTGGCTTATACTTATCAGGTTAGCTGTTAACCCTTTAACAAGTAACACATCATCAAGCTTAGGGAATCCCGAACAATCAAGCTTTCCAACACCTTTGGTTTCACCTTTTTCTCCATGACCAAAAGTCACATAACTGGTGGAATGAGATTTGACATCCACCAATAGATTCTTGACACCTGTCATGTGTCTAGAACAACCACTGTCAAAATACCAGTCATCTTTGGTTGATACTCTGAGGAAGGTGTGAGCTATGAACTAGCAACATTAGACTTGGGAATCCACTGTTTCTTCTTTTTGCTATTTTGTGGAATCTTATCAGTCTTTGGAGGAGGAGTAGTCTTAGGATACCCATACAACTTGAAACATAAGGGTATAATATGACCAAGCCTTCCACAGTGATGACATCTCCAGGGCTTAGGATTCTCCTTGGTGTGATTAAACTTTTTTTTGCCACAATGTCCTTTCTTACCATGGTGTTTAGACATTTGATTCGACATCCTTGGTTTAGGCTTGCCATGAGTGGAATCTACTGATGTTTCTTTAGAATTTGGTTTCTTTTGAAGATGTGAAAAACACAAGAAGGGGGGTTGAATTGTTAAAACTTGAAATCAAAAGCAGACAACACGTTATTTTTATCCTGGTTCATTTGATCTCAAACTACTCCAGTCCACCCGTCAAGGTGATTTCGCCTCTCTCCAACGAGGTCTTAATTCACTATATTCAACTGAATACAAAACTGCTTTAACAACTGCTAAAGCCTTCTTGAGTCTAACCACATACCGTTTTCTCAAGGAAATTCTTTTACAGATAAATGAACAAATGTGTGTTTAATGTTTTCTGGAAAAAATTATATATCACAACTGTGATTTTACACAAAATTAAGCTTGAATAAAAACTAGATTGCTAGAGCTATAGAGTAAGCGCTTGAGAGCTGTAGCAAACTGTATGAGTGAGGACGAAGATGATTGGCTTGTGCGTATGTGCGTGAAAGAGTATTAGCCATTTCTTTTCTCACTGATTTGTTTAAATAGCATGGAATAGATACGTTGCTATCCATAATTCCATTTCAATGCTCATAACGTTCTTTCCTTTTTGAGAAGATCTTTGTCTTGGAATAAAGCCGTTGGTAATTAATCTGCCTTGAATGCAGTAACGTTGACACTTCAGAATGTTCTGCTTGATGACAATCAGAGTGTTCTTGGCTTAGGCTTATTCTGGAGCTTCTGAGTGCTGATGACATAGTTAGGATCTTGATCAGAGTCAGAGTATGTTAAGCGCATATTCTGTTCATCAGGCTTCAGCGTAGCACATGTACTGATCTTCTGATGCTGATGTTGATACTGATGTTCTAATGCTGATTCCATCAGAGTTTCCTGTAAATACACAACATAATTTTAAGTGGCATCTATGTCTTATATAAAACTCATAATTCATTTAATCTTGTATTTTGTTATCATCAAAACTCTAACTGAGGGTTGTAGAATCAAACTATGTTCTAACAATCTCCCCCTTTTTGATGATGACAAAAACCAGATTTTTTTTTCCAATAAAAATAAAATGATGAAAGTTATCAGAGTTTAAGAATAGAGAGGAATCGGTATCAGAGATGATCAATTAATGAATAGAAAGTATCAAAGATGAGCAGATACGGCATAACATGTATCAGAGTAAACAGATGAGGAATAAGGTATCAGAGTAAAGAAGAATGAAAAACTCCCCCTGAGTTGATTACTTCCCTTTGATTCCTTGAGACCTTGAGCTTCAGAACTTTACTTGAACTTTCTTTGAGCATCAGAGTGTTACTTCATCAGAGTTCATCAGATTCTTGTACCTGTAAGCTTTTCAGAACACAAAGACATTCAAATATATAAGAATGTTAGAATGTTTGAGACTATTGTCTCAGTAATCCGTTATTGAAAAATATCATTCTTTCTCCCCCTTTTTGTCAGTTATCAAAAAACAAAAATAATCAGAGTTTAAAAAGACCAGAGCAAAAACACGTTTGTATTAAAACAGAAGCAGTGATAGTTTAGAACAAGTAGAAATATTATAGACAAACATGTAAAGAGAAACAAGGAAAACACAAGAAAAAATCTAAGAAGAAGGAGGAAGTCGTGTGAACAGAGCTTCCAACATGCTCTTGATTTGCTCGCTGGTTTCCTGTTTCTTAGATACCATGTTTGCTATAGAATCAATCTTGATATCCTGCTTGTCCATCCTTTCGTTCATCAACATTTCTGATCTCTTCAAATCCTCCAGAGCCTGCCTGTCAAGAGAGGAAGCTTGAGGATCTTCAGATACAACCTGCTTCTCAGAGCTTTCTGTAGTTTCTTCTGCTTGACCCAAGTCTTCAGCTTGAATAACATGTTCTTCTGCAGCTTGAACTGTAGATGCTGGACGCTTTTCAGACCAAGGCTCAATATCCAGAGGGAGAGCTTCTTCCTTCAGCAGCTTGCTCATAACTGGACCTTCCATTTCCTTCAGCAGATTGCTGAAGTTCTGTTGAGCCTGTCCATAGCTCTGGTCTTTCAACTTGAAGGTTTCAGCGCAAACCCATCTTCTGAATTGTGTCCAGAGAAAGTCTGATACAACAGGATCAACCACTTCCAGATTTTCTTGTTTCAAAGAAGTGATCCACTTCTGCATATCTGTTTCAAAATTAAAAATGCTGGAACCAACATCTGGTTGTTTTGGTTTGGGGATAGCAGTTTTCTGGTTTATTGCAGCAAGGCGTTCAAAGACTGTTAGATCAATGACTGTCTTGCTGTGGTTTTCTTTATTGGCTTTTGGTGAGGGAGTGGGAGAGTCAGGAATGACGATTGGACTTGATGGGGTATTGGGTGGAGTTGTTTCTAGTGAAGATGGTAGCTGAGACATATTAACAGTGGTGCCACAAGGCAATTGAATGGCCAAGGGTTGTGGTTCAGGAGACTCAGAGGTTTGAGCCTCAGAGTTTTGAGTCTCAGGTTGTGGAGATTGTGCATGTTGAGGAGATGGTGGATTAATATCTGGTTGAGGAGAGGAAGGTTGTGGAATTTCTGTTTCTGGTGTTGGAGAGAGTGGAGTTTCAAGAATTGGTGAAAGTGGAATGTCAGGGTGTGGTGAGATGGGAGTTTCTGGGTTTGGATTTGGATTTTCTGTTTGGGGAGCGGAAGTATGTTGGTCTATGTCAGACAGAACTTGTGCAAGTTCTGGTTCTGGTATGGTTGCAGTGTTTAGATTTTGTGGTTTGGAGCGGGATCTTCTGAGGGTTAATGACTCAGAAGGGTCAAAATCAATGTCAAAATCTTCAAAGGTTTGGGGTGTTGGAATGTCAGCTGGAGTTGGAATGGGAGTAGGAATAGATGAGGAAACAACACTTGAACTTAAAACAGTAACAGAAACAGGATTACCTCTTTTCTTTGGATTCTGTTGTGATGGTCCTTCTGGAGCAGCTTTCCTCTTCTTCGTCTTCTTCAGAATAACCTCTGGTGCCTTCTGCTGAAGATCTTGAATATTTAGATTAGGTGTTGTACCATCATCTTTGCACGCATCCAAATATCTCAAGATGATTTGAGGCTTGGAGTCAATCTCTGAGAACATAGGGAAGTCGTCCAGAGGGACTCTTCTACTAGAGATTTCAGCAAAAGGAGTGATGCTGGGCTCCTTCTTAATGTTCTCTATCAGCTTCATCTTCTTGAGATTTTTGGCATTCAGCTGCTTGCCAACAGAAGGTTCCAGGGTGCTGATCTCTTGTGCTTCTGTCAAATGTTCAATCAGCCTATTCTCAGTTAGAATATCTGATATCAATCTTCCCAAGGGTATCCAATCCCTTTTAGTGCGTTCCTCTTCCCTTGTCTCCTTGACACTTGTTCTGAGATGGTTGAACAGAAGATGAGCTAGATTGATCTTGACCTTCTGAGCGATAAAATAGATCAGAAACTGCTGATCTATGTTTATGTAATCAGGAGATCTGGTAGGCTTCCTGTGGTTGAAACAACCCAGAATAATCTTTGCCCAAATTCTGTGCTTGTCCTTCAAGTCCCTTATCTTGCTGGAGGGAAGCCCCAGCGTGAAAATTTCCCTAGCAATTAGGGCAGCATCTTGACATCTTTCTGCCATATCAATACAATGTATACCACCTCCATTGTAGCCTATCAGACGAGCAATTAGGTCTTCAGTAATCACAATCTTCTTCCCCATATGTAGGATGTGACTTGGTGATTTGAGGAAGAAGCGTGAATCCAAAATTCCTTAACCAAAATAGGGAAAGTTGGACCCACCAGCCTATCAAAGTATTTCTCCCACCCTTGAGCTTGAACCTCTTCTGATAAATCAAATCCATTTTCCTTCAGACTGTTGAAATCCACTATAATCTCTAACAGAACTTCAAGGTTCTTGACTGGAGTGAGTAGTGTTCTGAGAGGAACTTCATATTGCTCAGCTGATGCATCTTTATGGGAACCTGAGGAGAGATTGCTGCTAGAAGCCATGTTCACACGAGGATTTTTTGAAAAAGCTTGAAAAGTTTTCTTGAGAGGGAAAGAACACAGAAAACAGAAATGCTTAGTGAAAACGAAAGTGAAGGTAAAAGAGTGTGAGTGGTGTGAAGAGTGTTTAAATAGATTTCTAAAAGTTTTTGAAAACATAAACGCTTAAGAGAGAGAAATAAATCATGATTAATAGCATTTAATGATAGCTGATTCTATTGGCATCAGAGCGCCTGGTTCTGAGTTCATAACACTTAACCGTGTCAGTACAAGATCCAGCGTTAGAAAAACACAATGGCAGGACCATATCAAAACATCAGCAATGACAACAATGAAGAAAGAGACAGATTCAGTGGCAAACCTCCAGTATTTGATGGAGAGAACTTTGATTACTGGAAAGACAGAATTGAAAGCTTCTTTCTAGCCCATGATGCTAATCTGTGGGATATGGTGACTGATGGATACACGCACCCTGTGAACGCAAGTGGTCAGAAGATTGACAGGAAAGCAATGTCTGATCAACAAAAGCATGATTTCAAAAACCATCACAAGGCCATAACAATTCTTCTCAGTGCTATCTCTTACTCTGAATATGAAAAGATATCAAACAGAGACACTGCAAAGAATATGTTTGACTCCCTGAGAATGACGCATGAAGGCAACCTTCAAGTTAAAGAAACTAAAGCTCTTGCGCTCATTCAGAAGTATGAGGCATTCAAGATGGAAGAAAGTGAATCTATTGAAACAATGTTCTCAAGATTTCAGATTCTGGTTGCTGGTCTCAAAGTTCTGGACAAAGGGTATTCTACTGTTGATCATGTTAAGAAGATCATCAGAAGCTTGCCAAAACAGTGGAGGCCAATGGTCACAGCGCTGAAGCTAGCTAAAGATCTCAACAAAATCTCTCTGGAGGAACTTGTCAGCTCCCTCAAAAGTCACGAGATAGATCTAGAAGCTGATGAACCTCAAAAGCAAGGTAAGCCATTAGCTTTGAAATCTAACAGAAAATCTGACTCCAAAGTTTTGCAGGCTGTTGAAGAAACCTCTGATGGGTCCTCATCAGAAGAAGATGAACTGTCTCTCCTCTCCAGAAGGGTGAACCAACTGTGGAAGCAGAGGCAAAGAAAGTTCAGGAATCCCAGAAGATCTGAGAATCAGAACGAATCTTCCTCCAGATACAGAAGGTCAGAATCCTCCTCTGGACACAGAAGATCTGAAGGCTCTTCAGGAAGCAGAAAGCCAAACAACAAAGACATAATCTGCTATGAATGCAATGAGCAAGGACACTACAAGAGTGATTTCACAAAGCTTCAGAGGGAAAAGCCCAAAAATAAGTTTGGCAAGGAAAAGAAGAAAAGTCTCATGGCTACATGGGATGACTCTGACACATCTGAAGCTGATTCAGAATCAGACGATGAGAGAGCAAACATAGCTCTCATGGCAAACATATCAGAAGACAGTGAAGCTTCTGAATCAGACTCTGAATCAGACACAAAAGAGGTATTTCCTGACTTTGCTATTAATTTTACTAAGGCTGAACTTGCTGAAAGCCTCAATGAGATTCTGGAAAGATATCAGCAGATCAGAGTCAAATTCAGAAACCTGAAACGGAATCTTGCTTCTGACTCTGATAAAACTGAGAGTCTCACATTGGAGAATTCTGAGTTGAAAAATAAAATTTCAAAATTAGAAAATCTTTTACAAAACTCTCAGAAGGAAACAATCCCTGAAACTCCAAGCAGTGCTGATGAGATCATCAAGGAGTATGATCATAGCTTTCAGAAGTTCCTTGCTAAAAGCATAGATAGAAGAAAAATGGCTTCAATGATCTATGGAGTTAGCAGAAATGGAAGAAAGGGAATAGGATACCAAGGTAAGGTACCTACACCAAAGAATGCCATGGATTTAGTTATTAAACGAACTCCACTTAGTTCACACTTTATATATGGGCACACACACGACATCAAATATACTAGTAGTAATTATTCTGTCAAACCAAAATTCAACCAGAGTTTTGGTAAAACTAACAAATCAGGACCCAAGAAAATATGGGTACCTAAGGATAAAATAATACATGTTGCAGATATCTTTAGCAGCAAAGCAGAAACACCAGTCATGGTACCTGGACTCTGGCTGCTCACGACACATGACAGGAAGAAGGCATATGTTCCAAAGCCTGGAACTTAAGCCTGGAGGCCACGTAGGCTTTGGAGGCAATCAGAGGGGAAAGATCATTGGCTCTGGAACAGTAGGTAACATAAATCTTCCCTCTATAAGTAATGTGTTATTAGTAGATGGATTAATGCATAACCTGTTATCCATAAGTCAATTAAGTGATAACGGTTATGATATAATCTTTAATCAAAATTCATGTAAAGCTGTTAGTCAGAAAGATGGGACTATCCTATTTAATGGAAAGAGGAGAAACAACATTTATAAAATAAAACTTTCTGAACTGAAAAGTCAGAATGTAAAGTGTCTTCTGTCTGTTAACAACGAGCAATGGATCTGGCACAGAAGATTGGGGCATGTTAGTATAAGAAGAATATCTCAGATTAACAAACTCAATCTGGTCAGAGGACTTCCTAACCTGAAGTTCAATTCAGATGCTCTGTGTGAAGCATGTGAGAAAGGCAAGTTTGCAAAACCAACTTTTAAATCTAAAAATGTTGTTTCCACCTCTAAGCCATTAGAACTTCTGCACATTGACTTATTTGGACCAGTTAAAACTGCTTCAGTCAGTGGCAAGAAGTATGGGTTAGTAATCGTAGATGACTATAGCAGATGGACATGGGTAAAGTTCTTAAGACACAAGGACGAGTCACACTCTGTGTTTGTTACCTCCTGTAACCAAGTTCAGAATGAAAAGGATCTTAGAATCGTCAAAGTCAGAAGTGATCATGGTGGAGAATTTGAAAATAAGGATTTTGAATCATTTTTTAATGACAAAGGCATTCTGCATGATTTCTCTTGTCCTAGAACTCCCCAGCAAAATGGAGTTGTAGAACGAAAGAACAGAACATTGCAAGAAATGGCCAGAACCATGATCAACGAGACTAACGTTGCTAAGATCTTCTGGGCAGAGGCAATAAACACAGAGTGCTACATTCAGAATAGAATCTCTATAAGACCTATTCTGGAAAAGACTCCATATGAATTGTGGAAGAACAGAAAGCCCAACATTTCATATTTTCATCCATTTGGATGTACCTGCTTTATTTTGAATACTAAAAATTATTTGAACAAGTTTGACTCTAAAGCACAGAAGTGTATTATGTTAGGATACTCTGAACGCTCAAGAGGGTACAAAGTATACAATACAGAAACACAGATTGTGGAAGAATCAATCAGTGTTCGTTTTGATGATAAGCTTGACTCTCAAAAGTCAAAGCAGAATGAATTACTTGCAGGTATGGAAGTTGAATTCACAGGTACTGAAGACAAGTCATCAGAAGCTCTTAACAGAGACACTCCCTCAACATCAGAAAGAGGCACTGCAAGTAATCCAGCACCTTCTGTTGATCAATATCAGAAAAGACCATCCAGAAGCAGCATGGATCACCCTGAAGAATCTATCTTAGGAAGAAAGGAAGATCCAATCAGAACAAGAGCCAGCTTCAGAAACTCTGAAGAATCCCTCACGGGACTTGTTTCTCTAATTGAACCATCCTCAATTGATGAAGCACTTCTGGACAATGTCTGGATTCTAGCAATGCAAGAGGAACTGAATCAATTCACAAGGAATGACGTATGGGATCTAGTTCCTAAACCAAAAGGATTCAACATCATTGGAACAAAATGGGTGTTCAGAAACAAACTGAATGAACAAGGTGAAGTCATCAGAAACAAGGCACGATTGGTAGCACAAGGTTATAGTCAGCAAGAGGGGATAGACTATATAGAAACCTTTGCTCCAGTCGCTAGGTTAGAATCTATCAGACTTTTAATTTCTTTTGCTGTCAATAAAGGCATCACTCTGTATCAGATGGATGTCAAGAGTGCATTCTTAAATGGCTATATAGAAGAAGAGGTATATGTGCACCAACCCCCTGGTTTTGAAAGTTCAAAAAATCCAGAATATGTTTTCAAACTAAAGAAGTCACTGTATGGTATGAAACAAGCTCCCAGAGCTTGGTATGAAAGACTAAGTAATGTCCTGTTAGAAAAGGAATTCACCAGAGGGAAGGTGGACACAACCTTATTTTGTAAGACAGTTAAGAATGACATTTTAGTCTGCCAGATTTATGTTGATGATATAATATTTGGATCTACTAAATCTTCTCTGGGAAGAGAGTTTGCTAAGTGTATGCAGGCAGAATTTGAGATGAGCCTAATGGGGGAACTGAAATTCTTCTTGGGCATTCAGATCAATCAAACCCCAGAAGGAACTTACATTCATCAGAGCAAATATGTCAGAGAACTTCTGAAGAAATTTGATCTCTCAGAATGTAAGCCATCAAAGATTCCAATGCATCCCACATGCATTATGGAAAGAGAAGAGGTAAGCAAAAAGGTAGAACAAAAGGTCTACATAGGTATGATTGGTTCTCTTCTTTATCTTACAGCTTCAAGGCCTGATATTTTATTCAGTGTATGCATTTGTGCAAGATTCCAATCAGATCCTAGAGAATCTCACTTAACAGCTGTTAAGCGAATTTTCAAGTATCTAAAAGGTACTACTAATCTGGGTCTATTTTATAGAAAATCTAGTGATTACAACTTAGTAGGATACTGTGATGCTGACTTTGCTGGAGACAGAGTTGAACGTAAAAGCACTTCTGGAAGCTGCCAGTTTCTGGGAGAAAATCTGATCTCATGGTCCAACAAAAGACAATCCTCAATTGCTCTATCAACAGCAGAAGCTGAATATATAGCAGCAGCTGGATGCAGCACACAAATGCCCTGGATGAAAAGTCAACTTGAGGACTTCCAGATATATGAGAGTAACATTCCTATCCTCTGTGATAACACTTCTGCTATTTGCTTAAGTAGAAATCCAATTTTGCATTCTAGGGATAAGCATATAGAAATAAAACATAATTTTATTAGGGACTATATTCAGAAAGGAATCTTAAACTTAAAATTTATTGATACAGACCATCAATGGGCTGATATTTTCACAAAACCACTTTCTGAAGATAGGTTCAACTTCATTCTGAAACATCTCAGCATGAAGCTCTGTCCAGAATAAAACTGTTTTAATTTTATATATTAACCTTCATAATTGTTTTTATTTCTCTGTGAACCTCTGATCAATCCTCTTTCAGAGTTTTAGAAATGCAGATTGTATCAGAATCTATCCATGAAGATCTGTGCGCTTCAGTTCAAGGATAGATGTGCTGTTCACTCAAGCAAACAAGTGTCATCCAGTCATCAGCTGTTTCCTGAGGCTGAACACGCGTTCACGCTTCTGAAGAGGCAAAGTGCTGATTGGATGCATTGAGACACATGTCACTGGTAACCATTTAAGTATCTTTCTGAAATCCCCTAAAATCAAACTATGTTCTAACATCTTTTTCTCATTAAATCCTAGACCACTCTTGTCTCCTGTCACTCTTGCTGCTTGAAGAATTTCATCTAAAGTGTCAGATCCATTATTCAACATTTTAAGAGATTTGACCATTCTATCAAGGTTAGAATTTAAGGAGGTCACTTCACTTTCCAGTTTAGCAATAGTTTTTAAATTCTCTCCCCTTTTTGCCTTCAGTTGAGTTATGAGGACTTTCTGCTTCTCCCCTTCAAGGCACACTTCTGCACTTCTGAGACACAATTCTTTGTATGAAGCAACTAACTCATCAAAAGTTAGTTCCCCATCACTAGACTCTTCATCAGATACATATTTCCCTGTCAATGCTTTAACATACTTAGAAGATTCTTCAAGAGCACTCTCTGAGTCCTCTTCAGACAAAGTAATAGACATATTCTTCTTTTGTTTCTTAATATATGTAGGACACTCAGCTCTAATGTGACCAAAGCATTCACATTCATGATGTTGTACTCCCTTCCCTTGAGTGGATTTTTCTTCAGCCCTTTTTCTTCCAAACTCATTTGACTTATGGATGTCACATGAGATGTTCTTGACATTTGATCTTTGGTTTCTATCCATTATTTTTATCACTTTGTTAAACTGTCTTCCAAGCATAGCTAAGGCATTTGATATTCCTCCATCTGTATCCAAATCACAATCTTCCTCTTCATCTCCAGTATTTGATACAAAGGCTATGCTTTTGTTCTTCTTTTCATATCTTTCATTGATGCTTAATTCAAATGTCAGGAGGGATCCAACAAGTTCATCCACTTTCATTTTGTCAATGTCTTGAGATTCTTCTATAGCAGTCACTTTCATATCAAATCTCTTGAGAAGAGATATGAGCATCTTTCTCACCAATTTGTCTTCTGGTATTTTCTCTCCTAATGCACTGGATGCATTAGCAATTTCAAGAATGTTCATATGGAAGTCATTAATACTTTCATCATCCTTCATTCTCAAATTCTCAAATTTTGTGGTGAGCAACTAAAGTCTTAACATATTAACTTTGGATGTGCCTTCATGAGTAGATTGAAAAATTCCCCATGCATCCTTAGCTACTTCACATGTGTTCACTAATCTGAAAATATTCTTGTCAATTCCATTGAATATAGCATTCAAGGCTTTAGAATTTCCAAGAGAAATTTCATCTTCTTCTTTAGACCAATCTTATTCTGGTTTTAACTCAGAAGTAGGTTCTCCATTTTCTCCAAATTTGACAGGGTGTTTCCATCCTTTTAAAACAGCTTTCTAAGCCATACTGTCCAAGGACTTTAAAAAGGCCACCATACGTGGTTTCCAGTAGTCATAATTACTTCCATCCAGAATGGGTGGTCTGTTCATAAGTCCTCCTTCCTTGTCCATAGTACAAGAAAGTATCTTCCCTGGATCTCACCTAGATAAAGAACATGATGCCTGCTCTGATACCAATTGAAATTTTGGTATCCGATATGTGATGTCGAATGAGATGTCACGACACAAATATCTGTTTACAAGTAAAGAGCACTAATAACAAAAGTAGTAAAAACACAAGAGATTGTTCACCCAATTCAGTGTACAACAACACTTACTCTAGGGGCTACCAAGCCAGGGACAAGTCCACTAAATAGTATCAATTCATAGACCCTCAGTAAACAACTAGTTTACGATCTAATCACTACCCGTGCTATACTTCTACCTAAGACTCACGTAGGTATGAGGCCCTCCTCAAATCCCTTCAATCACTTACAGTGAAGAAACAACATAAATACTAAGTTTAAAAACTTCAATCATTCAATGCTTAAAAGCTTATGAATTATACACAATTGACAAACCAAATAACAACACAAGTATTAAATCAATACTAGAGTGTTTGACAATTAAAAGACTAATACTTCTAACAGAAATAAAGTATTCTTATTCAAAAGTTGCAGTAGTTTGAATAAGGAAGCGAGTCCTTATATATGCGCAGCTGTGGGCTTGGGCTTAAAACCAAATATTCAATTCTTTTGAATATTTCCATAAAAACAGGTCAAGATAAAATCCATGCATTTTGAAATATATTCCTCCATATTTTTCGCAGTCTGTGAGTCACAAATCTTGAATTATGGAGCGCGGGAAATCCGGAAACAGAAAAACATAAACTGATGTTGGCCGAGTTCAGTTCAGGAGGAAGATGTCAAGACATTTGCTTTGACATCATTCAAAACAGTTTTCTACAAATGTCAAGACATTTAGAAAACCATTACAACATATTGTTTTACCAAAATTGCTGCCAACAAACTATTACAACAAATACTAAGATTATTGATCAAAGATGTATTTTATGTTGTGTAACACCATGTATAATATATAGCATGAATAATATCATACAAGTGTTAATTCTTGTACTGACACAACATAAGTGTCTATTGACATTATTATATACATATACATAACTAAAATATACATCTATATGGCACATGACATACAATGGTTCCCAAATAAAATCTAAGAACTAAGTACAATATCCAGCATTGTACAAAATACACAACAGAAGATCACAACATCAAAAGCATCGAGACACCATCAAGTAGCTCCCCCTGTCAATACCTGCAATTATTTGAAAAATAATAACAATGATGGGGGTGAGATAATAATCTCAGCGAGTCCCCCATGGGTCCACTCGGCTCTACAGGATTCTACCTGATTTCTAACTTAAGTATTTGCCTTCCGTTACACATGCATCACTCACACAATGTAACTAGGACTTGAGAAACTAAGGGGTAATCAAAATATATGGAAACATGTCACTTGAGTGCATCCGCTCAAAATAATCACTATTCGGATACGAAAAACATCTTTCCCCAAATCGGAACTATGTCTAGTTCAGGGCCTGGGTCACAAAAGTTCGTATGATTCAAATTTCATATGGATATCAGGTTTCCCTATGGTTCTGAACCCATTTTTAAGAACCATCACTCGTATGAGACTCGAACCCACTCTGAGTATCTTCACCATATGGGACTCGAACCCACTTTGGTGTCCAAGTCTCTATGGAACTTGAACCCACTTACGAGACAACATCTTATATGGGCTCAAACCATTTATGAGGTACAAATCATAGGTATCTACATCCCAACCCTACTCTACATAAAGTACCTCAGTTGGAATTTTGTAAAATCAACTCTGAATACATGATTAATTCATATATCTCATGATTGTTCTCATCAATCACTAAGTGATCATTGTCACAAATTCTCATGATATCATGTCAATTCTCATGACATCATAACATGATCCATTTCATCACATAATTCACACATGTTCCATACAAAGCCCGTACATTCATTCATTTATTCATTTATTCATTCATTCATTCATTCATTCATTCATTCGTTCGTTCATTCATTCATTCTTCATTCATTCATTCATTCATTCATTCATTCATTCATTCATTCATTCATTCATTCATTCATTCATTCATTCATTCATTCATTCATTCATTCATTCATTCATCCATCCATTCATTCATTCATTCATTCATTCATTCATTCATTCATTCATTCATTCATTCATTCATTCATTCATTCATTCATTCATTCATTCATTCATTCATTCATTCATTCATTCATTCATTCATTCATTCATTCATTCATTCACTCACTCACTCATTCAATCATTCATTCATTCATTCACGCGACTACTTGTCCGTTGTACACACCACATTAAAATTACGTCCAAGCATCACTATCTAAAACATTTCATGACCTAAGTTATTCTTTCTCAGTCATTTACCTAGTACTCTCCTAGGTTTACCTCACTCATAAGTTTTATTCATATTATTATGCAATCATAAGCATACATGAAACATACACATTAGCATAATATGTCACAACAACCCTAGGCAAGGCTATCACACAACTTGCTTTCAATCTAACTTATTCCACTTTCATGCAACATAGTTAAGTGTTAGTCCGGTCATCCTACGGCCGGGTTAATCGGACTCAAGGTAAATTATAATAGAGTAACTCATAGAGACTTCTCTTTATATCAAATTTATCTATGTTAAATTCCGAATGCTTCTGACCGCGTCCAAAACAGATTTACGGAACTAAATCTACAACCATTTTAACCTACTCGGAATTCTAAGTTAAAACCCACTTGATTGTGTATAACTCGACCGATTAGTGTAAATATAATACATAATGTTGTACCCCAAAATTTTCCCGCCCATTTTCTTCAAGATTTGCCAAGAGCATGCTTTAAAATCTCCCCAAAGGTTGCACAGTCCAATGGCCTCATAACAGTCAAAAATTAGGGTTTTGGTTATGGCAAAGAAATTGAAGTTTCCAAGGGTCCAAACAAGTCCCACATGCCTATAACATTGTCAAGCATCCTTATGCCAAGTTTCAAGACTCACAACACCAGATTGCACAGTCAAAAACCCTAATTGCTTCACAGTCAACTACAGGGGCAAAATGGTCATTTGACAGTCAAAAGTCAAAAATTTTGGTCAACATCTTATTTTGAAGCCACAAATATCATTTTATCAATTCTTGATCATGATTCTCAAGGCATGGCTCAAAAAGTCTCAAGATGCAAAAGTTTCCATTTTTGGACAGTTGGAAAAGTCAACTGCAAATTGACCAAGGCATAACTTCCACATGGTTTATCAGAAAAATTCCATCCAAAGCTCATTTTGAAGAGAATGACATTTCCTACAACTCATCTTCACACTTCAAATCCAAGAAATGTTCTCACAAAAAGTTATCAATTTCAACATTATAGGTCATTTTCAAAAGTCAACAAAAAGGCACTTTAAGTCAAAGACCATAACTTGAGATTGGTAAATCAAAATGACATGGGACCAAATACATTGGTTATAGGACTTCAAGACCTTTCCAAAATGTCAAAGAACATGATCAAGGCTTAAATATTGAGCAAGATATGCCTTGTGGAAGTTGGGAAATTTTTGGGAATTTTGAAAAGTCAACTTTGCACAAAAGGGTTCAAAAATGCTAATGGGCCACAATTTCTTCCATGAATCATCACCCAAAGGCTATGCACGACCCATTGACATCCAAGGGAGTTATTTTATCATTTTTGATTAATTATTTGAATTATTATTATTATTAATTCACCTAATTAAAATTAAATATGACAAAAATAGCAAAACATGTTTCCCAAATCTTTTTGTGCAGTATATCCACTCATCATGACCTCAAGATTTTGTGCACAATCAAAAAGGAAAGATTCTATGCAAATAGGCATGTTTTTCATGACAAAAAGATTGAAAAAAGATGCTTGAAAATCAAATATTGAATCATTGAATACATGGATTTTGGGCCAGTTTTTCTAACCTAATTCATTCACCTATATGTGCACATTGTAAACCTAATCCTAAGAACAAGAAAAGCTGCGCCCAAGATCAAGAACAAAACTTGCATTTTTCACAAAAAAAAAAAGTTGAAACTGAAAACATAGTTCCAGTGTGATTCAAAGCCTACAATCCATTCCAAAGGCTTGCTGGGACTTTATTGAATGTGTCTCAATCCTTTTCCACTCCCCTAACCTCAAGAATTAGTAGAATGAAGTTTCCATGTTCATAACTTTTTTCACTTTCGTGTTTGAATTTGCATACATTTTTTATACGTTTTAAGCATTGATTTATACTAATGTGCACTTTCTGAAGCTAATGACACAACCCAATTGAGTTATTAGGCCCTGTATCAAAAATTGCCATGGAAGCGTTTTAGGGTTTCAGAGCTCCAGATTTGGGGATTCTCTCATAAGGCAAAATTGGACCATCAAACTAATACAGGCAAACTCGTCAGAACAAGACGAAACGATTGATGTCATCGCGCTTTTTTATATTGATTGTACATCTAATCGCTATTTTGACGTTTTCAGTTTGTGGGGGTTTAAAACCCCCTCTATTTAAATGCTTTTTATTTCAGAACAATTGAAGAAGATGATGCGTGGAGGAACGTGAGTGGTGCATTCAAATCATTGGCGCGTTTTTTCGTTTGTTCCAGAATAATTGCACTTTTTGCATATATTGATCAGTGTCCATTAAGTTAACAAATAAACGCGTTTGGCTTGGTGGAAGATGACTTGGCTGGCAGGTATTGGGACCTGGGTTCGATTCCCAGGTCCCCCATATTTCTCCATTTTTTTTGTGTTAACATGTTCAGGTGATTATCTCACTCAAAGGAGTACCATGCACCCAACGCCTTGGCTTGCCAGATGTCCCAGGAGATGAATCCAAAGGTCAGGATGTGAGGTCCATCATGCACATCAGTCAACCTTGCCACACACAAGCGCTGAAAGTCAACATGGGCTTAGGATCAGTGGGCCAAACTGCTTTCTAAACACCTCTAAATTGGCCAAGACACCCCCCTGCTGTTTGTATTCTTCCTTCTAATTTTCTTCTTTTTCTTTTTAATTCTTTTTAATTTGTTTTATTGTTTTAATTAATTCCACAAAATAATTTTCAAAAATACAGAAAATCAGAAAAGTCAAAAAATAAAAATATGTTTTATTAATATTAATTTCTATCAATTTTGTAAATAAGTTCCAATAATCAAATTAGTTTAATTTTAGGTTTAATTTTAATGTTTTTCTTAAATAAACTAAAAATGTAGAAATTAGGGTTTTAGTACTTTTATTCTTTTTCATAATAAATATTTTTTTATTATTATTAATTCTTGATTATTTTGTAAATAAACTTGTAATTAATTAATTAGGATTAAATTAGGTTAAACTTAAACATTTTTTTAATAATTAAAAACAAACTTAGAACTAGGGTTTTATTTAATTTCTTCTTTTAATTAATTCTCTTTATTTCCATTAAATACCAAAAAAAAACCAAAAATAATTTCTTTTCGTTATTTAATCATTAATTAATTTGTAATTTCAATTTAATTTCTTCAAAGGGTCCAACGCCCTCGCACCTTCGAATATAATTTCTTTTCGCGCGTTTATCTTATTTTCTTTGTGAAATTTATGTAATTGCCCCAAAGATTTGTAATAGATAATTAGGACATTTACTTTCCGCACTTTTATTCAAATCGGGTGTTTGTTTAATTTGGCGATGTATGGACCCGCGCCTTGTAATAGCGTATGACCTTTATTTTTACGCATTTTAATTTCCGCACCCTTTAAACTGCTAATCACATGAAAGAATGTATGCCCAAATAAAATCAAAGCGTAGATCGCCAAAGGCATGTACAAGATAAATAATAACTGAAAATGACACACAATTCACACACCACTCTTAGGGTACGCCTCACTGTTGCCTTGCCCCTCGAAACGTGGTCATCGAGTATAGGACGTTTTAGTAAGTCCTCATGTCCATGAACATGGCATGGGGGTAGCTTCTAAGGTGTCCTACTATTGCTCTGGTGACCACACTGTCCCTAACAATCGAATTGACCCGAACACCTCCAACGGTGGTGCTACCTACCCCTCAATGGTGGGATGGCACTACCTCAAGGACATTTACACAGACTAATTCCTTAGGGTAGGTAGAGGACTCGTAGATACTTGCTCTAATTCAAAACAAATCAAAAACTTCTTTTCACACCGACACTCTTCAAAAAGCTTTCAAAATAACTTTTCAAACACTCTTGAGGACTGATACAAGAGTCGATCTGAAAACTTTAAACGAAACTTTTTTTCAAACCCACTCACGATTGAAAAACAAACAAACACTTTTGAAAACACAAATGAGCAAGTATCTAAGAGCCCATGGATAACCATGGATAGAAAGGGTGCTAACACCTTCCCTTTCTATAAATCTACCTCCTGAACCGAGAACTAATCTCAATAAGGAATTTTTCTGTGCTTTTGTCCTTTCCATATTGGAGAAAATAAAAGACGATGGCGACTCTTGCTTCCGCGACATTTCGCGAACCAGCGTTAAACAGTCAGTTCCAAATCCACCGATCACAGAACTGGCGACTCTACTGGGGAACTTATAAAGTGAAGTGTACCTTAGGATAGTTCATAACTGTGTTTTCAATTGCTTTGACTTGTTTGCTTTATTATTGTGGGACTGTCTTGGAAGTTCTATAGATCCTAACTCGGATCTGGGGATACCTTCTTAGAAAGTAGAAACAAGGCTGTGAGGGAACTGTGCGGGGTATACCGACATGGTTGAAACAGTCTGCTACATTGATGTGGCACTTTGGTGCGTACCGGTAACCCTTGAGTTCAGTCAAGGAGAGTACGGGGCCTCCATGTGGTGTCGTGAAGCATCAACTGACCTTAGGAACCTTAATTGAACCATCTTGGCCTCTTTAGGGTAGTGAGATAACTGACTTTGGTGCAGTCCGAGGTTGGTTGATACTCGATACTACACTCAATTGAGGGTTGCTTTCCTGGAATATTTCGGTCGCCAGTTCAGTGGCTAAATCGAAACGATGAACAACGAAAGCAATCCAGTGATGTTGGGACCCTAAGAACCCGGTTACTTCTAATAGGACAGGTTGAGACCACCAACTTCAAGAGGGTAATACCCAGACCCCATGCTGGCCTAAACTCTAGGGGTTGTCTTGTGTGACTTGTGTGCCTTACCATGTTTTCTTCTTGTGAATACTTGTGGTGTGTTTAACCATAGCATCATGACATCATACAACATCATATGCATTGGCTAACCATTTCAGGGGTTCGAATCTTCATCTTTGTTCTTGTTTTGTAGGACATGGAAACTGTTCGTAGAAAGACAATTCAGATCAGCCTTGTAAGGATCCCTCCTCAGCTTAAGGAGCTTATATATAGGATTCCCGAGAGCTCTTCATTCAGTGAAAGACATGGAAGACTCATCAGCTTGGTCAACACCAACATTGAGGAAGATATGATAAAGGTCCTGTTCCAGTTTTTTTTTGACCCTCTGCATCACTGTTTCACTTTCCTGGATTATCAACTGGTGCCTACATTGGAAGAGTTCTCCCGGCTTCTGAAGATCCCTATCCTTGATCAACTACCCTACAACGGTATGGAAAAGGAACCCAAACTGGAAGAGATTGCTAAAGCCTTACACCTACAATCATCTGACCTCAAGGGACATTGGGAAGTTAGAAGTGGTATCAAAGGGTTCTTAGCCAGGTTTCTGTTTGAGAAGGCCCAAGAATGTTGGAACTCCCTTGACCTACAAGCTTTTGAAGAAGTTGTGGCCCTCCTTGTCTATGGTTTGGTGTTGTTCCCTAATCCAGATCAGCTTATAGATATCAGTGCTGTCCAGATCTTCATGTCCAGGAATCCTATACCTACGTTGCTTGGGGACATCCTTCACTCATGTTACACTCGAACCATGAGGAAAAGAGGTGTTCTTATGTGCTGCACTCCTCTCCTGGGAAGGTGGTTTATTTCACACCTTCCACAATCAGTTTTGAAGAACGAGCGGGGTTTGAGGTGGTCACAGCGATTGATGACCCTTACACATGCTGATATACATTGGTTCTCTTGGTCCAGAGAGGATGTCACTATCATTGATCGTTGTAGGGAGTACCCTAATGTTCCTTTACTTGGAATCAGAGGAGGTATTACTTACAACCCATGCTTGGCTTGGAGACAGTTTGGTTATGCTCGGAGGGATGGCCCTCATGACATGTTAATTCCTGACATAGTTTTTGACTTCGACAACGATGCACAAGGACTTCGCCAGAGATTTATCAGAGCTTGGAGGATACCAAGTAGGATAGACAACAAGACCCTGGGGCACAGGAATTCCATCCCATTGGAACCTTATCTCAAGTGGGTACGAGCTCGCTCCCAGAAGTTAGTGATGCCATATCCTCATGTTCTCCCTGTGATCAAAGAGCGAGTATTGGAATGAGAGGTGTCCTACACCATTTAACATCCTGACATGCCCACGTCCTGGGAAGAAATGCAAAAGAGCTGGATCCAGCTTAAGGAAGAACGAAATTCTCTCGAGACCAGTCTACATGCTAGTGAAAAGAAGGTCTTGGAGCTCACCCGCCTGCTGCACGAGGAGAGGAATCTCAACACTTACATAGCTCCAAAGAGGATGCGTAGTGTCTTCTGGGATTGATTTGCTTTTGTAATATTTTTCCCATGAGGCTTTGATGTACTGAACAATTATTTCCTTAATGATAACGTGTGTTCCTTTTTGTCTACAACAAATTTGAATTTTCGAACCCTTGAATGCATTGCATAAACACATATCATTCATCATGTGCATAGCAGGTACTCTTCTTTTCAGGTTGCTTACTGTTCTTCGCTGTTTATTTCAACATCATGAACCCTGAATCATCTACCGAGATGTCTATCAAGGCCCTTTAGGCGCAGAACGCACAATTTCAGGAGCTGATCATGGGTTTGGCTCAAGGTCAAGAAGAGCTGAAGGCTTTGCTCCTGAAGAAGGAGAAGAAGAAGAAGAGAACTGTTCTATTCAACTCGGGCCGGAGGTTTGGTAACACTCTGCAGAATGAGGAAGCTGGTTCTTCTATAGGCAAAGACAATCCCCAGGGGGGAAAGGCTCCAAGTCTGGTAGTCTCTGACAACGAGACTGATTTTAATGAGGAACAATATCCTCCGGCTGAAGACAGATACAAGCAGTTGGAAGACCGGCTGAACGCCATGGAAATTCAACAAGTGCCTGGTTTAGATTTCAGAGACTTGGGTTTATCTACTGGTGTGATCATCCCTCACAAGTTTAAAGCACCGTCTTTCACCAAGTATGACGGGGCGTCTTGCCCTAAACTACACCTCAGATCCTACGTACGGAAGATTCAGCCGTATACAGTGGACAAGAACTTGTGGATCCACTTCTTCCAGGAGAGTCTTTCAGGGACTCATCTCGAATGGTTCTATCAGCTGGATGGAACCAAGGTTCGTAACTGGGAGGAGTTGGCTACTGCTTTTTACAAGCAGTATCAATATAATGCCGACCTTGCTCCTACACGTACCCAACTCCAGGGTATGTCACTAGGATCAGGCGAAGGTTTTAAAGAGTATGCACAGAAGTGGAGGGATCTGGCTGGCAGGGTGCAGCCTCCGTTAACAGACCGAGAGCTTGTAGATATGTTCTTGGGGACCCTATCTGGGCCGTTCTTTAATCATCTTATTGGCAATTCATCTGCAGGATTCACTGACCTTATTCTGACTGGGGAAAGGATAGAGGCTGGTATAAAGTCCGGTAAGATTCAGAAAGGTGCGTCTTCAAGTGCTGAGAAGAAACCTTTTAAAAAGGAGGCCAGTGCTGTGTATGGGCCTAGAAGGCAAGACAAACCAGAGCGCCGCCAATCTGTCAACGCGGTGATGATTGCTAAACCTGCTGCCACTCCTCGGCAAACCAATCAACAAAGGGCTGAGAGACCCAGAAGAGAATTTACCCGGCTGAGCATGACCTTGTCACAAATCTTGCCGCAGTTGCTATCGACCAACTTGGTGACTGTCAGAGAGGCCCCGAAGGTTGTGAATACTGCATCCCCCAAGTATAATCCAAATGCCCGTTGTGCTTATCATTCCGATAGCCCGGGGCATTCTACTGATGACTGCTGGGCCCTAAGGAATAAAGTGCAGGACCTTATTGATGCCAAGGAGGTACAGTTTGAGGCACCTGAGAAGCCCAATGTAGTGACAGCTCCCCTGCCTGCTCATAGGGTGAATGCTATCAGGGATGATGATGAAATGGAGGAATCAGAGTTCGATAGTTGGATTTATCCGACGGCCGACAATGGACCTAACAATTGGAATGCAAAGGACAACCTACCTGTTACTTTTGCTACGCAGTAATGAATTCCTTTGTTTTTGTTATTTGTAATAAACAATGAATTGAAACTATATGGCCCGGTGTCTTACCCGGGGCACCGTGGCTTCATTTGTGAGGGCATATTAATTGTCATTTCATATATCATGAATAAAGACCTTGGACGTTTTTTCGCATTTCAAATCTTGTGCTCCCTTTCTTTCTTTCTCTCTTTATATATTGCAAAACAGCTATATTTACACACACTCACCCATACAGGTTTAAATCCACTCTGGATCTCACTGGTAATGACTCTGCTACTGCCAGTTATGACTTTGAAAATCCGATCAACTTAGCCGAAGATGAAGGTGAAGATGATTGCGAAGTGCCTGGCGAGCTTGCAAGACTGTTACTCCAGGAAGAGAGGGCAATTCAACCACATGAAGAGCCGGTGGAAACGATAAATCTGGGTACTGAGACAGATAGAAAGGAGGTTAAGATTTGTGCCAATCTAGAGCTTAGCGTGAAACAACGGTTGAATCAGATGTTACATGATTATGTGGAGATCTTTGCCTGGTCCTACGAAGACATGCCTGGGTTGGATACCGACATTGTGGTCCATCATTTGCCCACCAAGGAAGACTGCCCTCCGGTTAAGCAAAAGGTCCGCCGTATGCGTCCAGAAATGTCTGAAAAGATCAAAGCTGAGGTTATGAAGCAGTTTGATGCCGGGTTTCTTGCAGTGACTTCTTACCCTCAGTGGGTTGCCAACGTGGTGCCGGTGCCAAAGAAGGATGGTAAGGTCAGAATGTGTGTCGATTACAGGGATCTGAACAGGGCCAGCCCCAAGGATGACTTCCCCTACCTCACATTGATGTCCTGGTTGACAATACTGCTCAGTACAAGGTGTTCTCCTTCATGGATGGTTTTTCAGGTTATAATTAGATCAAGATGGCTCCTGAAGATATGGAAAAGACTACCTTTGTTACTCAGTGGGGCACCTTCTGCTACAAGGTCATGCCTTTTGGACTGAAAAATGCTGGGGAAACCTACCAACGTGCCATGGTTGCTTTATTTCATGACATGATCCATCATGAGATAGAAGTGTATGTTGATGATATGATTGCAAGGTCCCAAACTGAGGAGGAACACCTTGACCATCTGCAGAAGCTGTTTGACCGTCTGAAGTTGTACAAGCTGAGGTTGAACCCGAACAAGTGCATCTTCGGGGTAAGATCTGGAAAGTTGCTAGGCTTCGTCGTAAGTGATAAGGGTATTCAAGTGGACCCTGCCAAGGTTAAAGCCATTCAAGAGATGCCAGTTCCTCAGACAGAGAAAGAGGTCAGAGGCTTTTTAGGACGCCTGAATTACATTGCTCGATTCATCTCGCACCTAACCGCTACCTGTGAACCAATCTTCAAGCTGCTGAAGAAAGATCAGGTAGTACGTTAGAATGATGAATGTCAGGCCGCTTTTGACAGAATCAAAGAGTATCTCCAAGAGCCACCCATTCTCATGCCACCGGTTGAAGGGAGACCTCTGATACTATACCTGACAGTACTTGACAACTCAATGGGGTGTGTGCTGGGGCAGCATGACGAGTCTGGCTGAAAAGAGCATGCCATTTATTACCTTAGCGAAAAGTTTACCGACTGTGAGACCCGATACTCACTGCTCGAGAAAACTTGCTGCGCTTTGGTATGGGCTGCTCGCTGGCTGAGACAGTATATGCTGACTCACACTACCTTGTTGATCTCAAAGATGGATCCAATAAAGTACATATTTGAAAAGCCTGCTCTGTCCGGGAGAATAGCAAGATGGCAGATGATCTTGACGGAATACGACATCCAGTACACAACTCAGAAAGCCATCAAAGGAAGTATATTGGCAGACCACTTGGAACATAAAGCAGTAGACGACTATCAGTCAATGAACTTTGAGTTTCCGGACGAAAGCATCATGATAGTGATTGATTGCGAAGTACCTGGACCGGATGAAGGACCCGAGGAAGGATACCGATGGTCTATGCACTTTGACGGAGCCTCCAACGCTTTGGGTACTGGTATCGGCGCTGTAATCATATCCCCTCAAGGCACTCATACTCCACTCACTTCCCGGCTATGTTTCAACTGCACCAACAATATGGCGGAGTATGAGGCATGCATCATGGGTCTCCAAGCTGCGATTGAATTAAGGATCAAGTTTCTGAGTGTCTTCGGAGATTCCGCTCTCGTGATCAATCAGATAAAAGGCGAGTGGCATACGAAACATCCGAACCTTATTCCTTACAAAGAATGTGTGTTGACATTGATCCCCCATTTCACAGAGATACTTTTGAACATTTCCCAAGAGAGGAGAATCAGTTGGCGGACGCGTTGGCTACGATGTATTCCATGTTCAAAGTCAAATGGGATAATGAGGCTCCCCGGGTCATCATCTGGAAACTGGACGAACCAGCATACTGTTGTGATCTTGAGGCTGAGGTAGTGACTGAGAAACCTTGGTACCATGAGGTGAAGAGATACTTGGAAGCTCAGGAATACCCTGAAGGTGCGTCTATCAATGATAAAAAGTTTCTGAGAAGGTTCGCAGCGAAGTTCTTCCTTAGCAACGACATCCTGTACAAGCGAAACCATGATTCGACCTTACTGCGTTGTGTGGATAAGACTGAAGCAGAAAGGATCATGGCAGAGCTACATGAAGGTACCTTCGGAACACATTCCAGTGGTCATACCATGGCAAAGAAGATCCTTCGGGCAGGGTATTTCTGGTCCACAATGGAAGCCGACTGTTACCAACATTCTCGGACATGTCACAAGTGTCAGATATATGCAGATAAGGTGCATGTTCCTTCGGTTCCCCTGAATGTCTTGACAGCACCTTGGCCGTTTGCAATGTGGGGCATAGATATGATCGGAGAGATCAAACCTACGGCATCCAATGGGAATCACTTCATCCTGGTAGCGATCGATTACTTTACGAAGTGGGTTGAAGCAACTTCCTATGCTACTGTAACCAAGAATGTTGTGGCACGGTTCATTCGGCATAACTTGATCTGTCGATACAACGTCGCAGAAAGAATCATTACAGACAACGGTACCAATCTCAATAACAAGATGATCACTGAGCTCTGCAAGCAGTTTAAGATACAACACCACAACTCTTCTCCTTACCGGCCGAAGATGAATGGGGCTGTAGAAGCAGCGAATAAGAATATCAAGAAAATTGTACAGAAGATGACAGTGACCTACAAAGATTGGCACGAGATGCTGCCGTTTGCTCTGCATGGGTACCGTACCTCAGCAAGGACGTCAACCGGGGAAACTCCCTTCTCCTTGGTCTACGGTATAGAGGCAGTCTTACCGATCGAAGTGCAGATACCCTCTCTCCGGATAATGAAGGATGCAGATCTGAGCGAAGAGGATTGGATCCAGACACGACTTGATCAGTTAAATCTAATCGACGAAAAGAGACTCACTGCTATTTGTCATGGTCAGACGTATCAAAAACGGATGATCAGGGCATTTAACAAGAAGGTCAGACCACAAGAATATCAAGTTGGGGATCTGGTAATCAAGCGTATCATCCTTCCTCAGAGTGATCCAAGGGGAAAATGGACCCCTACATACGAAGGGCCATTTGTGGTTAAACATGTGTTCTCAGGAGGAGCCATGATTCTAACCACCATGGATGGTGACGACCTTCCTCACCCCGCCAATGCAAACATAGTAAAAAGATACTACGCATGATAAAAGACCCGCTAGGTTGACATACCTAGGCAAAAATTAGGGCTTCCCGGCGAACCAAAAGGGTTCGGGCAAAATGAGGGATGAAATGAAAAAAATCTGTACACCCGGCAAGTCGAAAACCTGAAAAGGCGGCTTGGGCAAAAATGGGTATCCCGGTGGACTGAAAACCCGAAAGGGCGGTCCAGGAAAAAGTAAGGGATAAAGCGTAAAACTATGTCTCATTGGATCACCTTGCATCCAGAATCCGGTAGCAACTGTCAAGTTCAAAATGCATCAATCAATCAGCTTCATCTTCAGCTAGGTCATCAAGTGATGAGACGCTCGAAGATATAAAGGCAATAGCAGAGTTGGGACCCAGTGGGATTATTCTTTTCACATAGCTGTCTTGTTTTCCCTTTGTACAAATTTGTATAAACTCTTTTATTCGGCGGCGTTCTCTTACTAGGACATCAACCTCTTGTACATAAACGCCTATTTACAGGCAATTCAAAAATCAATATAAATTCACTTTTCAGACAAATTGCCAATTGTTTTTCTCTTTTCTGTTTTGTTTTGCGAAGAACGTCCAAGGTTCAATTTGTGATATATGCATTTGACAATAATTGCTAACTCATAAATATTTGCATACAAAACAAAGGATTAATTACAAGTAACATTAGAAACAGGGGCAATAATGAGTTGTCTAAACGATCTAATTGTTCTGTCCATCAAGGTACCAAGGTAAGTTCAGCTGAAGAACATAACCAGTATATCTTAACTCCCCAGAGAGTGAGCCAGCAAGTCAATGCACTCTCCCCAAGCTATACTATCAGCCTTAAGGAAGTTGGGTATCCTCCAGCAGATCTCAACATTCCCCAGCACATCATACAAATATTCCTAACAAGCATCCCCGACAGTCTTGGTCTAAGATTGTTCCCCGGCGGTATACCAGACATTCGGTGGAGCCACTTCCCCGGTACATATCAAATTAATTTCCCCAGGAGAGTCCAGCCTGAAGATTTCCCCAAGAAAGTTTGAATCAACCTCCCCAGCAGGAAGCTTATCCCCAGTAGATTCTGGAAGCTTGCCACCCGCAGAGCACGAAAGCCCCTCCCGGCTTTATTCAAAGGTTATTTCCTTACCAGGATATAACTGGGTTATCCTCAGCCAAAAGCCACTGAAGGATCGTCCTCGGCGAAGTCTTCTTATCCCCCAGCGGAGTTCATCTTCCAACACAACATAACAACGCTATCCCCAGCGAAGTTATCATCAACATCCCAGCAAAGTAACTCTCTTCCCACAGAGTATTGTTCCCCAGCAAGATCGATAGAATAATTTCCCCCCGCAGAGTATTCTATTCGCCAAGTTTATTCCCCAACGGAGTCAGCTTCTCCTACCGGTATTCTTGCAACTATCATCCCCAGCAGAAACAATAAAGCACTCTCTTCAACCATCAGCCCAGGATTTAACTCCCGGCATCCGTCAAGGATTTATTTTCCTAAGACAAAAACATACATTCATAAACATCGCATTTCCATACATTATAGCATGCATACACGCATCAGGAACATACAATCTCATTTATGTTGAGAACACCATTGCTTGATCCACATCATGCATTGCATATGACTGACCTTTACAGGAAAGATCCAGTTAAGTTCTCAGCTATTTCAAGACCTTGCCTGGTTCAGTTAAATCGATTCCTAAAGATTTTTCTGATGCCAATCCAGTCAAAGGCCTTCTCTGGTTCAGTCAGATCGACGCTAAGATCTCCCTGATTCTTATTCCAGTTGAAGATATTCCAAGACTTTAGTTTGGTTCAGTCAAATCGATTCTAAGATTTTTCTGATTCTTATCCAGTCAAAGTTAATCCAAGACCTTCTCTGGTTCAGTCAGATCGACCCTAAGATCTCCCTGATTCTTATTCCAGTTGAAGATTCCAAGACCTTGCCTGGTTCAGTTAATCGACTCCTAAAGATTTTTCTGATGCTAATCCAGTCAAAGGCCTTCTCTGGTTCAGTCAGATCGACGCTAAGATCTCCCTGATTCTTATTCCAGTTGAAGATTCCAAGACCTTGCCTGGTTCAGTTAAATCGACTCCTAAAGATTTTTCTGATGCCTATCCAGTCAAAGGCCTTCTCTGGTTCAGTCAGATCGACGCTAAGATCTCCCTGATTCTTATTCCAGTTGAAGATTCCAAGACCTTGCCTGGTTCAGTTAAATCGACTCCTAAAGATTTTTCTGATGCCGATCCAGCCAAAGGCCTTCTCTGGTTCAGTCAGATCGACCCTAAGATCTCGCTGATTCTTATTCCAGTTGAAGATTCCAAGACTTTGCCTGGTTCAGTTAAATCGACTCCTAAAGATTTTTCTGATGCCGATCCAGTCAAAGGCCTTCTCTGGTCCAGTTAAATCGATTCCTAAAGATTTTCCTAATGAAGACTCAGTAGAAGACATCCAAGATTCTCTCATCGTTACTGTTGAGGTAGTAATCGCCCTAGATTCTCTCATCATTACTGTTGAGGTAGTAATCGCCCAAGGTTCTCTCATCATTACTGTTGAGGTAGTAATCGTCCCTGATCCATTCATCACCCTGCGGAGGGTGAGTCTGAAGAGTTTCAAGACCCGATTCCTGTATCCAGCCAGGGCGTATCTACACAAAGAGTTTGAAGACCAACTCCTGTAACAGGCCAGGTAATCATTTTCTTTTTCAGGTACGCAAGTTCTCGCTAAGGAATCTCTTACGCGATCGACACCCAGATTGCATCTATAAGCCCATCCACCTATCCATCACCTCTCAACATGGCATCTATAAGCCCATCCTCCTATCCATCAATCTCCAAATGGCATCTGTAAGCCCATTCCCACCATCACACTGCTAACATGTGAGCGCAAATTTCTGAGCACTCTAGTGTTCAACCATCTTCCACCTTCGGATTACGAAAGGCACGTCAGCCAATCTACATCCTCAGGTCTAAGAAGATTGAACAGGGGCAACTGTTGTACCCCAAAATTTGCCCTCCCATTTTCTTCAAGATTTGCCAAGAGCATGCTTTAAAATCTCCCCAAAGGTTGCACAGTCCAATGGCCTCCTAACAGTAAAAAATTAGGGTTTTGGTTCTGGCAAAGAAATTGAAGTTTCCAAGGGTCCAAACAAGTCCCACATGCCTATAAACATTGTCAAGCATCCTTATGCCAAGTTTCAAGACTCACAACACCAGATTGCACAGTCAAAAACCCTAATTGCTTCACAGTCAACTGCAGGGGCAAAACGGTCATTTGACAGTCAAAAGTCAAAAATTTTGGTCAACATCTTATTTTGAAGCCACAAACATCATTTGATCAATTCTTGATCATGATTCTCAAGGCATGGCTCAAAAAGTCTCAAGATGCAAAAGTTTCCATTTTTGGACAGTTGGAAAAGTCAACTGCAAATTGACCAAGGCATAACTTCCACATGGTTTATCAGAAAAATTCCATCCAAATCTCATTTTGAAGAGAATGACATTTCCTACAACTCATATTCACACTTCAAATCCAAGAAATGTTCTCACAAAAAGTTATCAATTTCAACATTATAGGTCATTTTCAAAAGTCAACAAAAAGGCACTTTAAGTCAAAGACCATAACTTGAGATTGGTAAATCAAAATGACATGGGACCAAAGACATTGGTTAGAGGACTTCAAGACCTTTCCTAAATGTCCAAGAACATGATCAAGGCTTAAAAATTGAGCAAGATATGCCTTGTGGAAGTTGGGAAATTTTTGGGAATTTTGAAAAGTCAACTTTGCACAAAAGGGTTCAAAAATGCTAATGGGCCACAATTTCTTCCATGAATCATCACCCAAAGGCTATGCACTACCCATTGACATCCAAGGGAGTTATTTTATCATTTTTGATTAATTATTTGAATTATTATTATTATTAATTCACCTAATTAAAATTAAATATGACAAAAATAGCAAAACATGTTTTCCAAATCTTTTTGTGCAGTATATCCACTCATCATGACCTCAAGATTTCGTGCACAATCAAAAAGGAAAGATTCTATGCAAATAGGCATGTTTTTAATGACAAAAAGATTGAAAAAAGATGCTTGAAAATCAAATATTGAATCATTGAATACATGGATTTTGGGCCAGTTTTTCTAACCTAATTCATTCACCTATATGTGCACATTGTAAACCTAATCCTAAGAACAAGAAAAGCTGCGCCCAAGATCAAGAACAAAACTTGCATTTTTCACAAAAAAAGTTGAAACTGAAAACATAGTTCCAGTGTGATTCAAAGCCTACAATCCATTCCAAAGGCTTGCTGGGACTTTATTGAACGTGTCTCAATCCTTTTCCACTCCCCTAACCTCAAGAATTGGTAGAATGAAGTTTCCATGTTCATAACTTTTTCACTTTCGTGTTTGAATTTGCATACATTTTTTATACGTTTTAAGCATTGATTTATACTAATGTGCACTTTCTGAAGCTAATGACACAACCCAATTGAGTTATTAGGCCCTGTATCAAAAATTGCCATGGAAGCGTTTTAGGGTTTCAGAGCTCCAGATTTGGGGATTCTCTCATAAGGCAAAATTGGACCATCAAACTAATACAGGCAAACTCGTCAGAACAAGACGAAACGATTGATGTCATCGCGCTTTTTTTATATTGATTGTACATCTAATCGCTATTTTGACGTTTTCAGTTTGTGGGGGTTTAAAACCCCCGCTATTTAAATGCTTTTTATTTCAGAACAATTGAAGAAGATGATGCGTGGAGGAACGTGAGTGGTGCATTCAAATCATTGGCGTGTTTTTTCGTTTGTTCCAGAATAATTGCACTTTTTGCATATATTGATCAGTGTCCATTAAGTTAACAAATAAACGCGTTTGGCTTGGTGGAAGATGACTTGGCTGGCAGGTATTGGGACCTGGGTTCGATTCCCAGGTCCCCCATATTTCTCCATATTTTTTGTGTTAACATGTTCAGGTGATTATCTCACTCAAAGGAGTACCATGCACCCAACGCCTTGGCTTGCCAGATGTCCCAGGAGATGAATCCAAAGGTCAGGATGTGAGGTCCATCATGCACATCAGTCAACCTTGCCACACACAAGCGCTGAAAGTCAACATGGGCTTAGGATCAGTGGGCCAAACTGCTTTCTAAACACCTCTAAATTGGCCAAGACACCCCCATGCTGTTTGTATTCTTCCTTCTAATTTTCTTCTTTTTCTTTTTAATTCTTTTTAATTTGTTTTATTGTTTTAATTAATTCCACAAAATAATTTTCAAAAATACAGAAAATCAGAAAAGTCAAAAAATAAAAATATGTTTTATTAATATTAATTTCTATCAATTTTGTAAATAAGTTCCAATAATCAAATTAGTTTAATTTTAGGTTTAATTTTAATGTTTTTCTTAAATAAACTAAAAATGTAGAAATTAGGGTTTTAGTACTTTTATTCTTTTTCATAATAAATATATTTTTTTATTATTAATTCTTGATTATTTTGTAAATAAACTTATAATTAATTAATTAGGATTAAATTAGGTTAAACTTAAACATTTTTTTTAATAATTAAAAACAAACTTAGAACTAGGGTTTTATTTAATTTCTTCTTTTAATTAATTCTCTTTATTTCCATTAAATACCAAAAAAAAAAAACCAAAAATAATTTCTTTTCGTTATTTAATCATTAATTAATTTGTAATTTCAATTTAATTTCTTTAAAGGGTCCAACGCCCTCGCACCTTCGAATATAATTTCTTTTCGCGCGTTTATCTTATTTTCTTTGTGAAATTTATGTAATTGCCCCAAAGCTTTGTAATAGATAATTAGGACATTTACTTTCCGCACTTTTATTCAAATCGGGTCTTTGTTTAATTTGGCGATGTATGGACCCGCGCCTTGTAATAGCGTATGACCTTTATTTTTCCGCATTTTAATTTCCGCACCCTTTAAACTGCTAATCACATGAAAGAATGTATGCCCAAATAAAATCAAAGCGTAGATCGCCAAAAGCATGTACAAGATAAATAATAACTGAAAATGACACACAATTCACACACCACTCTTAGGGTACGCCTCACTGTTTCCTTGCCCCTCGAAACGTGGTCGTCGAGTATAGGACGTTTTAGTAAGTCCTCATGTCCATGAACATGGCATGGGGGTAGCTTCTAAGGTGTCCTACTATTGCTCTGGTGACCACACTGTCCCTAACAATCGAATTGACCCGAACACCTCCAACGGTGGTGCTACCTACCCCTCAATGGTGGGATGGCACTACCTCAAGGACATTTACACAGACTAATTCCTTAGGGTAGGTAGAGGACTCGTAGATACTTGCTCTAATTCAAAACAAATCAAAAACTTCTTTTCACACCGACACTTTTCAAAAAGCTTTCAAAACACTTTTCAAACACTCTTGAGGACTGATACAAGAGTCGATCTGAAAACTTTAAACGAAACTTTTTTTCAAACCCACTCACGATTGAAAAACAAACAAACACTTTTGAAAACACAAATGAGCAAGTATCTAAGAGCCCATGGATAACCATGGATAGAAAGGGTGCTAAAACCTTCCCTTTCTATAAATCTACCTCCCGAACTGAGAACTAATCTCAATAAGGAATTTTTCTGTGCTTTTGTCCTTTCCATATTGGAGAAAATAAAAGACGGTGGCGACTCTTGTTTCCGCGACATTTCACGAACCAGTGTTAAACAGTCAGTTCCAGATCCACCGATCACACATACATATAATGACACAAGTTATAGGACACCTAAGATAGGTTAGAGACATGAAACAAATGGTTTTTGGATGAAAAATAGGGAAACAATCGATTGCACCTCGATTGCATAAAACATCCTTAACTCACTGCCAATGCAAAAATTGCATTTTCTGGGCATGACAATCGATTGTCATTTGGTGAAATTGATTATCACTATATAATTTCTCAAAAATACCAGTTTCAACACTTTCTCCTCTATTTCTAACCACACCTAACCATTCCAATTCATCCACACACATGTCCTAACTTCTACCAATACAACTTTATGACATTTTCTACAATGGCTCCAAGAACAAGGACACTTGTTCAACCATATTTCTTCCTCATTCTTACAATATGTATTCATGAAAATTTCCATAGCCAAAATAACAACAACCAAATATATTTTTATGATTCTAACACAACAACACAAAGCAGTTATAATACCAACACCACAACACATTCAACATGGAATCATCATCAATTTTCATGATCATATCAACAACAATCAAAAGTCTAATTCCCCATTCATGAAATTGTTCCCTCCCAAAGCTAGGTCTAGCTACGAAACTCACCTCTAATGGAGAAGACGATGAAGATGGATGGTGGTGTGGGCTTCCTCTTATCTTGTTCTCTTTCTCTCCCCCTTAATTTCTTTCTTTATTTATGTCCTTTTGTTTCTTTATTGGTTTTCTTTTCTTTTCTTCTTCTTATCTCTTTCTTCTACTAACTCTTTCTCTCTCCACACACACACACACATAGTTTCCACCTAACTTTATTTATCCTAAAGCTACTCAAAATAAAAATGGAATAACTTCAGATGGAACAGACACAGTCGCCACCTAACTTTATTTATCCTAAAAAATATAGGGAAAGGAAAATATAGAGAAAAACTTTTATATTAGGAAAAGAACATGGTCTCGCAACCAAATCTCGGGTAAGAGAGCCGATTACGCAAGGGAAAGGTATTAGCACCCCTCACGTCCGTGGTACTCCACGGGATCCACTCTTGTTATCTTAATCAATGGGTATGTATATCTAAAACTTACTTGCTAAAGGGAAATGCATGCATAAATTCATTGAGAAAAATAAAAAGGTTTTTATTAGTGTGTTTTCCTGAGCATTGAAACTCCATGCCTACGTATCCACAAGGGAATCAGAACACCGTAGTTTCTCTTTAAAATTTTGTTGTTTGTTGTGTGTTTTTTATGGATGATGTTATATTCACATTCTAACAGTTAACGCTTCCTCTCGATCGTTGGAGACTATGCATCATTGTTTTGTGTAGAATGGAGTTAACATATCCTTTTTTAAAATGTTTTAAAGTGAAAAAATCCCTAAAGCAAAAATTATTTGGATTTAGTTTATGTTTTTGTTAGGAAGAATGTGTTAAGTGGACCCTCATACAAGGAGACACCCATCACCTTCATATCTTTAGTTTTGAAAGGGTTTTGAATATTGTTAAATGCTTTTTGGATTTTTGATTGAAAAAAATATTTTAATCTTAATGATGCAATGCAAAAGGAAAAGAAAATTATGATGGGAGACTTGATCCTAATGTTGTCATGCAAAGTTTAGACTTAGGGTTTGGATTATGGGGGAAGTTCTACCCTAATGTTGTCATGATTGGATTGGTATCCTAATGTTTATCTTGATTCAAGTTTCATCAATGATTTAAAATTAACCAAGTAAGCCTAAGGGAACATTTTACTCACACAAGCAATGAGCACACAAATGGATGAGAATCAAAGAGTTTTATTTTGACAAAAGATTTGTGACAAAAGAGTGAAAGTTGAAAGCATATTTTTGATGTTTTATGATTTATGATTTAAAGGAGTTTATGAAGGAAATTTTTTCAAAAATTAGACAAGCTTGTGAAAACATGGGCGAGTTTATGTTTGAAACAATGTATGCATTACAGTCAAGATGAAAGTCATGGAGCATAACTTTTTATTTTGAACATGTTTCATGGTTTGTTTTAGATTTGAGTGAGAAAACCCCTAAAATAAACCCAGTATATCATAAAATGCTTACTCAAGAGTCAATACATCAAGTGAGGATCAAGATCTACATGGTAAGATCAAGCTTTGTGAGAAAATTGGAAAATCAATCAAAGGATCATGAAAAGGCCTTTAGAAAATCCTAAAAATGACCTATTTTAATTTATTTAGAAAATGGTGAAATAAATAATATATTTGGGTTTTTTTCTTCACATAATCATAAAATAAAGGTGTTAAACTAAGAGTTTACAAAAAATCAGCTCAAAAGGAGCTGTTTTGATTGGTTAAAAATTGAGTTAAAGTTTGATAAAAAAACAAAATAGAACAAGTGTTAAAAATAAATCTTTGTTGCTAACAAGGGTTGAACTCAAGACCCAAGGGTCACTGTTCAAAAGACATACCACTAGGCCACGCACCTGTGGTGCCCAATAAGCGCCTTCATCAAAATATATTCTAAACAAGTTCGGAAAATCACAAAACAGAAAAAATGTGAGAAAAATGAAAAGGGGGGTTCACACTAGTTCAAACCCTCGCCCTTATGCTTGCCAAGACTTGAAAACGCACGCTCTTGCCACTGAGTTAACTATTTTATCCAGTCATAAAACACTTTGTATTAAATATAAAATGAACTTATTTTTTGAAATTGAACAAATGGCGCCACCACCATCTTTGTCTTCCCCGTAACGACAACAACAAAAACCACCATTGTCAAACTTCTAATTCTTTCATTTCTCAACCATTTAAAAAACTTTAAACATGAAAGTTGCGTGAAGCTTAACAAGGAATTCAACGGTGTAATTTATTTAATCTATAAACCAAAGATGAATAATAATTTCTGTCGGTACCAAAACGAAACCCTAGTTGTTTAGTTTCACAATTCTCATCTCACAAGCAAAATTAATGAAAGATAATTACATGGTCAGCTTTATGAACATCATATCTACATTTTTCCTTCAGAATGTATGCATAAATGACGCGTGTATAAGGATTTCAAGGTTTGAGTTTTTTTACCAAGTTGTAGAAACTCCAACGCCTCTTCCAGTAACTCCAGGTGCAAATGAATGATGTGGTTATCTTCCTGGGACCTTGGTGAAGATATTCTAATCCTTACTTTGCTTTGAAAGTTGCTGAAATGCTCTGGCCAAGTTAAGTTACAAGTGACCAAAAGTGAAAATAGAGGATGATGATGATGGCTTTATATAAGTGTAACAGGGGTTTGTATCACTTATATATGATGTATGTGAGGTGAGTGGATAGTCAGTTTGCACATAAGTTATAAGGTTGATGAATTTCGAAGATAAGGACTTCAAGGTTCAACAATGGAGGTTTTTTGGCCAATTATAGTTTGGGAGAGTTTGAGGGTGTTTTAGAGCTTATGAATTGGTGTTTTGGACTGAAAATGACCTCTCTGTTTGTAGGCAAAGGTTAGAGGGAACTTAGATGGTTGCAATCTAATAATGTCAAGTTATTGTTTGGTTGAAAGTGAAAAATCAAGTTAGATGAATTTCCATGGTTTCAATGCTCAAGTACAAGTGTGCTCTGAACTTTTTGGGTGCAAAGAGCTTGTTAATGCTTTTGATCTGGCTTGTGCTTAGAGAAAACAAGTTGGAAGCTCAAGAAGTTGAATTTTGCACAAAAGCTCCACTTTATGAAAATGGCAATGGTGCCTTTGTGCCATTAATGGCATGATTCTTTGATCAATGCCTTAATACCTTAGGTAAGGAGGTAGGGAGTTATGTAATCTTCATATTAGAGAAAGATTTTGAGATTATAGGACCCGGAAAGTGATATTTCTAGGCATATCATGAAGATTTGGTCTTATGGCTATCATAAAAATGACCTCTAATTCAAGTGAAAATGGCCAACTTCATCTCTTCTAATATCCTTGCTCAAGTATGATAAAATTGTGCTCTTGGACATTTTGGAAAGCTTAGAGCATCCTCTTCAACTTCCATGCTGACCGCTTTGACTGAATCAATTGGGAACTTGGTGAAAAATGACCATAAAGTGAGTAACTTTTGAAGTTAAAACACACATGAAAAATTTCTCTAAGTGTTGGATTTTGAGGTCATGACTTTATTGGCTCATATCTCTTAATCCATGCATATTTTGAGGATCATCTCACATTGAAAAAGATGTAGAACTCATCATTATCTTAAAGTTGAGCATTGGAGCATGAAAAATGATGGCTTGATGAAGAAGTTATGACTTTGCAAAGTGTTACATTTTAAACATGGAATTTCACTACACTTGGTGAAATTTTCAAATCCAATTCATGATTTTGAATATTTTTCTTGATTTCTTTATTAAATGATAAAATGATGATAACAATCACATTCCCATGATTCTTGGCTTGATACACCCTTGTTTGACCAAAATGTTAAAGTTTGACTTCATAGTTGACTTTTTCTTCAAATGAATTCCACTCTCCTATGACAAATGCAATATTGTGATTATGAAACCATTGAGATGATTTTATGGCCATGAGATAACTTTTTATGATACTTTGAAGCAATCAACCTTGAATTTCAAGTCACAAAACCCTAATTCTTGATTTTCCACTGATGAAAGCCAAAAACCCTAATTTTCTTCAAACCAAAATGATGAGACCCAATGATTAAGGATACCTTGAAGATGATGATCATGATGATACAATATCTTGAGAGATGAGCCTCTCCTCTTCAAAACCTTAGTCTTGAGAAAAAATGTGATCCCATGCTTAGAGAACACATGCTATAAATGATTATGATGCAGATGGAAATGTATGTGGAGATCTGAGATTTGAGTTAACTATGGTTGAAATTCAAATGGAAAATTTTAGGGTGCAACACACACACACACGTACACGCACACACACACACATATGTATATATATAGTATATTATATTATGTGGTTAGTATTAAAAGTTGGTAATAAAATACCTCACTTGATATTATATTACTACTAGACCAATTGACTCAACATTAATGTTAAAAAATGTTCCCACGTGTACTAATTAATAAAAGTCAGTCACTTTGAGTAAGAGTTAAGTTATTATGAGTTTATTAATTACTCTATTGACCTCAACTGACAACTAATAGAGCATTTAGGGACTTAGTTTTTCCCAACTGACAACTTTTAACATCTAACTGAGAATTTAAGGGAATATGAGATATTACATTTTCCTCGCTTAAATTGAAATTCGTCCCTGAATTTCGTCCAAATAAATAAAAGAAATCTTCTTACATCATCGTCTTAGGTCAACACTTGACTTTGTTTCCTGTCTAATCCTCTAACATACTCAAATTCCCACCTTATCTTTACTGCCAAAATTCCATTTTTTCGTGAACTCTCGAAAATTATTGAACTTAATCATACTTTCACTTTCGGTATTCGATTAATTTCTCACCTCTTCACACTCACTCATCTAACATGTTGTTCTGAGAAGTTTGGTCACGAATCTACTATGAGTCTGCAAATTTCTCTTCCCTGAACTGAGTTAACCAAAACCTTTAGCCATAACATCTTACTCTGATTGAATAAACATTACTTACCAAACTTCATAAGATAATGCACTAATTCCATAACTACACACAATATTGATGACTATTCTCTTATAATTCCTTCAACAATTGCGGAAAACTTGATAATCCTTCTGATGATAACATTATTAACCTCACTTAACCTGATACTACATATTAAAAACGTATACAATTGATGTTCTACTTCTCTCGTACTAGTCCAATAAGATAAAATACTTTGCATGAGATTGTCTTACTGTTATCCTTATGAGTAGTTACCTTTCTGATCCTCCATGGTGCTTTACCATTCCTTCCATCGAAAACTCTTTACTGGGAAATTTCCATTTGAACACCATGGAACACCTATGTGTCACAGGTACTACTGACTAGTTCATAAAACTTCTTATAAAAATCCATTCTTCCTCAGAGCACCTGTTTCCCACAATTGCACCAGAACCCTTACCACTCATTCCCTAAAAGAATGACATTTTTGCCGACACATAGATGGAGAATTAAAATTAATACTTGTCAACAGATAGATATGTATAAGTCACATAACCACGACCCTCTGAACACAAAGTCTTAAAAAATTTCCACACTGGTTACGATTAATCCAACTTAGTCTGAAAATACTTAGACCTTACCATTACACTATAATCTAAGCCATTCGTAAGGTGCTGACCTACTCACGGG
Source organism: Vicia faba (assembly GCA_948472305.1). Lineage (NCBI taxonomy): Eukaryota > Viridiplantae > Streptophyta > Magnoliopsida > Fabales > Fabaceae > Vicia > Vicia faba. Next base: position 124,037,041 of record OX451739.1, on the reverse strand, counting down.
TTCTGCTAACACGGGAGTTCAACCAATCAACAACATAAAACCATTTAGAATTGTGATGTCGTCAACAAGAAAACACTACCAAGGAAGTTTAACTACAAGAATGCAAATGTGAGTTTCCACCGCTAATCATAAAGCCACACAACTCGGTCCTACATCTAGAGATAACACTGCAATTCCTATCCAAAACTATTCATCTTGGTTTCCTTGCTTCATATCACGAAAAATTATTCTAACTCGAGTCCATACTCATATGCAGTCTGAGTTACTTAACTTCCAAAATTCTTCAATTCCCAATCCTTCCTGGAATAATCATTCACAAGTACTACCAATAAGATATAGTAGTATTATATGCATATAGTACCACTCTCATGGGGATCTACCTCTGAGGCCATGTATTTGAGTGAACTATCTTGATGTCATACCATGTGAAATTCTAGTATACAGATAACAATGTCCTAACACATGTTGAGACAAAGATGCCTGCATAACAACACCTAAATTGTATAAAGCACATTGATATAATACATATCAGAACAACATCACGACATATGTTCCAATATCTTTATATGACATGTCAATCAACCAAGAAACAAAAATTGAACAATGCAGAATGATAATAACATAAAAATATGATGACCATGTTCGGTGTACAACAACACCTACTCTGAGGCCTACCAAGACAAGAAGAAGATTCCACTATCAGTAGTAGTATTTTATGTAAACAACCTCAGGTTTACAGGTAAACAACCTCCGTTTTATCTAATCACTACCCAATGTAATCTTTACCTCAGAACCCCATCTAAGATAAGAGAAACCCAACTCACTCCCTAAATCACCTCAGTGATATCTAACAATCACAACCTCTGGTGACTGCATCAAACTACTTGAAAGACACCCCTTTCAAATAAAGTTCATCCAAGACTCTTGACTAAAAAATATACTTGGATTTGCTTTAAAGCTTCATCCAAGAACACTATGCAATTCATTACCTAAAGGCTTCTAAATCTGTATAGAAACAAAATCTACCATAATGTATCAAACCGATACAAAGGGTGACTTAGAAAATAAGAAAGTACTTGACTATCAAAACCCTAAACCCTTATTTTTCCTTTACAAAAGTCTCATACAAGGACTAGTTAAACTGCCCTAGGTCTAAGTCTTCCTTTTATATTCTTTAGTTGTCCATGGACTTCAAATCTTCTGTTAAAATATTCATTGATCCACTGCTAAAGCGCTCCTTAAATCTTGGAACAGATTTACTAAAAACACGCTACAACAGTCCAGGATGTCGAGTCTTCCTTGTAGATGTTCGACATGTTGTTTTCCACATATTTAACATCTTGTTCAGCATCTAGTTTTACCAAAATTAGTCAAATACTTAGAGCTTTCACCATGTCTACATACATATACCTTATCATCATTGAGCAGGATAACAAACCGATATCCTCGAGATCACCACTTAGTAAGTCTCTTCCAAATCAACTCCTTACAATTATCATTAATCATATAAGTGATATGCCCAAGACTTACTCACACTGAATATGGCTGACTAGGATGCTTCCCCAAACCTCAAATTACTTTGACGTCTCTATAGATAATCGACTATACAATACACCTTTAGAAATTCCAATTTCAAAACTATGAATCTGACTTGCATTAACTTGCAACTCCATTATCCAACTCGCATATTTACAAAGGTACACCAAATAAATTTGAGATACACTTAGTTACCACAAGGTGTGAACATCATACTCCATGATCAACCAATCCAAACACTTCTTAAGGAAATAACAACCTAACTTTCAGTAAGCGACTCCTACTCTTGTCAAAAAATAATACAAACTCAAGTTTAACATTGAAAATTACACACACTTATTTACTTGGATTCTCTTCTAAACCAAACATCCATTACAAGCTTAAGCATACAGAGGCTAATTATCTACAAAACTTATAACTTGCAACTCTTATCAACTACTCCCAAGACCTCCCAATATAGTCCCTTTCACAAATCATACTTATTTCAGTACCCAAGTATTGTACCCCAAGATTTTCAATCCCATTTATAAGACAAATTAATTCAAGACACTCCCTCAGGCTCATAGAAGTTTCAAATGCTCAAGACCTCTCAAGGAATTGATAAGACAAGTCATCCTCCTAAGGAATTCACCTACAACTAGGGTTTTGTTTTTCTCAAGGAAAATTGAGCTTCTAATTACTCAAGTGGGTTTCATAGTTCCTCGTATGCTTCAAAGAATCCTCATGTTAGGTTTCAAGACTTACTTCACAATTTTGCTCAGTCAATTGCTCAGATGGGTGAAAATCAGTTTTATTGGTTAAAAAGTCAAAATCAATATTTTGAAGTCACATTCATCATTTGATCAAATGTTTGATAATGATTCATCCAGAAAACTCAAGATTCCTCAAAAGTCAAAAGTTACTAAATTAGGGTTTTCTTCAGGAGAAGTCAACTGAACTTTGACCAAGCATAACTTTCACATACTTCATCATAAATTCATCAACCAAATACTATATTGAAGGGAATTCAATTCTCTACAACTTTCTCTCTCTAAGATCAAGTCCAAAAATGCCTCATTTGAGAGATATGAGCCAAAACTTTATAGGTCATATTGAAAGTCAACAAAAAGAGACTTTTTGTGAAGGCAATTTACATCAAGTTAAAGACTTCAAATGAAAAAGTAATCAAAATGAAAGTAGTAGGAGACATCTTGAGGTTTCCAAAAAGTCCAAGATCACCTTCATATGACATAAATTGAGAGAGTTATGATTGGTGCAATATGAGAAAATTTGGAGAAATGCATGAAACTTTCATTGAATAATTTTGAAGTTTTGAACTAATGGACCTATCTTTTAAGGTCTAAACATGTTCATGACACCTTAGAAGACCTCTAAGTCCATTCATTCATCATTTTAATTTTTATTTCCTTTATTTTGATTTTTATTCATTTAAATTCAAAATTAAATCAAAGAAATGTTAAATAAATGTATAAGGCATAAAAGGATTGTGATCTGAATCTTTTGGAGGCCTAAGGTCATGCTACAAACTGTGCAGAGCTATTTGTAAATCAAATCTTCATTGGTTTTAGAAGATCTAAACTTATTTTCAAACAAAATCAAAGATATGATATCATGAGGTATCCAAGCCCATCATTTGACCTAATCTTCTCTTCTATATAAACTCATTACATTCAGACTAAGAGGAGGATAAATAGCAGCTTGTAGATCCAACCTTAATTATTCAAATTTGCAAAGAAACTAGAGATGGGTAAACTCTTTCGCCAGCAAGTTTCAATCAAATTTGAGCATTCCATCAGCTTCCTGAGACCTCCAGGAGCCGTTCCCAATCACCACTCAAGTCTACAACATATCAGAACTCTCCAACCAAACATCACCAGTTTGTTCATTTTTTGCGATTTCAAACTACTTATTCATGCAATATAAATGAATTCTATGCATATATTCATGCTCATATTGATGATTGGAATTATTTTGAACCATTATTTCTGAGTTTGAGTGCAGGTATTGCAATTCACCATTGCTATGGCTCGAAGCTCTTAAAGTTTTGAAAGCCTAGCTACAAGCCTTCTCATTCAAAACTAACACCACCATTGAATTCGTGAGGTCTCAATTAGTGGATCGAGATGCTTTTATTTTTCTTTTTGCTTCGATTTCCTAGGTTTGGCATTTGGTCTCACCGGAGAAGAAGGTGGCACCATCGTTGGTGGTGGCGCTGACCTGGGTCAAGGGCATGCGTGGCTCTCTCCCTCTCTCTAATTGGTCCATTCAAAAGCTTCTGACCCCACCACTAGCGCACGTTTTCAATTCTTGTTGATTTTTGATTTTTAGAGTTTAACTTATTTTATATATATTACATTTTATTGAATTGATGCAAAATAACTATGGCCAGGTGGTAAGTGAGATGCTTGTTAAACGAGAGGGCGTAGGTTCGACCCCCCCTTTTGTTAAAATATTTTCTTTACTTTATAGGTTAAAGCAGGTTCATCATATGTTAATTGATACTCATTCTCAATCACAAACAAGCACATGGCCTGATGGATGGAGCTATCACCTTTGAGCCAAAGGGGGTGGGTTTGATCCCCACCCGATGCATCTTATTTTCTTAGTTTTTATAACCCTTGTTTTTCATTCCATTTAATTATCTATTTTTCTAATTAACCAATTAACCAAAAACCATAAAATACCTTTTCAAAACAAAATTAGTTTTAAGTTTATTTCTTAACAAATTAATTTTCTTTAACTAATTAGACTTTATGTTTTATTAATTAAAATGAATTAGAAATTAGGTTTTTTAATTACTTTTAACATTTAAATTATTTTCTACAAAAACACAAAAATATATTTTCTAACATATAACATCTTAAAGTTTTAAACATCCTTTTCTAACAATTTCATTCATCTTTTTCCAGTTATTTTCTTAGTCAAGTGTATAAGACACACTCTCTAATGCAATAGTTTAGATTTATTTTTCACATCTTTTTTTTATTATGTATCTGCCCAAGGCCCTGTAATAGCGTAGGACTTTACTTTTCCGCACTTATACGTTATGCCTTGTGTTGTACCCCAAACTTTTCCCTCCCATATTTCTCAAAAACATTACAAGTGAGATCCTCAAATTGCTCAAGGAAGTCCAAGGGTTGACCAGACAAACTCTCTCCTAAGGTAGTCTACCTCAAATCAGGGTTTCATGTTGCACTAAGATACTTGAGTCCAAGGGATCACAAATGCTCACCATTGTCCTAAAATTTTCTGAAGATCATCCATGTCAAGTTTCAAGCCTTGCAGAGGAAGTTTGCTCAGTCAATTGCTCAAAGGCCTGAAAATCGACTATGCTAGGGCAAAAGTCAACGGTGGCCTACATACAGTCAAACTTCAATATTTTTAGTCAAAATCCTCATTTTGAATTATATTTAATCATTTGATCAAGGGTTGATCATGATTCATCAAATATTTCTCATAATTCATCAAGAATCAAAAGTTGCTAAATTAGGGTTTTGTAGGAAAAGTCAACTCAACTTTGACCAAGCATAACTTTCTCATACTTTATGAGAAATGATCCATCCAAAGCTCATTTTTAAGAGGATGCAATTATCTACAATCCATATTCATCTCCCAAGTTCAAAATATGAACTCACAAGAAGTTATGAATTTGGACATTATAGGTCATTTTGAAAAATCAACAAAAACACCTTTTTTGTCAAAGCTTCATACATGAACATGGAATACCAAATTGAGATGAGACCAAATGGTTGCTTATAGGACACCACAAACTTTCTAAAAAGTCAAAGAACACCTTCGAAGAGTCAAAATTGAGGAAGTTATGCATTTGTGAAGTTGACCCTTTTTGCAAAATTGTCAAAAGTCAACTATGCCTAAAATTGCAAATTTTGCTAAATGGGCCTAACTTTTTGCACTTGTCTTGAGTTGGTAGCATGGTCCACGAGCCCTAGCTCTTTCCACTTGTCTTTATCTTATTTTTATTATTTATTTTGATTTTTATTTGAATTAAATTAATTTTAATCAAAACAAATCATGAAAAAATCTAAAACATTGAAACCTCAAGATATTGTGCATGTTTCAGGTCTTATATCCGGTTGGCAAGTGATTGAATTCGTACAAGGCCTTTGTATGCATAAAAATATTGAGTTTGACCTATTTTTAGAAAGATTTTCAAGTGAATCAAATCCAAATCAAAAGAAATAATGGGTAAAGATTCAGATCATGTTTCCAACCCTAATTCATTCCTCAGTATATAGGGAGCATTTGCAGACAAAAAACACAAGGCTAGGGAGGCGCACAAAGTCAAAACAAACTTGAAAAAATCAAAGAAAAGTGGTGATTCAATTTTGCACTTCCAGGCATTTTCAAGACCCTCTAACCATCTCATTCGCTTCCTGGGATCACCAACAAGCTATACCAATCAAGAACAAGGAGTTTCCAGCACCAAAACCCACTGTAAGTTAGCCATGACTTTGGTTTATTTTTGAAATCGAATTGTATGATCCTGGCATCTATAGCATGAAATAATTATACATTCTTGCTCCTTGAAACATTTCCAAACTATCCATAACATTTAATTGCATTTTCATGGACCGTGTCAGAATTTGCCATTGTTAGGGTTTTTTGCTTCGATTTGGGATCTCTTCATACAAGTAAAATTGGGCCATAAAAGGAGTACCATCGTGCCCAGCAGGCCAAGACGAACTGATTCATGGCCTTATATTTTATTTATCTTGCTTGTGTTGGATTTTGAGAATTGCAGGATTTGTAGCTATGGACATATGTCCGTAGGTAAAAGTCTGTGACTTTTACCAATGGAGAGAGGAAGAAGATGACATACGTGGCTCCATCTCATTCGTGCATTTGAATTCTCGCGCGTGTTTTACAGCTAGGGTCATTTTTATTCATTTTATTATTTTTGTTTCATTTAATAATCAATTGAACCAAATGGCCCAGTGGTGGCCAGGTAAGCGCTAAGGCATTGGAGGGCTTAAGGTCAGGGGTTCGACCCCTGCCTCTAACATTTGCATTTTTCTTGAATTTTCTCTACAAATTCCATGTTCCACAAGGCATGAAGACCACCATGGGGCATCATCTCCTAACCATCAGATCACCAACCACCCAGGTCTGAAGGCCATCATTGAGGGACCTATCATGTGACCTAGTCAACGCATGGTAGGGGACCCAACAAGTCAACATGGACCAATTTCTTCTTGGGCCAGAATTGCTATCTACACCTCCCAATTACTCACAACCAGGCCCGAATTTCCTCTCTTTTCTTTTTATATTTTTCTTTATCAACTTATTTATTTATATTTTACTCACAAATCAATTTTTCTCTTTATCAAAAAATCATAAAAATAATATTTTTCACCCAATTAGATTTAGGATATTTATTTTTATAAATTAATTAATTTAATTAGGATGTTTAATTTTAGGTAACTTTAATTATTTTGTAAATAAATTAAAAACAATTAGAAATTAGGGTTTTGTCTTAATTTAAATTCTATTTTCTTTTTCTTAAAAATAACCAAAAATACAAAAAAATGGGCCATGTAAATTATTTTCTCTAAATTATTTAATTACTAATTAATTCTGTATTTAATTTAAAAACCTTGTTCTTTTTCTTAAAAATAATTAGAAACAACAAAAACAATTGTGTTTCTTTCGATTAGGTTAGACGAGGTCAAAACCCTAATTTCCCTTAAGTCTTTATTCGTCGCACGCTTATTTATTTTTACCATATTAATGTAATTGCTCACAAGTTGTAATAGATTAATTAGGACCTTTTACTTTCATTTATCGTTTTTTACGGGTTTGTTTTTGGCTATGTAAATACCTGAAGCCTTGTAATAGCGTAGGTTATTTTCCGCACTTTAAATTCTGCAAATATTAACTGTTAGATGTATGAATATTAGGAATGCATGACAAGAATGTATGATTAACTTTAAAGCGGTTAGCTAACCCTAAATGTGCAAAGATAATAATTTGAAATTGAATCACTCGCACATGCGCACTCCTAGGGTATACTCTCACTTCGGTTGCCTTCGGTAAACGGCCATTAAGTATAGGATACTTTAGTGGTCACTCTCTTGTCTAAACAAAGATCAAAGTCCCGTTCGAAAAAGTTGCCTCGAAATGGTTGCCTCGGAATTATTGCCTCGAATAATTGATCTAAGACATTAGGGTTATTACTAAGACGTCCTAGTATTGTTTTGGTGATCGTACGTCCCTTTCGAATCGACCCTCAAAACTCCGACGACGGTGCTACCTACTCACTAATACTGGGATATCACTGTCTAAAGGAAACAAACATAGAATAATTCTCTTTTTCGAGTAGGTAGAATCTTAAGTACTTGCTCAATCCAAACAAACTTTTCCACACTTACACTCTTTTCAAACAAAGCTTTCAAAAAAACACTTCGTAACACTCTTGAAGACAGAAGCAAGAGTTAAATCGAAGCCAAAAACTTTTTCAAATCAAACACACACAAGCAAATTTTTAAAATGATGAGCAAGTACCTAAGAGCCCGTGGAAAACCACAGATAGAAAGGGTGCTAATACCTTCCCTTTCTATAATCTACCCCCCGTACTCAAAATCTCGAAAAAAGGAGTTTTTTCTGTGCTTTTGTCCTTTCCAGTTAGATAAAATAAAAGTCAGTGACGACTCTTACTTACCGCGATATTTTGCAAACATGAACGCAAAACACAAACCAGCATTTTAAAACAGTCCGGTTCTGGCCACCGTATCACAGAACTGGCGACTCTGCTAGGGAATCTATAAGTGGGGTATACCTTAGGATTAGTTCATCATATTTGCTTCTATTGTTTGATTTGATTGCTTTATCTTTGTGGGCTTTGTATTGGAGTTACCATAGATCCTAACCTGGATCTGGGGAACACCTTTTAGGTAAGTAGCAATAAACTGTGAGGGAACTGTACAGCGTAGACCGATACGGTCGAAGCAGTAGCTACATTGATGTGGAACATTAGTTGGTACCGGTATCCCTTGTGGAGGAACAAGGAGAGTACGGGGCTGCTATATGGGTCGTTAAGCATCATCTGACCTTAGAACCTATAATTGACCAATTTGGCCATAGAAAGTAGTGAGATAGCCGGTCTCGGTGTAGAGCTGGAAACTGGTTGATACTCGATACTACAATCATTGAGACCATACTCTCGAGATAGTTCTGGCCGCAAGAAAAGATTGCGTGAGCTGAAACCATGACCGATGGAGGATGGTCAGTGATATTGAGAACCTCTAGAACCCGATTACTATTATTAGGACAGGTTGAACCAACTGAACTTCAAGAGGGTAGTACCTAGACTCCATGCAAGCCTGAGACTTAAGGGCTTTTGTGTGACTTGTTTGCCTTTACCATGTTTGTTACTTACTATACCTGTGGTGTGTTTTATCATGACATCTGCATCATGACATAGCATGCATATTTCATTAGACTAACCATTTCAAAGACCGAGGGGATTTATCTTTGTTCTGTTTTGTAGATTATGGCTTCCATACACAGAAATACCATTCGAGTCAACTTCGTGCAAATCCCTGCTCAGCTCAGAGAGTTAGTCTCAAAAGTTCCTGATACTTCTTCATTTGTTAGAAGACATGGTCATCTCCTTAGTTTGGTCACTTTAAAGTTGGATGAGCAGATGATGAGCTTCCTTTTCCAGTTCTTTGATCCGGTGCATCATTGTTTTACCTTCCCGGATTATCAGCTAGTCCCCACTTTGGAGGAGTTCTCTGATTTATTAGGCATATCCATCCTTGAGCAAATGCCTTTCACAGGTTTGGAAGAGGCTCCTAGACCAGAGGACATTGCCTTAGCTTTACACCTGAAAAAGGCTGATGTAGTGTCTAATTGGGAGACACGGAGCGGGGTTAAAGGTTTCTTAGCCAAGTTTCTAATGGATCAAGCTCAACTATTCTGGGACATTTTGGACTTTCAGGCTTTTGAAGACATCTTGGCTCTCCTCATCTACGACTTGGTTCTTTTCCCGAATCTAGATTCCTTCATAGATGTGAATGCGGTTAAGATCTTCTTGTCTCGTAATCCAATACCTACTCTTTTGGGTGATATTCTACATGATCTCTATACTCGTACTGTGCGAAGAAAGGGGACCCTCATGTGTTGTATGCCGCTGTTGGCGAGGTGGTTTATTTCGCACCTCCCCAAGTCTGTATTGAAGAATGAGGAAGGTGTAGGTTGGGCTTACAAAATCATGTCCCTTGCTCATACGGACATCCTTTGGAGTTCTAAGGATATGGAAAGAGTAACTATCATTGATCGATGTAGGGAATACCCTAATGTTCTGTTGCTTGGAATTAGAGGGGGTATAACCTACAGTCCTTGCTTGGCTTTAAGACAGTTTGGGCGTGCTGGAAGAGACGGTCCCCATGAATTGCTTGTTACAGATATTGTCTTTGACTATAAGGAGGACGTTAAAGAACATCGCCGCAGGTTTATACGAGCTTAGGGCAGAGTGAACATGTCTGGCCCTCAAGAGCTAGGACTAAAGACTTCTCTCCCTATACAACCTTATCTCCAGTGGGTTCGAGCCCGTGCTCAAAAGCTGGGGATGCCTTATGAAGCTATTTTTCCGATGATTGTAGAGCATACTAATGAAGAAGGTGTTCCTTATACGGTCCTCCATCCCTATATGCCTACTGATCTTGGGGCATTAAAGAGATCCTGGATTCAGCTTAAGGAGGAGCGGGATACCTACATGGAGAAGTATCATGAGCAGGAGAGGAAGATCTTGAGGCTCACGAGGCAGCTTGAGAATGAAAGGATAATCAACGACTATGTCAGCACGAATGGAAAGCGACCCTGGGATTTCTGATTTCTGCTTGTTTCTAGTTTAGACTTATTTTCAGTTATTTATTTTGTAACGCCTTAAAGGCATTGTTAAACATTTTACAAGTTTGAATCTAATAAAGTTTGTTTATCTCTTGGTTTGAAAATTTAAATCTCCCAAAGTCTTTGAAATCATTTCATATGCATTCCATTATCATGCACCTCATCACAGGTACCATTACAGATTTCTTATCTTCTTTGCTGTTTATTTCAGCACAGAATGTCTTCTGAAATACCTACTGATCAAGCCATCAATGCTCTTCAAGCACAGAATGCTCAATTCAAATAAATGTTCCTGAACTTGGCTAAAGGGCAGGAAGATTTGAAGACTCTTATCATGAAGGATAAGAAAAATAAGAAGAAGAAGAAGAAGGCGGTCCTCCTGAATATGGGTCACAAATTTGGGAATAGGTTGCGACAGGAAGATGATCTGTCTCATTCATCCAAAGGAGGAGAAAATCAAAAAGAGGAGAAGGGTCCTAGTCCTATGGTCTCTGATAATGACACTGATTTTGATGAAGAACAGTATCCTCCTGCTGAGGATAGGTACAAGCAACTTGAAGACCGTCTGAGCGTAATGGAGATTCAGAAGGTCCCTGGGTTGGACTTTGGATATCTGGGATTGACATCTGGGGTGGTGATCCCTCACAAGTTTAAAACTCCTGTCTTTGCTAAGTACGATGGAGTTTCTTGTCCAAAGCTACACCTCCGCTCGTACGTTAGAAAAATTCAACCCTACACTGCTGATAGAAACTTGTGGATTTATTTCTTTCAAGATAGTCTGTCAGGGACTCAGCTTGAATGGTTTTATCAACTAGAAGGAGCTAATGTCCACAATTGGGAGGACCTTGCTACTGCTTTTTATAAGCAATACTAGTATAATGCCGACCTTGCTCCCACGCGTACTCAGCTTCAGGGTATGTCAATGGGTGCAGGCGAAGGCTTTAAGGACTATGCTCAGAAATGGAGAGATCTGGCTGGAAGAGTCCAACCCCCTCTGTCTGATAGGGAGTTGGTGGATATGTTTCTTGGGACTTTGTTTGGTCCATTCTTCAATTATTTGATCGGCAGTTCATCGTCAGGGTTTACTGAATTGATTTTGACTGGGGAGAGGGTAGAAGTTGGTATCAAGAGTGGCAAGATACAGAAAGGTGCTTCGTCAAGTACAGAAAAGAAGCTTTTCAGAAAAGAAGCTAGTGCAGTTTACAGCTCAAGGAGCCAAAACCGACCTGAACGCCGCCAAGCAGTAAATGCGGTAGTAATATCAAAACCCACTATTGCCCCACAACGCAACAATCAACAAAGAGTAGAGAGGCCGCAAAGACAGTATACTTGGCTCAGTATGTCCCTGTCTCAGATTCTGCCGCAATTGTTGAAGACTAACCTAATAACTCTGAGGGAAGCTCCGAAGAATCCTAGAACCATATCTCCGCTGTATAATCCGAACGCCCGTTGTGCCTATCACTCTGATAGCCCAGGGCATGATACAAACAACTGCTGGGCCTTGAGGAATAAGGTGCAAGATTTGATTGAAGCTAAAGAAATTGAGTTTAACGCACCGGAAAAGCCCAATGTTATGACTGCTCCTATGCCCAAGCATGGAGTAAATGCTGTGGACGATGATTCATTTGTGACCTTTATGGAAGACATTTCTACTCTGTTGATGACAGTGAAGAAGAATCTATTATTGGCCGGTTTATTTCCGGGCTGTGGCGAAGGTTGCCGCCTATGTTCAATCCTTCCTGCTGGTTTCCATTTACTGAAATCAGGTGTTCAGTGCCTGATGGATAACAAAGATATCATGTTCGAGAAAACTTTAACTCCGTTGATTCCTGTTGAAGATGTTTCAATCATAACCATTTCCGCCAATCCTTCCAAGGTTTCCTCGAGAAATCCTGTTAAGATTACATCTCTTCCAAGAGTTGCTCCATTGATCATTACTATTCCTGGTCCAATCCCTTACACTTTGGATAAGGCTGTCCCGTGGAACTATGGGGCCGATGTGTATTATCATGGGATCAAATAAGACTTGAAGGTTGAATAAGCTGATACTAATGTCAGCAATATTATCGGGGCTAGCAAGGTCAACCGAAGTGGAAGGCTTTTCTCTCCTGAGATTTCCCCTCCGACTATTCAAAAGCCTGTTGCCATTCCATCTGCCAGTACATCAGCTACTACCCCGGTCCATATTCCAATTATCACCCCTGTCGCCGAGCCATCTGACACTCGGGGCAAAGAAGTCATAGGTGAGCCTTCCCGAACGGAGGCACCTAAGAAGATTATTGTAGAAACCTCTAGGCAGGAGATAGAGGAAATTCTGAAGATTATCAAGAAAAGAGACTACAACATAGTCGAGCAGCTGGGGAAGACCCCATCGAAGATATCTATGTTATCCTTATTATTGTAATCAGAAGCCCACACAAAGGCTTTAATTGCTTTCCTTAAAACTGCACACATGCCACAGGAAACATCTACTGATCAATTCAAAGACTATGTGGCTAGTTTGACCGCTGATAATAGGTTGGGTTTCTCCGACGCAGATCTGACTGCCAAAGGAAGGACTCACAACGACGCTCTGCATGTTTCAATTGAGTGCAGAGGCACTACTCTGGCCCACGTACTGGTGGATACTGGGTCCTTATTGAATGTTTTACCCAAGAAAGCGTTAGACCGGTTGGACTGTGAAGGGTTGGTTCTGAAGCCAAGTAATATCGTGGTTAGGGCCTTTGACGGGTCCAAAAAGATGGTGCACAGGGAGGTGGATGTCCCTGTTAAAGTTGGCTCTCAAACTTTTGCATCTACGTTCTATGTGATGGACATTCGGCAGTCTTATTCTTGCTTGCTAGGTCGTCCGTGGATTCATAAAGCTGGGGAAGTGACTTCTAAGCTCCACGAGATGTTGAAATATCCAGTGAAGGGGAGGATTGTTACAGTACGAGGGGAAGAGGAGTACATGGTGAGCCACCTTAACTCTTTTCGGTATATGGAGATGGATGGGGAGTTCATTGAAACCCCGTGTCAGAACTTTGAAGTGGTCCCCCAGACTTTGGCGTCGACTGAAGTTGTTGTTGAAGAACCTCTGGTGAAGATGGCTTCCCTCAAGGATGCCAAGGCTGTGATCGAAAAAGGTGGGTTTGCAAATTAGGGTCAACTCCCTGACTTTGCACACAAGACTGGCAAGTTTGGTTTGGGCTTTACTGCATAAGCTCAAAGGGTTGTTCGGCGTGCGCAGATTGGTAGACCTCCCCTGCGCATCAGTAACCCAGGAGTGAATGCGATTGAAGATGATGAAGAAGAGTCAGAGTTTGATAGATGGATTTACCCGACTACCGACGGTGGATTGAACAATTGGATGGCGAAGGACTTCGTTCCCATTTATTTTATTACACAGTAATAGACTTTTGTTTTTGAGATTTATAACAGACAATTTAAAACTTTATGGCCCAGTGCCTTTCCTGAGGCACCTTGGCTTTGTTTGTGAGGGCTTATTACTTGTCATTTCCATATATCATTGTGATCGGTGGGAATGAGAACTGACTATTTTGGAATGCTGGTTCGCGTTTGCGTTTGTTTTCGCAAAATGTCGCGGTAAGCAAGAGTCGCCACCGTCTTTTATTTTATCCAACAAGGAAAGGACAAAAGCATAGAAAAATTCCTTTTTGAGATATTTCTCGGGTTCGGGAGGTAGATTATAGAAAGGGAAGGTGTTAGCACCCTTTCTATCCGTGGTTATCCACGGGCTCTTAGGTACTTGCTCATTATGTTTTCAAAAGTTTGCTTTTCTTTGTGTTTGTGGATTTGAAAAGAGTTTTTGTTTTGAAGAGAGTGTAAGTGCGAAAAGTTTTGTTTTGTTTTAAAGGGAGCAAGTACTTAAGAACATCTACCTACTCAAAAAGGAATTAAATTGTGCAAATGTCCTTTAGACAACGCTATCCCACTATTGAGGAGTAGGTGGCATCGTCGTTGGAGTTTTCGGGTCAATTCGATTAAGGGACGTGTGGTCACTAAAGCAATGTTAGGATGCCTTAGCGGTAACCCTAATGTCTTGGATCATTTTATTCGAGGCAACCTTTTCGAGGCAACTTATGATCTTTGGACAAAAGGGCGACCTCTAAGACTTCCTATACTCAATGACCACGTTCGAAGGCAACCAAGTGAGGTGTACCCTAAGAGTGGCATATGCGAGTGTATTTTTTTCCAGTTATATTATTTTTGGACATGTTATGGTGAGCTACTGTTGATTTTAAGTTAAGATAGATCTTGTCATGCATAGCCTATTATTCAAACATCTAACAGTTAATGGTTGCAGAAATTAAATTGCGGAAAATAAATCTAAGCTATTACAAGGCGTCAGGTATTTACATTGCCAAAAACAAACCCTTAAAATTAAATTGCGGAAAGTAAATAAAACAATAAAATAAAATCCTAAGTTAAGACTATTACATCCTCGAAGCAATTACAATATTAAAACATGGATCAAAAATTAATCGCGCACAAGAAAACTAAATCGGAGTGTCTTAGGGTTTTGACCCTTTTTTTGTTAAATAAAACATATTTTTTTTGTTATTTTTTTTGAATTAAAAATTAGGTCTAAATTAATAGTTGAATTAATTAATTAAATGGAAAAAATATTTTTGGTTTTTTATTTTAATTAAGGAAATAAAATTAGAAAGGTAAAAATATATCAAAACCCTAATTCTAAATCAATGTTAATTTATTGCAAAGTATATTAATGTTAACCTATTTAAACTAAATAAAATTAATTAATTGTTTATTTACAAAAATAAATAATAAAGTTAATGGAATTAATAAAAATATTTTTGTTGTTTTCTGATTTTTTATAAAAAATTAATGGGTTAATTAATTAATTAAGGTAATGATAATAATAATAATAAAATAAGGAAAAGAAAATAAAATGTAAAGAATACTCAGGGGGGTGTCGGGCTTAAATTGGTGGTGGAATTGGCAATTCTGAGGCCCAAAACGCTTCAGCCTTGTTGGACTTTTGTGATTTGCTGGGCGTGCATTGACCTGAGTCCATGGTGGTCCTTCACCTTTGGCCATTGATTTTGCCCTATGAGCCACGTAGCATTTGAGATCTGGGGGTACACTGTAATCCACGCTTGGAGAATTGTATGTGAATACCTGAGGAACAAAATCAAATACATGTTTGGGGGACCTGGGATTCGAACCCAGGTCTCAGTGATCACATGTCAACGCGCTTTCCACTCCACCAAACTGCTTCATTTGTTATTGTAATAAGAATCAAATATTATATGATAAACAAAACATTAAGCCTGCAAAAATAAAAAAGCGCGCCACTGATTCGAATGAACCAATGACACAAAGACACGCCATCATCTTCTTCAACGCAACCCTGGTTATTTACTTGTGGATTTTATCCGCAGGAAGTTTCATGGGATGGTTCTAAAACTCGCTCCAGGCCATGAAAATGCTATTCAAGAACATAGACGTGTTCGTCTCTGCCTCCTCATCATTCCTATAACCATTGTTTGTCTCAATTTATCCTGCATAAGAAACGCCTAAAAAACAAGAACAAGAACCCTAGGTTAGAGCATCATGATACAAGGCCCAAGAATGAAATTGAATAATGCAAAAACGTTCTAAATCAAATAACAATCACAAATATGCCAATATTTGGAAGAAAAGATGCAAGAACTGGAGGTTTGGATTTCATGTTCAGAGGTCAATTCGTGACGCCTTACAGTGCGATTTAGACGATGAAAAGGCTTCCTTTTGATTGGTATAGCTCCACTGGATGTCAAGGAAGAGAACTACGTTTTACTTTTGGTCTGAATTGGTCTCCAAGGTTGTTTTTGATCTCTCACTTTTCAAGATTTTTTACCAAATTGGTGTGGCCGTTTCTGCAAAGTTCTATGCGTGTTCTAGGTTTGGCTTGCTTATGTGAATGTTATAGAGTGAATTAGGGTTGGTTTTTTGATCTGAAATCAAGTGCATTCAAGATTGAAGATTGGATTTGATCACCATTGAAAAGCTTTCCAAAAATAAGCCAAATCTGATTTTTTGTGCTTGTTTTGACTTGATACGAATTGGTTGAGTGTCACATGGTATTTGCAAGCTGTACAAATCACAAGAATCCTTTTACATTAATTTTTGGATTTTATTTGAATTAATATAGATTTAAAATGAATTAAATCAATAAAAATTAAATAAAAATAGAAAAATAAATGTTTGGTCATGAAATTAAAGATGGGACACGTGTGTGGCATGACAAGACCAAATAAAGTGGAAAAAAGTGGGCCCTTTTGTCAAAAATTGGAGTTTTGAGGATAGTTGACTTTTGGCAATTTTGGAAAAATGCCCAACTTCAACATTGCATAACTTCTTCAATTTTGAACTTTTGGAAGTGTTCTTGGACTTTTTAGAAACCTTGAGAGGTCCTCTAACCAACCCGTATGGTCTCATAGCATTTTAATGTTCCATGCTCAAGTTATAAGCTTTGGAAAAAAAGGTGTTTTTGTTGACTTTCAAAAAATGACCTATAATGTCCAAATTAGTAACTTTTTGTGAGAGCATTTCGTGATCTTGGGGTGTGAATATGGATTGTAGGAAATTGCATCCTCTTCAAAATTAACTTTGGATGGGTCATTTCTCATAAAGTATGAGAAAGTTATGCTTGGTCAAAGTTGAGTTGACTTTTCCTACAAAACCCTAATTTAGCAACTTTTGAATCTTGATGAATCTTGAGAAATCCTTGATGAATCATGATCAACCCTTGACAAATGATGAATTATCCTTTAAAATGAGAATGTTGACAAAAAATCTTGAGGTTTGACTGTATTTGGGACACAGTTGACTTTTTGCCCTAGCACAATCGACTTTTGGGTCTCTTGAGCAATTGAATGACCAAACTTCCTCTACAAGGCTTGCAATTTGACATGGATGAACTTGAGAACATATTAGGACATTGGGGAGCACTTGAGGTAATTTGGATGTGAGGACCTTAATGCAACACAAAACCCTAATTTTGACTTGACTTCCTTAGGAGGTGATTTGACTGTCCAACTCTTGAGCTAACTCGAGCCACTTGGAGATTATTCTTGACATATCTTGAGGAATATGGGAGTGAAGATTTTGGGGTACAACAGTTTCCCCTGTTCAATTTTCTTAGATTTGATGATATAGATTGGCTTTCGATCCTTTCGCGATCCGAAGGTGGAAGATAATTGAACACTAGAGTGCCCAGAAATTTGCACTCGCATGGTGTAGTATCAGCATTGTGATGTTAGGAATGGGCTTACAGATGCTATTTGGAAATTGTTGGTTGGAGGATGGGCTTACAGATTCCATCTGCAGGAGTGTCGATCGCATAAGAGATTCCTTAACGAGAACTTGCATACCTGTTGTTGTAGAAGATTCCGCTGGGGAAGTCTAACTTTTGTTGAGATTTAGGAACTTGCTTGTACTTCAACTGAGAGAATGCCTCGGCTGAGTCTTAAGAACCTGTCCATAATTCAACTGGGGGGAATCATCTTCATCAAGAACTAGGAACTGTCTCGTGCTCAATGGAGTATACCGTTGAGGTTATAGAACTTGTCCATACTATGACGGAGGAAAACATCAAGATCTAGGAACTGACTCGTGCTCAATGGGGAGTATACCGATGAGGTTATAGTACTCGTCCACACTATGACGTAGGGAAGCATCTTCATCAAGATCTAGGAACTGTCTCGTGCTCACCGGGAGTATACCGTTGAGGTTATAGAACTTATCCACACTATGATGGAGGATAAACATCAAGATCTAGGAACTGACTCGTGCTCACCGGGAGTATACTGTTGAGGTTATAGTACTCGTCCACACTATGACGTAGGGAAGCATCTTCATCAAGATCTAGGAATTGTCTCGTGCTCACCGGGAGTATACCGTTGAGGTTATAGAACTTATCCACACTATAACAGAGGAAAACATCAAGATCTAGGAACTGACTCGTGCTCACCAGGAGTATACCATTGAGGTTATAGTACTCGTCCACACTATGACATAGGGAAGCATCTTCATCAAGATCTAGGAACTGTCTCGTGCTCACCGGGAGTATACCGTTGAGGTTATAGAACTTATCCACACTATGACGGAGGAAAACATCAAGATCTAGGAACTGACTCGTGCTCACCGGGAGTATACCGTTGAGGTTATAGTACTCGTCCACACTATGACGTAGGGAAGCATTTTCATCAAGATCTAGGAACTGTCTCGTGCTCACCAGAAGTATACCGTTGAGGTTATAGAACTTGTCCACACTATGACGGAGGAAAACATCAAGATCTAGGAACTGACTCGTGCTCACCGGGAGTATACCGTTGAGGTTATAGTACTCGTCCACACTATGACGTAGAGAAACTGTCGAGATTGAGAACCTTATCTGAAATTCAACTGAGGATAATTCAATTGAGATTTAAGAACTGGTCAGATCTTCGACTAAGCTGAGAACTTAACTGCATTTTTCCTGAAAGGTAAAGGTCAGTCACATGCAATGCATGAGATGAATCAAGCAATGATGTTCTCAACATAAATGAGATTGTATGGCATGATACGTACATGCATGTATTATGATGTATGGAAATGTGATGTTTTAGCTGGGGAAAATAAATCCCGGAGCCACTGGAGAATAGAGTTGAGTTCTTCGTTTCCGCTGGGATGATGAATGAAGATGATTGTGAGAAGAAGCCTGCAAGAGAAGAGAACTCCGTTGGGGAATAAGCTGATGAAGAGATTACTCTGCAGGGAATTAATCTGTGGGGAAGAGATACTTTGCTGAGTTTTTAACGATAAACTCCGCTGGGGATAAAAAGGATTTCGCTGGGGATGATCCTTCAGTTGCAACTTGCTGAGGATAACCCAGTTAGACTCTTGTGAGGATAACCTTCTGAATTTGGCTGGGGAGACTTGTTTGTGCTTCGCAGGGGATAAGCTTCCAGAGTCTACTGGGGAAGATGATTCAACTCCATCGGGGAAGCTTTTTTAGACTGCGCTGGGGAAATGACTCCACTGGGGTATCTTGTATTCCGCTGGAGAACATTCTTATATTCTGTTGAGGAATGTTAAGACTGCCGGGGGGTATTCTTAAACTTGCTGGGGAATGTCTTTATACTCCGCTGGGGAATATTAAGATCTTCTGGGGATTCCACACCTTCTCAGGGCTGATGGTAGATTAACTCTGCTTGGGGAGAGCATTGCTGATTCGTTCATAGTTGCAAGTCTTAGTGGGGAGAGCTACCAATACTGTTTTACTCTACAGGGCGTGAAGGTATCTTGGTCATATTCTTCAGCTGAACCTACCTTGGTACCTTGGTGGACAGAGCAACCAGACAACTCGGTCGATTCTTATTGCCCCTGTTTCTGATATTACCAGTAATTCGTCTTTTGTTTCGCATGTAAATTTTATGAGCAACAACTAGTGTCAAATGCATATATCAAAAATGAACATTGGACGTTCTTTGCAAAACAAAACAGATAAAGGAAAAACAATTTGAAATTTGTCTAAAAATGAATTTGTATTGATTTTGAAGTTTGCCTGCAAATATGCGTTTTTGTACCAGAGGCTGATGTCCTAGTAAGAGAACGCCGCCGAACAAATAGAATTTATACAACTTGTGAAAAGAAAACAAAACAGCTATGTGAATAATCCCACTGGGTTCCAACTCTGCTATTGCCTTTATATCTTCAAGCGTCTCATCACTTTGCTGCTTAGTTGAAGATGAATCTGATTGATTGGTGCCGTCCGAGCCTGATAGTTGATGCCGAAGTCTGGATGCGAGGTGATCCAATGAGACATAGCGTTACGCTTTAATCCCTAACTTTTTCCTGGACCACCCTTTTGGGTTTTCAGTCCACCGGGATACCCATTTTTGCCCAAGCCGCCTTTTCAGGTTTTCGACTTGCCGGGTGTACAGATTTTTATTTTCATCCCTTATTTTTGCCCGAACCCTTTTGGTTCGCCGGGAAGCCCTTATTTTTTCCTAGGCCAGTCGACCTAGCGGGTCTTTGATTATGCGTAGTATCTTTTTACTATGTCTGCATTGACGGGGTGAGGAAGGTCGTCACCATCCATGGTGGTTAGAATCATCGTTCCTCCTGAGAAGATGTTCTTAACCATAAATGGCCCTTCGTACGTAGGGGTCCATTTTCCCCTAGGATCACCTTGAGGTAAGATAATGCGCTTGATTACCAGGTCCCCAACTTGATACTCTTGTCGTCTGACTTTATTGTTAAATGCTTTGATTATCCGTTTTTGGTACGTCTGACCATGACAAACAATAGTAAGTCTTTTTTCGTCGATTAGATTCAGTTGATCAAGTTGGGTCTGAATCCAGTCATCTTCACCCAAACCTGCATCCTTCATGATCCGAAGAGAGGGTATCTGAACTTCAATTGGCAAGACTGCCTCCATGCCATAAACCAAGGAATAGGGTGTTGCCCCTGTTGACGTCCGTGCTGAGGTACGGTACCCGTGAAGAGCGAATGGTAACATCTCATGCCAGTCTTTGTAGGTCACCGTCATCTTCTGCACAATCTTCTTAATGTTCTTATTAGCCGCTTCTACAGCTCCATTCATCTTCAGTCGGTAGGGAGAAGAGTTATGATGCTGTATCTTGAATTGCTCGCAGAGCTCAATGATCATCTTGTTGTTAAGATTGGTACCATTATCCGTAATGATTCTCTCTGGTACACCGTATCGATAGATCAGGTTGTGCCGAATGAACCGTGCCATGATGTTCTTGGTTACGGTAGCAAAGGAAGCAGCTTCAACCCACTTCGTAAAGTAATCAATAGCTATAAGGATGAAACGATGCCCGTTGGATGCCGTAGGTATGATCTCGCCGATCATATCAATGCCCCACATTGCAAAAGGCCAGGTGATGTCAAGATGTTCAGAGGAACTAGAGGAATGTGCACCTTATCGGCATAGCCTTGGCACTTGTGACATGTCCGAGAATGCTGATAACAGTCAGCTTCCATTGTGAACCAGTAATATCCTGCCCGAAGGATTTTCTTTGCCATGGTATATCCACTGGAATGAGTTCCGAAAGTACCTTCATGCAGCTCTGCCATGATCCTTTCTGCTTCAATCTTATCCATACAATGTAGTAAGTTCGAATCATGGTTACGTTTGTAAAGAATTCCATTATTGATGAAGAACTTTACCGCGAACCTTCTCAAAAACTTCTTGTCATTAACAGATGCACCCTCGGGGTACTCCTGAGCTTCAAGGTATCTCTTCACCTCATGATACCAGGGCTTTTCTGTTACCTCTTCAGTTTCAAGATCACAACAATGTGCAGGTTCATCCAATTTCCAAATAATGATCCGGGGGGCCTCGTTGTCCCATTTGACTTTGAACATAGAAGACATCGTAGCTAACGCGTCCGCCAACTGATTCTCTTCTATAGGGAAATGTTCAAAGGTTATCTCCTAAAAGTGGGGAAGCAACGTCAACACATACTCCTTGTAAGGAATAAGATTTGGGTGTTTCGTATCCCACTCTCCTTTGATCTGACTGATCACGAGAGCGGAATCTCCGAAGACGCTTAGAAAATTAATCCTTAGGTCAATTGCTGCTCGAAGACCCATAATGCACGCTTCATACTCCGCCATGTTGTTGGTGCAGTTGAAGCATAGTCGGGCGGTAAACGGAGTATGAGACCCTTTAAGAGATATGATTACAGCGCCAATGCCATTACCCAAAGCGTTCGAAGCTCCATCAAAATACATAGACCATCGGGATCCTTCATCAAGTCCTTCATCCGGTCCAGGTATCTCACAATCAGTCACTACCATGATATTTTCGTCCTGGAATTCAAAGTTCATAGACTGGTAATCATCCACTGCCTGATGTGCCAAATGGTCTGCCAATACACTTCCCTTGATTGCTTTTTGAGTCATGTACTGGATGTCATACTCAGTCAAGATCATCTGCCATCTTGCTATTCTTCCAGACAAGGCGGGCTTTTCGAAGATATACTTGATTGGATCCATCTTTGAAATCAACAGAGTAGTGTGAGTCAGCATATACTGTCTCAGCCGGCGAGCAGCCCATGCCAAAGCGCAACAAGTTTTCTCAAGCAGTGAGTATCGGGTCTCACAGTCGGTAAACTTTTTGCTAAGGTAATAAATAGCATGCTCTTTTCGGCCAGACTCGTCATACTGCCCCAGCACACACCCCATTGAGTTGTCAAGTATAGAATTAGAGGTATTCCTTTAACTGGTGGCATTAGGATGGATGGCTCCGGGAGATACTCTTTGATTCTTTCGAAAGCGGCCTGGCATTCATCGTTCCAACGTACCACTTGATCTTTCTTTAGCAGCTTGAAGATTGGCTCACAAGTAGCAGTTAGGTGCAAGATGAATCGGGCAATGTAGTTCAATCGTCCCAGCAAGCCTCTGACCTCTTTCTCTGTCTTGGGAGCTGGCATCTCTTGTATAGCTTTCACTTTGGCAGGGTCCACTTGAATACCTTTGTCACTCACGACGAAACCTAGTAGTTTTCCAGACCTCACCCCGAAGGTGCACTTGTTTGGGTTCAACCTCAGCTTGTACAACTTCAACCGATCAAACAACTTCTGTAGATGGTCAAGGTGTTCCTCCTCAGTCTGGGATCTTGCAATCATATCATCGACGTAAACTTCAATCTCATGATGGACCATGTCATGAAACAAAGCAACCATGGCACGCTGATACGTTGCCCCAACATTTTTCAGTCCAAAAGGCATGACCTTGTAACAAAAGGTGCCCCACTGAGTAACAAAGGTGGTCTTCTCCATGTCTTCGAGAGCCATCTTAATTTTATTATAACCGGAGAAACTGTCCATGAAGGAGAATACCTTGTGCTGAGCAGTATTGTCAACCAGAACATCGATGTGAGGTAGAGGGAAGTCATCCTTAGGGCTCGCCCTGTTCAAATCCCTGTAATCAACACACACTCTGACCTTACCATCCTTCTTCGGTACTGGAACCACATTGGCAACCCACTGAGGGTAAGAAGTCACTGCTAGAAAACCGGCGTCAAATTCTTTCATAACTTCGGCTTTGATTTTCTCGGACATCTCTAGGCGCATACGGCGAACCTTCTGTTTTACGGGAGGGCAGTCTTCCTTGGTAGGCAGGCGATGAACCACAATGTCAGTATCCAACCCAGACATATCTTTGTAAGACCAGGAAAAGATCTCAACATAGTCATGCAGCATCTGAATCAACCGCTGTTTCACACTAAGCTCCAGATTTGCATCGATCTTGACTTCCTTCTTGTCTGTCTCAGTACCCAGATTCACTGTTTCCACTGGCTCTTCGTGTGGCTGAATGGCCCTCTCTTCCTGGAGTAGCAGTCTTGCAAGTTCGCTAGGCACTTCACAATCATCTTCACCTTCGTCTTCGGCTGAGTTGATCGGATTTTCGAAGTCATAACTGGTAGTAGCAGAGTCGTTACCAGTGAGATCCAGAGTGGATGTGGACCTGTATATGTGAGTGTGTGTAAAATAGCTGTTTTGCAATATATAATAAAGAAAAACAAGGAGCGCAAAATTTGAAATGCAAGAAACGTCCAATGCTTTTATTAATGATATATGAAAATGACACACAAAAGCCCTCACAAATGAAGCCACGGTGCCCTGGGTAAGACACCAGGCCATGAAGTTTCACAACATTGTCTGTTACAAATTAAAAATAAAGAGTTCATTACTGGGTAAAAGTAATAGGGATGAAGTCCTTTGCTGTCCAATTGCTTGGTCCACCGTTGGTCGTAGGATAGATCCAGCTGTCGAATTCAGACTCCTCCACATCATCTTCAATGGCATTTACTCCTGAGTTGCTGATGAACACAGGAGGTCTTCCAATCCTTGCACTACGAACAACCCTTTGAGCTTCCTTCTCAATAACAACCCGGGCATCCTTTAAGGAAGCCATCTTCATAGGAGGATCTTCAACCACAGCCTCAGCTGATGCCAGTGTCCGAGGAACCTCTTCAAAGTGCTGAAATGGGGTCTCAATGAACTCCCCATCCATCTCTATGTATCTGAACGAGTTGAGGTGGCTGACCATGTACTCTTCCTCTCCCTGTACTGTCACAATCTTCCCTATGACAGGGTACTTTAGCTTCTGGTGAAGCGTCGAGGTTACGGCCCCGACTTTGTGGATCCATGGATGACCCAACAAACAAGAATAGGATGGCCGAATGTCCATCACGTAGAATGTAGAATTGAAGACCTGAGAACCAACTTTAATTGGAATATCAACCTCACCATGCACCATCCTTTTAGACCCATCAAAGGCCCTGATAACGATGTTACTTGGTTTTAACTCTAACCCTTCGCAATCCAACCGGTCCAGAGCTTTCTTGGGAAAGACGTTCAGTGAGGAACCAGTATCAACCAATACATGTGCAAGAGTAGTGCCCCTGCATTCAATGGAGACATGCAGGGCATCATTATGGTTCTTCCCTTTAGCAGTCAAATCAGCGTCGAAGAAACCCAAACCATTATCAGCAGTTAAATTGGCCACAGAATCGGTAAACTGATCAGCTGATGTCTCTTGTGGCACGTGGGCAGTTTTCAGGAAGGTAATCAGAGCCTTAGCATGGGCCTCTGAGCACAACAATAGTGACAACATAGAAATCTTGGATGGGGTTTGCCCCAGGTTCTCAACTACGTTGTAATCACTCTTCTTAATAATCTTCAAAATCTCTTCCATCTCCTGTTTGGAAGCTTCAACAGTAATGGTCTTCGGTGCCTCCGTCTGGGCAGGCACATCAGTGGTGATCCCTTTTCCCCGAGCGTTAGATGACTCGGCGACAGGGGTAGGACTAAGAACTTGATCAGGAATGGCAGTAGGTACACTTGCAGGTGTAATGACAACAGGTCTTCAGACAGTTGGTGGAGCAATATCACGTGAGAAAAGTCTGCCGCTGCGGGTGACTTTAGCAGGCCCAGTAATGTTGCTGACGCCGGTATCAGCATCCAACTCTTGCTTAACTCCAAGAACATAAACATCAGCCCCATAGTGCCAGGGCATAGCTTTGTCAGAGGTGTAGGGGATGGGCCCCGGAACAGTGATGATCACAGGCGCGATCTTCGGAACAAATGTAATTCTAACAGGCTTCCTCGAGGGAGCCTTGGAAGAATTGTCGAAAATGGTAATAATGGCAACTTCTTCAGTAGGACTGGAGGGAACAACAGTCTTCTCAAACAGGATCTCCTTGCTATCCATCAGGTTTTGGATACCTGACTTCAGCAATGGGAAACCAGTAGGTAAAACAGAACACATATGGCATCCTTCACCACAACCCATAAATAAACCGGCTAGCAACAGGTTCTTCTTGACAGTCATCAGAGGGGTAACAATATCATCCACGGAAACTACAAACAAATCTTACTCTACAGCATTTACTCCATGCCTGGGCATGGGAGCAGTCACAACATTAGGCCTCTCGGGCGCCTCAAACTCAATCTCCTTTGCATCAATCAAGTCTTGGACCTTGTTCTTCAAAGCCCGACAATCATCCGTATTATGCCCCGGACTCTCAGAGTGATAAGCGCAGCAGGCATTAGGGTTATACCTTGGTGACATTATATTTGAATTCTTTGGATCTTCTTTTAGAGTCACCAGATTGGTCTTCAGCAACTGTGGCAGAATCTGAGACAAAGTCATGCTGAGACGAGTGAATTGCCTTCGAGATCTTTCGTCCTTTTGTTGATTGTGATGTTGAGGAGCACCAGCAGGTTTTGAAATAACAATCGCATTGACAGCTTGGCGGTGTTCAGGTCTATTATGTCTTCTCAAACTATAGACAACACTGGACTCTTTCTTAAACGGTTTCTTCTCAGTGCTCAATGAGGCACCCTTCTGTATCTTCCCAGCCTTAATACCAGCTTCAATCCTCTCACCAGTCAAAATAAGATCTGTAAACCCAGCTGAAGAGCTTCCAATCAAATGGTTAAAGGATGGACCAGACAGGGTCCCTAAAAACATGTCAACAAGCTCACGATCATCCAACGGTGGTTGCACCCTTCCAGCAAGGTCTCTCCATTTTTGAGCATACTCTTTAAATCCTTCACCCGTTCCTATTGACATACCATGGAGTTGGGTACGCGTAGGAGCGAGGTCAGAGTTGTACTGATACTGCCTATAGAATGCAGTAGCCAAATCTTCCCAGCTACGGATATTGGCTCCGTCCAGCTGATAGAACCACTCGAGCTGAGTCCCTGAGATACTGTCTTGAAAGAAATGGATCCATAAGTTCTTATCAGCAGTGTAAGGTTGGATCTTCCTCACATATGACCGGAGGTGCAGCTTTCGACAGGAAGCTCTGTCATACTTGGCAAAGTCAGGTGCCTTGAAATTATGGGGAATCACCACCCCAGATGATAGACCCAGATCTCCGAAGTCCAGACCGGGCACCTTCTGTATTTCCATAGCGCTCAAACGGTCTTCCAGCTGTTTGTAATTATCCTCAGCAGGAGGATACTATTCTTCGTCATAGTCCGTCTCGTTGTCGGAGACCATAGGGCTAGGAGCCCTCCTTTCTTGTGGACTATCTTTCCCTCCAGATGAGGTGGTCAGATTAACTTCATTCTGCAACCCGTTTCCAAACCTGCGTCCAGTATTGAACAGGATGGTCCTCTTCTTCTTCTTCTTATTCTTCTCTTTAAGAATCAAGGTCTTCAGGTCCTGCTGACCCTTAGCTAGATTCATGAACAACTCTTGAAATTGGGCATTCTGGGCCTGGAGGGCCTTGATAGCTTGCTCAGTTGAAGGTTCAGCAGACATGATGATTGCTGAAATAAACAGCGAAGAAGATAAGAGACCTGTAATGGGGTACCTGTTTATCAGATGCATGGGATGAAATGCGTATGATTTATGATTTCAAAGACAATCGGGATTCAAATTTGTAAGAAAGGAAACACACTTTATTAGATTTAAACTTCAAAATTTAAATTGTTCAACAAATTGCCCTTAGGCATTACAAGAAATGGAAATACTGAAAAGTAAATGAAAACTGTAAAAGGAATCCTCAAAGGTCCATCAATGCTCCCATGGTCTCTTCTTCTCAATGCGGACATAATCATTTAGGATTCGCTCGTTCTCCAGTTGTCTGGTCAGCTTCTAGATCTTCTGCTCCTGTTCATTGAACCTCTCTCTGTAAGAATCCCGTTCATCCCTCAACTTCATCCAAGACCTCTTCAGTGTCCCAATATCAGTGGGCATATAAGGTTGGAGGAACCCCCTCCCCATTAGCAACTTCAAGAGTAACAGGCCTGATAGCTTCGTATGGCATACCTAACTTCTGGGAACGGATGCAGACCCATCTGAGATATGGCTCCATTGGTAGAGAAGTTTTAGGTCCCAACTCATGTGGGTCAGATTGGTGAACTCTGTCCCAAGCCCTTATGAATTTAGGACGCAGCTCGTTGCTATCTCCCTGAAAATCAAAGATGATATGAGGCATCAACATCTCATGAGGCCCTTCTCTTCTGGCTCTTCCAAACTGACTGAGAGCTAAGCATGGGTTGTAAGAAATCCCTCCATGGAGTCCGATCAATGGAACATTAGGATACTCTCCACAACGATCAATGACAGTCACCTCATCCATACCTTTGAGAGTCAGATAATGTCATCACTAGAAAGAGACATCACCCTATAAGTCCAACCCATTCCTTCTTTGTTTTTCAGCACGGACTTAGGGAGGTGCAAAATAAACCACATCGACAATAAAGGAACACAACACATCAAAGTTCCCCATTTTCGGGCAGTACGAGCATATAGCTGATGAAGCAAATCACCCAAGAGAGTGGGTACCAGATTCTGAGAGATGAAGATCTTTATGGCATTAATACCAACAAAAGTGTCAGGATTCGGAAACAATACCAGACCATAAATCAAGAGAGCCAGAATGTCCTCGTATGCCTTGAAGTCTAAACTTTCCCAGAAGTAATTAGCTTTGTCAACCAAAAACTTAGCCAGAAAACCCTTAGCTCCACTTCTAGTCTCCCAGTTAGCCATTACCTCCTCTTGGGTCAAGTGAAGGGCTACAACAATCTCTTCAGGCTTAGGAGTCTTTTCCCAACCAGTAAACGGAGTCTGTTCCAGGACGGAGATACCAAGCAGCTCAGAGAACTCTTCCAGGGTAGGAACCAGCTGGAAGTCTTGAAAGGTGAATCAATGGTATAGCGGATCATAGAATTGGACCAGGACACTCATCATTTGTTCGTCCAACTTCGAGGTGACCAAACTGAGAATAGAGCCATGCCTTCTGATGAAAGAAGTAGTGTCTGGAATCCTGACAACCAACTCTTTAAGCAGGGTAGGTACTTGGACAAAGTTGATCCGGATAGTATTCCTACGCATGGGCATCATGATGACCTACAGAACAGAGCAAAGCTGAAACCCTCTTGTCTTTGAAATAGGCTAGTTCTTATGCAAGATGTATGCAATGTTATGATGTCATGATGTCATGATAAAGGCACACCACAAGTATCCACAAAAAGCAAACATGGTAAAGGCACTCTAGTCACATTGAGAGCCCTTAAATTTCAGGCTGGCATGAAGCTTATGTACTACCCTCTTTCAGTTTCAGTTAGTTAAGACCTGTCCTAAAAAATAGTAATCGGGTTCTAGAGGATCTCAATATCACTGACTACCCCCATTCGGTCATAATTCCAATTTAGCAACCTTTTCTTGCGGCCGGAATCATCACGAGAGTTTAGTCTCAATGAGTGTAGCATACTGCTACTGTTCTATGGCTAAGTTGGTCAATTTAAGGTTCTAAGGTCAGTTGGTGCTTAATGATTCCTTAGAAGACCCATATTCTCCTCGTTCCAACACAAGGGATATAGGTACAGACCAAGGTGCCACACCTACGTAGCTACTACTTCATCCGTATCGGTCTACGCCGTACAGATCCCTCACAGTTTATTGCTACTTACCTAAAGGGTATCCCCAGATCCAGGTTAGGATCTATAGAACTCCGATACAAGCCCACAAAATTAAAGCATACAAAGCATACAATTGAAAACATAGTGATCTAATCCTAAGGTACACCTCACTTATAAAGTCTCCAGCAGAGTCGCCAGTTCTGTGATCGGTGGGAATGAGAACTGACTGTTTTGGAATGCTGGTTCGTGTTTGCGTTTGTTTTTGCAAAATGTCGCGGTAAGCAAGAGTCGCCACCGTCTTTTATTTTATCCAACAAGGAAAGGACAAAAGCACAGAAAAATTCCTTTTTGAGATATTTCTCAGGTTCGAGAGGTAGATTATAGAAAGGGAAGGTGTTAGCACCCTTTTTATCCGTGGTTATCCACGGGCTCTTAGGTACTTGCTCATTATGTTTTCAAAAGTTTTCTTTTCTTTGTGTTTGTGGATTTGAAAAGAGTTTTTGTTTTGAAGAGAGTGTAAGTGCGAAAAGTTTTGTTTTGTTTTAAAGTGAGCAAGTACTTAAGAACATCTACCTACTCAAAAAGGAATTAAATTGTGCAAATGTCCTTTAGACAACGCTATCCCACTATTGAGGAGTAGGTAGCATCGTCGTTGGAGTTTTCGGGTCAATTCGATTAAGGGACGTGTGGTCACTAAAGCAATGTTAGGATGCCTTAGCGGTAACCCTAATGTCTTGGATCATTTTATCCTAGGCAACCGTTTCGAGGCAACTTATGATCTTTGGACAAAAGGGCGACCTCTAAGACTTCCTATACTCAATGACCACGTTCGAAGGCAACCAAGTGAGGTGTACCCTAAGAGTGGCATGTGCGAGTGTATTATTTTTCAGTTATATTATCTTTGGACATGTTATGGTGAGCTACTGTTGATTTTAAGTTAAGATAGATCTTGTCATGCATAGCCTATTATTCAAACATCTAACAGTTAATGGTTGCGGAAATTAAATTGCAGAAAATAAATCTAAGCTATTACAAGGCGTCGGGTATTTATATCGCCAAAAACAAACCCTTAAAATTAAATTGCGGAAAGTAAATAAAACGATAAAATAAAATCCTAAGTTAAGACTATTACATCCTCGAAGCAATTACAATATTAAAACATGGATAAAAAATTAATCGCGCGCAAGAAAACTAAATCGGAGTGTCTTAGGGTTTTGACCCTTTTTTTGTTATTTTTTTTGAATTAAAAATTAGGTCTAAATTAATAGTTGAATTAATTAATTAAATGGAAAAAATATTTTTGGTTTTTTATTTTAATTAAGGAAATAAAATTAGAAAGGTAAAAATATATCAAAACCCTAATTCTAAATCAATGTTAATTTATTGCAAAGTATATTAATGTTAACCTATTTAAACTAAATAAAATTAATTAATTGTTTATTTACAAAAATAAATAATAAATTTAATGGAATTAATAAAAATATTTTTGTTGTTTTCTGATTTTTTATAAAAAATTAATGGGTTAATTAATTAATTAAGGTAATGATAATAATAATAAAATAAATGAATAAGGAAAAGAAAATAAAATGTAAAGAATACTCAGGGGGGTGCTGGGCTTAAATTGGTGGTGGAATTGGCAATTCTGAGGCCCAAAACGCTTCAGCCTTGTTGGACTTTTGTGATTTGCTGGGCGTGCATTGACCTGAGTCCATGGTGGTCCTTCACCTTTGGCCATTGATTTTGACCTGTGAGCCACGTAGCATTTGAGATCTGGGGGTACACTGTAATCCACGCTTGGAGTATTGTATGTGAATACCTGAGGAACAAAATCAAATACATATTTTGGGGACCTGGGATTCGAACCCAGGTCCCAGTGATCACATGTCAACGCGCTTGCCACTCCACCAAACTGCTTCATTTGTTATTGTAATAAGAATCAAATATTATATGATAAACAAAACACTAAGCCTGCAAAAATAAAAAAGCGCGCCACTGATTCGAATGAACCAATGACACAAAGACACACCATCATCTTCTTCAATGCAACCCTGGTTATTTACCTGCAGATTTTTATCCGCATGAAGTTTCGTGGGATGGTTCTAAAACTCGCTCCAGGCCATGAAAATGTTATTCAAGAACATAGACGTGTTCGTCTCTGCCTCCTCATCATTCCTATAACCATTGTTTGTCTCAATTTATCCTGCATAAGAAACGCCTAAAAAACAAGAACAAGAATCCTAGGTTCGAGCATCATGACACAGGGCCCAAGAATGAAATTGAATAATGCAAAAACGTTCTAAATCAAATAACAATCACAAATATGCCAATATTTGGAAGAAAAGATGCAAGAACTGGAGGTTTGGATTTCATGTTCAGAGGTCAATTCGTGACGACTTACAGTGTGATTTAGGCGATGAAAAGGCTTCCTTTTGATTGGTATAGCTCCACTGGATGACAAGGAAGAGAACTACGTTTTGCTTTTGGTCTGAATTAGTCTCCAAGGTTGTTTTTGATCTTTCACTTTTCAAGCTTTTTTACCAAATTGGTGTGGCCGTTTCTGCAAATTTCTATGCGTGTTCTAGGTTTGGCTTGCTTATGTGAATGTTATAGAGTGAATTAGGGTTAGTTTTTTGATCTGAAATCAAGTGCATTCAAGATTGAAG
Source organism: Vicia faba (assembly GCA_948472305.1). Classification (NCBI taxonomy): domain Eukaryota; kingdom Viridiplantae; phylum Streptophyta; class Magnoliopsida; order Fabales; family Fabaceae; genus Vicia; species Vicia faba. The sequence continues at coordinate 124,005,069 of OX451739.1, read as the reverse complement.
ATTGGATTTGATCACCATTGAAAAGCTTTCCAAAAATAAGCCAAATCTGATTTTTTGTGCTTGTTTTGACTTGATACGAATTGGTTGAGTGTCACATGGTATTTGCAAGTTGTACAAATCACAAGAATCCTTTTACATTAATTTTTGGATTTTATTTGAATTAATATAGATTTAAAATGAATTAAATCAATAAAAATTAAATAAAAATAGAAAAATAAATGTTTGGTCATGAAATTAAAGATGGGACACGTGTGTGGTATGACAAGACCAAATCAAGTGGAAAAAAGTGGGCCCTTTTGTCAAAAATTGGAGTTTTGAGGATAGTTGACTTTTGGCAATTTTGGAAAAATTCCCAACTTCAACAATGCATAACTCCTTCAATTTTGAACTTTTGGAAGTGTTATTGGACTTTTTAGAAACCTTGAGATGTCCTATAACCAACCCTTTTGGTCTCATCGAATTTTGATGTTCCATGCTCAAGTTATAAGCTTTGGCAAAAAAGGTGTTTTTGTTTACTTTCAAAAAATGACCTATAATGTCCAAATTATTAACTTTTTGTGATAGAATTGTTTGATCTTGGGGGTGTGAAGATGGATTGTAGAAAATTGCGTCCTCTTCAAAATTAGCTTTGGACGGATCATTTCTCATAAAGTATGAGAAAGTTATGCTTGGTCAAAGTTGAGTTGACTTTTCCTACAAAACCCTAATTTAGCAACTTTTGAATCTTGATGAATCTTGAGAAATCCTTGATGAATAATGATAAACCCTTGATCAAATGATGAATTATCCTTTAAAATGAGAATGTTGACAAAAATCTTGAGGTTTGACTGTATTTGGGACACAGTTGACTTTTTGCCCTAGCACAATTGACTTTTGGGTCTCTTGAGCAATTGACTGACCAAACTTCCTCTGCAAGACTTGCAATTTGACATGGATGAACTTGAGAACATATTAGGACATTGGGGAGCACTTGAGGTCATTTGGATGTGAGGACCTTAATGCAACACCAAACCCTAATTTTGACTTGACTGCCTTAGGAGGTGATTTGACTGTCCAACTCTTGAGCTAACTTGAGCCACTTGGAGATTATTCTTGACATATCTTGAGGAATATGGGAGTGCAAATTTTGGGGTACAACAATCATCAATAAAGCATTGGACGTTTTCTTGCATTACAAATTTTACGCTCCTTATTTTTCTTTTCTATCTTGCACTTTATTAAAACATCTATTGTCTTACACACACTCACATATCATAATGCAGATCCACATCCACTCTGGATCCCATTGATAACGACTCTGCTACTGCCATTTATGACTTCGAAAGTCCAATCAACCAAACCGAGGACGAAGGTGAGGATGATTGTGAAGTGCATGGGGAACTTGCTAGACTGTTACTACAGGAAGAGAGGGCCATACAGCCCCATGAAGAGCCAGTGGAATCAGTGAATCTGGGTATAGAGGAAGACAAGAAAGAGGTCAAGATCGGTGTTAATCTAGAGCCTAGTGTCAAACAACAGTTGGTACAGATGCTACGCGACTATGTTGAGATATTTGCTTGGTCTTATGAAGATATGCCTGGGTTGGATACTGATATTGTGGTTCACCGCTTGCCAACTAAAGGAGACTGTCCTCCAGCAAAGCAGAAAGTTCGCCAAATGCGCCCAGAGATGTCTGAGAAAGTCAAACCTGAGGTCATTAAACAGTTTGACGCCGATTTTTTAGCAGTTACCTCTTACCCGCAGTGGGTTGCCAACATGGTTCCAGTGCCCAATAAAGATGGTAAGGTGTGGATGTGTGTGGACTATAGGGATCTGAATAGGGCAAGCCCCAAGGATGATTTCCCACTCCCTCTCATCAATGTTCTGGTCGACAACACCGCACATAATAAGATCTTCTCCTTTATGGATGGTTTTTCTGATTACAATCAGATTAAGATGGCTCCTGAAGACATGGAGAAGACAACCTTCGTTACGCAGTGGGGCACCTTTTGCTACAAAGTCATGCCTTTCGGATTAAAGAATGCTGGGGCAACATATCAACGCGCCATGGTTGCTTTTTTCCACGACATGATTCACCATGAGATTGAGGTTTACGTTGATGACATGATTGCAAGATCCCAAACTAAAGAAGAACACCTTGACCATCTCCAGAAGCTATTTGACGGGTTGAAGATGTACAAGCTGAGGTTAAACCCGAACAAGTGCACCTTCGGAGTAGGATCTGGTAAGCTGTTGGGTTTCGTTGTTAGTGATAAAGGTATTCAGGTGGATCCTGCAAAGGTGAAAGATATACAGGAAATGCCAGCTCCCCGAACGGAAAAAGAAGTCAGAGGCTTTTTGGGACGGCTGAACTACATTGCCCGATTCATTTCGCACCTGACTGCTACTTGTGAACCAATCTTCAAGCTGTTAAAGAAAGATCAAGTAGTAAAATGGAATGATGAATGACAGGCCGCTTTCGAAAGGATCAAGGAATATCTCCAAGAGCCACCTATCCTGATACCTCCAGTTGAAGGGAGACCTTTGATTTTATACTTGACAGTACTCGACAATTTGATGGGGTGTGTGCTGGGGAAGCATCACGAGTCTGATCGAAAAGAGCATGCTATTTACTACCTTAGCAAAAAGTTTACCGACTGTGAGACCCGATACTCACTGCTTGAGAAAACTTGCTGCACTTGGGCATGGGCTGCTCGCCGGCTAAGACAATATATATTGACTCACACTACCCTATTGATATCAAAGATGGATCTAATCAAGTATATCTTCGAAAAGCCTGCCTTATCCGAAAGAATAACAAGATGGCAGATGATCTTAACATAGTACGACATCCAATACACAACCCAAAAAGCAATCAATGGGGAGTGTATTGGCAGATCATTTGGCACATCAGGCCGTGGATGATTACCAGTCTATGAACTTCGAGTTTACGGATGAGAACATCATGTTGGTGACTGAATGTGAAAAACCTGGACCTGAGGAAGGATCCCGATGGTCTATGTATTTCGAGGGAGCTTCAAACGCGTTGGGTAATGGCATTGGCGCCATGATCATATCTCCTGAAGGCTGTCATACTCCATTCACCTCCCGATTATGTTTTAACTGCACCAACAACATGGCGGAGTATGAAGCGTGCATCATGGGCCTTCGAGTAGCTATTGACCTAAGGATTAAGTTCTTAAGTGTTTTCGGATATTCCGCTCTCGTGATCAGTCAGATTAAAGGCGAGTGGGATACGAAACACCCAAATCTTATTCCTTACAAAGAGTATGTATTGACGTTGCTTCCACACTTCAAGGAGATACCCTTTGAACATTTCCCCAGGGAGTAGAACCAGTTAGCGGACGTGCTAGCTACTATGTCTTCCATGTTCAAGGTCAGGTGGGACAATGAAGCTCCCCAGATTACCATTGAGAGGTTGGACGAACCCGCACATTGCTGTGACATTGAGACTGAAGAGGTACCATTTAAACCCTGGTTTTACGAGGTTAAGAGGTATCTTGAGGCTCAAGAGTACCCTGAGGGTGCATCTGTTAATGATAAGATGTTTCTGAGGAGGTTCGCTGCAAAGTTCTTCATCAGCAACGGTATCCTTTACAAGCGTAACCATGATTCAACCTTACTGCGATGTGTAGACAAGAACGAGGCAGAATGAGGCAGAAAGGATTGTGGCAGAGTTGCATGAAGGTACCTTCGGAACTCATTCCAGTGGACATACCATGGCAAAAAAGATCCTACGGGCAGGATACTATTAGTCTACCATGGAAGTAGACTGTTATCAACATTCTCGAACCTGTCACAAGTGCCAAGTCTATGCTGATAAAGTACACATACCTTCAGTTCCTCTAAATATCTTGACTGCTCCTTGGCCTTTCACAATATGGGGCATCAATATGATTGGCGAGATCAGACCAACTGCATCCAACGGGCACTGTTTCATCCTGGTAGCCATTGACTACTTTACAAAGTGGGTCGAGGCAGCTTCCTTTGCTACAATAACCAAGAATGCTGTGGCACAGTTTATTCAGCACAATTTGATCTGTCGATATGGTGTACCCGAGAGGATCATTAGAGACAATGGTACAAATCTCAACAATACGATAATCACCAAGCTCTCCAAGCAGTTCAAGATACAACATCACAACTCTTCTCCTTACCGGCCAAAGATGAATGGGGCTGTTGAAGCAGCTAATAAGAACATTAAGAAGATTGTGCAGAAGATGACGGTGACATACAAAGACTGGCACGAGATGTTATCGTTTGCTCTTCACGGGTACCGAACCTCAGCGCGAACTTCAACAGGGGCAACACCCTACTCTTTGGTGTATGGTATGGAAGCAGTCTTACCTATTGAGGTCCAGATACCCTCTCTTCGGATTATGAAGGATGCAGGTTTGAGCGAAGATGACTGGATCCAGACCCGGCTTGATCAGCTGAACTTAATCGACGGAAAAAGACTTACTGCTATTTGTCATGGTCAGACGTATCAAAAGTGAATGATCAAGGCATTTAACAAGAAAGTCAGACGACAAGAATATCAAGTTGGGGATCTGGTGATCAAACGCATCATACTGCCGCAAGGTAATCCCAGGGGAAAATTGGCCCCTACGTACGAAGGGCCATTTGTGGTTAAGAACATTTCCTTAAGAGGAGCTATGATTCTAACCACCATGGATGGTGACGACCTTCCTCACCCCGTCAATACAAACATAGTGAAAAAATACTACGCATAATCAACGACCCGCTAGGTTGACTGGCCTAGGCAAAAATAAGGGCTTCCCGGCGAGCTTGGGCAAAAAAGGGTATCCCGGTGGACCAAAAACCCGAAGGGGCGGTCCAGGCAAAAATTAGGGATCAAAGTGTAACACTATGTCTCATTGGATCATCGTGCAACCAGACTTCGGTATCGACTATAAAGCTCGGACGACACTAATCAATCTGATCTACCTTCAACCAAGTAGCAAAGTGATGAGATGCTCAAAGATATAAAGGCAATAGCAGAGTTGGGACCCAGTGGGATCGTTCACATAGCTGTTTTTTCTTTGTTTTACGAAACTGTATAAATTCTATCTTTCGGCGGCGTTCTCTTACTAGGACGTCAGCCTCTTGTACAAAAACGCCTATTCACAGGCCAACTTCAAAATCAATACAATTCATTTTCACAAAGAAATTTCAAATTGTTCTTCTTTTTTATGTTTTGTTTTACAAGAACGTCCAATGGTTCATTTTTGATATATGCATTTGACAATAATTGCTGCTTATAAATATTTACATGCGAAATAAAAGACGATTACTCGTAAGATTAGAAACAAGGGCAAACAAGAAATGTCCAAACTTTACAATTGCTTTGTCCACCAGGTATATGGATAGACCTAGCTGGAGAATACGACTAAAGGTACATTCACTCCCCGCAGAGCAAGAGGTATCTAAAGACAGTGATTCTCCCCAAGCAGAATTCATCTATCATCAGCACTAGAAGATTATCCCCAGCGGAGTTTATTTCTTCCACAAGCAGAGACTCAATCCCCAACAGTTTTCGTTATCGCCAGCAGCGGTAATTCATCCCCAGCTGAGGTTATTCCTCCAAATCTGCAGATCTTCTAGCAGAGTATCTCTTCCCCACAGAATCATTTTCTCGTCAGTCTTTTCTCAAGCAGGAGTATTCTCACAATCATCTTCATTCACTATCCCCAGCGGAAACGAAGAATTCAACTTCTTGCACTCTCCAGCAGCAATCCAGGATTTATTTTCCCCAGCTAGAGAACATCATAAAAAAATTTACATATCCATACATCATGACATATGCATACGCATCATATAACACAATCTCATTTATTTTGAGAACATCATTGCTTGATACAAATCATGCATTACATACGACTAATCTTTACCTTTCAGGAAAGAAACAACCAAATCCTCACAAATTCAAGCTATGAAGCCCGGATTCAACCGGATAATACCTTGATTTCTACAACATATTGTGAAGCCCGGAGAACGACCGGATAACAGTATCAAACACCGCAAAGCCTGGATTCGACCAGATATTGGTTTATCTCTAAGCTATGAAGCCCGGATTACGACCGGATAATAGTTTAATCCCCAGCAAGCTGTGAAGCCCGGATTATGACCAGATAGCAATACAAGATGTTGTGAAGCCTGGATTACAACCAGATAGCAACCAAGAATACTATGAAGCCTGGATTACGACCAAATAGTGGTATATCTTTAATACAAGTTATGAAGCCCAAATTACAACCGAATAAGTACCTTGATTTCTCCGAACACCATGAAGCCTGGATTCGACCAGATAATGGTATGAGACACTGTGAAGCCTGGATTACAACTAGATAACAGTGAGGGACACTGAATCTTGGATTACGACCAAATAGCAGTTCACCCAGCCAATTACTATGAAGCCCGGATTCGACCGGATATTAGTAGGCCCAAAGTCAAATGGAAAGCTCGGATGCGACTGAATAACCACTTGATTTCTTCTGAAGCCTGGATTACGACCAAATAACAGTGAGGGACACTGTGAAGCTTGGATTTCGACCAAATAGCAGTTTACCTGGACAATCACTAAGAAGCCCGGAGTCGACCGAATATTAGTTTGCCCTAAATTCAAGACGAAGCCCGGATGCGACCGGATAACAACTTAATTCCTTATGAAGCCTGGACTACGACCAGATAAGAATCGAAAAATTGCGAAGCCCGGATCACGACTGGATAGCAAGTTTAATCTCATCTCCCCAGTAAGTCACTGTAAATCCTGGATTACGACCAGATAGCAGTCGATCTTATTACTATGAAGCCTGAATCACAACCATATAGTAGTTCATTTTAACCTCTTCAACCAAGAGACAATTCCCCAGTAGAATAACGGACAACTAAAGCTCCTAAAATTCTATTTCTCTCAAGACAGAGACCAGTATTCCCTAGCACAGTCTTCCTCAACAACAGGTATACAAACTCTCTCTAAGAAGTCTCTTATGTGATCGACACTCCTTCAGATGGCATCTTTAAGCCCATCTTCCGTCATCAATTTCCAAATGGCATCTGTAAGCCCATTCCCAACATCACAAGACAAATAGCACTTCATGCGAGTGCAAATTTCCGGGCACTCTAGTGTTCAATCATCTTCCACCTTCGGATCAAGAAAGGCACACAAGCCAATCTACATCCTCAGGTTTAAGAAGATTGAACAGGGGCAGCTGTTGTACCCCAAAATTTGCCTCCCGTATTTCTCAAAAACATTTCAAGTGAGATCCTCAAATTGCTCAAGGAAGTCCAAGGGTTGACCAGACAAACTCTATCCTAAGGTAGTCTACCTCAAATTAGGGTTTCATGTTGCACTAAGATACTTGAGTCCAAGGGATCCAAAATGCTCACCATTTTCCTAAAATGTTCTCAAGATCATCCATGTCAATTTTCAAGCCTTGCAGAGGAAGTTTGCTCAGTCAATTGCTCAAAGGCCTGAAAATCGACTATGTTAGGGCAAAAGTCAACTGTGGCCTACATACAGTCAAACTTCAAGATTTTTAGTCAACATCCTCATTTTGAAGTATATTTCATAATTTGATCAAGGGTTGATCATGATTCATCAAAGATTGCTCATAATTCATCAAGAACCAAAAGTTGCTAAATTAGGGTTTTGTAGGAAAAGTCAACTCAACTTTGACTAAGCATAACTTTCTCATACTTTATGAGAAATGACCCATCCAAAGCTCATTTTGAATTGGATGCAATGCTATAAAATCCATCTTCATCTCCCAAGTTCAAAATATGCAGTCACAAGAAGTTATGAATTTGGACATTATAGGTCATTTTGAAAAATCAACAAAAACACCTTTTTTGTCAAAGCTTCATACATGAAAATGGAATACCAAATTGAGATGAGACCAAAAGGGTTGCTTAGAGGACATCTCAAGATTTATAAAAAGTCAAATAAGACCTTAAAAGAGTCAAAATTGAGGAAGTTATGCATTGGTGAAGTTGACCCTTTTTGTAAAATTGTCAAAAGTCAACTATGCCTAAAATTGCAAATTTTGCTAAAGGGCCTAACTTTTTGCACTTGTCTTGAGTTGGTAGCATGGTCCACGAGCGCTAGCTCTTGCCACTTGTATTTATCTTATTTTTATTATTTATTTTGATTTTTATTTAAATAAAATCAATTTTAATCAAAACAAATCATGAAAAAATCTAAAACATTGAAACCTCAAGATATTGTGCATGTTTCAAGTCTTATATCCGGTTGGCAAGTGATTGAATTCGTACAAGGCCTTTGTGTGCACAAAAAGATTGAGTTTGACCTATTTTTAGAAAGATTTTCAAGTGAATCAAATCTAAATCAAAAGCAATAATGGAGAAAGATTGAGATCATGTTTCCAACCCTAATTCATTCCTCAGTATATAGGGAGCATTTGAAGACAAAAAACACAAGGCTAGGGAGGCGCACAAAGTCAAAACAAACTTGAAAAAATCAAAGAAAAATGGTGATTCGATTTTTCACTTCCAGGCATTTTCAAGACCCTCTAGCCATCTCATTCGCTTCCTGGGATCATCAGCAAGCTATACCAATCAAGAACAAGGAGTTTCTAGCATCAAAACCCACTGTAAGTCAGCCACGACTTTGGTTTATTTTTGAAATCGAATTGTACGATCCTGACATCTATAGCATGAAATAATTATACATTCTTGCTCCTTGAAACATTTCCAAACTATCCATAACATTTAATTGCGTTTTCATGGACTATGTCAGAATTTGCCATTGTTAGGGTTTTTTGCTTCGATTTGGGATCTCTTCATACAAGTAAAATTGGGCCATAAAAGGAGTACCATCGTGCCCAACAGGCCAAGACAAACTGGTTCATGGCCTTATATTTTATTATCTTTATGGTGTTGGATTTTGAGAATTGCAGGATCTGTAGCTATGGACATATGTCTGTAGGTAAAAGTCTGTGACTTTTACCAACGGAGAGAGGAAGAAGATGGAATACGTGGCTCCATCTTATTCGTGCATTTGAATTCTCGCGCATGTTTTACAGCTAGGGTCATTTTATTCATTTTATTATTTTTGTTTCATTTAATAATCAATTGAACCAAATGGCCCAGTGGTGGCCAAGTAAGCGCTAAGGCATTGGAGGGCTTGAGGTCAGGGGTTCGACCCCTGCCTCCAACATTTGCATTTTTCTTGAATTTTCTCTACAGATTCTATGTTCCACAAGGCATGAAGACAACCATGGGGCATCATCTCCTAACCATCAGATCACCAACCATCTAGATCTGAAGGCCATCATTGAGGGACCTATCATGTGACCTAGTCAACGCCTGGCAGGGGACCCTGCAAGTCAACATGGATCAATTTCTTCTTGCGCCAAAATTGCTATCTACACCTCCCAATTACTCACAACCAGGCCCAAATTTCCTCTCTTTTCTTTTTATATTTTTCTTTATCAACTTATTTATTTATATTTTACTCACAAATCAATTTTTCTCTTTATCAAAAAATCATAAAAATAATATTTTTCACCCAATTAGATTTAGGATATTTATTTTTATAAATTAATTAATTTAATTAGGATGTGTAATTTTAGGTAACTTTATTATTTTTGTAAATAAATTAAAAACAATTAGAAATTAGGGTTTTGTCTTAATTTAAATTCTATTTTCTTTTTCTTAAAAATAACCAAAAATACAAAAAAAATGGGCCATGTAAATTATTTTCTCTAAATTATTTAATTACTAATTAATTCTGTATTTAATTTAAAAACCTTTTTCTTTTTCTTAAAAATAATTAAAAACAACAAAAACAATTGTGTTTCTTTCGATTAGGTTAGACGGGGTCAAAACCCTAATTTCCCTTTGTTCTTCATTCGTCGCGCGCTTATTTATTTTTACCATATTAATGTAATTGCTCACAAGTTGAAATAGATTAATTAGGACCGTTTACTTTCATTTATCGTTTTTTACGGGTTTGTTTTTGGCTATGTAAATACTCGAAGCCTTGTAATAGCGTAGCTTATTTTCCGCACTTTAAATTCCGCAAATATTAACTGTTAGATGTATGAATATTAGGAATGCATGACAAGAATGTATGATTAACTTTAAAGCGGTTAGCTAACCCTAAATGTGCAAAGATAATAATTTGAAATTTAATCACTCGCACATGCGCACTCCTAGGGTATACTCTCACTTCGGTTGCCTTCGATAAACGGTCATTAAGTATAGGATGCTTTAGTGGTCGCTCTCTTGTCTAAACAAAGATCAAAGTCCCATTCGGAAAAGTTGCCTCGGAATTGTTGCCTCGAATAATTGATCTAAGACATTAGGGTTATTACTAAGACGTCCTAACATTGCTTTGGTGATCGTACGTCCCTTTCAAATCGACCCTCAAAATTCCGACGATGATGCTACCTACTTACTAGTGGGATAGCACTGTCTAAAGGAAACAAACATAGAACAATTCTCTTTTTCGAGTAGGTAGAATCTTAAGTACTTTCTCAATCCAAACAAACTTTTCCACACTTACACTCTTTTCAAACAAAGCTTTAAAAAAAACACTTCGTAACACTCTTGAAGACATAAGCAAAAGTTAAATTGAAGTCAAATTTTTTTTCAAATCAAACACACATAAGCAAATTTTGAAAATGATGAGCAAGTACCTAAGAGCCCGTGGAAAACCACAGATAGAAAGGGTGCTAATACCTTCCCTTTCTATAATCTACCCCCCGTACTCAAAATCTCGAAAAAAGTAGTTTTTCTGTGCTTTTGTCCTTTCCAGTTGGATAAAATAAAAGTCGGTGGCGACTCTTGCTTACCACGACATTTTGCAAACATGAACGCAAAACGCAAACCAGCATTTCAAAATAGTCCGGTTCTGGCCACCGTATCACACCTTATATATATAATTGTTTAGCAAGAATTAAAATCAAATGTAGAGAACCCTAACTCCAAGATAAAAATAAATGAAAACAAACACTCTTCACACTTACACCTCTAGGATATCCTTTCTTGTTGCCTTATGAATATTGGTCATGTCTCTCGAAAGTAGGGATACTTTAGCAAAAGACCATCGATACAATCATCATAGTCCCTACGATACAAAAGATCATAGTCCCTCGATGTCCCTCAAGTTATCTATGAAAAGATGATCTAGTCCTTTGATGACCCTACGAGCAAAATGATGATAGTCCCTTCAATACAATTGCTACAATATCCTTACATGTTGCCTTCTATGACCATATGATGACCCTACGCCTGTCCCTTCACATCCAATGGATAAGATTACCTACCAACAAATGGTATGAATAGTACTATCTCCAAAAAAAGCAAAAGAGTAGGAAAGACAAAAACCTGGTGGGCGTGACTCTTGAATGCTTGCTCACAAACAAAATATTTTCTCACATCACACTTTCAAAACAATAAATATTTTAGGAAACACTTTGTATACATTCTTGAGGAATGATACAAGAATTATTACAAAGTCTGTCTTGCATTGGCATTTCAAAATATTTTCAAACAATTCACACACAAAAAGCAAGTGAGCTAAGAAATTAAGAGCCCGTAGATAACTACGGATCTAAAGGGTGCTAACACCTTCCCTTTACATAATTTACCCCCCGAACTCAAAATCTTTCAAAGGTATTTCCTGTTCTTTTCATCATTCCTAAATATTGGATAAAAGAAAAGTCGGTGGCGACTCTTGCTAACGGCACATTTGCAATAACATTAAAAAAAATCAGTTCTCCCACCATATTACAGAACTGGCGACTCTGCTAGGGACAAAAAACTCAAAAAGAGGGGTTACCTTTTTAGAGTTTAGATCACTTTTACTTACTTTAATTTTTTGAATTGTTTGCTTTAAATTTAAGGGTTTGTTTGGGTATTACTTGTGTGAAAGGTCCATCACCCAAATCTAATGATTCCTTAGGTAAGTAGAAATAGATCATAAAGACTATACAGCGTATACCAAAATGGTTAACATGATATCTACAGTTAGTGTGACATTTTGGTTTGTACTGATGTTCCTTGAGTCCGTCAAGGATAACACTAGGCTTTCGTGTGGTGTCGTTAACACTAACTTTCTTTTAGAACCTTAATTGACCCATCTTGGCCATTAGAAAGTAGTGAGATAGCCGAATTTGGTGCAGTCCGAAGTTGGTTGATACTCGAGGCTACACTCATTGAGATTCAAATTTCGGGATGTTTTGGTGGAAAGTTAGTTGCCGTGCTAAAATAAAGCCTTCGAGAAAGATCTGCGATATGAGATTCTTAGAACCCGATTACTATTTTAGGACAGGTTGAGCCAACTTAACTTCAATGGGGAAGGGTACTTATCTATGGACTTCATGTAGGCCTTTAAACATAAGGCTCTTGTGTGACTTGTTTGTGTTTTCCACTTATTTAACATGAACGTAACATCATGACACCATATCATCATAACATAACATTTTCACTAACCATTTCAATGACCTAGGGATTTATCTTTGTTCTTTGTTACAAGTTACGGCCTCCGCTCGCAAAAACACTATCCGAATCAACTTTGTAAAGGTACCTTCCAAGCTTAAGGAGTTAGTCTCAAAGGTTCCCGAAAACTATAAATTCATCAAAAGGCATGGTTATCTAGTCACTTTGGTTACCTTAGACATGATGAGTGTTCTGTTCTAGTTCTTTGATCCTAAGCATCATTGTTTTACCTTCCCAGATTATCAATTGGCGCCCATAATGGAAGAGTTCCCTAAGCTACTTGGAGTACCTATTCTTGATCAGACACCCCTCACCAATTTAGAGAAAGTTCCAAAACCCGAAGTTATTGCAGCAGCCTTACATCTGAAACGGTCAGACATTGTATCTAATTGGGAAACAAGAAGTGGAGTTAAAGATTTTCTTGCTAGATTTCTGATAGAGAAAGCTCATTTATTTCTAGATTCTATGAATTTTCATGCTTTTGAGGAGATCTTAGCTCTGTTAATCCATTGTTTGGTACTATTCCCTAATCCAGACCAACTCATATATGTGAACACCATCAAAATATTTCTTACTCATAATCCTGTTCCTACTTTGCTTGGAGATATTTTGCACTCTCTTCACACTCGTACTATGAGGGAATGAGGGACTCTCATTTGTTGCATACCTTTACTATCTAGGTGGTTTATTTCGCACCTTCCCCGATCAATGATGAAGAACGAACAAGGTTTGAAGTGGTCTCGAAGGATAATGTCACTCTCTCATTCAGACATCTATTAGTGTTCCTGATATCAGGAGGAGATCACTATTATTGAACATTGTGGGGAATTCCCTAATGTGCCACTCCTTGTCATAAGAGGAGGTATTACTTACAACCCTTCTCTATCTCTACGTCAATTTGTTTATGCTCGAAGAGACGATCCTCATGATATGCTTATCCAGGGTATTGTATTCGATTACAAGAATGATCCTCAAGGTTACCGTCAAAGGTTTATACGTGACTGAGGCATGGTGAACAAGATTGATAGAAAAACTTTGGAACAGAAGAACTCCATCCCTTTACCTTAGATGAGTGCAATCTCGTGCTCAAAATATTATAATGCCACATCCTGCCATCTTACCAATAATTATGGAGCCTATTATTGAAGGAGATGTTCCTCATACCATTTTTCATCCAGATATGCCTACTGACCTTGAAGAGCTAAAAAAGTCTTGGATTCAATTGAAAGAAGAAAGGGGCACCTTTAAGACAAAGTTCTATGCTAGTGAGAAGAAAGTATTGGAGCTGACAAAACGACTTCACAAAGAGAAGAGCCTTAATGCATATGTCAACACAAAGAGGAAGCGTCAATGGGAGACTTGACTCTTAAGTTGTAGGAGTTCATAATTTGTTTCCTTGAAACACTTTTGTTTTCATTGTAAGCCTAAGAGGCAGTTATAATTTGAACTTACTAATAAGAGTCTTTGTTTATGTTTCCTTTTGATTAACAAATTTAAATCCCATGAGGTCCTTGAAAACATTGCATACGCATCTACATGTCGTACATATAATTGCAAAACAGGTTTCCAAGATAGGTTTCTCATCTTCTTGCTGTTTATTTCAGCAAAAATGACTCTCGAACAGGCGTTCAAAGATCTCCAGGCTCAAAATGCTCAGTTCTAAGAGATGTTCCTAAGCTTAACTAAGGGGCAAGAAGAATTGAAGGCGCTCACCGCCAAAGAGAAGAAAAGAATACAAAGAAACCAACTGGCATCCTTAACATGAGGAAAAGGTTTAGAGGACCAGTCAAGCGGGCTCAAGATCTTGATTTCCCATTGGACGAAGATGATGAACTGCATGAAGATGGTAAGAGTGTTAAAACTGAGAAAAAAGAAACCATGGTTCTGATAAATGTTCTGATGAAGAGGAAGAAGATTATTTGGATGAACAATATCCCCCTGATGATGAGAAGTATAAGCTGTTAGAAGAGCGTCTAAAGCTATTGAGATTCAGAAGGTGTCTGGCTTGAAATTTGAGGAATTGGGTTTGGTCTCAGAAGTCGTCATTCCTCCTAAGTTCAAAATCCCTACCTTTTCTAAGTATGACGGTGTTTCTTTCCCGAAGCTGCATTTGAGATCATATGTTCGGAAAATCCAACAACACACTGGTGACAAGAAATTATGGTTGCATTTCTTCCAAGAGAGTTGTCTGGAACATAATTGGAATGGTACTAGCAACTCGAAGGTGCCAATATTCATACATGGAAAGATTTGGTTACAACTTTCTATAGACAGTATTAGTATAATTCTGTTTTGGCACCAACCTGCATGCAACTACAGAGTATGTCCATGGGTTCTGATGAAGGCTTTAAAGAGTACGCACAAAAATAGAGAGATCTTGCAAAAAGAGTTCAACCTCCTTTAGTTGATAGGGAATTGGTTGACATGTTGATGACTATGATAACAAGTCCTTTCTATAATCACCTACTTGGAAGTTCTTCAGCCGGTTTCACTGAGCTGATATTGATAAGGGAACATGTTATAAATGGAATCAGAAGTGGTAAAATTCAGGTGGCTACATCGTCAATACTGCGAAGAAGTCATATAATAGTAAGAAAGAATCCAATGCTTTGTACGTCCAGAAGGGTCGTAATAAGAGTAATCGTAACCAATTTGTGGGGGCAGTTATGATCTCTAATCCTATGCCAGTGCGACAACAACAATAGAATAATCGGCGTAGGCAGGTCGCACCTAGGAGATAGTTCACAAAAATCAACATGCCACTTTCTCAAGCATTGCAATAGATGTTGAAGGCAGAGCTGATTACATTGAAGGATCCTCCTCATAATCCCAATACTTTTTCTCCCAGTTATAATCCCAAAGCAAGGTGTGTATATCACTCCAACAGTCCTAGACATGACACTAATGGTTGTTAGGCTCTGAAAAATAAGATTCAAGATACGATTAACTCTAAGGAGATTGAATTTGACCCTCCTAAGACTCCTAATGTGATTATCTCTCCTATGCCTAATCATGATAAGATCGTTAATGTTGTTGATGATGTTTCTTATGTTTCTGCTGTGAGTAACTTGACTATTCATATGATGATTGTTAAGAAGAAGTTGTTGTGAGCCAATTTATTTTTGGATTGCGTTAAAAATTTCTACCACTGTGCATCCCTATCCAATGGCTGTGTGCTTCTAAAGGAAGGTATTCAGCGTTTGATGGATGATCGTGTAATTTTATTTGAGAAGATTCCTTCTGTGGAGAGCCTACGTGAAAGCGTGTCTCAAGGCCTAGAGCTTGAAGATGTGTATGTGATTACAATTTCCAGTACTCTTGTAAAGATCACTTCTAAGGATTTTGTGAAGATTACTGTCGAGCTTAGGGTTACTTCTAATCATTACCACACTAAGGCCAATTCCATATTCCTCCGACAAGGCTATCCCTTGGAATTATGGAGCTGATGTCTACTACCATGGCGTCAAGAAAGAACCATTGGTTGTTGAAAGTGAAAATACTGAACTTACTGATCCCAATGTTGGCAATATTGTTGGGACTAATAAGGTTACCAGAATTGGAAGGGTTTTCTCTCCGTAGATCCCTCCAAAGGCTGTTACTACACCAGTTTGTATCACTGCTACTGAGTCAACTACTGAGACTCGAGGCAAATAACAGATGATTGAGCCTGCCCGGACTAAGGCACCGAAAAAGGTTACTGCGGAAGATACCTCCAAGCAAGAGATGGAGTAAGTATTGAAAATTATTCGAAAGAGTGACTATAAGATTGTTGAACAGTTGGGGTAGACTTCCTCCAAAAAATATATGCTATCTCTATTGTTGTGCTCTGAAGCCCATGCTCAGGCTTTGGTAAAGTTTTTGAAATCTTCTCATGTACCGCATGAAATCTCTATTGATCTGTTCAAAAATTGTGTTGCTAGCCTGACAATTGATAATGGGCTAGGCTTTTCTGATACTGATCCGACTCCTGTAGGAAGGAACCATAATAAGGCCCTGCATGTCTCTATTGAGTGTAAGGGCACTACCTTATCTCATGTGTTGGTGGACACATGTTCCTCATTAAATGTATTGCCAAAAGCTATTCTAGAACAACTTGACTATGAAGGGGTTGTGCTAAAACCCAATGTTGTTGTTGTAAGAGCTTTTGATAGTTCAAAAATAATGTTGCATGGAGAGGTTGATCTTCCAATTAAAGTGGGTTCCCAAGTCTTCGACTCTACTTTTTATGTGATGGACATTCGTCCAGCGTATTCCTGTTTTCTTGGATGCCCTTGGATTCATGGGGAAGGCGCTGTTACTTCTACTTTACACCAAAAGTTGAAGTATCCAGTGAAAGGAAAAATCATTAAGGTTTGTGGTGAAGAAGAATACATGGTGAGCCACTTGAACTCCTTCAAGTAAGTTGAGATGAATGGTGAATTCCTCGAGGCTCCTTGCCAGACCTTTGAAGTTATTCCTCAGACAACTCTTGTTGCTAAATCTTCTCCTACTGTTCCTAAGGTTACTGGGATTCCACCAAGAATGGCTTCTCTGAAAGACGCTAGGGTTGTGGTAGAAGAGGGTGGTTGCACTATTTGGGGTCAGCTTCCGAAATTCCTTACAGGTCCGACAAATTGGGTTTGGGTTTCACCTCAGAGGCTCAGAAGGTTGTTCATCATGCTCGTGCTAATTCTGGGAGACCTCCACTCCGTATCAACAATAATGGAGTTCACAAAAATCAAGTCAATGCTGTAGAAGATTCTGATATTACCTGTGACCTAGACAGTTGCATTTCTCCTACCACCGGCAGTGGGCTCATTAATTTGAAGGCTGGAGACTTTATACCAATCTCCTTTAGTCAGGAGTAAATGTTATTTCCTGTTTTCTTATTTTCAATTTTTGGTTATGTAATTTGGATAATAAACCTTATGCCTTACTTAGGGCACAATGATTCATTTGTTAGGTTTGTCATATTTGATTCACATATTTTCATTCAATAAATCATTGGACTTTTGCATTCAAATTTTGCACTCTTTGTCTTTCTTTTACTTTATCACTTTCAAAATAGCTATGTGTTCTTACACACACCCACATAACAAATTACAGATCCACATGCACTTTGTATCCCATTGATAACAATTCTTCTATTTCCAATTATGACTTCGAAAATATGATCTACCAAGCTGAGGACGAAGGTGAGAAATATTGTGAAGTTCCTGGAGAGCTTGCTAGGCTGTTAGAGCAAGAATGAAGAGCCATACGACTGCATGAAGAGCCAGTCGAGGTTGTGAACTTGGATACTGAAGAGGTCAGGAAAGAAATTAAGATAGACATCGACCTAGAAGACAATACCAAAAAGAGGTTAATCCAGATGCTATGTGACTATGTTGATATCTTTGCTTGGTCTTATGAAGACATGCCAGGGCTTGATACTAACATTATGGTTCACCATCTACCGATGAAGGAACGTTGTCCTCCTATTAAGAAGAAGGTTCGTCGTATGCATCCTGAGATGTCTGAAAAGATCAAAGCTGAGGTTATGAAGCAGTTCAGTGCAGGTTTCTTAGCTGTTACGTCCTATCCTCAGTGGGTTGTGTTGCACCCCGAAAATTTCCCTCCAATTTTCATCAAAATATCTCTTCATGCTCCTAGGGTTTTCATTTGCTCAAGGTTACTCAAGAATTGATCAGACAAATTCTCCTCCTAAGCAATTGGCCTACAACTAAGGTTTCACTTTTCTCAAATAAAATTGGACTTTTAATGTCTCAAGTGGATTTAATGGTTTCTTATATGTCTCCAATAATGCTCATACTAAGTTTCATTCTTTGCATCACAAGTTTTCTCAGTCAATTGCTCAGATGACTAAAAATTAATTATATTGGACAAAAAGTCAAATATGGTCAACATACAGTCAAAATTCATGATTTTTGGTCAACATAAACATTTTGAAATCATATTCATCATTTTATCAAGGGTTGATCATGATTCATCAAGAAAACTCCCAAATTATCAAAAGTCAAAAGTTGTCAAATTAGGGTTTTATGGTCGGTGGGAACGAGAACTGACTGTTTTTTGAATGCTGGTTCGCGTTTGCGTTTGTTTTCGCAAAGTGTCGCGCTAAGCAAGAGTCGCCACCGTATTTTATTTTATCCAACAAGGGAAAGGACAAAAGCACAAAAAAATTCCTTTTCGAGATGTTTCTCGGGTTCGGGAGGTAGATTATAGAAAGGGAAGGTGTTAGCACCCTTTCTATCCGTGGTTATCCACGGGCTCTTAGGTACTTGCTCACTATGTTTTCAAAAGGTTTGCTTTTCTTTGTGATTGTGGGTTTTGAAAAGAATCTTGTTTTTGAAGAAAGTGTAAGTGTGAAAAGTTTTTGTTTTGTTTTTAAAAGAGAGCAAGTACTTAAGAACCTCTACCTACTCAAAAAGGAATTTAATTGTGCAAATGTCCTTTAGACAGTACTATCCTACTATTGAGGAGTAGGTAGCACCGTCGTTGGAGTTTTCGGGTCAATTCGATTTAAGGGGCGTGTGGTCACTAAAGCAACGTTAGGACGCTTTAGTGGTAATCCTAATGACTTAGATCATTTTTCCGAGGCAACCGTTTCGAGGCAACTTATGATCTTGGGACAAAAGGACGACCTCTAAAACATCCTATACTTAATGACCACGTTCGAGGCAACCAAGTGAGGTGTACCCTAAGAGTGGCATGTGCAAGTGTGTCAATTTTCAGTTATATTATCTTTGTACATGTTATGGTGAGCTACTGTTGATTTTAAGTTAAGAGTTAATCTTGCCATACAATCCTAGTTAGCATACATCTAAGCAGTTAATATATGTACAAGAATTTAAAGTGCGGGAATTCTAAATCCTACGCTATTACAAAGCTTTCGGGGAGGGGGATTATTTACATGTCCAAAATTGGGGGAATAAAGCAGTAAAAAAGGTCTTAGTTTAAGCTATTACATCCCAGTAAAATAAATGCGCGTGAATTAAAAAAAAATCCTAAGAATAAGAATTCTTTTTGTTGTTTTATTTTATTTTGGGAAAAATAATCTAAATCTATTTAATTTTAGTTTTTTTGGAAAAATGTTAAGATAATTAAAGGTTAATTAACAAAGTTAATTTAATAGAAAAAGAACTAGCCTAATGTTTTTGTGGTTTTTTTATTTTAATGTTAATTAAAAGGAAGTCTATGAAAACAAAATAAAATACAAGGGAGATCCTTCGATCCAGGAGTTTCGACCCAGGGGGGGAATGGCAGCTTCGATCCAGACAGGGTCATGGTCCTTTCGATTGGGCCAAACAACAAGGCGTGAGTAGCCTTCGATCCAAGGAAGAGGACTGTCTTTTGATCATGGAGGTCATGGCTTTCGATCAAGGAATGAGATGCCTCCTTCGATCCAGCATGCTAATAGGTTCGATCCAGAGAAGGGCTCTCCTTCGGTCTAGGATGTTATACCTGCAAAAGCATGTTAGCGAAATAAAATGCAGGGCCTGGGTATTGAATCACATGCCCTTCAATCCTGCACTTGTTGGGGTCTCTTCAGGCTAAATCTGCAGCAAGTGTTAGCAAACGAAAAAACATGACCTGGGTGCCAAACCCAGGCCCTTTGATCCTGTCTAGGATGGCAAATCGAAAGTAATAACAAGTATGAATGTATTATGCAAATATGAGGTTGGATGGTTTACCCTTTCTTACCAACAGATTGGACTTTTAATTTGGGCGCTTCCTGGATGTAGGAACCTTCGATCTGGGGGCTTCCTGGATGTAGGCACTTTTGATTTGAGGGCTTCTGGGCATGGACACCTTCGATCTGAGGGACTGCTTTGGCTTGGAAAATTCTGGGCAGTGTCTTTCCAATGTTTTGTTCTCCTGCATATTTTTTGTGTGTGTATAATTTTCGTTATATGATTTTCCTTTGATTTTCATGTTGGTAATGTATGATGGCCTCTGTATTTATAGGGGTGTGAGGGTGCAGTAATGTCAAGGGGCAACCATTAAAACAAGCCTTTAACGCTCTGGACAAAAATCAAACACATTAAATTATTTCCTCTTTTGAAACATTCGTGTCCCTTGAATGAACCTAGACGCTTGGATTTCGAATGCTTCCAGGCCATGCTCTTCGATTAGTCCTGATTTGCCTATTTCGAATGGACTCCCTGCGTACCCTTCGAATGGGCCTGGCCCAAATATCAATCAAAGTATTCCAATCGAAAGGCTCTGCTAACAGGCCAATCAAAAGGTGTTGTTCATGCCAATCAAAGGACATGGTTGACATGCCTATCAAAATTTCCTTGACATAATTCCAATCGAATGCTTGTCCATAATGCCAATCGAAAGACTCCTTCAGAATGCCAATCGAAGGGTCTTTCAGGATGCCAATCGAAATTCTTGTCCAGAATGTCAATCGAAGTGTCTTTCAGGATGCCAATCGAAAGGTACTTAAAGTACCACTCAAAAATCTTCTTTTTCCTTAGGCAAGAGTTTGTGATCAACCAGGCAGGGGGAAGACTTTGGAAAACATGAGAGGGCAAATTTTGGGGTGCAACAGTTGCCCCTGTTCAATTTTCTTAAACCTGAGGATATAGATTGGCTTTCTAGCCTTTCACGATCCGAAGGTGGAAGATAATTGAACACTAGAGTGCCCGGAAATTTGCACTCGCATGGTGTAATATCAGCATTGTGACGTCAGGAATGGGCTTACAGATGCCATTTGGAGATTGTTGGTAGGAGGATGGGCTTATGGATTCCATCTGGACGTTGTTGGTAGGAGGATGGGCTTATAGATGCCATCTGGAGGTTATTGGTAGGAGGATGGGCTTATAGATGCCATCTGCAAGAGTGTCGATCGCATAAGAGATTCCTTAGTGAGAACTTGCATACCTGTTGTTGTAGAAGATTCCACTGGGGAAGTCTAACTTTGTTTGAGATTTAGGAACTGACTCGTGCTCACCGGGAGTATGCCGTTGAGGTTATAGTACTCGTCCTGTCTGGTTCCAAGTATTAATCTTCAATCTCTTTGTGTAGATAGTTTTCCTGGCTTGTTACAGGTATTAATCTCTGACCTGAGAAAGAAAGGTCTTCATGGCTTGTTACATGTATTAATCTTCAATCTCATCATGTAGATAGTTTTCCTGGATAGTTTCAGGTATTAATCTACAATCAGTCGTCCACAGATAGTTTTCCTGGCTTGCTACAGGTATTAAACTGGGACTTGAAAAGGTTTTGGAACATCTTCAACTGGATCGGCATCAGAAAAATCTTTAGGAATCGATTTAATTGGACCAGAGAAGGCCTTTGACTGGATCGGCGTCAGAAAAATCTTTAGGAATCGATTTAACTGGGCCAGACAAGGTCTTGGAATATCTTCAACTGGATCGGCATCATAAAAATCTTTAGGAATCGATTTAATTGGACCAGAGAAGGCCTTTGACTGGATCAGCGTCAGAAAAATCTTTAGGAATCAATTAACTGGACCAGACAAGGTCTTGGAATATCTTCAACTGGATCGGCATCCGAAAAATCTTTAGGAATCGATTTAACTGGACCAGAGAAGGCCTTTGACTGGATCGACATCAGAAAAATCTTTAGGAATCGATTTGACTGGACCAGACAAGGTCTTGGAATCTTCAACTGGATCTGCAACAAGAAAATCTTTAGGAATCGATTTAACCGGACCAGAGAAGGCCTTTGACTGGATCGGCATCAGAAAAATCTTTAGGAATTGATTTAACTGGACCAGGCATGGTCTTGGAATCTTCAACTGGATCTGCATCAAGAAAATCTTTAGGAATCGATTTAACCGGACCAGAGAAGGCCTTTGATTGGATCGGCATCAGAAAAATCTTTAGGAATCGATTTAACCGGACCAGGCAAGGTCTTGGAATCTTCAACTGGATCTGCATCAGGAAAATCTTTAGGAATCGATTCAACTGGACCAGAGAAGACCTTTGACTGGATCGGCATCAGAAAAATCTTTAGGAATCGATTTAACTGGACCAGGAAAGTCTTGGAATCTTCAACTGGATCAGCATCAGAAAAATCTTTAGGAATCGATTCAACTGGACCAGAGAAGGCCTTTGACTGGATCGACATCAGAAAAATCTTTAGGAATCAATTTAACTGGACCAGGCAAGGTCTTGGAATCTTCAACTGGATCTGCATCATAAAAATCTTTAGTAATCGATTCAACTGGACCAGAGAAGGCCTTTGACTGGATCGGCATCAGAAAAATCTTTAGGAATCAATTTAACTGGACCAGGCAAGGTCTTGGAATAACTTCAACTGGATCAGAATCATAAAAATCTTTAGGAATCGATTTAACTGGACCAGACAAGGTCTTCCACATAGTTGAGAATTTAACTGGATCTTTCCTGAAAGACAAAGGTCAGTCATATGCAATGCATGATATGGATCAAGCAATGATGTTCTCAACATAAATGATATTGTATGGTATGATGCGTTTATGCATGTATCATGATGTATAGAAATGTAATGTTTTAGCTGGGGAAAATTAATCCCGAATAGCTTGCTGGAGAATAGAGTTGAATTCTTCGTTTCCGCTGGGGATGACGAACGAAGATGATTGCAAGGATAAACCTGTTAGGAGAAAAGAACTCCAGTGGGGGATAAACAGGATGAAGAGATTACTCCGAGGGGAAATACTCTGTGGGGAAGATACTTTGCGGAGATTTTAACGATGAACTCTGCTGGGGAAGATATACTCTGCTGAGGATTTTAACGATAAACTCCGCTGGGGATTCCGTTGATAAGCTCTGTTGGGGATTTTGATGATAAACTCCGCTGGGGATGGATTACCGTTGCTGGTGATATTGAATATGGTTAGGATAGAAGTCCTGCTTGGGGAAAGAAAGAACTTCGCTAGGGATGATCTTTCAGTTGCAACTTGGAGAGGATAACCTTCTGAAATTGGCTGGGGAGACTTATTTGTGCTTCGCAGGGGATAAGCTTCCAGAATCTACTGGGGAAGATGATTCAACTCCATCGGGGAAACTTTTTTTTTAGACTGCACTGGGGAAATGGCTCCACTGCGGGTATCTTGTATTCCTCCGAGAAACATTCTTATACTCTGTTGAGGAATATTAAGACTGCCGGGGATACTCTTACGCTTACTGGAGAATATCCTTATACTCCGCTGGGGAATATTAAGATCTTCTAGGGATACCAAACCTTTTCGGGGCTGACGGTAGACTAACTCTGCTTGGGGAGAGTATTGCTGATTTGTACATAGCTGCAAGTCTCAACTGAGAGAGCTATCATTACTGGTTTACTCTGCAGGGAGTGATATTATCTTAGCCATATTCTTCAGCTGAATATACCTTGGTACCTGGTGGACAGAGTAATTTGTACAGTTCGGACAATTCTTATTTGCCCATGTTTTTGCGGGACAAGGTGCTTGCGGCGGCCCTATAGATCTGGTATTATCCCCACCTATGAGGTGCTTGGTAATTGCCGATTGAAGTGACAAATCTTCTTCTGGTAGGCAAGTAACGAGATGACGGGACATAGTCGTACGCTTTGATCCCTAATTTTTGCCTGGACCGCCCTTTCGGGTTTTCAGTCCATCGGGATACCCTTTTTTGCCCAAGCCGCCTTTTCAGGTTTTCGACTTGCCGGGTGTACAAATTTTCATTTTCATCCCTTATTTTTGCCCGAACCCTTTTGGTTCGCCGGGAAGCCCTTATTTTTGCATAGGCCAGTCAACCTAGCGGGTCTTTGATTATGCGTAGTACTTTTTTGACTATGTCCACGCTCTCAGAGTGTAGGGAGGTGTCACTGCCAGTAGTGTCGTGTTGCCATACTACCAGAAGATGTTTGATCATGCAAGATTCGTTGTTGGAATTCATGTCCCATGCCCCCAGGTGACGGAGATGGAGACTTGCCCCTGGTTACTCTGCACTTCTTCAGAGATTTCCTGGAATCTTGACTGGACTGCCCCAGGTGTGCTAGATAGTGACATGTCATGCCCCCTTGTTTATAGGAGATTTGCCAATGGAAGCGTCATCCTTTTTGAAGTGATTTTGTTCACTGAGAGGGCTTTCGTTCATCGGATATTCGTTGTGTGAATTTCTCCGCTGTCAAACAAATAGCCAAATGCAAACAGTGATATTCAGATACTGCAAAGTTTATGCTTGTCTCGAGGTTTTTGAAAAATGCGTTTTTTGGCAGAAAACTCTTTATAAGACAAATTCAACACAAGATTTAGGGCAAAGCCTTACAGGAGTCAGGATACCTTTTGTAACAGTATGCTTTCGAACTAAACCATGCTTCAGTTAGGACTTTTGAAGGGTTGTAACGTGGCTTGGTTCACGGTTTAAGAAACAAAGGATAAAGGCTCAAAGTATATTTGTACCCACCCGCTCTTCGGGATGTTCTTCAATCCTAAACTCAGTTAATTGTGCATTCGAACTCCAAATGAGTCTAGAACGACATTTTTGGTGTTGGTTCACACAAGTTGGATTTTTGAAGGCAGTCATCATTTTTTGCAACATTTTTCATGTTGTCGAGGATTTGTAATGACCTCGTTCTTTTGATTTGTTATCCCTAATTTTTGCCTGACTGTTCCTGTTTTCGAGATTACAGTCAGCGGGATGCCCCGACTTTCTTAAACCTCCTTTATAGGTTTTGGCTCAGTGGGCTTTTTTTTTTGAGAGAGATTGACTGCCTATGAGATAAGGAACCACCACTGTCTTTTGATTCCAGAGGAATGCTTTTGATTTCGTTCGTTGTATTATGAACTGAGAGTTTTGTGACTTCAATGCATATCTTTTGAATTAACTGAGAGACTACCCTGCCCCAGGTTTAAATCAAAGGTTTCAATTTGTTTAAAAACAGAAAACTCCTACTTCTTTGGCTCGAAGGGGTTGACTAGGGATTATCTTCCTTATAACTCCAGTGTTTAGGATTTGAAAGAAATGCCTGTACATCGTTAGCAAGGTCTGTCCAAAAGCATACTGTATGAGATTATGGCATTGTTTTGTCATCCTCCCTCTAAAGGCTTGTAACTTTTAGCAAGAGTTGAATGTCATAAAGTGAGTAAAAAGCATAGTTTAAATGTAATTAAAGGATGAATTCAAGACAAACATATGTGTTGTACCCCAAAATTCGCCCTCCCATATTCTTCAAGATTTGCAAAGAGCATGCTTCAAAATTCCCCAAGGGTTGCACAGTTCAAGGGCCTCCTAACAGTCAAAAATTAGGGTTTTGGTTCTGACAAAGAAAATGAAGTTTCCAAGGGTCCAAACAAGTCCCACATGCCTATAAACATGGTCAAGCATCCTCATACCAAGTTTCAAGACTTACAGCACAAAATTGCACAGTCAAAAACCCTAATTGCTCTACAGTCAACTGCAGGGGCAAAATGGTCATTTGACAGTCAAAAGGTTCAAATTTTTGGTCAACATCTCATTTTGAAGCCACAAACATCATTTGATCAATGCTTGATTATGATTCTCAAAGTTTGGCTCAAAAAGTCTCAAGATGCAAAAGTTTCCATATTTGGACAGTTGAAAAAGTCAACTGTAACTTGACCAAGGCATAACTTCCACATGGATTATCAAAAAAATTCCATCCAAAGCTCATTTTGAAGAGAAATACATTTCCTACAACTCCTCTTCACACTTCAAGTCCAAGAAATGCTCTCACAAAAAGTTATCAATTTCAACATTATAGGTCATTTTCAAAAGTCAACAAAAAGGGACTTTAAGTCAAAGGCCATAACTTGAGATTGGTAAATCAAAATGACATGGGACCAAAGGCATTGGTTAGAGGACTTCAAGACCTTTCCAAAATGTCAAAGAACATGATCAAAGCGTATAAATTGAGTAAGATATGCCTTTTGGAAGTTGGGAAATTTTTGGGTATTTTGAAAAGTCAACTTTGCTTCAAATGCCTTAAAAATGCTAATGGGTCACATTTTCTTCCAAGATTCATCATCCAAAGCATGTGCACGACCATTTGGCCCAAAGGGAAATTATTCATCATTTTTATTTATTTATTTGAATTTTTAATTGCTAATAATTCATTTAATTAATTAAAATATGTGAAAAATACCAAACCAATGCAATCAAATCTTTTTATGCATGAAATAGTCTCAAGATTTCGTGCATAATCAGATACGGAAAGAATCAAGTTGATTGGACATGATTTGTATCAAATATGCATGAAAAAAATATTGAAAAAGATTCATCAAAATCAAATCTTGAAAACCATTAAAAACAATGCTATGGGCTTGGATTATTGACTGAATTCATTCTCTATACAAGTGCAAACCTAACCCTAGAGCCAAGAACCTGAAGCTGCGCCCAAAAAGTCATAGACAACCTTGCATTTTTTCAAGAAAACTCAAATACTGAAAACACGATTCTAAGGGTTTTCAAGATCAAATAACCATTCTATTGCGTTCCTGAGGCTTCAAGGAACGTGTTTGAATAAAGATCATCAACTCTAACGCCCAGAATTGGTATACAGAACTCAAGATTTTTCAAATTTTATTCATATTCGTATTTTAATTTTCAAGCATTCCCATTGCATTTTTCTTGTGGATTCATACTAATTGATTGATTCTAAAGCTAACCATATAGTTTGATTGAGTTTTGCTTGCCCATACGCGATTTCACCATGGACGATTATTAGGGTTACCAAGCTGTGAAATTGGGCGTTTATGCATCTTGTAAAATTAGAACATCTCAGGGCCATGGTCAAAATCAGGACACTTGGACGAATCGAATGCAACAGTCGCGCCCAATTTATGAAGCAAGATGGCCTAATCGCTATTTTTGAAAAGGGCATATTTTGGGGGGGGGGGGTTTAAAACCCCCGCTATTCAATTGATTTTTATTTCAGGTAAAGCGCAACAAGGAAGAAGAAGACGAGGTGTAAGGCGATGGTTGGTTCATTTGAATTTCGCGCTAAAATCACCCACTAACTCTTGTTTTGCTTTATGGTATTTGTTTTCTATTATATATTCAAAGTGCGTTGGTAGCTCAGCTGGCAGGCGTGTGATTTGGTAAACAGCAGGACCTGGGTTCAATCCCAGGTCCCCCTCCCTTTCCCTATATTTTTCTTCTAACCATGTTCATGTGCAGCTTGCTCCCTGATGACCATCCTACGCCCATAATCTAAATATGCCACTTGTCCCACTGCGTCCATCCTATGGCCAGGATTCAAAGCCTATGATATGTCTCAGTCAACACACATGCACGCCAGCATAAAAGTCAAATGAGGCCATAGACAAGTGGGCCAGAATTACTAGGAATATACCTCCAATTTGGGGACAGAACCCCCCATGGTTTGCTCTTCATTCTTTTTCCATATTTTTCTATTTTTCTTTATTTTAATTAGTTTTAATATAATTCTTTCAATTAATTTATTTTCATAAAATATAAAATAATATAAAAATCAGAAAAGACAAAAATCAAAATATATTTTATTTAATTAATATTTTTGTAAAATAGAAATCATTAATTAATTTAGTTTTCAATTCTAGGATTAATTTTGACATTTTTCTTAATAAACCTAAAATTAGTAGAATTAGGGTTTCAAGTATTTTTCCATTCTTTTTCTTTTTCTCTCACCATAATTAATTATTTAATATTATTTTTTGTAAATAAAACTTGCCATTAATTAATTAGGTTAATTTAGGTTTAACTTTAACATGTTTTTTTTAATAAATTAAAAATAACTAGAATTAGGGTTAATTAATTAATTTCATTTAATTCTCATTAAAATATTCATAAATACAAAAAACCTCAAAAATCTTTTCTTTTTTTTTCTTTAATTTAATTAATTTGTTAGTAATAATTTAATTTCATTAAAAAGGGTCCAACGCCCTCGCTTTCAATTTTAATTTAATTCGCACATTTTATTTTATTTCTTATAATATTAATGTAATTCTCCCAAAGCCGTGTAAATTTATATTTCTCGCACTTTCCTTTATTTTATGTCAAATCGGGTCCTGGATTTTAATTTGGCGACGTGGACCCGCGCCTTTGTAATAGTTTAGGACCTTTTAATTTCCGCATCTTTTTAACTGCTAATAAATTGCATGCAAGAATGAATGTTAAAATAAAAGCAACGCGTAGATCACCTATGACATGACAAGACAAAATATCTGAAAACGACACACAAATCACACACCACCCCTAGGGTACGCCTCACTGTTGCCTTGCCCCTCGAAAGGTGATCGTCGAGTAGAAGATGTTTTAGTAAGTCCTCATGATCCGGGAACCTGTCATGAGGGTAGCTTCTAAGGTGTCTTCCCATTGCTCTGGTGATCACCATGTCCCGAACCTTGAATTGACCCGAATACCTCCAACGGTGGTGCTACCTACCTCTCAATGGTGGGATGACACTACTTTAAAGGACATTTACACAGACGAATTCCTTAGGGTAGGTAGACGACTCTAGATACTTGCTCTAATTTCAAAAACAAATCAAAAATACTTTTCACACCGACACCTTTTCAAAAAGCTTTCGAAAGCAATCTTTCAAACACTCTTAAGGACCGATACAAGAGTCGAACTGGAATTTTCAAAGAAACTTTTTAAAACCCACAGTTGAAAAGCAAACAAACCATTTCTGAAAACACAAATGAGCAAGTATCTAAGAGCCCATGGATAACCATGGATAGAAAGGGTGCTAACACCTTCCCTTTCTATAATCTACCTCCCGAACCGAGAACTAATCTCAATAAGGAATTTTTCTGTGCTTTTGTCCTTTCCATTTGGAGAAAATAAAAGACGGTGGCGACTCTTGCTTCCGCGACATTTCGCGAACCAGCGTTAAAACAGTCAGTTCCAGATCCACCGATCACAATATGCAATGCATTAGTGAAACAGAGTTTGACATTAATAGATAAATGTTTGAATAGCAAAGAGATTACAACTTGAAAATTCAAATGAACAAAAGTCTTCTCGTCTCAGTACTGATCACTTCAAATGGTGAACCTTGGAGGGATGGTAGAAAAACTCAACCTGACCATCTTGTGTGAATTCCAATGCTCCTTCATCAATCAGGTTTTGAATTTTGTACCTCAACTTCCAACAGTTGTCAGTATCGTGCCCTGGACTGTTATAATGGTACACGCACCTTGCATCAGGATTGTAGTTGGGTGAAGAAGTCTTAGGATTCAGATGAGGTCCTACTAACGTCACCAGATTCAGTCTCAACAGATGTTGCAAAGCTTGGGACAACAACATGTTGAGCTTGGTAAACGGCCTCTGGTCAACCCGTTGCTTTTGGTGAGGTTGTTGTTGGACCCTTGAGGTAGTAGCAACTTGGAGAGGTCCATTATTTACCAAGCAAAATCCTTGTCTTCTTGGAGGCTGATCAATGACTTGACCACCAGCCTTGACCGTTTGCTTCATGTTTTTGTATCTGTCTTGATGAAGCTGGTTGATCATGGTTCTCAGCTCTTCTTATTCCCGAGATAAGCCTTAGATAAGAGCCATCTGCCCCAGCATCTAGGTTCTCAATGCATCTACCTCAACTTGCAGATGTTTCAGCCGTCCGTCCTTATTGTCTTCAGGACTTTTCTTGACCAAGTTCCCCATGAGGAGTGTTCTTAACTCTTCCTGCCCCTTGGATAGGTTTAGGAAGATTTCCCTGAACTGAGTCTCTTGAGTATGAAGATCCTGGTTGTCTTGTGGGAAAGCCATTGCTGAAATAAACAGCGAGAACATGAGAGACCTGTATTGGGAGACCTGTTATGCAATGATATGTATGATATATGTATGCAATGTTTTCAAGGATCTCGCGGGGTAAACAAGAAACTGTTACAATCTGAATCTGATAGCTTGATTGAAGGAACTTCATGTTGCTGAGAGTCCTTCTTCAAGAGTCAAGCTCACCATATCGAGTGGGTCATAGCCCCTGACTCAAGTTATCATGCTTGGATTTCTAGACAAACTTGGCTAGAGGAAAATAATTCCCCTTTGCCCCTTGCTGGACATTTGATTTACCATAACCTGCATCACAGACCCTTGAGATCCTTGAAATGGTTAAGGAAAATGCTATGGTATGATGTTATGATGTTATGTACAGGTATGCAAAAGTGTGAGGTGATGTAAGTAAGCCCTGCAATAAGTCCAAATTATCGGATAAGGACTGTAAACAAAACCTGCAAGGAACTCATGTTGTCAGATAACAAGAATGTGCAAGTAGTTCAGATTTGAAGGCACACAAGTCACACAAATAGCCTTAAGTTTAGGCTGGCATGGAGTTTCATAGGTATTTCCCTCTTGAGTTTAGTTGGCTCAAAACCTGTCCTATAAATAGTAACCGGGTTCTAAGGAGCTCAATATCATTGGATTGTTTTCTATGTTCATTGTTTTGGTTTAGCCACTTAACTGGCGACCAAAATATTCCAAGAAAACAACCCTCAATGAGTGTAGTATCGAGTATCTACCAACTTTGGACTGCACCAAAGTCGGTCATGTCACTACCCCTAAAAAAGGCCAAGATGGTCAAGTAAGGTTCTAAGGTCAATTGATGCTTCATGACACCACGCGGCGGCCCCGTACTCTCCTTGACTTAACTCAAGGGTTACCGGTACTCACCAAAGTGCCACATCAACGTAGCTACTGTTTCAACCATGTCGATATACCCCGCACAGTTCCCTCACAGTTTGTTGCTACTTACCTAAAAAGGGTCCAACGCCCTCGTTTCCAATCTTAATTCAATTCGCACATTTATCTCGTTTCTTTTAATTATTTATGTACCTCTCCCAAAGCCGTGTAAATTTATATTTCTCGCACTTTACTTTACTTCTTTATTTTCTGTCAAATCGGGTCCTGGATTAAATTTGGCGATGTGGACCCGCGCCTTTGTAATAGTTTAGAAACTTTTAATTTTCACACTTTTAACTGTTAATAATTGCATGCAAGAATGAATGGCCTAAAATAAAAATAAACGCATAGATCACCATAACACGACAAGACAAAAATAAATGAATCTGACACACAAATCACACACCACCCCTAGGGTACGCCTGACTGTTGCCTTGCCTCGAAAGGTGATCGTCGAGTAGAGGATGTCTTAGTAAGTCCTCATGATCCGGGAACCTGGTATGAGGGTAGCTTCTAAGGTGTCTTCCCATTGCTCTGGTGATCACCATGTCCCGAACCTTCAAATTGACCCGAACACCTCCAACAGTGGTGCTACCTACCTCTCAATGGTGGGATGGAACTACTTTAAAGGACATTTACACAGACGAATTCCTTAGGGTAGGTAGACGACTCTAGATACTTGCTCTAATTTCAAAACAAATTCAAAAATACTTTTCACACCGACACTTTTCAAAAAGCTTTCGAAAGCAACTTTTCAAACACTCTTGAGGACCGATACAAGAGTCAAACTGGAATTTTCAAAGAAACTTTTTAAAACCCACAGTTGAAAAGCAAACAAACCATTTTTGAAAACACAAATGAGCAAGTATCTAAGAGCCCATGGATAACCATGGATAGAAAGGGTGCTAACACCTTCCCTTTCTATAATCTACCTCCCGAACCGAGAACTAATCTCAATAAGGAATTTTTCTGTGCTTTTGTCCTTTCCATTTGGAGAAAATAAAAGACGGTGGCGACTCTTGCTTCTGCGACATTTCGCGAACCAGCGTTAAAACAGTCAGTTCCAGATCCACCGATCACAGAACTGGCGACTCTGCTGGGGAGTTTTTATAAAGTGAGGTGTACCTTAGGACTAAGATCACTGGTGTTTTCAATTGTCTGAATTGTTTGCTTTAAATTGTGGGCCTGTCTTGGGAGTTCTATAGATCCTAACCCGGATCTGGGGGATACCTTCTTAGAAAGTAGCAACAAGGCTGTGAGGGAACTGTGCGGGGTATACCGACATGGTTGAAGCAGTCTGCTACGTTGATGTGGCACTTTGGTGTGTACCGGTAACCCTTGAGTTCAGTCAAGGAGAGTACGGGGCCTCCGCGTGGTGTCGTGAAGCATCAACTGACCTTAGGAACCTTAATTGAACTATCTTGGCCTCTTTAGGGTAGTGAGATAACTGACTTTGGTGCAATCCGAGGTTGGTTTATACTCGATACTACACTCAATTGAGGGTTGTTTTCTTGGAATATTTTGGTCGCCAGTTCAGTGGCTAAATCGAAACGATGAACAATGAAAGCAATCCAATGATATTGGGACCCTTAGAACCCGGTTACTTCTGATAGGACAGGTTTTGAGCCCACCAACCTCAACAAGGTAGTACTCCAAACTTCATGCTGGCCTAAACTCTAAGGGCTCTCTGTGTGACTTGTGTGCTTTCATACTTGACTACTTGCATGCTTGTTATCTGACACTTGAGTTCCCTGCAGGTTTTGTTTGTAGTCCTTAATTAGGACTCATAACAGGTTGTACTAAGTTTCTTGCAGGTTTTGTTTATAGTCCTTAATTGGGACTCATGACAGGTCTTACTTGAGTTGCTTGCAGGTTTTGGTTTGCAGTCCTTAATTGGGACTCATAACAGGGTTACTCACATTACCCCATGCATACCATAACATCATACCATTGCATACATCCTAACCCATTTCAAGGATCTCAAGGGCTTGTGATGCAGGTCATGATGAACCAGAATGTCTAAACAAGGGGCAAAGGGGATTTATTTTCCTCTAGCCAAGGTTGTCAGGGGCTATGACCCACTAGATATGGTGAGCCTTGACTCTTGAAGAAGGACTCTCAACAATATGAAGTGCCTTCAATCAAGTCACCAGTTTCCAATGCTAACAATTTTCTTGTTTACCCTGTGAGGTCCTTGAAAACATTGCATGCATGTCATACACATCATTGCATAACAGGTATCCTTGTTGCAGGTCACTTACCTTTCTCGCTGTTTATTTCAGCAATGACTTCCCAACAAGATAACCAGGACCTTCTTGCTCAAGAGACTCGGTTCGGGGAAATCCTCCTGAATCTATCCAAGGGGCAGGAGGAGCTAAGGACACTTCTCATGGAGACTTTGGTCAGGAACAGCGCTGAGGACGAACGGCTGAAACATCTGCAAGCTGAAGTGGATGCAATGAGAGCCCAGATGCTGGGGCAGGTGACTATCATTCAAAACTTAGCTCAAAGACAAGATGAGCTCGGGGTTCTCGTCAACCAATTGCTTCGGGGTAATCAACTGGGGAAAACATCTAAGGTTGAAGGGCCAGTCGTCATTCAACCACCTTTGAGACAAGGAGATAAGGGGAGAGCTCCTCAAATGGCTCCAGTGTCACAGATTCAGCATCAACTTCATCAGCTTCAGCCAGACAAGCCCAGGAGGCAATTCACCCAGCTCAACATGTCGCTGTTTCAAGCTTTACAACGCCTGTTGAGGTTGAACCTGATCACATTAAGAGCTCACCCCCGGAACCCCAACACAGCATCTCCTCTCTATGATCCCAATAAAAGGTGTGCCTACCACTCTGCCTGTCCAAGACATGATACAAATGAGTGTTGGGCGCTGAAGAACAAGATCCAGGACCTGATTGATGAAGGAGCACTGGAGTTCACACAAGATGGTCAGGCTGAGTTTTTCTACCATCCCTCCAAGGCCCACCATTTGAAATAACAAGCCCTGAAGAGAAAAAAAACTCTTGTTCATTAGGATTTTTAAGTTGTAATTTTCTCTTGTTCAAACATTTACTCATGTTAAACGTTGTTATTTCATTAATGCATCGCATATGTCTGTTTTGAAGCAATATATTCGTATTCACTATATGCAAATTATTTTCATATTTTTTCTGATGTCAACTCTCAATTAATAATTCTAAGCCTCTTAAGGGAGGATGACGAAAACGATACCACAATCTACAATATGCTTTTGAACAGACCCCGCTGATGAAGTACAGGCATTGTTTCAATCCCTAAACACTGGAGTTATAAGGATGATAATCCCTCGTCAACCCCTCTGAGCCAAAGAAGTAGGAGTTTTTCTTTTCGAAATTTAAAACCCTTCATCATAACCTGGGGCAGGGTAGTCTCTCAGTTGATCCAAGTGCACAACGAATGGCATCAAAATAAGTCCTTCTGAAACAAAAAATAGTGATGGTTCCGAATAATCAATAAAGAAAGGCAGTCATTATATCTCAAAAAATAAAAACCCAGTAAAGTCGAAACCTATGAAGAAGACTTACAAAACTGGGGCATCCCGCTGACTGTAATCACAAAAGAAACAGTTCAGGCAAAAAAAAGAGGGATAACAAAAATCATAAAAAGAAAGAGGTCTTACAAACCCTCGACAAAAAATGACTGCCTATTCAAAATAAGTTATCAACATCCGAACCATCACTGGAGCATTAAAGCAAAGACTCGAACAAAGTCTAACGTACGATCAACTGAGTTTAGGTTTGGAGAACATCACGAAGAACGGGTGGGTACAAATAAAATTTGAGCCTTTATCCTTTGTTTCTTAAACCGTGAACCAGGCCACGTTATAACCCTAAAAAGTCCTAGCTGAAGCATGGGTTAGTTCGAAAGCATACTGTTACGAAAGGTATCCTGACTCCTTAAGGCTTACGGTAAATACGGAGTTGACATCGCGTTTTACAAACATTCACTTGTTTTATGAAAAGAATGCATCTTCAAAATCTTCAAAAACAGACATAAGCTTTGCATTTCTGATATAACATTGTTTGCATATGACTTTTTGTTTGAGCAGCAGAGAAATTCGCACGACGAATGCCTAATGAACAAAAGTACTTCCAATCAAGGGGCGGACATGACCATGGTCCATTATCTGGGGCAGTCCAATCAAGATTCGGAGAATCTCTTAAGAGGCCAAACAACCTGGGGCAAATCTCCGCCTGAGTCACTTGGGGCACTCCAGCAACGAATCTTGTCTGATCAAACATCTTCTGGGGGCATGACAAAACACTTCTAACAGGGGCAACTCCCTACGTCCCGAGAACATGGACATAGTCGAAAAAAGAGACTACGCAAAAACAAAGACCCGCTAGGTTGACACACCTAGGCAAAAACAAGGGCTTCCCGGCGAACCAAAAGGGTTCGGGCAAAAATAAGGGATGAAATGAAAAAATCTGTGCACCCGGCAAGTCGAAAACCTGAAAAGGCGGCTTGGGCAAAAATGGGTATCCTGGTGGACTGAAAACCCGAAAGGGCGGTCCAGGCAAAAGTTAGGGATCAAAAGCGTACGACGATGTCCTGTCATCCTGTCACTTGCCTACCAGAAGAAGGTTTATCCACCAACAACTATCAGCACCTCACAGGTCTTCCTTTCCCACCTCAGAAACAGGGGCAGTAATGAGTCGTTCAAACGGTCTAATTGCTCTGTCCGCCAAGGTATCAAGGTAGGTTCGGCTGAAGAACACAACCAGTATATCTGAATTCCCCAGAGAGTGAGTCAGCAAGTCAATACACTCTCCCCAAGCAAAGTTACAGTCAACCTTAGGGAAGTTGGGTATCCTCCAGCAGATCTCAACATTCCCCAACATGATATACAGACATTCCTAACAAGCATCCCCGGTAGTCTTGACCTAAAGATTGTTCCCCGGAGGTATATCAAACATTCAATGGAGTCACTTCCCCAATACAGTTCAAATCATTCCCCAGGAGAGTCCAATCTAGTTCCCAAGGAAAGTTGGAATCCATCTCCCCAAGCAGTAAGCTTATCCCCAGTAGATTCTGGAAGCTTATCCTCGCAGAGCACGAACGCGTCGCCCGACTTTATTCAAAGAGTTATTTCCCTACCAGGATATAACTGGGTTATCCTCAGCCAAAAGCCACGGGAAGAGCGTCCTCGACGAAGTCTTCTTATCCCCAGCGAAGTCTATTAACACTTCCAACATAACAATGGTATTCCCAGCAAGTTATTATCAACAACTCAGCAAAGTACTTCTCTCCCCACAGAGTATTGCTTCCCAGCAAGATCGCTAGAGTACTTTTCTTCCTGCAGAGTAATCCATTCGCCAAGTTTATTCCCCAACGGAGTTATCTTCTCCTACCGGTATTCTTGCAACTATCATCCCCAGCGGAAGCAAAGCACTATTCTCCAACATCAGCCCAGGAGTGACTTCCCGGCACCCGTCAAGGATTTATTTTCCTAAGACGAAAACATACATCCATAAATATCACATTTTCATACATCATTATAGCATGCATATACGCATCATATCTTACAAATCTCATTTATGTTGAGAACATCATTGCTTGATCCACATCATGCATTGCATACGACTGACCTTTACCTTTCAGGAAGATCCAATTAAGTTCTCAGCTACATTTCAAGACCTAGTATGGTTCAGTTAAATCGACCCTAAGATTTTTCTGTTTCTTATCCAGTCAGAGGCCTTCTCTGGTTCAGTCAGATCGACCCTAAGATCTCCCTGTTTCTTATCCAGTTGAAGATTTCAAGACCTAGACCGGTTCAGTTAAATCGCCCCTAAGATTTTTCTGTTTCTTATCCAGTCAAAGGCCTTCTCTGGTTCAGTCAGATCGACCCTAAGATCTCCCTGTTTCTTATCCAGTTGAAGATTTCAAGACCTAGACCGGTTCAGTTAAATCGCCCCTAAGATTTTTCTGTTTCTTATCCAGTCAGAGGCCTTCTCTGGTTCAGTCAGATCGACCCTAAGATCTACCTGTTTCTTATCCATTTGAAGATTTCAAGACCTAGACCGGTTCAGTTAAATCGACCCTAAGATTTTCCTGTTTCTTATCCAGTCAAAGGCCTTCTCCAGTCCAGCTAAATCGACCCCTAACAGATTTTTCTGATAAAGACTCAGTAGAAGACATCCAAGATTCTCTCAATGATACTGTTGAGGTTGAAGTCGCCTATGGTTCTCTCCCCGTTACTGCGGAGGTAGTAATCATCCCCAAGATTCTCTCAGCGTTACTGTTGAGGTAGAAGATATCCAAGATTCTCTCAATGATACTGTTGAGGTTGAAGTCGCCTATGGTTCTCTCCCCGTTACTGCGGAGGTAGTAATCGTCCCCAGATTCTCTCAGCGTCACTGTTGAGGTTGAAGTCGTCCAAGATTCTCTCACCGTTATTGCGGAGGTAGTAATCGTCCCCAGATTCTCTCAACGTCACTGTTGAGGTTGAAGTCGTCCAAGATTCTCTCAGCGTTACTGTTGAGGTAGTAATCGTCCAAGGTTCTCTCGGCGTTCCTGTTGAGGTAGTAACCATCCCTGGTTCATTCATCACCGTTTGAAGCTCCAGATTCATCTCCTGTAACCAGTCAGGACACATTTATACAAAGAATTTGAAGACCAGCTCCTGTAACAGGTCAGGTAATCACTTTTCTTGTGCAGGTATGCAAATTCTCGCTAAGGAATCTCTTAAGCGATCGACGCCCAGATGGCATCTATAAGCCCATCCACCTTCCATCATCACCTAGCATGGCATCTATAAGCCCATCATCCTATCCATCAATCTCCAAATGGCATCTATAAGCCCATTCCACCATCACACTACTATGTGAGCGCAAATTTCTGGGCACTCTAATGTTCAATCATCTTCCACCTTCAGATTACGAAAGGCACGTCAGCCAATCTGCACCCTCAGGTTTAAGAAGATTGAACAGGGGCAACTGTTGTACCCCAAAATTCGCCCTCCCATATTCTTCAAGATTTGCAAAGAGCATGCTTCAAAATTCCCCAAGGGTTGCACAGTTCAAGGGCCTCCTAACAGTCAAAAATTAGGGTTTTGGTTCTGACAAAGAAAATGAAGTTTCCAAGGGTCCAAACAAGTCCCACATGCCTATAAACATGGTCAAGCATCCTCATACCAAGTTTCAAGACTTACAGCACAAAATTGCACAGTCAAAAACCCTAATTGCTCTACAGTCAACTGCAGGGGCAAAATGGTCATTTGATAGTCAAAAGGTTCAAATTTTTGGTCAACATCTCATTTTGAAGCCACAAACATCATTTAATCAATGCTTGATTATGATTCTCAAAGTTTGGCTCAAAAAGTCTCAAGATGCAAAAGTTTCCATATTTGGACAGTTGAAAAAGTCAACTGTAACTTGACCAAGGCATAACTTCCACATGGATTATCAGAAAAATTCCATCCAAAGCTAATTTTGAAGAGAAAGACATTTCCTACAACTCCTATTCACACTTCAAGTCCAAGAAAT
The DNA here is from genome assembly GCA_948472305.1 of Vicia faba. Lineage (NCBI taxonomy): Eukaryota > Viridiplantae > Streptophyta > Magnoliopsida > Fabales > Fabaceae > Vicia > Vicia faba. Next base: position 123,966,515 of record OX451739.1, on the reverse strand, counting down.
GCTCTCACAAAAAGTTATCAATTTCAACATTATAGGTCATTTTCAAAAGTCAACAAAAAGGGACTTTAAGTCAAAGGCCATAACTTGAGATTGGTAAATCAAAATGACATGGGACCAAAGGCATTGGTTAGAGGACTTCAAGACCTTTCCAAAATGTCCAAGAACATGATCAAAGCTTAAAAATTGAGCAAGATATTCCTTGTGGAAGTTGGGAAATGTTTGGGTATTTTGAAAAGTCAACTTTGCTTCAAATGCCTTAAAAATGCTAATGGGTCACGTTTTCTTCCAAGATTCATCATAAAAAGCATGTGCACGACCATTTGGCCCAAAGGGAAATTATTCATCATTTTTATTTATTTATTTGAATTTTTAATTGCTAATAATTCATTTAATTAATTAAAATATGTGAAAAATACCAAACCAATGCAATCAAATCTTTTTATGCATGAAATAGTCTCAAGATTTCGTGCATAATCAGATAGGGAAAGAATCAAGTTGATTGGACATGATTTGTATCAAATATGCATGAAAAAAATATTGAAAAAGATTCATAAAAATCAAATCTTGAAAACCATTAAAAACAAGGCTATGGGCTTGGATTATTGACTGAATTCATTCTCTATACAAGTGCAAACCTAACCCTAGAGCCAAGAACCTGAAGCTGCACCCAAAAAGTCATAGACAACCTTGCATTTTTTCAAGAAAACTCAAATACTGAAAACACGATTCTAAGGCTTTTCAAGATCAAATAACCATTCTATTGCGTTCCTGAGGCTTCAAGGAACGTGTTTGAATAAAGATCATCAACTCTAACGCCCAGAATTGGTATACAGAACTCAAGATTTTTCAAATTTTATTCATATTCGTATTTCAATTTTCAAGCATTCCCATTGCATTTTTCTTGTGGATTCATACTAATTGATTGATTCTAAAGCTAACCATATAGTTTGATTGAGTTTTGCTTGCCCATACGCGATTTCACCATGGACGATTATTAGGGTTACCAAGCTGTGAAATTGGGCGTTTATGCATCTTGTAAAATTAGAACATCTCAGGGCCATGGTCAAAATCAGGACACTTGGACGAATCGAATGCAACAGTCGCGCCCAATTTATGAAGCAAGATGGCCTAATCGCTATTTTTGAAAAGGGCATATGTTGGGGGGGGGGGGTTTAAAACCCCCGCTATTCAATTGATTTTTATTTCAGGTAAAGCGCAACAAGGAAGAAGAAGACGAGGTGTAAGGCGATGGTTGGTTCATTTGAATTTCGCGCTAAAATCACCCACTAACTCTTGTTTTGCTTTATGGTATTTGTTTTCTATTATATATTCAAAGTGCGTTGGTAGCTCAGCTGGCAGGCGTGTGATTTGGTAAACAGCAGGACCTGGGTTCGATCCCAGGTCCCCCTCCCTTTCCCTATATTTTTCTTCTAACCATGTTCATGTGCAGCTTGCTCCCTGATGACCATCCTACGCCCATAATCTCAATATGCCACTTGTCCCACTGCGTCCATCTTATGGCCAGGATTCAAAGCCTATGATATGTCTCAGTCAACACACATTCACGCCAGCATAAAAGTCAAACGAGGCCATAGACAAGTGGGCCAGAATTACTAGGAATATACCTCCAATTTGGGGACAGAACCCCCCATGGTTTGCTCTTCATTCTTTTTCCATATTTTTCTATTTTTATTTATTTTAATTAGTTTTAATATAATTCTTTCAATTAATTTATTTTCATAAAATATAAAATAATATAAAAATCAGAAAAGACAAAAATCAAAATATATTTTATTTAATTAATATTTTTGTAAAATAGAAATCATTAATTAATTTAGTTTTCAATTCTAGGATTATTTTTGACATTTTTCTTAATAAACCTAAAATTAGTAGAATTAGGGTTTCAAGTATTTTTCCATTCTTTTTCTTTTTCTCTCACCATAATTAATTATTTAATATTATTTTTGTAAATAAAACTTGCCATTAATTAATTAGGTTAATTTAGGTTTAACTTTAACATGTTTTTTTTTAATAAATTAAAAATAACTAGAATTAGGGTTAATTAATTAATTTCATTTAATTCTCATTAAAATATTCATAAATACAAAAAACCTCAAAAATCTTTTCTTTTTTTTTCTTTCTTTAATTTAATTAATTTGTTAGTAATAATTTAATTTCATTAAAAAGGGTCCAACGCCCTCGCTTTCAATTTTAATTCAATTCGCGCATTTTATTTTATTTCTTATAATATTAATGTAATTCTCCCAAAGCCGTGTAAATTTATATTTCTCGCACTTTCCTTTATTTTATGTCAAATCGGGTCCTGGATTTTAATTTGGCGACGTGGACCCGCGCCTTTGTAATAGTTTAGGACCTTTTAATTTCCGCATCTTTTTAACTGCTAATAAATTGCATGCAAGAATGAATGTTAAAATAAAAGCAACGCGTAGATCACCTATGACATGACAAGACAAAATATCTGAAAACGACACACAAATCACACACCACCCCTAGGGTACGCCTCACTGTTGCCTTGCCCCTCGAAAGGTGATCGTTGAGTAGAAGATGTTTTAGTAAGTCCTCATGATCCGGGAACCTGGCATGAGGGTAGCTTCTAAGGTGTCTTCCCATTGCTCTGGTGATCACCATGTCCCGAACCTTGAATTGACCCGAATACCTCCAACGGTGGTGCTACCTACCTCTCAATGGTGGGATGGCACTACTTTAAAGGACATTTACACAGACGAATTCCTTAGGGTAGGTAGACGACTCTAGATACTTGCTCTAATTTCAAAAACAAATCAAAAATACTTTTCACACCGACACCTTTTCAAAAAGCTTTCGAAAGCAATCTTTCAAACACTCTTAAGGACCGATACAAGAGTCGAACTGGAATTTTCAAAGAAACTTTTTAAAACCCACAGTTGAAAAGCAAACAAACCATTTCTGAAAACACAAATGAGCAAGTATCTAAGAGCCCATGGATAACCATGGATAGAAAGGGTGCTAACACCTTCCCTTTCTATAATCTACCTCCCGAACCGAGAACTAATCTCAATAAGGAATTTTTCTGTGCTTTTGTCCTTTCCATTTGGAGAAAATAAAAGACGGTGGCGACTCTTGCTTCCGCGACATTTCGCGAACCAGCGTTAAAACAGTCAGTTCCAGATCCACCGATCACAATATGCAATGCATTAGTGAAACAGAGTTTGACATTAATAGATAAATGTTTGAATAGCAAAGAGATTACAACTTGAAAATTGAAATGAACAAAATTCTTCTCGTCTCAGTACTGATCACTTCAAATGGTGAACCTTGGAGGGATGGTAGAAAAACTCAACCTGACCATCTTGTGTGAATTCCAATGCTTCTTCATCAATCAGGTTTTGAATTTTGTACCTCAACTTCCAAGAGTTGTCAGTATCGTGCCCCAGACTGTTATAATGGTACGCGCACCTTGCATCAGGATTGTAGTTGGGTGAAGAAGTCTTAGGATTCAGATGAGGTCCTACTAACATCACCAGATTCAGTCTCAACAGATGTTGCAAAGCTTGGGACAGCAACATGTTGAGCTTGGTAAACGGCCTCTGGTCAACCCGTTGCTTTTGGTGAGGTTGTTGTTGGACCCTTGAGGTAGTAGCAACTTGGAGAGGTCCATTATTTACCAAGCAAAATCCTTGTCTTCTTGGAGGCTGATCAATGACTTGACCACCAGCCTTGACCGTTTGCTTCATGTTTTTGTATTTGTCTTGATGAAGCTGGTTGATCATGGTTCTCAGCTCTTCTTAGTCCCGAGATAAGCCTTAGATAAGAGCCATCTGCCCCAGCATCTAGGTTCTCAATGCATCTACCTCAACTTGCAGATGTTTCAGCCATCCGTCCTTATTGTCTTCAGGACTTTTCTTGACCAAGTTCCCCATGAGGAGTGTTCTCAACTCTTCCTGCCCCTTGGATAGGTTTAGGAAGATTTCCCTGAACTGAGTCTCTTGAGTATGAAGATCCTGGTTGTCTTGTGGGAAAGCCATTGCTGAAATAAACAGCGAGAACATGAGAGACCTGTATTGGGAGACCTGTTATGCAATGATATGTATGATATATGTATGCAATGTTTTCAAGGATCTCGCGGGGTAAACAAGAAACTGTTACAATCTGAATCTGATAGCTTGATTGAAGGAACTTCATGTTGCTGAGAGTCCTTCTTCATGAGTCAAGCTCACCATATCGAGTGGGTTATAGCCCCTGACTCAAGTTATCATGCTTGGATTTCTAGACAAACTTGGCTAGAGGAAAATAATTCCCCTTTGCCCCTTGCTGGACATTTGATTTACCATAACCTGCATCACAGACCCTTGAGATCCTTGAAATGGTTAAGGAAAATGCTATGGTATGATGTTATGATGTTATGTACAGGTATGCAAAAGTGTGAGGTGATGTAAGTAAGCCCTGCAATAAGTCCAAATTATCGGATAAGGACTGTAAACAAAACCTGCAAGGAACTCATGTAGTCAAATAACAAGAATGTGCAAGTAGTTCAGATTTGAAGGCACACAAGTCACACAAATAGCCTTAAGTTTAGGCTGGCATGGAGTTTCATATGTATTTCCCTCTTGAGTTTAGTTGGCTCAAAACCTGTCCTATAAATAGTAACCGGGTTCTAAGGAGCTCAATATCATTGGATTGTTTTCTATGTTCATTGTTTTGGTTTAGCCACTTAACTGGCGACCAAAATATTCCAAGAAAACAACCCTCAATGAGTGTAGTATCGAGTATCTACCAACTTTGGACTGCACCAAAGTCGGTCATCTCACTACCCCTAAAAAAGGCCAAGATGGTCAAGTAAGGTTCTAAGGTCAATTGATGCTTCACGACACCACGCGGCGGCCCCGTACTCTCCTTAACTTAACTCAAGGGTTACCGGTACTCACCAAAGTGCCACATCAACATAGCTACTGTTTCAACCATGTCGATATACCCCGCACAGTTCCCTCACAGTTTGTTGCTACTTACCTAAAAAGGGTACCCCGAGATATGGGTTAGGATCTATAGAACTCCGATACAAGCCCACAAAATTAAAAGCATACAAAGCAATACAATTGAAAACACAAGTGATCTAATCCCAAGGTATACCTCACTTATTAATTATTCCCCAGCAGAGTCGCCAGTTCTGTGGTCGGTGGGAACGAGAACTGACTGTTTTTTGAATGCTGGTTCGCGTTTGCGTTTGTTTTTTCAAAGTGTCGTGGTAAGCAAGAGTCGCCACCGTCTTTTATTTTATCCAACAAGGGAAAGGACAAAAGCACAGAAAAATTCCTTTTCGAGATGTTTCTCGGGTTCGGGAGGTAGATTATAGAAAGGGAAGGTGTTAGCACCCTTTCTATCCGTGGTTATCCACGAGCTCTTAGGTACTTGCTCACTATGTTTTCAAAAGGTTTGCTTTTCTTTGTGATTGTGGGTTTTGAAAAGAATCTTGTTTTTGAAGAAAGTGTAAGTGCGAAAAGTTTTTGTTTTGTTTTTAAAAGAGAGCAAGTACTTAAGAACCTCTACCTACTCAAAAAGGATTTTAATTGTGCAAATGTCCTTTAGACAGTACTATCCTACTATTGAGGAGTAGGTAGCACCGTTGTTGGATTTTTTGGGTCAATTCAATTTAAGGGGCGTGTGGTCACTAAAGCAACGTTAGGACGCTTTAGTGGTAATCCTAATGTATTAGATCATTTTTCCGAAGCAACCATTTCGAGGCAACTTATGATCTTGGGACAAAATGACGACCTCTAAAACATCCTATACTTAATGACCACGTTCGAGGCAACCAAGTGAGGTGTACCCTAAGAGTGGCATGTGCAAGTGTGTCAATTTTCAGTTATATCATCTTTGTACATGTTATGGTGAGCTACTGTTGATTTTAAGTTAAGAGTTAATCTTGCCATACAATCCTAGTTAGCATGCATCTAAGCAGTTAATATATGTACAAGAATTTAAAGTGCGGGAATTGTAAATCCTACGCTATTACAAAGCTTTCGGGGAGGGGGATTATTTACATGTCCAAAATTGGGGGAATAAAGCAGTAAAGAAGGTCTTAGTTTAAGCTATTACATCCCAGTAAAATAAACGCGCGTGAATTAAAAAAAATCCTAAGAATAAGAACTCTTTTTGTTGTTTTATTTTATTTTGGGAAAAATAATCTAAATCTATTTAATTTTAGTTGTTTTGGAAAAATGTTAAGATAATTAAAGGTTAATTAAAAAAGTTAATTTAATAGAAAAAGAACTAGCCTAATGTTTTCTTGGTTTTTTTATTTTAATGATAATTAAAAGGAAGTCTATGAAAACAAAATAAAATACAAGGGGATCCTTCGATCCAAGAGTTTCGACCCAGGGGGAATGGCAGCTTCGATCCAGACAGGGTCATGGTCCTTTCGATTGGGCCAAACAACAAGGTCTGAGTAGCCTTCGATCCAGGGAAGAGGACTGTCTTTTGATCATGGAGGTAATGGCTTTCGATCCAGGAATGAGATGCCTCCTTCGATCCAGCATGCTAATAGGTTCGATCCAGAGAAGGGCTCTCCTTCGATCTGGGATGTTATACTTGCAAAAGCATGTTAGCGAAATAAAATGCAGTGCCTGGGTATTGAATCTCAGGCCCTTCGATCCTGCACTTGTTCTTCAGGCTAAATCTGCAGCAAGTGTTAGCAAACGAAAAAACATGACCTGGGTGCCAAACCCAGGCCCTTTGATCCTGTCTAGGATGGAAAATAGAAAGTAACAACAAGTATGAATGTATTATGCAAATATGAGGTTGGATGGTTTGCCCTTTCTTACCAACAGATTGGACTTTTAATTTGGGCGCTTCTTGGATGTAGGAACCTTCGATCTGGGGGCTTCCTGGATGTAGGCACTTTTGATTTGAGGGCTTCTGGGCGTTGACACCTTCGATCTGAGGGACTGCTTTGGCTTGGAAAATTCTGGGCAGCGTCTCTCCAATGTTTTGTTCTCCTGCAGATTTTTTGTGTGTGTATAATTTTCGTTCTATGATTTTCCTTTGATTTTCATGTTGGTAATGTATGCTGGCCTCTGTATTTATAGGGGTGTGAGGGTGCAGTAATGGCAAGGGACAGCCATTAAAACAGGCCTTTAACGCTCTGGACAAAAATCAAACACATTAAATTATTTCCTCTTTTGAAACATTCGTGTCCCTTGAATGAACCTGGACGCTTGGATTTCGAATGCTTTCAGGCCATGCTCTTCGATTAGTCCTGATTTGCCTCTTTCGAATGGACTCCCTGCGTACCCTTCGAATGGGCCTGACCCAAATATCAATCGAAGTATTCCAATCGAAAGGCTCTGCTAACAGGCCAATCAAAAGGTGTTGCTCATGCCAATCAAAGAACATAGTTGACATGCCTATCAAAATTGCCTTGACATAATTCCAATCGAATGCTTGTCCATAATGCCAATCGAAAGACTCCTTCAGTATGCCAATCGAAGGGTCTTTCAGGATGCCAATCGAAATGCTTGTCCAGAATGTCAATCGAAGTGTCTTTCAGGATGCCCATCGAATGGTACTTAAAGTACCACTCAAAAATCTTCTTTTTCCTTAGGCAAGAGTTTGTGATCAACCAGGCAGGGGGAAGACTTGGGAAAACATGAGAGGGCAAATTTTGGGGTGCAACAGGTTTTCTTAAGGAGAAGTCAACTAAACTTTAACCAAGCATAACTTTCACATGCTTCATCAGATTTTCCTCAACCAAAGCTCATTTTGAAGGAAATTAAATTCTCTACAACTTTTTCTCATTAATCTCAAGCCCAAAAATGCTTCATTTGAGAGATATGGGCCAATACATTATAGGTCATTTCAAATTTCAACAAAAAGACACTTTCTTTCAAGGCAACTTACATCAAAATAAATTCTTCAAATGCAAAAATGATCAAAATGTATATTTTAGAGGACATCTTGGGCTTTCCAAAAATTACTAGATCACCTTTAAATGATGAAACTTGAGAGAGTTATGATTGGTGTAAGTTGGAAAATTTTGAGCAAATGCATGAAACCAAAAGTGACCAAACTAGGAATTTTGGGCTATTGGGCTTGTGATCTAAGGCCAAGCGTGTTTTTCAACCTATTGTGAATCTCATAACTCATTCATGCACCTCTTGGGTTTTTATTTTATTTATTTTTTATTTAAAATTCAAAATAAAATAAAACAAGGCGTCTTACAAAAGGTCCAAGCCCACAAACATTTGACTATTTCATGCTTATATATTCTCATCAATCTAGACAAGAATGGAAACAAACCCTTGGCATCAAGTTACCTTTCCAAATTTCCAAAAAAATCTCAAAACTAGGGCACCAGAGAAGACAGACGGAGCTAGGGCTCCGACGCTTCCCGGGTCCAGTTAATTGGTTTTGTGTTATATTTATTTTGTTTCAGTTATAATACTAGATGTATCACCACCCTAGTGGTAGAAGCACACACAATAAAGCCTTACTATGACAGGGCGTGGGTTTGATCCATGGTTTTGGCATTTTCACATATTTTCTGATTTTTGTAGATCACATGCAGCACTCTTCATAGCATTAACCATGCACCCTTGCCTTACAGTCATATAACCATCATCAGCCAATATCAACGTCCCATATGTGCTCCCCCATGATGCACCTTTGCTGATGCCACGCACTGGATCTCAGGGGCCAGCGTTTGGGCCTGGACCACTTTTGTAGTCCGCACCCCATGTTTGCTATTTCAGGCCCAACTCCCTTTCTTTTTTATTTACTCTTACTCACTTTTTTATTTATACAACATAATTCGTTTTTTAGTTTTATTAATTAAAATTAATTAGACTCTTAGGGCTTTTTAATTAAATTTTTATAAAAATTTAATTAATTAAATTTTATTATTAATTAAAACTAATTAGATTTAATAGGTTAACTAATTAGCATAAATTATTCTTTTTTTCCATAAAAATTGCCAAAAAATATTTTCTTTTCTGTTTTCAATTAATTTTGCATTTTTAGATCGGCTGTATAGGGTTTGCAAATGTAATAGCCTGGATATTATTTTTCGCTTTCTTTTTTCATTATTATGTAACTGTTTACGGGTTCTAATAGCTTAGAAATTTTATTTTCCGCTTTACTATTATGTAACTATCCCAAAGTGTTGTAGTAGTTTAGGGTTTATGTTTCTGTCTTTACTTTCCGCACTTTACTGCTTTTTATCATTTTATGATTACTGCTTAGCAATTAAGGTTAGCATGGAAAGATAAAAACCCGACGATAGAAAACCCTAATCTCAAAGATAAAATAACTGAAAAACAATTCACTCGTACAGTTACACTTCCAGGGTAGCCTCCCTTGTTGCCTTCGGAATAAAAACAGTCTTGTCCCTCGAAAGTGGGGACGCTTTAGCAAAGTACCTTCAAATAAAGTTCATAGTCCCTCGATGACCCTTTCGATGTTGCCTTTCGGTAAATGATCTAGTCCCTTACGAAATTGTTAAAGCGTCCTTACCAGTTGCCTTCGATGACTGTACAATGACCCTCGCCTGTCCCTTCACATCCAACGATAGCACTTCCTACTAGCTAATGGTACGGATAGCACTATCTAAAGGAGGAGGAAATTTAAAAGAACGACCTTGAGTAGGGTAGAAATCTTAATCGGTTGCTCACAAAGCTCTTCAAAATAAAAAATTTCACACAAACACTTTCAAAATATTTTCTAAACATTTTGCACACATTCTCGAGGATAGATACGAGAATCATTACAAAGTTTTTCCTTACATTGGCATTTCAAAATATTTTCAAATACACAACACAAAGCAATTTTCAAAGTGAGATAAGCGATTAAGAGTCCGTAGATAACTACAGATGAAAAGGGTGCTAACACCTTCCCTTTTCATTATCTACCCCACGAACTTAAAATCTTCAAGATATTTCCTTTTCTTTTAACCCTTTCCTTATTGGATAAAATAAAAGTCGATGGCGACTCTTGATATCTGTAACATTTACGATAAAAAGCAAAACAAATCAGTTCTCCCACCGTATTACAGAACTAGAGACTTTGCTGTGGAAGTACTAAAAAGAGGGGTTACCTTAGAGTTAGATCACTTTTCATTTGCTTGTTTGCTTTGTTTGCTTTGTTTGCTTTGTTTGCTTTACATTTGAGGGTTTCTCGGGTTTCATTTTTTGTAAAGATCCTACACCCGGATCTGGGGATGCTTTAGGTAAGTAGCTATAGATCATGAAAACTGTACGGCATCGACCGATATGGTTGAAGTGATGTCTATGTTAGTGTGACACTTTGATTTGTACTGGTGCCTCTTGAGTTAGTTGAGGAGAACACTAGGCTGCCGCATGGTGTCATTAGTACAAACTGACTTTTAGAACATTAATTGACCCAACTTGGCCATTAGAAGGTAGTGAGATGGCCGAATTTGGTGTAGTATAAAGTTGGTTAATACTCGATACTACACTCATTGAGATTCGACTCGTGGGATGTTTTGGTGGAAAATCTGTTGTTGTACTAAAATAAAACCTTCGAGAAATATCGGTAATATGAGATTGTTGTACCCCAAGTTTTTCCCCTAAGATCCCTTCATTATACCATGTTGATTCAATCACAACAAGATTACATTAGGGCTTTTGGTTCTCCCCCTATCTTTAGCTTTTCTCTTTGAGGAATAACTAAGCACCTTGACTTGTTTTCTTGTGTGATCATGAATATTTTGTCTTGATTTTTATTTTAATTAATAAAATGAAATTTTGGGTTGTCTTGCTTGTTACTAATGTAGGTAAAGACAATGAGGCTTAGCAAGTTTCTCCATGGGTTCATGAGTTTATTTCCAAGCCCTAGTCAATAAAGCTTGAGAAGTCCAAACCTCACCATTGAAGTTGTTTTGGAAGGGATGGCATGTCAAGGTTATTTTGGTTCACTACATTTCAAAGTTATCAAGATTGATTCAAAAGCACAAGGGGTTGATTGAAGAAGTTGTCATGTTTGGACAAGGCTTTGTTCCTATTAGTCACAAGTGCATATTTATCTCAATTCTTAATATATGGAAGTTGTTTTGGTGGCTATGAATTATCATTTTCATCCTCAATAACTTCTATTTACAAAGCAAGAGTGTTGGTACAAGAAGCTTGTTCAAATTTGTCAAGTTCCTCAAAGCATTTTCTTGATCTAGGAGATAGGGTTTTGAACTTCAAAGAAGCATATCTTGCTCATATTTTTGTATTTTTGAGTGATTCCAAAGACATCCTTCTCTTAAAATGGTTATCAACAAATCACTTCAAATGTTTCAAGGAATTTCCATGTGGAAGAAACTTGATCATGAAGAAAGATTACAAGTCTTCCAGATGAATCCCCAATTTCTCATGTGTGACTTCAAATGATCATAACTTGGTCAATTTTTATCACCTTGAACCTATTATTTTTCCACAATAATCTTGAGGATGTGAAATTTATGCCTTCTTTGATATGCAAAGTGAGAAAATGGATGGAAGATTCCCTAAGGATACAAAAGATTATAGGTCATTTCATGATTTTTTGCCAACTTCAACAACTCATAACTCTCTCAATTTTTAGATATTTTGAATGGTTTGAGTTTTAAAGTGTCATTTAAGAGGTCTATTTCATGCCATCTTTTTTGGTCAAGAGCAAATTCCAAGTGGAAGGCCATCTTTGGATGCAAAACATTATAGGTCACTTTTGAAGGAAAAGATGAAATATTTCTAAGTATGGAAAGTCAACTTCTTTTTCCCAACTTTGACTCAATGCAACTTTCAGCTCAAGCATCCATTTGATTCCATTATTTTCCCATTGCAAAGCGTGTAACCTCATCTTTCTAAAGCATCAAGAATCATGCCTTAAGACCCATTGGGCTGAGAATGCCATTGGATTGAACTTGGTAACTTGGAACTGAAAATTCTTCATAATTCGGAATTTGAAATCTTTGTTTTGGCTTCTAATCACAAGTTTTCCTCACGCTTTTGCCTCTAAACATGTTTAGTGAAGTTCCAGAATTGATTAGCACAACAAAACACACGTTTTGGATGAGTTTTGATCAAATTAGAAGTCACACTTTTCTTGTTTGCAACTTCACACGATTTCCCTCCAAACTTCATCATTTCACACGCTTGGACATTCCATTTGATTCCCTATAAATAGAGGGTCATCCCCCATTCATTTCCTCAAGCTTGGATAGCCAGAATCACCCTGACAAACTTGCTCCATAACTCAAAATTTTGCTAATTCGAAATCTATTCTCAAGCCTTTTTTTAATCCATTTTCCATCAATTCACCTTCCTTGATCTTCCCTGAAGCTAACCACATAATTACATTCAAGAATCGTGCCCTATATTGCTCCACAGAAGTCCAGTTTCAGAGCTCTGCAACTCAATTTCAATAGGTAGATTCCTTTATCAATTCTTCAAAACTTTGATATCATTGTGATGCTTTCATTGGCCCAGTACTAGTTGCAACACTTACTTTTATCTGGAAACTTGTTTTGACCACAAAATTTCAAATCCCTTTTAAAAAGTTTCCTTCCAAATTGCTTGAGCTACAATTTATATAAATTTGTCGCAAAGGTGTGGTTGTCTTCGTCTTGAAGAGACGAAGCGAATAACATAGGTCCGAGCTTCTAATTTTATAGTTTGAGAGACCTGCATTTCACGTTGGCTGGAGGTTGAAGATGACTAACGTGTCATCTTCCAACCAATGATGGCACGCCACTTTTTTTTTTTTGAAATCTGATTTAATTAATGATCCAATGCATTATCCAGTAAAGTCCATAACATTCACAACGCACCAGGTCCACTTGATCTGTTTACTAACGCGTTTTAACATTGATCAGACGACCCATATTTTTTTGGTTTTTATTTTATTTTCTTATTTTTATATTTAATTGTTTTAAATTTCAAAAAATCATAGAAAATTCATTTTTAGTCCAAAAAATCTAAAAAAATTATGAAAAATATTTTTGATTTTTCTCTTTCTGATTTTTATTTTTTCACAATTTTATTTTGTGTTTTGGTATTTTTTATAAATTTTCACTTTGTTTGATTTGTTTTAAATGTTTAAAAATACTTTTATGCATTTTTAAATTCTAAAAAAAATATGGAATGATCCAATGATATTGTGACAAATATTGGTGACCTCATTTATTTTTTATTTCTGACTTTGGTATTTTTTTAAATCATTTTTGATTTATTTTACTCATTTCTTTTAATTTTAAAAATAGTTTATGACTTTAAAAAATTACCAAAATTTTTAAAAAATATTTAAGTCCATTTCTGATTTTTCCATGGTCTTACTTTTTATTTCTTGATTAATATGAATATAGTTGATATTTTTCTCCTTTATTTCTATTTTAAAACTTAAAAAAAACCTTTTTTATGTATATATTAAATGCAATATTATTTTGTGATTATTTTCTGGATGATCTTGGATTAAATTTTTGGTCATAAAATTTGTTAACATCATTGGATCCATGGTGTTTAGTCTAACTCCACAAAAAATGGATGAATGATTTTAATAATAGTTTGATTTAAATTTAATTCAAAAGTGGTTTGTATATTCTCTACCATCCCTCTTCATCTCATTCCTTTCTTATTGCACTAAGTGTTATTGGAGCATGATCTCTATATCATGTCTCAAAACAAATGGTGCATAGATTTCTATTGACCGACCTCAAAATAGGTGTGACTTCTACATAAGTCCACTTATGATTGCTTAACATAGCGCTAAATTTTGTCTCAATTCGAATAAATGATCATTCATGGCCCAAATCTATGTTTGCAAGCCCAAGTATGTTAATTTGATATCTTTGATCCAATAACCCTAAGATTCATTGTGTGGAGGCTTTGGTTCTAACAATCCTCTAATGGATCTACAACACTTTTGGTCAACGCGGATCACTTAAACATCGTTGATCTTTAAATGGTACTTTTGAGATTCCAAATGGATGATATACTTGACAAAAAGCAAATGAAACTTGTTGTGTGGAGGCTTTGGTTCTACCAATCCTCTAATGAGTTCCAAATGCAAGTTTCAAGATGGTCATCCAACTAACCACTAATTATTAAATTGTTTTTACTTTGTGCCCTTTTATTTTTTATGCTTTATGTACCATTTAATTTAAGCATTACATTTCATGTCATTTTTATTTTTCTCATTTGAGATTTTGTTTTCTCTTTTAAGACGCTTAATAATCAACATGAATCATAAAAATCTTTAATGATACTTGGACTATTTGGTTACTATCCTTGGCATTATGGAGCATTGGACTTCTTGGACTTAGGATTAGAAACCTTGGCCTATGTTGGAGACCTTATGACCTTGATTGATATTTTGTCTGAATTTCTTGAGGTTTACCTCAAGACATTGGGTTGCTTTGTTTGTTTTGTGTGCAGGTTATTGTGATTACATACTTTGTTTGTAATATGGAATTCACCCGTATACAGCCGTTACTCTGCCCAATTTTTGTGAAGACTTAATACACTTGAAGTTTGGTTCCCTCAAAAGGTCTAGCATCTTTGATTGCTTGGTTTCAATCCAAAGAATTGGAACTTCATCTTGACTCATAATGTCAAGTTTTGGCTTCTTGTTGGTTAGATGGTTATTATCCCTAGCTCTTACCTTATGCTTTAGGATAGTCCCTTCTTCTCCTCCCATCTTCTTTAATTTAAAAAATTCTTCTCCCTCCTTTTGAAAACTCTTCTTGTTTTTTAAACTTGAACCACTTTCATAATAAACTTGGACTTAGGTCCATGCATTTTCAAAACCTTTTCATAAATAAACTTTAATTAATTTAATAATACCTTAACATTTTTGTGAGAAGACTAAAAGTCAATCAATCTCATTTCAAACTATTTTTCCACTTTGGCTTCTATCTTTAAAACTTTTCTCAAAAGATTGGACTCTTGTCAATCCTTGTAGTGATGCAAACAACTATACTTTTACAATGTGTAGTGAAGAGAGATATTTTCCACTTGGCTGTTGAGTGAGGCATTGTTGATTTTAAAATCCAAGCCATATACTCCAATTTGAGATGATGAAAATTCTCCTTTCTCATGATTGTGGGTAGTCAGTTTATTTTCCACACGGACAATGACGATGATGTCTTATCTCATAAAATTAACCAACACACTTATGTTTTAAAATACTTTAAAAGAGGAACTACGTGTACCCTGATCCCCTATTGCACGGATGGTGGTACGTAGGCACTAAAGGTTCGCAACCGCGGTGGGTGCACAAATCATAAAAAATATTTCTTTTCTCACCTCCACCATCTATTTTTATACAACATTTTTATAACCAAAATATACAGATTTTACAAAGAGGTTACTGTGGAGTACGTAGATGTTTAGGGTGATAATACCTTCCCTTTGCATAACCAACCCCCTTACCTTGAATCTTTCTCCCTCTTTTTGGGTTACTCGCTCTTTTCCCATTCCTTTGGAAACAATAAAGCGCGGTGGCGATTTTTATTTTGATCTGTATAATTCTAGTCAATCCAATGGCTTAGTCTTAAACATTTCTACCATTACAGAGACTCCTAGAACCCAGTTACTACTCTTAGGACAGGTTGAGCCAACTGAACTGCATGAGGGTACTTACCTATGAACCCCATGCAAGTGTTGAACCTAAGGCTCTTGTGTGCTTTGTTTGTGTTTGTTATCTGTTCAAACATGACATCATGACATCATACCATGGCATTTTATTAACCATTTCAAGGATCTCAAGGGCTTGTGATGCAGGTTATCATGAATTGGACGTCTAGCAAGGGGCAAGAGGATTTATTTTCCTCTAACTAGATGCCGTCAAAGACCAAAGTATGTTATCTTGAGTCAAAGGTGTAGCGGTAGAAATATTCAAGACTAAGCCATTGGATTGACTAGACTTTATACAAATCAAAAAAAAAATCGCCATCGGGCTTTATTGTTTCCAAAGGAATGGGAAAAGATCGAATAACCCAAAAAGGGGGAAAGATTCAAGGTAAGGGGGTTGGTTATGCAAAGGGAAGGTATTAGCACCCTAAACATCTACGATACTCCGCAGGAACCTCTTTGTAAAATCTGTATATTTTGGCTATAAAAAAGGTGTTATATATAAAATTGATGGTGAAGGTGAGAAAAGAAATATATTTTTTTATGATTTTTTTGCACCCTCCGCGATTACGAACCTTTAGTGCCTATGTACCACCTATCGTGCAATAAGGGATCAGGGTGCATGTAGTTCCTCTTTTAAAAAGTTTGAAACACAAGTGTGTTGGTTAATTTTAAGAGATAAGACATCATCGTCATTGTTCGTGTGGAAAACATACTTACTACCCACAATCATGAAAAAGGAGAATTTGCATCATCTCAAAGTGGAGGATATGGCTTGTATTTTAAAATCAACAATGCCTCACTCAACACCCAAGTGGAAAATATCTCTCTTCACTATATATTGTAGAAGTATAGTTGTTTGCATCACTACAAGGATTAACAAGAGTCTATCCTTTTGAGAAAAGTTTAAAGATAAAAGCCAAAGTGGAAAAATGGTTTGAAATGAGATTGATTGACTTTTAGTCTTCTCACAAAAATGTCAAGGTATTATTAAATTGATTAAAGTTTATTGATGAAAATGTTTTGAAAATGCATGGACATAAGTCCAAGTTTATTATGAAAGTGGTTTAAGTTTTAAAATAAGAAGAGTTTCAAAAGGAGGGAGAGGGTTTTTTGAAATTAAAGAAGATGGGAGGAGAAGAAGAGACTATCCTAAAGCATAATGTAAAAGCTAAGGATAAGAACCATCTAACCAACAAGAAGCCAAAACTTGACATTATGAGCCAAGATAGAATTCCCATTCTTTGGATTGAAACCAAGAAATCAAAGATACTATACCTCTTCAAATGTATTAAGTCCTCACAAAATTTGGGCAGAGTAACAGCTGTATACGGGTGAATTCCAGATTACAAACAAAGGATTTAATCACAAAAACCTGCACACAAAAACAAACAAGCAACCCAATGTCTTAAGGTAAACCTCAAGAGCTCCAGACAAAATAATCAGATAAGATCACCAGGTATCCAATATAGGCCAAGGTTTCTAATTCTAAGTCCAAGAAAAAGTTCACTGCTCCATAATGCCAAGGATAGTAACCAAATAGTCCAAGTTCCATTAAAGATTTTTTTAGGGTTTATGTTGATTATTAAGTATCTTAAGAAAAGCTCAAGTGAGCAAGGTAAAAATGACAAGAAAATAAATGCTCAAATGAGCAAAGATGAAAATGGCATGAAGTGTAAATGCTAAAAATAAATAGTACATAAATCATAAAAGAGTAAAGGCATAAAATAAACAAGTCAATAATTAGTGGTTAGTTGGATGACCATCTTGAAACTTGCATTTGGAACTCATTAGAGGATTGGTAGAACCAAAGCCTCCACAAAAAAAGTTGCATTTGCTTTTTGTTAAGTATATCATCCATTTGGAATTCTCACAAGTACCATTTAATGATCAACGATGTTTAAGTGATCTGCATTGACCAAAGGTGTTGTAGATCCATTAGAGGATTGGTAGAACCAAAGCCTCCACACAATGAATCTCAAGGTTATTGGATCAAAGGCATCAAATTAACATAATTGGGCTTGCAATCATAAGTTTGGGCCACAAATGATCATTTATTCGAATCGGGACAAAATTTAGCGCTATGTTAAGCAATCGTAAGTGGACTTATATAGAAGTCGCACCTATTTTGAGGCCGGTCAATAGCAATCTATGCACCATTTGTTTTGAGACATGATATAGAGATCATGCTCCAACAACATTTAGTGCAGTGAGAAGGGGATGAGATGAAAGGGATTTAGGGTAAAAAGATAAACCACATTTGAATTAATATTTAACCAAACTATTATTAAAATCATTCATCCATTTTTGTGGAGTCAAACTCAACACCATGGATCCAATGATGTTAATAAAGCCATGATCAAAAAATCAACCCAAGACAGCCAAAAAAAATAATCACAAAATAATAATATAATTAATATATACATTAAAGGGTTTAAAAATGTAAAAAAAGGGAAAATAATGAGTAAAATATCAATTATATTCAAATTAATCAAGAAATAAAAAATAAAACCATAGAAAAATCAGAAAAGAGGCCAAGTGATTTTATAAAATTTTTGGGAATTTTTAAAAGTCAGAAACTATTTTTAAAAATTAAAATAAATGGGAAAAATAAACAAAAATAGTAAAAAATAGTAAAGTCAGAAACAAAAATAAAATAAGGTCACCAATATTTGTCACAATATCATTGGATCATTCCATAATTTTTTCAGAATTTAAAAATGTGTAAAAGTATTTTTAAACATTTTAAACAAATGAAATAATTACAAAATTCATAAAAAATACCAAAACACAAAATTAAATTGTGAAAAATAAAAATCAGAAAGAGAATAATCAAAAATATTTTTCATAATTGTTTCAGATTTTTTGGACTAAAAATGAATTTTCTATGATTTTTTTGAAATTTAAAACAATTAAAATATAAAAATCAGAAAAAGAAAATAAAAGTAAAAGATGTGGACCATTGGATGAGAGTCAAAATGCGTTAGTAATCAAATCCAAGGGATCTGGCGTGCTGTGCATATCATGGTCTTTAATGAATAATGTACATAATCATTAATAAAATCAGAATTTGAAAATAACAAATGGCACACCTTCATTGGTTAGAAGATGACACATTGGTCATCTTCAACCTCCAGCCATCACGAATTGCAGGTCTCTCAAACTGTAGAATCAGAAGCTCAGACCTATGCCATTCACTTCGTCTCTTCAAGACGAAGACAACCACACCCTCGCGCCAAATTTATATAAACTGCAGCTCAAACAATTTGAAAAGAAAGTTTTGAAAAGGGATTTGAAATTTCATGGTCAAAACGTGTTTCCAGTAAGAAGTAAGTGTTGCAACTAGAACCAGGGCAATGAGAGCAAAACAATGATATCAAAGTTTTGAAGAACTGATGAAGGAATCTACCTATTGAAGTTGAGTTGCATAGCTCTGAAACTGGACTTCTATGGAGCAATATAGGGCACGATTCTCGAATGTAATTATATGGTTAGCTTCAGGGAAGATAAAGGAAGGTGAACTGATGGGAAAATTGGATTGAAAAAGGCTTGAGAATAGAATTTGAAGTAGCTGAATTCTGGGTTGTGAAACAATTTTGGCAGGGTGATTCTGGCTATCTAAGCTTGGGAAATTGAATGGGGGATGACCCTCTATTTATAGGGGATCAAATGGAATGTTCAAGCGTGTGAAATGATGAAGTTTGGAGGGAAATCATGTGAATCTGATGCATGAGCAAAGTGTGATCTGATTTGCATCAAAACTCATCAATTCCTTGCGTTTCAAGGCTCTAATCCACTTTGGCAACTTGGTTAAACATGTTTAGATCACAAACGCATGCTAATTTGATGTTTAGAGGCCAAAACATGAATCTCAAATTCCGACTTATGGAGAAACTTCAGTTCCAAGTTACCAAGTTCAATCCAATGGCATTTTCTCCTCAAGGGGTCTTAGGGCAAAATTCTTGATGCTTTGGAAATATGAGGTTACAAGCTTTGCAATGGAAAAAGAATGGAATCAAATGGATGCTTGAGCTGAAAGTTACATGGAGTCAAAGTTGAAGAAAAATAGTTGACTTTCCATACTTAGAAATATTTCAAAATCTTCTTTAAAAATGACCTATAGTCCTTTGCATCCAAACATGACCTTCCACTTAGAATTTGCTCTTGATAAAAAAAGATGGAATGAAGTAGATCTCTTGAATGACAATTTGCAATTTGAACCACTCCAAATATCCAAAAATTGAGCAAGTTATGACTTGTTGAAGTTGGCCAAAAATCATGAAATGACCTATAATCTTTTGCATTCTTAAGGCAACTTCCATCCATTTTCTCACTTTGCACATAAAAGAAGGCATGAAGTACACATATTTAGAATCATCATGAAAAAAGAATGGGATCAAGGTGATAAAAATTTACCATCTTATGACCATTTGAAGTCACATATGGAAAATTGGGGATTCATCTGGATGACTTGTAATCTTTCTTCTTCACCAAGTTCCTTCCACATGAAAACTTCTTGGAACTTTTGAAGTGATTTGTGGGTAAATCTTTGAATGGAAAAGTGTTTTTGGAATCACTCAAAAATACCAAAAGATGATCAAGATATGCTCCTTTGAAGTCCAAAACCCTAGCCTCTAGATCCAGAGAATGTTTTGTAGAACTTTGCCAAGTTTGAACAAACTTTTTATGCCAATATTCTTCCTTTATGAATAGAAATTCTTGAGGATGATGATGAGGATTCATGTCCACCAAAACCATTTCCATACCAATTCTTCCAAAACAACTTTAATGGTGAGATTTGAATTTCTCAAGCTATTGACTAGGGCATGGAAATAAACTCATTAACCCATGATGCAACTTGCTAGACCTCATTGCCTTTACCTACATTATTAACAAGTAAGACAAACCAATATTGTATTTTGTTAATTAGAGAGAAAATCAAAGCAAAATATCCATGATCACAAAAGAGAACAAGTTAAGGTGCTTGGTAACTCCTCAAAGAGCAAAGCTAAAGATAGGTAGAAGAACCTAAAGCCCTGATGTGATCTTGTTGTGATTGAAATAATATGGTATGATGAAGGGGTCTTAGGGGAAAAATTGGGGTACAACAAAAGGCTAGGACCCACTTGACATGGCGAGCTTGATTCTCATAGAAGGACGTTCAAAGACGTAAAATTCTTTAGTCAAAGCTACAGTCAGACTCAACTTCTAACATTTCATTTTTTGTTTACCCGTGAGATCCTTGAAAGCATTGCATATGCATCCATATACCATACATATCATCATATAACAGGTATTCTCAAGACAGGTATTCTCATCTTCTTGTTGTTTATTTCAGTAAAATATGGATTTCGAATAGACCATGAAATATCTTCAAGCTTAAAACGCTCAATTCCAAGAGACACTCCTGAGCTTAGCCAAGGGGCAGAAATAACTGATGGCGCTCATCGTGAAGAAGAAAAAGACTAGGAAATCAGTTGGTATCTTTAACATGGGGAGAAGATTCAAAGGTCCCGCAAAACAGGTTCAAACTTCTGAAATCCCATCAAATGAAGATGATAACCAAGAGGAAGGTGACAAGAGTGTGAAAGATGAGGAGAATAGCAACCAAGGTTATGATGAAGAAGAAGAAGATTACTCTGATGAACAATATTCTTCCGCTGATGATAGATACAAACAGCTAGAAGATCGTCTAAATGCCATGGAGATCTAGAGTGTGCATGGGTTGGATTTTGAAGAGCTTGTGTTGTACCCCAAAATTTTCCCTCTATTTTCTCAAGATATTTCTCATCAAAAGATCTCAAATACTCAAGGGTTCTCAAGGGTTGATCAGGCAAGCTCACCTCCTAAGCACTGAGCCCACAAATTAGGGTTTTGGTTTTCTCAAGGACAATTGAAATTTTGATGCTTAAAATGACTTTCATGGTTCATTATATGCCTCCAAGATAACTCATACCAAGTTTCAAGTCTTGCACCACAAATTTGCTCAGTCAATTGCTCAGATGACTAAAAATCAACTATATTGGGTAAAAAGTCAATTATGGTCAACATACAGTCAAACTTCATGATTTTTGGCCAATATCAACATTTTGAATTCAGATTTATCAACTGATCAAGGTTTGATCATAATTCCTCGAGAAAAGCATTCAAATCATCAAAGGGGCAAAATTGTCAAAATTAAGGTTTTGATTGAGAATGACTGATCGTTGACTTTTGACCTAGTACATGAAATAATGACTTGGAGCATGATCTCAAGGACTCAAACACAACATGTTGACCTAATTTCATGGCTCAAATAATTTCCCAAGATCAAAGGGGTTGATAGTTGAATTTTGGATTAACTGATGAAAAGTCAACTGATACACAAAAAGTCAAACTTTAACTTTTTGGTCAACATTAAATTTCAAAGATCAAGATTCATCAAGACATTCAAAAATATAAAACTTGATCATCAATAATCATTAAAGTCAAGAAAGTCAACAAAAAGTCAATATTCTCAATACTTAGAAAAATTCTAAGTGTTTTTTAACCTTGATAATTTCACTACTTCATGACAATTTTTCACCAAGATGCAAGATGATTCAAAGGAAACTTCCAACATGAAAGTTGTATATCTTGATGAATTATACAAATTTTTCCCTTAGGGTTGATGTCCAAAAAATGCTTAGATTAAAATATATAGGCCCATGAAGTCATGACTTTTTTTATCAAAAACAATTAGTGAAATTTTCATCAAATTAGGCAGATTTTTTGTCCCAACTTCTTGGCAATTCTTCACCAAGTTCCAAGATAATTTAGAAAAAATAGTCAACATGAAGAATGTAGACAATGTTTCAATATTTCCAAAATGTCCAAGAACTTGAAGAGATCATACTTGCTAGGAGAATCGAAGAGAAGAAGTTGTACCACCCATTCTTGAATTACAAGGCATTTTCATGAAGAACGCTTGATCAAATCTCAAACCTATACTGCATAATCTCGCTTTGTAGGATTCTAACTTGTAAATCACTCCATAATTAATTTTTACACAATTGATTGAGGTATGATCCAAGTGATTGAGCCATTGTCCAAAGCAATTTTCCATTTTTGGAAGAAAGGCACCATTGCCATTCTTGAGAAGCAAGCTTTATCACAAAATCAACTTTGTTAGAACACAGTTTGATTCTACAACCCTTGGTTAGAGTTTTGATGATAACAAGTACAAATAATAAATAAATACAAAGAACAAATATGCTCCTTAAAAATATGCTCTATGTATGCAGAAGTTCTGATCAGGTCAGCATCAGAAGATAAGCCATAAAGTATTACACACTGAAGCAATCAGATTATACGCTGAAGATTGGTGACCAGAACCTGCGCTCAATTATAGTAAACTCTGATTCTGAACAAGAAAATATCAAACCAAGTCATCAATATTCTGAAGCGTCATCAACAGTAAGGAGAAAAGACTCTGAAGCATTACTGAACATTCAAGACAAAATTAATGCCAACGACTTTCTTCAGATAGAATCTTCTCCAAAAGGAAAGTGTGTTAATGACATTAAACTTGCTTTATGGACAACGTCATTACATTGCCTATATAAACAAGTCTGCTTGCAAAATGAAGCACAAACATACACACTGCAATTTGCTAAGATTACCAACCATGCATACTCATACTCAAGCAAATTCATTTTATATTCTAAGCTATAAACCTGTGTAATTTATCACAGTTGTGATAAACTATTTTTGTTAGAAAAATAACAACACATATTGTTTAAATTATATTGTAAAATAGATCCTTGAGATTAACCGGATTCTGGTTGTACTCAAGAAGACTTTAACAGTTGTTAAAGTAGCTGTTGTAATCTTGTTGAGATTAGTGGATTAAGACCTCGTTGGAGAGAGGAGAAATCACCTTGACGGGTGGACTGGAGTAGTTTGAGATCAAACGAACCAGGATGAAAATACTGTGTCATTAAGCTGTTTTAGATCCAAGTTTTTCAATTCAATCCCCCCTTCTTGTGTTTTTCACATCTTCAATTGGCATCAGAGCGCCTGGTTCTGAGCTTAAACACTTAACCTTGTCAGTACAAGATCCAAACATCAGAAAAACACTATGGTGTGACCAAGCCAAATCATCAGCAATGACAACAATGAAGACAGGGATAGATTCAGTGGTAAACCTCTAGTTTTTTATGGAGAAAACTTTGACTACTGGAAAGACAGAATTGAGAGTTTCTTTCTGGCCCATGATGCTGATATATGGGACATGGTGACTGATGGATACACGCATCCTGTGGATGGGCGTGGTCAGAGGATAGATAGGAAAATGATGTCTGATCAGCAAAAGCGTGAATTCAGAAACCACCACAAGGCCAGAACAATTCTCCTCAGCGCCATCTCATATTCAAAATATGAGAAAATATCAAACAGAGAAACTGCCAAGAATATGTTTGACTCTCTGACAATGACGCATGAAGGCAACATTCAAGTCAAAGAAACCAAGGCCCTTGCGCTCATTCAGAAGTATGAGGCCTTCAAGATGGAAGATAGTGAATCAATAGAAACTATGTTTTCAAGATTTCAAATTCTTGTTGCTGGACTAAAAGTTCTTGACAAAGGGTATTCTACTGCTGATCACGTTAAGAAGATCATCAGAAGCTTTCCCAAACAGTGGAGGCTAATGGTCACATCACTTAAGCTATCCAAAGATCTCAACAAAATCTCTCTGGAGGAACTTGTTAGCTCCCTCAGAAGTCACGAGATAGATCTAGAAGAAAGACGAACCTCAAAAGCAAGGTAAGCCATTAGCTTTAAAATCTAACAGAAAATCTGACTCCAAAGTTTTGCAGGCTGTAGAAGAAACCTCTGATGGATCCTCACCAGAAGAAGATGAACTGTCTCTTCTCTCCAGAAGGGTGAACCAATTGTGGAAGCAGAAACAAAGGAAGTTCAGAAATCCCAGAAGATCAGAAAATTAGAATGAATCCTCCTCCAGATACAGAAGGTCAGAATCCTCCTCTGGACACAGAAGATCTGAAGGTTCTTTAGGATACAGAAAGCCAAACAACAAAGACATCATCTGCTATGAATGTAACGAGCAAGGGCACTACAAAAGTGACTGCCCAAAGCTTCATAAGGAAAAGCCCAAAAAGAAGTTTCTCAAGGAAAAGAAGAAAAGCCTCATGGCTACATGGGATGATTCTGACACATCTGAAGATGACTCAGAATCAGATGATGAAAGAGAAAACATAGCGCTCATGGAAAACGTATCAGAAGACAGTGAAGCTTCTGATTTAGACTCAGAATCAGACACTGAAGAGGTATTCCCTGACTTTACCATAAACTTTACTAAGGCTGAACTTGCTGAAAGCCTAAATGAAATTCTGGAAAGGTATCAGCAGATCAGAGTCAAATTCAGAAACCTGAAAAGGAATTTTGCTTCTGACTCTGATAAGACTGAGAGTCTCAGATTGGAGAATTCTGAGTTAAAAGAAAAAATTTCAAAATTAGAAAACTAGTTGCAAAACTCTCAGAAGGAAACAATCTCTTAAACTCCCAGCAATGCTGATGAGATCATCAAAGAGTATGATCACAACTTTCAGAAGTTTCTAGCTAAAAACATAGACAGAAGCAAGATGGCTTCAATGATCTATGGATTTAGCAGAAATGGCAGAAAAGGGATATGATATCAAGGTAAGGTACCTACACCAAAAATGCCATGGACTTAGTTATAAAACTCACACCACTTAATTCACATTTTATATATGGGCACACACATGACATAAAATACACAAGTAGTGATTATTCTGTCAAACCAAAATTCAATCAGAATTTTGGTAAAACTAACAAATCAGGACCCAAGAAAATGTGGGTACCTAAGGATAAAATCATACATGTGGCAGATATCTTTAGCAGCAAGGCTAAGACACCAATCATGGTACCTGGACTCTGGCTGCTCACGACACATGACGGGAAGAAGGCATATGTTCCAAAGCCTGGAACTTAAGCCTGGAAGCCACGTGGGCTTTGGAGGAAATCAGAGAGGAAAGATCATTGGCTCTGGAACAGTAGGTAATGGAAATCTTCCCTCTATAGGCAATGTTTTATTAGTTGATGGATTAATGCATAACCTGTTATCCATAAGTCAATTAAGCGATAATGGTTATGATATAATCTTCAATTAAAATTCATGCAAAGCTGTTAGTCAGAAAGATGGGACTATCCTATTTAATGGAAAGAGGAAAAACAACATTTATAAAATAAAACTTTCTGAACTAAAGAGTCAGAACATAAAATGTCTACTGTCTGTTAACAACGAGCAATGGATATGGCACAGAAGATTGGGACATGTTAGTATGAGAAGAATATCTCAGATTAACAAACTCAATATGATTAGAGGACTTCCTAACTTGAAGTTCAATTCAGATGCTCTGTGTGAAGCATGTCAGAAAGCCAAGTTTACAAAACCTGCTTTCAAATCCAAAAATGTTGTTTCCACCTCTAAGCCATTAGAACTTCTGCACTTTAACTTATTTGGACCAGTAAAAACTGCTTCAGTAAGTGGCAAGAAGTATGGGTTAGTAATCGTAGATGACTATAGCAGATGGACATGGGTAAAGTTCTTAAGACACAAGGACGAGTCACACTCTGTGTTTGTCACCTTCTGTAACCAAGTTCAGAATGAAAAGGATCTTAGAATTGTCAAAGTCAGAAGTGATCATGGTGGAGAATTTGAAAATAAAGATTTTGAATTATTCTTTAATGAAAAAGGCATTCTGCATGATATTTCTTGTCCTAGAACTCCCCAGCAAAATGGAGTTGTAGAGCGAAAGAACAAAACATTGCAAGAAATGGCCAGAACCATGATCAACGAGACTAACGTTGCTAAGATCTTCTGGGCAGAGGCAATAAACACAGCGTGTTACATTCAGAATAGAATCTCCATAAGACCTATTCTGGAAAAGACTCCATATGAATTGTGGAAGAACAGAAAGCCCAACATTTCTTATTTTCACCCATTTGGATGCACATGTTTTATTCTGAATACACAAAATTATTTGAACAAGTTTGACTCTAAAACACAAATGTGTATTATGTTAGGATACTCTGAACCCTCGAGAGGGTACAGAGTATACAATACAGAAACACAAATTGTTAAAGAGTCAATCAGTGTTAGGTTTGATGATAAGCTTGACTCTCAAAAGTCAAAGCAGAATGAATTCCTTGCAGGTATAGAAGTTGAACTCATAGGTACTAAAGACAACTCATCAGAGGCTCTCAACAGAAACACTCCCTCAATAGCAGAAAGAGTCACTACAAGCAATCCAGCACTTGTTATTGATCAACTCCAGAAAAGACTATCCAGAAGAAGCATTGATCACCCAGAAGATACAATATTGGCAAAGAAGGAAGATCCAATCAGAACAAGATCAACATTCAGAAACTCTGAAGAATCCCTCATGGGACTGGTTTCTCTGATTGAACCAACAACAATTGATGAAGCACTTCTGGACAATGACTGGATTCTGGCAATGCAAGAGGAACTAAATCAATTCACCAGAAATGAAGTTTGGGATCTGGTTCCCAAACCAAAAGGGTTCAACGTCATTGGTACAAAATGGGTGTTCAGAAACACACTGAACGAACAAGGTGAAGTCATCAGAAACAAAGCACGACTGGTAGCACAAGGTTATACTCAACAAGAGGTGATATACTATATAGAAACCTTTGCTCCAGTCGCCAGGTTAGAATCTATCAGACTTTTAATATAATTTACTGTTAATAAAGGCATCACTCTGTATCAGATGGATGTCAAAAGTGCATTCTTAAATGGATATATAGATGAAGAGGTATATGTGCACCAACCCCCTGGTTTTGAGAGTTCCAAAAATCCAGAATATGTTTTCAAACTAAAGAAGTCACTCTATGGTCTGAAACAAGCTCTCAAAGCTTGGTATGAAAAACTAAGTAACTTCCTGTTAGAAAAGGAATTCACTAGAGGGAAAGTGGACACAACCTTGTTCTGTAAGACAGTTAAGAATGACATGTTAGTTTGTCAGATTTATGTTCATGACATCATGTTTGGATATACTAAACCCTCTCTGGGAAGAGAGTTTGCTAAATGTATGCAGGCATAGTTTGAGATGAGCCTAATGGGGGAACTGTAATTCTTTCTGGGCATTCAGATAAATCAAACTCCAGAAGGAACTTACATTCATCAGAGCAAATATGTCAGAGAAATTCTGAAGAAATTTGATCTCTCAGAATGTAAGCCCTCAAGGATTCCAATGCATCCCACGTGCATTATGGAAAAAGAAGAGGTAATTAAAAAGGTAGAATAGAAGTTCTATAGAGGTATGATTGGTTCTCTTCTCTATCTGACGGCTTCGAGGCCTGACATTCTATTCAGTGTTTGAATTTGTGCTAAATTCCAATCAGATCCTAGAGAATCTCACTTAACAACAATTAAGTTAGTTTTTAAGTATCTGAAAGGTACTACTAATCTGGGTTTGTTTTATAGAATATCAAGTGATTACAGCCTAGTAGGATACTGTGATGCTGACTTTGCTGGAGACAGAGTGGAACGTAAAAGCACTTCTGGAAGCTTCCAATTTCTGGGAGAAAATATGATTTCATGGTCCAGCAAAAGGCAATCCACAATAGCGCTATCAACATCAGAAGTTGAATACATAGCAGCAGCATGATGTAGTACGCAAATGCTCTGGATGAAAAGTCAACTTGAGGACTTCAATATATTTGAGAGTAACATCCTTATCCTCTGTGACAATACTTATGCTATTTGTATCAGTAAAAATCCTATTTTGCATTCTAGAGCTAAGCATATAGAAATGAAACATCATTTTATTAGGGACTATATTCAGAAAGGAATTCTCAACTTAAAATTCATTGACACAGACCATCAATGGGCTGATATCTTTAGAAAACCTCTTTCTGAAGATAAGTTTAACTTCATTCTGAAACATCTCAGCATGAAGCTTTGCCCAGAATAAATTGTTTTATTTACATATCTTAACCTTCAGAATATTTATTTATTTTCTGTGAACTACTGATCAATTTGCCTTCAGAATTTTAGAAGTTCAGATTGTATCAGAATCTATCCATAAAGATCTGAGCATTTCGTTTCAAGGATAGAAGTGTGCTGTTCACGTAAGCAAACAGTTGTCATCCATTCATCAACTACCTTTTGAGGATGAACACGCATTCACTTTTCTGAAAGGTCAAAAGCGCTGATTGGGTGCATAGAGACACACGTCACGGGTAACCGTTCCAATATCTTTCTGAATCCCCTAAAATCAGCTGTCATTAATGCTTATAATCATGACTAATTGATTCTCTCTCTTACAATTTATGCTTTCACAAATCTATTTAAACTCAAGTTTCACTCTTTCACTTTTACTCTTTCAATACCTCTAATTGTTTTCAGTTCGTACTGTCAAAAACCCTTTCATTTTCTCTCAAATCTCTTGTGTGAACATGGCTTCTTCAAGCGTCCAAAACACCAATACTCAGGGAACTGCTTCTATGGAACAATACGAAGAACCCTACAGAACTCTACTCACGCCCATTAACAACCTGAAATTTCTTTCAGAACTGATTGTTGATTTTGAAAGTCTTCAAGAAAATGGCTTCAATCTCTCTGAAGAGGTCAATGCTCAAGGATGGAACATATATTTTGACCGTCTTCTAGGAACAACATTTCCAATTCTTATCAAAGAATTCTGGATTCATGCTTCATCCTAAAACCATCAAGTTACCTCGTATGTCATGTGGTAGAAGATTGTCATTACTGAAGACCTAATTTCAAGACTTATCGGTTACAATGGTGGAGGCGTCAGGTGTATAGACATGGCTGAAAGATGTTCTGATGTTGCTTCAATTGCAAGGGAAATATTCACTCTGGGTCTACCCTCTAGCAAGATTAGGGATCTGAAGGATCATCACAAAATATGGGCTAAGATAATTCTGGGATGCATCAACCACAGGAAGCCAACCAACTCTCCTAATTACATAAACATTGATCAGCAGTTTCTGATATACTTTATCTCCAAGAAGACTAAGGTAAATCTCGCTCACTTGCTATTTAATCATCTGAGGACCAGTGTAAAGGAGACAAGAGAAGATGAGCGTACCAAAAGGGACTGGATACCCCTAGGAAGACTCATATCAGATATTTTGACTGAGAATAGGCTGATAGAGCATCTGACTGAAGCACAAGAAATTAGCTCACTAGAAGCAACTGCTGGGAAGCCTCTGAATGCAAAGAATCTGAAAAAGATAAAAATTATTGAGAACATCAAGAAGGAACCCTATGTTACTTCTTTTGCAACCATCACTTCCAGAAGAATTCCTCTGGATGATTTTCCTATGTTCTCTGAGATTGACTCCAAGCCTGAGATAATTGTCAGATATATGGATGCATGTAAGGCAGATGGCACTGCACCAGGGTTAAATATCCAGGACATGCATCAGGCGGCTCCAGAAGTTGTTTTGAAGAAGACTAAGAAAAGAAAGGCAGCAGTAGAAGGATCATCCCAAAGGACTCCAAAAGTAGCTAAAAAGAAAGGTAATCCTTCTTCTGTTACTGTTTTAGCATCAATAACTATATCAACATCTGAACCCATAACTACCCAATCAGAACTTCCAACCCCACAAACTTTTGACGATTTTGACATAGGGTTTGACCCATCAGAAACTCTAAGTCTAAGAGAAACTCACTCCCTTCCTATCAATCCAAATCCTGAACCAACTCAACCAGAACTTGCCAAAGTTCTGTCAGATATTGACTCTTTTGACCAAGACATTTCAGTTCCCACACCACAAAATCCAAATCCTCAAAACCCTGATAATCCAAACTCCGAAACCACAACAGATGTTCCACAACCAAATATTCCACTACCTCTCTCTCCATAACAAAATATTCTTCATCCACCATCACCTCAACCTGAACAATCACAACCAGAAGTTCCAACTTCTGAGAACCAACCATCTGAGACCAATGAATCAGAACCTCACAATGTTTCATTCAATCAATCTGAAGAACCCACTTCAGATTCAGATACAATCCCTATTCTAGGAATCACTGAACCACTTGCCACCCGCATGCCTCTCACCACCCTGGACATTCCACAAATTCCTTCTTGGTTGGAATCCACACCACCAAATTCCCCAACCAGTCCAATCATAATACCCGACTCTCCCACTCCTTCACCCAAGAGCAATCCAACTGACAACGCAAGGCTGGTCGTTGATCTAACTGCATTGGAACGATTAGCTGCTATATCTCACAAAACTGCCATTCCTAAACCAAAACCAACTGAACCCACACCAGATGTTGGTACTATTTTGTTGATGTTTGAAACAGGAATACAAGAATGAATAACTTCCTTGAAGCACGCTAGTCTAGAGATGATTAATCTTGCTGCCTCTGATTATCTATGGACAAGTTTCAGAAACTGGCTAAGTTCTGAAACATTGAAGCTAAAAGAACAGAGCTATGAACAGGTTCAATGGAATTTCAGTGATATGCTAACGGTTTTTGAAGACCAAGTTCTGAGCCATCTGCTCAAGAAGGAGATTCTACCTCTGGATAATGCTTCATGGTCAAAACATCGTCTCTCAGATAAAGCTCAACCAGAATCAGAAGATCTCACTCTGACTGCTGCTCCAGAAGAGATGATCTCAGCAGAGGAAATGGTTCAAAATGATCAAGTTGCAGAATGCTCTGAGAAGCGTCCAGATACTGAAGATTCTCCAGCTCCTTCCTATGACAGGCAAACTCTGGAAGAATTGAAGAGAGCAAATGCTGTTATCCAGGAAAGGTTGAATAAGCAGGAGGACACAAACAAAGAAATCAAAAGCATTCTGAGAAAACAAGAGGAAACTAACACCCAGATCAAGGGCTTGCTGGAAGCTTTGTTCACACGCCTTCCTCCTCCCTCTTAGATTCTCTTCTATTTTAAAATCTGTTTATCTGTAACGTTTGTTTTACATTGCTTCTGTTCTGAACTACTTATCATTGCTTCTTATTTTTAATATAAATCAACTTTTTGCTCTGATTATTTTTCCTTTTTGATAACTGACAAAAAGGGGGAGAAAGTAAGATATTTTCAATAACGGTTTACTAAGGCAGAAGTCTCAAACATTCTGAACTACTTAACCTTTATCTTCTGAAAAGCTTGAACAGGTACAAAACTCGAATAAAAGACGCAGTTAAACTCTGATGCTCAAAGACTCAAGGAACTAAAGGGAAGTAATCAACTCAGGGGGAGTTTTTCTTCTTAATTCTAAACTTTTTGTTCTTTATTTCTTAATTGAAAAATCTGGTTTTTGTCATCATCAAAAAGGGGGAGATTGTTAGAACATAGTTTGATTCTACAACCCTTGGTTAGAGTTTTGATGATAACAAATACAAAGAATAAATAAATACAAAGAACAAATATGCTCCTTAAAAATATGTTCTATGTATGCAGAAGTTATGATCAGGCCAGCATCAGAAGATAAGCCATAAAGTATTACACGCTGAAGCAATCAGATTATACGCTGAAGATTGGTGACCAGAACCTGCGCTCAATTATAGTAAACTCTGATTCTGAACAAGAAAATATCAAACCAAGTCATTAATATTCTGAAGCGTCATCAGCAGTAAGGAGAAAAGACTTTGAAGCGTTACTGAACATTCAAGACAGAATTAATGCCAACGGCTTTCTTCAGACAGAATCTTCTCCAAAAGGAAAGTGTGTTAATGACATTAAACTTGCTTTATGGACAACGTTATTACATTGCCTATATAAACAAGTCTGCTTGCAAAATGAAGCATGGACGTACACACTGCAATTTGCTAAGATTACCAACCACGCATACTCATACTCAAGAAAATTCATTTTATATTCTAAGCTACAAACCTGTGTAATTTATCACAGTTGTGATAAACTGTTTTTGTTAGAAAAACAACAACACATATTGTTTAAATTATATTGTAAAAGAGATCCTTGAGATTAACCGGATTGTGGTTGTACTCAAGAAGACTTTAAAAGTTGTTAAAGTAGCTGTTGTAATCTTGTTGAGATTAGTGGATTAAGACCTCGTTGGAGAGAGGAGAAATCACCTTGACGGGTGGACTGGAGTAGTTTGAGATCAAACGAACCAGGATAAAAAATATTGTGTCATTAAGCTGTTTTAGATCCAAGTTTTTCAATTCAACCCCCCCTTCTTTTGTTTTTCATATCTTCAAACTTGTCTTGAGCCTCTAACTTGTTTGTTCTGATCACACATAACATCTATGCTCAGAGGTAACATGTTTAAAGCCTCTAGCCACCCTACAAGCCCTTGTACCATTGCAATGAAACAATGTTTGTCAAAGTTGCTTCAAAATCATGTCACATAACCATAACATGTGATTTCTTGATTCTGATTACTTAAAGTCCTACAACCTTTCCTTTATAAATAGAGAGGTTACTTGAAAGCCATATCACGAGTTGACAAGCCCTATAACCCTCTCAAATTCCCTTAAACTAGAATTTTCACAAAAATCTCTAAAACTTGTCATTTATGACTTTGAACACCAATCTTAAAACACACTCGTGCGTTTTCATTTTTAATCAATCACAAAGCTTCCATACCTCATATATAACTCACCCCCATCCCTGTTTCAGCACTGTAACTTCATCTTTATCATCCTCCATTTCCAAATGTTCAAACCCGCAACTTGACATCTCCAGCACGATTCAGGCACTTTCAGCATAAAGTAAGAGTTACATTAGCTTCCTATGAGTCCAATGAAGTTATCCAGATCATTGCCACACTTCCAGGGGTGCTCAAACTCCATACATGATTTCCAGTTTTGAGGTAAGTTTTCTCAAATTTGAATTCTGTCTACAAGCATCGTTAATGGTTACTTTGTAAGTTAAAAATGTAGACATCATTGCTCTGAAGCTAACCATGCCTTTGGTTTTCATTTATGTTGCCTGAGTGATATGAATTTTGAAGTTAAACTTTCTGAAAAAATTAGGTATCATTTGGTACCAAACAAAATTCGTGTTGATCTTTGATTTATAGCTTTAGTTATTTACATGGTTGAATTCTTGTTGAAAAATGGAGCAAGTTTCATGTTTACACTTTTGAAAATGGTTGAGAAATGAGCAAGTTCAGAAATTCAAAAATGTAACAATGGAGATGCTGGCACGAGGAAGAAGATGAAGTTATAAATAGGAATGTGTTGTACCCCAAAATTTTCCCTCTCATTTTATCAATATTTCCCCTCACAAGACTCTTTGAACTCAAGACCAAGCTAGGGTTTGCTCTGCCCAAGACATCTCCTTGCACTATTGACCTGAAATTAGGGTTTGAGTTTGCACAAGGTTTTTTGGACTTTCAATGCTCAATGTGACTTTCATACTTCATGTTGGACCTCTAAGATTTCTCATATCAAGTTTCAAGCCTTGAATCAAATTTTTGCCCAATCAATTGGACAGTTGACCTAGAAATCAGCTGTATTGGGGAAAAAGTCAATTGTGGCCAATTTACAGTCAAACCTCATAATTCTTGATCCAAATTAACATAAAAAACTCATATGAACCATTTGATCAAGTTTGGACCACAACTCCTCAAGAAATTTGATCAGATCACCAAAAGGGTAAAATGGTCATTTTTAGGGTTTTGACTGCAGAAGGGCAATTTCTGATTTTAACCTAGCCAATGGAAAATTGGGTTCAAGCATGGATTCAAGGACTCAATGGCATCATCTTGACCTAATCACAAGGTTCAAAAGATCTCAATTGCATTGGATTGACAAATGAATTTTCCAGTCAACTGATCAAAAATCAACTGTACACTGAAAAGTCAAACTTAGACTTTTTGGTCAAAATCAAGTGCCAAGGGTCATTTTTCATCAAGATGTGTCAAAACATGAAACTTGTTCACCAAGAAACCTAATTTTTAAAATTAGGGTTTAAAATGAAAATTTTTCATAACTTAGAAATTTTCTAAGTTATGAAAATTTCTTATTTTTTCCCAACTTTTCCCAACTTTTTCACCATGATGCAATTGGATTCAAAGAAAACTTCCAACATGAAAGTTGTAGTCCTACACAAAATATACAACTTTGATTCATAAAGTTTTCCCAAAAGATGCTTTTATCTCAAGTTATGATTTTTGGAACAAGGGTCCATGAAACTTTTAACTTAGTGAAATTTTGCCCTAGTTTAGGCAGGATTTTGACCTATCTTCATGGAACTTTTTCACATAGTTCCAATTGAAATCTCAAATTTCATTTCAAATATGGATTGTATAGCATGTTACAAGGTTTCCAAAATGTCAAAGAACTCTCCATAATCATTTATGGTTAGGGAGAATCGAAGGTTTGAATTTGGAAAAATATCACTTTGGTCCATGGCATTTTTCACTATGCTACAAGTTGCAAATTCTGCCCAACCTTGCTTATACTTGTTTACAGGTCCTTAAACCCTTCCACACTCAAAAATTGAATGCAAACACAGTGGATTAAGGCATTGTTCTGAGCTTTAGAAGTTTTCACATTGAATTAATCTAAAAATGGAAAAAAGGCAACATTGCCACTTTGATAAAGTTGGCTTTATGTCAAGTTGTTCCTCTTGAGCTGTGAACCCAATCCTTTGCAGCAAACCAAATCCATAAACTTAGGGAAAAGTATACCAACTATCAGCAAGCTTGGAGCTAGCAAGTACAACCCTTTGCACTGTCAACTCACACTTTTCTTCAAAAACCAAGTCAACTTGCAAAAAGCACATATCTTTGCAATCTGATAAAACCAAAGTTTGTAAACATTTCAAACAAGTTTTGCATATCACACTAAGCCATAAAAATTAGCTAGAAAGCTCTCAAACACCCTTGTACACAAAAATCACATTTTCTTGCAAAACAGGGCAGGCCCTGCAGAATCACTCCCATCTTCACATCCACTCGTGCGTTTTGCTTGCAACCAGTTCCAACACACTCCATACAACCTACCTAAACTATCCCAACCATTCCCAAGTCACTGTAACTCCATTTAAACACTTCACCATTTCTGAATTTTGAGTTTGCAGGTTAAGTTCTATAGAGAGATTCAAGCAAGTTCAAAGCTAGCTAAGCATTGGAAAAGCTCAAAGGAACTTCAAGCAAGCTCACAAACATCTCAGGCCTCACTGATAACCCCTGCATTGCCATACTCGAGCTTGACTGAAACAGGTAAAGTTCAAACTTCTATGTCTCTATTTAGGAAACATTAGGCTTAGGTTTGTGAATAAAAAATGTAGTACTCATTGCCCTTGAGCTGTACATATGCATAGAATTCATTTAAGTTAACTGAGCTGGGAGAATTTGAATGATGAACTTTCTGAAAAAACTAGGTTAGAAATTAGGGCCAGAGAAATTCGCTCTGGTCTTTGAGAGTTAGATTAAGTTTTTTACATGGTTAGAATCGTGTGATCATGCTCTATAACTTTCATGTTGCAAGTTTTTGTTTTCAAGCACAAATGCAGGATTTCCAAGTTTGAACATCAAGCGCACGTTTTTTTGTTTGATCAGAGGTTAGAGATGAAGTGAGTTGGGCTGGGCCTGGCTCTGGCTGACTATTTGCACCCTCCTTTGTGCTTTCTGCACCCCCTTGGCCCATTTAAATTATTTTTCCATATTTTTCATCTCTTTTTAGTTTATGACTTTTATTTATTTTTCTAAACATTGAAAATTACAAAAAAATATTTTCTTAAATTTTCACATTTTATTTTATTATTTTTATTATATTTTTGGACATAGAAATAATTATTAAATAATATACTTTTATTTTCTTAAAATAAAAACTTGTAAATATTATAAAAATATTATATATTTCTATTTTTATAATTTTTACACTTAAATAATAATTTCTCACACATTTTATTTTCAATATTTGTATATATTATTTTTATTTATTTTACTTTATTTTTTGTACATAAATGAATAAATGATATATATATATATATATATATATATATATATATATATATATATATATATATATATATATATATATATATATATATATATATATATATATATATATATATATATATATATATATATATATATATATATATATATATATATATATATATATATATATATATATATATATATATATATATATATATATATATATATATATATATATATATATATATATATATATATATATATATATATATATATATATATATATATATATATATATATATATATATATATATATATATATATATATATATATATATATATATATATATATATATATATATATATATATATTTCTTAAAAAAAATATTTCTTAAAAAACCAAATTAGAGTTTCCACCCCTTTAAAAAAAAGACCATTAATATTTTTTTAATATTTTTTAGGACATTAAATAATTTATTTTTACATACATGAAAATAACACAAAAAACCATTTTTGCATATTTATATTTAATTGCATATTTAAATAATTGCCCATTTATTTATTTGTACAAAATAATTCAATATGGTTGTAATAGTTGAATTAGGGTTTTATTTTCTTACAAATATCCCCTTATTCAAACTTGTATCCCCCTCCCCATATCAATGTTGTAATAGTTGTAGATTTACTTTTACGCACTTTATAGCTTTCAAATATGCCATGATAGAAAGAATAGGGTTTGTATGATAACCAAAATCAAAACAAATAGCTTGACCTAATACAAGACAAAAATGCATGAAAAATGACCACACAATGCACACAAGCACCCCTAGGGTTTCATCCACTTGTTGCCTTAAAAATGGCCATGGTATGCATACAAAGTATCTTGGCAAAACAAAACAAAATCAAAATAAAAGATCATAGTCCCTTGATGACGCTATCTTGGTTGCCTATAAAAAAATGATCTAGTCCCTCAAAAAACTTGCTAAGATACTTGGCAATATTGTCATACGATGACCCGCGCCCGTCCCGTTTAACATCCAAACACAAGGTTGTTTACCAAATACAATGGTAAAACAACAATGTCAAAGGGTTAAAAATGTGTAGGAAAGATATTTTAGTTAGGGTTGACAACTCCTAGTTACTTGATCAAATTTGCAAACATCCTTGCTGTTTTCAAAACACACAATTTCAAAACATTTCCCAAAAACAAACTTTCAAACATTGAATCATTTTAAAAGACAAACACCTTTGTAAAACATTCAAACAAGAATTGTTACAAAGGTTGCCTAGACAAGGCCTCTCTTTTCAAAAAAATTTCAAAACCACACACAAAGCACCATTTCAAACAATTGGAAAAGCAAAGCAAGTGATCTAAATAAGTAACTAAGAGCCGATGGAAAACCATGGATGAAAAGGGTGCTTGCACCTTCCCTTTTCATAATCTACCCCCCGAACCCAAGAAAACATCTCAAAGGTCTTTCCTGTGCTTTTTGACCTTTCCTTTGGATAAAATAAAAAGTCGGTGGCGACTCTTGCTAAACCGAAACATTTACGAACACAAACGCAAAACTTCAAGTCAGTTCTCCCACCGTACCACAGAACTGGCGTCTCTGCTGGGAAAAATATAAAAGTGGGGTTACCTTAGGGTTTAGATCACCTTTACATGCTTATCTTGTTTGCTTTAATTGCTTTACATTTGGTTCTATTGTTTGGGTTTGAAATCCTCTACCCGGATTTGGGAAACATTCATAGGTAAATAGCAATATATTGTGGAAACTGTGTGGGGTATACCGACATGGTTGAAGTAATAGTTATATTAGTGCGACATATTTGTGGGTACCGGTAGCCTTTGAGTTAATCAAAGAGAATACGGGGCCGCTGAGTTATGTCATATAGCACTAATGGACTTTTAGAACCTTTACTTGACCATCTTGGCCTTTTTAGGGGTAGGAGATGACCGGCTTTGGTGCAGTCCGAAGTTGGTAGATACTCGATACTACACTCATTGAGGGTTGTTTTCTTGGGATATTTCGGTCTCTAGTGAAGTGGCTA
The DNA here is from genome assembly GCA_948472305.1 of Vicia faba. Classification (NCBI taxonomy): domain Eukaryota; kingdom Viridiplantae; phylum Streptophyta; class Magnoliopsida; order Fabales; family Fabaceae; genus Vicia; species Vicia faba. The sequence goes on along the minus strand of OX451739.1, from coordinate 123,927,930 downwards.
AACTGAAACAATGAACATAGAAAATAATCCAGTGATATTGAGCTCCTTAGAACCCGGTTACTATTTATAGGACAGGTTGAGCCAACTAAACTTCAAGAGGGTACTTACCTATGAAATCCCATGCAAGCCTAAAACTAGGAACTTGTATGACTTGCTTGTACATATACTTGTGCATACATCATGAACATCATGAAACATCATATGCATCTACTAACCATTTCAAGGGTTTGGATCTTCATCTTTGTTCCTGTTTTGTAGGTTATGGAATCACTCCGCAGGAAAACAATCCAAGTCAACCTTGTGAGAATTCCTCCTCAACTCAAGGAGCTTGCTTCCAAGATTCCAGAGTATTCTCCATTCACTGAAAGACATGGTCGACTTCTCAACTTGGTCAACTCCAACATTGAAGAAGACATGGTGAAAGTTATCTTCCAGTTCTTTGACCCCCTACACCACTGCTTCACATTTCCTGATTACCAATTAGTGCCTACTTTGGAGGAATTTTCTCAACTCCTGAGGATTCCTATTCTCCATCAACTACCCTACAACGGTACGGAAAGAGATCCAAAGCCTGGAGATGTTGCTCAAGCCTTACACTTGCAACCATCTGATATCATAGGCCATTGGGAAACCAGAAGTGGTGTCAAGGGTTTCTTGGAAAAGTTTCTATTTGAGAAGGCACAAGACTGCTGGAATTCTCTAGATCTGCAAGCTTTTGAGGAGATTGTAGCACTCCTCATCTATGGGTTGGTCTTGTTCCCAAACCCTGACCATCTTATAGATGTGAATGCTGTCAAGATTTTCATATCTAGGAATTATGTGCCTACATTGCTTGGGGACATCCTACACTTATTTCACACACGAACAATGAGGAAAATAGGTGTTCTCATGTGTTGTACTCCTCTTCTAGAAAGGTGGTTTATTTCTCACCTTCCCCAGTCAGTCTTGAAGAATGAGCAAGGCTTGAGGTGGTCACAACGATTGATGACTCTTACATATTCAGATGTTCATTGGTGTTCTCGATCCAGAGAAAATGTTATCATCATTGATTATTATGGGGAATTCCCTAATGTCCCACTACTTGGCATTAGGGGAGGCATTACCTACAACCCCTGCTTGGCTCTGAGACAGTTTGGGTATGCCCGAAAGGATAGCCCACATGACATGCTGATTCCAGACTTGGTTTTTGACTTCGACAACGACGCTCAAGGACTTCGACAAAGGTTTATCCGAGCTTGGAGGATGCCCAACAAGGTGGACAGAAGACCTTGGGACACAAGAATTCCATCCCCCTTGAGCCCTACCTCAAGTGGGTACGAACCCGCGCCCAGAGTCTTATGATGCCTTACCCCTACATTCTCCCTGTGATCAAAGAGCCTGTTATGGAAGGAGAGGTTCCATACACCCTCCTACATCCTGACATGCCGACATCATTGGAAGATTTACAAAGGAGTTGGATACAGCTCAAGGGAGAACGTGATACGTTTGAAGCCCAATTCCATGCTAGTGAGAAGAAGGTTTTAGAACTTATTCGTCAACTTCACGAAGAGCAGACTCTCAACACCTACATCGCACCAAAAAGGATGCACAACGTCTTTTTACCTTAGAATTTTGTATTATTCTGTCCATGGGGCATTTATGTACTAACAAATTCTATCTTATTAATATGACGTGTGTTCCTTTTTGTTTACAACAAATTTGAATTTCTGAATCCTTGAATGCATTACATGAATACGTTTCATTCATCATATGCATAAGCAGGTCTTCACACCAGGTTTCCTTATCTCTCTGCTGTTTATTTCAGCAAGATGGATATAGAGCAGACGGTCAAAGATTTGCAAGCGCAGAATTCACAGTTCCAACAACTACTCATGACCTTGGCAAAGGGTCAGGAGGATCTTAAAGCTCTGTTAGAGAAGGAGAAGGAAAAAGAGAAAAAGAAAAAGAAGAGATTTGGTGTGGCTACTTTGGGTAGAAGATTTGAAGGTCAAGCTAGAAGGGTCCTAGAGTTCCCCTCAACATCTGATGAAGGGGTAGGAAAAGGAAAGGGAGCTGCAGTACCATCTGAGTCTGAGGAAGAAGAAGAAGAGGAGGAGGATGAAGACTATTCTGAACAGCAGTACCCTCCTGCAGATGACAAGTACAAGAATCTGGAAGAGCGTTTGGCAGCCATGGAGGTACAGAGGGTGCCTGGGCTGGATTTTGAAGATTTAGGTTTGGTATCTGGGATTGTCATTCCCCCCAAGTTTAAAGTTCCTCTGTTTTCTAAGTACGATGGGTTGTCTTGCCCAAAGATGCACATACGGTCTTACGTCAGAAAAGTTCAACCTCATTCTTCTGACAAGGACCTATGGGTCCACTTTTTTTAGGATAGTTTGTCGGGGACATAATTGGATTGGTCCTACCAGCTTGAGAGGTCTGATGTGCACAATTGGGAGGATTTGGTTGCTGCCTTCTACAGACAATATCAATATAACGCGGACTTAGCACCTACTCGTACTCAATTACAGAGTATGGGTATGGTCTCCAATGAAGGCTTTAAGGAGTATGCCCAGAAACAGAGAGGCCTGGCGGGGCGAGTGCAACCACCTCTATCGGAGAGGGAGATAGTTGATATGTTTTTGGGGACTCTGTCAGGTCCATTCTTTAATCACCTGATAGGAAGTTCGTCTGCAGGGTTCACCGAGTTAATTCTAACTGGTGAGAGAGTTGAAGCCGGAATCAAGAGTGGTAAAATCCAAAAAGATGCATCTGCTTCCGCTGTCGTCAAGAAGACCTTTCCAGCAAAGAAGGAAGTCTCAGTTGTCTACTCCCAAAGAGGTCAAGGAAGAGTTGAGCGCCGGCCAGCGGTAGGGGCCGTAATGATTCAGAAGTCTGCAGCTGATCATCCCAGAAACAATCAACCTAGAACCAACCAGCAAAGGGTAGAAAGGCCTGCACGACAATATACCCGGATAAACATGACTCCTGCTCAGGTTCTACCCCATATCTTGAATTAAACCTTACAACCTTGAGGGAAGCCCCTAAAAACCCTAACACTACGTCACCACACTACCATCCTAACGCCAAGTGTGCTTATCATTCAGACAGCCTGGGGCACGACACTAACAATTGTTAGGCCCTCAAGAATAAGATTCAGGATTTAATAGACGCTAAGGAAGTGGAATTTGACGCCCCTGAAAAGCCGAATGTGATCTCTGCTCTAATGCCAAAGCATGGCCACAATGTCCATGCTGTTGAAGAAGATCTGTATGTTGCTACTGTTGATGATCTGATGACTCTGTTACCGATAATCAAGCTAAATTTGTTGAAGGCTGGGATTTTCCCAGGATGTGAAAAAGATTTCTACCTTTGTTCATCTTTACCAACCGACTGTCTGTTGTTGAAGTTAGGCATCCAACGCCTAATGGATAATCAAGAAATCCTTTTTGATAAGACTCCTATTACACCGCCTCCTGTCAATGATGTTGCTATAATTACCATTTCCGCCAATCTTTCCAAGGTCTCCAAAATACCTGTTAAGATTACATCCGATCCGAAGATTGTACCTCTGAAGATAACCATGTCGGGGCCTATCCCGTACAAGTCCAACAAATCAATATCGTGGAACTATGGGGGAGAGATCTTCTACCACAGTATTAAGTAGATTGAATCAGTTGAAGAAAGTTCCGATGAAGAGACTCCTGACGTTGGAAATATTGCCGGAACGAGTAAAATTACCCGCAGCGGAAGAATTTTCTCTCTAGAGATTGCTCCTCCGAGGGAAGTCTTCAGACCCTTAATTGCTCATAAGGTTACTCCTGTACCGGTCAACATATCTGTGAGAACTCCAGTTATTGAAGAAATTGTGACTCCCGTGGTTGTACCCTCTGCTGTTTCTGCTAATAAAGGGAAGGGGATCCAAGAAGCGCCTGTCAGGACGAGGGCTCAGCCTTTAGTCATCCCCGAGACCACTCAAAAAGAAATGGAGGAGATTTTGAAAATAATTAAGAAAAGCGACTATGATGTTGTGGAAAAACTGGGGAAAACCCCCTTAAATATCTCTATGTTGGCCCTGTTGCTCTGTTCCGAAGCTTATGCCAAAGCTTTGATCGGATTCTTGAAGAATGCCCACGTTCCTCAGGAAACCTCCGTGGACCAGTTCCAGGAGTGTGTAGCTAGCCTAACAGCTGACAATGGTCTTGGATTCTCCGATGCCGATTTAACATCTAAGGGGAGAAAGCATAATGACGCTCTGCATGTCTCGGTGGAATGTAGAGGGACTACTCTAGCTCACGTTCTGGTTGATATTGGGTCGTCTTTAGATGTCTTGCCGAAGAAAGAGTTGGATAGATTGGATTGTGAAGGTTTGACCCTGAAGCCCAACAATATCATTGTCAGAGCCTTTGACGGTTCTAAAAGGATGGTCCACGGGGAGGTGGACATCCCGATTAAAGTAGGAACTGAAACTTTCAACTCTACATTTTATGTGATGGATATCCGTCCCTCCTACTCTTACTTGTTGGGAAGACTCTGGATCCATAATGTTGGGGACGTCACTTCTTCTTTGCACCAAATGCTCAATTACCCAGTCCGGGGAAAAATTATAACAGTTCATGGCGAGGAGGAGTACATGATAAGCCATCTAAATTCATCCCGCTATGTTGAATTGGATGGTGAATTCATCGAGACCCCCTTTCAGCACTTTGAAGAGGTTTCTCCTGAAGTTGCAGCAACCAAGACGGTGTCTTCTGTGCCCATCATTACCAAACCTGTGTCCCGGATGTCATCCCTTAAAGATGCGAAGGCTGTGATTGAAGAAGGAGGAAGCACAATATGGGGTCAGCTACCAGACTTTCCTTTCAAGACAGATAAATTCGGCTTGGGTTTCACTGCTTCTGCTCAAAAGGCTGTACGTCGCGCTCGGGCTGGGGGACCACCAGTGAACATCACCCATCATGGAGTTAATGCTTTGAAGGATGGTGAAGATGAGAGCAACTTTGAAGACTGGATTTTCCCGATTGTTAAAGGAGGACTAAACAACTGGGAGGTAAAGGACTTTGTTCCTATTACTTTCATAAATCAGTAATTTATCTTTCAAACATTTCTATTGGTCTCTAATAATTCTTAAACAATTCGTACACTTTTTGCCTTATGCCTTACCCGAGGCATACAAGTCCATTTGTAAGGGTTTGATTTTTCATCTTCATATGCCATTTTTAATGAATCATGGACGTTTTCACATATAAACTTTTGTGTTCATTTTCTTTATATTTACATTTTACTTGTTTAAAGGTGTCTATCCCTTACACACACCCACACTCATAAAATGCAGGTACCATTCCATTCTGGATTCCATGGGTAACAATTCTGCTATGGCCTTCAGTAACTCTAAAGATCTGGTCTACCATGCCAAGTACGAAGGTGATAAAGACTGTGAGGTGTCGGGAGAATTGGCTAGACTTCTACAATAGGAAGAAAGGGCTATTTTGCCCCATGAAGAGCTGTTAGAGACAATCAACTTGGGTACTGATGAAGACAGAAAAGAAGTCAGAGTGGGTGCCAACCTAGAGCCAAGTGTCAAAGAGCGCTTAACTCAGCTATTGAATGAATATGTTAAGATCTTCGCCTGGTCTTACAAAGACATGCCGGGATTCGACACAGATATTGTGGTTCACCGTCTCCCTACAAGAGAAGACTGTCCACCAATTAAGCAGAAGGTACGCCAGATGAGGCCCGACATGTCTGAAAAGATCAAAGCTGAAGTGATGAAGCAGTTCAATGATGGGTTTCTTGTTGTTACTTCCTATCCACAATGGGTTGCTAACATTGTGCCCGTGCCTAAGAAGGACGGAAAAGTCAGAATGTGCATGGATTTCAGAGACTTAAACAGGGCTAGCCCTAAAGATGACTTTCTACTTTCACACATTGACATCTTGGTTGACAATACAGCTCATCACAAGGTATTTTCTTTCATGGATGGATTCTCAGGGTACAACCAGATCAAAATGGCCCCTTAAGACATGGAGAAAACTACTTTTGTTACACAGTGGGGTACCTTATGCTATAAAGTGATGCCATTCAGACTGAAGAATGTCGGGGAAACCTATCAACGCGCCATGGTAGCTTTGTTTCATGATATGATACATCATGAGATTGAAGTCTATGTAGACGACATGATAGCCCGTTCACAAACGGAAGAAGAACACCTCACCCATCTGCAAAAGCTGTTTGTCAGGTTGAAAGAGTACAAGCTCAGACTGAACCCTAACAAGTGCACTTTCAGAGTCAGGTCCGGTAAACTCTTGGGATTCATCGTCAGCAACAAGGGCATCGAGGTTGATCCTGCCAAAGTCAAAGCCATACAAGAAATTCCTGCCCCTCACACTGTGAAGGAGGTCAGAGGTTTCTTGGGACGCCTAAACTACATTGCAAGGTTCATTTCTCACCTTACATCTACCTATAAGCCAATCTTCAAGCTGTTGAAGAAAGATCAGGTGGTAAAATGGAATGATGACTGTCAAGTTGCTTTCGATAAAATCAAGGAGTATTTGCTAGAACCTCCTATATTGATGCCTCCCGTCGAAGGAAGACCGCTAATCATATATATGACTGTTTTGGATAATTCAATGGGGTGCGTACTGGGCCAACATGACGAGTCTGGTCGAAAAGAGCATGCCATTTATTACCTTAGCAAAAAGTTTACCGACTGTGAGACACGCTACTCACTGCTCGAGAAAACTTGCTGCACTTTGGTATGGGCTGCTTGCCGGCTAAGGCAGTATATGTTGACTCATACCACTCTACTGATTTCTAAAATGGATTCGATCAAGTACATCTTCGAGAAGCCTGCTTTATCTGGAAGAATAGATAGATGGCAGATGATCCTGGCTGAGTATGATATCCAGTACATGACCCAAAAATCTATAAAGGGGAGTGTACTAGCTGACCATCTGGCTCATCAACCTGTCGAAGATTACCAATCCATGAAGTTTGACTTCCCCGATGAAGACATTATGACATTGGACAACATTGAAGATAACAGACCATATGACGGACCTGAACAAGGATCCCAATGGACCCTGTACTTTGATGGTGCTTCCAATGCACTTGGCAACGGAATCGGTGTTGTGCTCATCTCACCAGAAGGTTGCCATACGCCTTTCACCGCCAGACTTTGCTTTAACTGCACCAACCACATGGCCGAGTATGAAGCTTGTATCTTTGGTCTCAAGGCTGCAATAGACTTGGGAATCAAATCTTTGGTTGTGTTTGGAGACTCAACTTTGGTCATCAATCAGATCAAAGGAGAGTGGGATACTAAACATCCTAACCTCATCCCTTACAAAGAACATGTCCTGACATTGCTACCTCACTTCGATCAGATTACCTTCGAGCACTTTCCGCGAGAAGAAAATCAGCTAGCAGATGCTCTAGCTACAATGTCTTCCATGTTTAAACTTAACTGGGATAATGAGACTCCCCAAATCACCATCGAGCGAATGGACGAACCTGCACATTATCATGAAATTAATACCGAAGAAGTAGTGGACCGACCTTGGTTTCACAAAGTCAAAAGGTATCTCGAGGTGCAAGAATATCCTGAAGGAGCTTCAGTCAACGATAAAAAGTTCTTAAGGAGATTCTCATCTAAGTTCTTCCTAAGCAATGGTATCCTATACAAGCGCAATCATGATTGCATTCTGCTCTGTTGTGTGGACAAGGTTGATGCTGAGCAGATCATGGCTGAACTACACAATGGTACCTTCGGCACTCACTCAAGCGGACATATGATGGCTAAGAAGATTCTACGGGCAGGCTATTACTGGTCTACCATGGAAGCTGACTGTCATCAACATTCCTGTACTTGTCACAAATGCCAAACCTATGCTGACAAGGTACATATTCCTCCAGTTCCTCTCAATGTCCTAACAGCTCCTTGGCCATTCTCTATGTGGGGAATCGACATGATTGGAGAGATCAAGCCTACAACATCCAATGGACATTGTTTCATTCTGGTGGCCATTGATTACTTTACCAAATGGGTCGAAGCAACTTCCTTCGCATCCGTCACAAATAATGTGGTTGCCCGCTTCATCAAGCAGAACCTCATTTTCCGGTATGGTATCCTCGACAGGATCATCACGGACAACGGTACAAACCTGAACAACACTATGATCATCGCTTTGTGCGAGCAGTTCCAGATTCAACATCATAATTCATCTCCCTATCGGCCAAAGATGAACGGTGTTGTCGAAGCTGCGAACAAAAATATCAAGAAGATCATTCAAAAGGCGACAATCACCTACATGGACTGGCATGAGATGTTACTGTTTTCTCTGCATGGGTACCGTACCACGACACGTACATCAACTGGGGCAACTCCCTACTATTTGGTATACGTCATGGAAGTTGTTTTGCCTATCGAGGTTCAGATTCCCTCCTTGAGAATCATGAAGGATGCTGGTTTGAGTGAAGACGATTGGATTCAGACCCGGCTTGATCAACTTAACTTGATTGATGAAAAGCGACTTACTGCTATTTTCCATGGTCAGACGTATCAAAAACGGATGATCAAGGCTTTCAACAAGAAAGTTAAGCGCCAGTTATATCAAGTCGGTGATCTTGTAATCAAGCAGATTATCTTACCGCAAAGTGATCCCAGGGGCAAATGGACTCCTACTTACGAAGGAGAATTTATGATCAAAAACATCTTTTCTGGTGGGGCAATGATCCTGACCACCATGGACGGTGACAACCTGCCGCACCCTGCGAACGCAAACATAGTCAAAAGATACTACGCATAATTGACCCGACAAGTTTAAAACCCGAAAAGGCGACTTGGGAAAAAATGGGCATCCCGGTGAATCAAAAACCCGAAAGGGTGATTCAGGCAAAAATTAGGGATAAATAAAAAAAATCTGTACACCCGGCAAGTTGAAAACCCGAAAGGGCGACTTAGGAAAAAAAGGGTTTCCCGGTGGATCGAAAACCCGAAAGGGTGGTCCAGGCAAAATTTAGGGAATTAAAGCGTATGACTATGTCTCGTCGGATCACTTTAAGGACAATCTCTTCACAAACAAGCTCCTGGCTTCTGATCAACTCAATCATCTTCGAACGAAGCAACGAATGAACAAGATATTCAGAGTTATGAAGGCTATAGCAGAATGGGAACCCCATGGAATTGTTACACATAGCCATCTTTCTTTGTATAATTTTTTCTCAATTTTATGACAACATTCTCTTACTAGGATGTCTGTCTCCTTTGTACAAAATACTTACACAAAGTTAATACAAAGATACTTCAAAGTGCAGAAAACTATTTGCCTTTTCTTTCTTTTTACACTTATGTTTTATTTGAAAATGTCCAATGATTTATTAAATGAGCATATGCATTTGAATATAATCACATGTTTACAAATAAACGAAATGAGAAAGAATAATTACTGGTAGGTGGAAAGTATAGGAAGACGTCTTTAGGCTATTCCAGGAGAAATCCCCTGCAGCACATCATCTAAATCCCCCAGCGAAGCTAAAACCTTGAAATGCATATCCCCAGCGGAGTCAAATTTCAAAATTCCCATCAGAGTTAAGTTTTCAAACTCCTAACCCCCAGCGGAGTCAAATTTCAAAATTCCCATCAGAGTTAAGTTTTCAAACTCCTAACCCCCAGCGGAGCAAATTTTTGAAATACCGACCCTCAACGGAGATGAAACCTTCTTCCCCAACGGAGTCAAATTTCCATACACGATCAAATCAGCATATCATTAAGATCCCCAGCAGAGCTGAGACTATCAATCTACAGCAGAAACCATCCAGCCTCTCCAAGATTCCCCAACAAGTTGTCTTAAAGTCTGAGAACCAATCAGATAACAGTTAATTTTTGTCTTATCCCCAACCTAGGATAATTCCCCAGTAGATTTGCATACAACCCAAACTTCTGAACTCCCCAGCAGTAAGTTTTCCCCAGAGTCCTAAACTTACTCTCCAGCAGGATAGCTACTCTCTAGCAGTATAGCTACTCCCCACAGAGTTCTTACTCCCCAACAGAATGAAAATTCTCATTCTTGATTCCCCAGTGAAGTTGTCAGAGCCTTCTTTACTCTCAACATGAATTTGTCAGAATTTTTAATCCCTTAGAAGATCAAGGATTCTCATTCTCAGTTCCCCGCAGAAGCCATCAGAGTCTTCCTTATTCTCTAGCAGATTAAGGTTTTCTTTCATCTAATCCCCAGTGGAGATCACCATAAGTTTTCCCTATTCCCGAGCCGAGTAAGGGTTCCCTTTGTGTAATCTCCAACCATGATCATCAAAGTTCTCGGGATTCCCCAAGCAGGTTTCTCAAACAACACTTGGCATTTATTCTCACAACAGAATGTTTATCATACTCCAAAGACTTGAAGGATCCCTACATCCCCAGGAAAGTCGTGAAGGAATCTCACATCCCCACAAAAGTTGTCAAAGTTTTTGATAATCTCCGCGAGTTGTCAAAGAGCTTGAATCTCCAGCAGCGGTCAGTGATTTATCTTCCCCAGCAGCAGTCAAAGATTTTATTATCTCCAGCTATCAAGGATTTATTTTCCTCAGCAAGACAACTAATCAACTTACATGCACATACATTACATTCACATATCATAAACATGGATAAAACACATATATTGCATCATACATTTCATGCAACATAACTTTGTGTTTCAACTAACATTTTACCCTTTTCAGGATAAGATTAACAAGATATCAATATACAATCATGAAAATAGCTTAGAGACGCTCCAGACACAAATGCTATTCTATTTGCTTATTCAGATTCAAAGCTATGAAAACATCTTAGAGATGCTCCAGACACGGATTCTATTCTATCGCTTGTTCAGATGTAAAGCTCAAAAAACAACTTAGAGATGCTCCAGACACAGATGCTATTCTATCGCTTATTCAGATTCAAAGCTATGAAAACAACTTAGAGACACTCAAGACATGGATGCAATTCTATTTGCTTATTCAAAGTTCGGAAAACAACTTAGAGATGTTCCAGACACGGATGCTATTCTATTGCTTATTCAGATCCCTAGCCCAGAGATGCTCCCGACACGGATACCATTCTGGCGCTCGTTCTCCTGATTTTCAACAAACATTCTTAGATGGCATCTTTAAGCCCATCTCCAACAAGATTCACACTTCCAAATGGCATCTTTAAGCCCATTCTCTCAACCATATTTTGACGAGTGCAAATTTACGGGCACTCTAGTGTCCAATCCTCTTTTACCTTCGAGTCACGAAAGGCAGACTCGCCAATCTAACTCTTCAGGTTCAAGAAGATTGAACAGGGGCAGCTGTTGTACCCCAAAAATTTCCCTCTCATTTTATCAAGATTTCCCCTCACAAGACTCTTTGAACTCAAGACCAAGCTAGGGTTTGCTCTGCCCAAGACATCTCCTTGCACTATTGACCTGAAATTAGGGTTTGAGTTTGCACAAGGTTTTTTGGACTTTCAATGCTCAACGTGACTTTCATACTTCATGTTGGACCTCTAAGATTGCTCATATCAAGTTTCAAGCCTTGAATCAAATTTTTGCCCAGTCAATTGGACAGTTGACCTAGAAATCAACTATATTGGGGAAAAAGTCAATTATGGCCAATTTACAGTCAAACCTCATAATTCTTGATCCACATCAACATAAAAAACTCATATGAACCATTTGATCAAGTTTGGACCACAACTCCTTAAGAAATTTGATCAGATCACCAAAAGGGTAAAATGGTCATTTTTAGGGTTTTGACACAAAAGGGCAATTTCTGATTTTTAACCTAGCCAATGGCAAATTGGGTTCAATCATTGATTCAAGTACTCAATGGCATCATCTTGACCTAATCACAAGGTTCAAAAGATCTCAATTGCATTGGATTGACAAATGAATTTTCCAGTCAACTGATCAAAAATCAATTGTACACTGAAAAGTCAAACTTTGACTTTTTGGTCAAAATCAAGTGCCAAGGGTAATTTTTCATCAAGATGTGTCAAAACATGAAACTTGTTTACCAAGAAACCTAATTTTGAAAATTAGGGTTTAAAATGAAAAAATTTCATAACTTAGAAATTTTCTAAGTTATGAAAATTTCTTATTTTTTCCAACTTTTCCCAACTTTTTCACCATGATGAAATTGGATTCAAAGAAAACTTCCAACATGAAAGTTGTAGTAATCCACAAAATATACAACTTTAATTCACAAAGTTTTCCAAAAATATGCTTGTATCTCAAGTTATGATTTTTGGAACAAGGGTCCATGAAACTTTTAACTTAGTGAAATTTTGCCCTAGTTTAGGCAGGATTTTGACCTATCTTCATGGCAATTTTTCACATAGTTCCAATTGAAATATCAAATTGAATTTGAAATATGGATTATAGAGCATGTTAAAAGATTTCCAAAATGTCCAAGAACTCTCCAAAATCATTTATGGTTAGGGAGAATCGAAGTTTTGAATTTGGCAAAATATCACTTTGGTCCATGGCATTTTTCACTATGCTACAAGTTGCAAATTCTGCCCAACCTTGCTTGTACTTGTTTACAGGTCCTTAAAACCTTCCAAACTCAAAAATTGAATGCAAACACAATGGATTAAGTCATTGTTCTGAGCTTTATAAGTTTTCACATTGAATTAATCTAAAAATGGCAAAAAGGCAACGTTGCCACTTTGATAAAGTTGGCTTTATGTCAAGTTGTTCCTCTTGAGCTGTGAACCCAATCCTTTGCAGCAAACCAAATCCATAAACTTAGGGAAAAGTATACCAACTATAAGCAGGCTTGGAGCTAGCAAGTACAGCCCTTTGCATTATCAACTCACACTTTTCTTCAAAAACCAAGTCAACTTGCAAAAAGCACATATCTTTGCAATCTGATAAAACCAAAGTTTGTAAACATTTCAAACAAGTTTTGCATATCACACTAAGCCAGAAACACGAGCTAGCAACCTCTCAAACATCCTTGTACACAAAAACCACATTTTCTTGCAAAACAGGGCAGGCCCTACAAAATCACTCCCATCTTCACATCCACTCGTGCGTTTTGTTTGCAACCAATTCCAACACACTCCATACAACCTACCTAAACTATCCCAACCATTCCCAAGTCACTGTAACTCCATTTACACACTTCACCATTTCTGAATTTTGAGTTTGCAGGTTGAGTTCTATAGAGAGATTCAAGCAAGTTCAAAGCTAGCTAAGCATTGGGAAAGCTCAAAGGAACTTCAAGCAAGCTCACAAGCATCTCAGGCCTCACTGAAAACCCCTGCATTTCCATACTCGAGCTTGACTGAAACAGGTAAAGTTCAAACTTCTATGTCTCTATTTAGGAAACATTAAGCTTAGGTTTGTGAATAGAAAATGTAGTACTCATTGCCCTTGAGCTGTACATATGCATAGAATTCATTTAAGTTAACTGAGCTGGGAGAATTTGAATGATGAACTTTCTGAAAAAACTAGGTTAGAAATTAGGGCCAGAGAAATTCTCTTTGGTCTTTGAAAGTTAGATTAAGTTTCTTACATGGTTAGAATCGTGTGATCATGCTCTATAACTTTCATGTTTTGTTTTTAAGCACAAATGCAGGATTTCCAGGTTTGAACATCAAGCGCGCGTTTTTTTGTTTGATTAGAGGTTAGAGATGAAGTGAGTTGGGCTGGGCCTGACTCTGGCTGACTATTTGCACCCTCCTTTATGCTTTCTGCACCCCCTTGGCCCATTTAAATTATTTTTCCATATTTTTCATCTCTTTTTAGTTTCTGACTTTTATTTATTTTTCTAAACATTGAAAATTACAAAAAAAATATTTTCTTAAATTTTCACATTTTATTTTATTATTTTTATTATTTTTTTGGACATAGAAATAATTATTAAATAATATAATTATTTTCTTAAAATAAAAACTTGTAAATATTATAAAAATATTATATATTTCTTTTTTATTATTTTTACACTTAAATAATATTTTCTCACACATTTTATTTTTAACATTTGTATATATTATTTTTATTTATTTTATTTTATTATTTTGTACATAAATGAATAAATGATATAATTAATATATATATATATATATATATATATATATATATATATATATATATATATATATATATATATATATATATATATATATATATATATATATATATATATATATATATATATATATATATATATATATATATATATATATATATATATATATATATATATATATCTTAAAAAACCAAATTAGGGTTTCCACCCCTTTCAAAAAAAAAGACCATTAATATTTTTTAGGACATTAAATAATTTATTTTTACATACATGAAAATAATACAAAAAACCATTTTTGCATATTTATATTTAATTGCATATTTAAATAATTGCCCATTTATTTATTTGTACAAAATAATTCAATATGGTTGTAATAGTTGAATTAGGGTTTTATTTTCTTGCAAATATCCCCTTATTCAAACTTGTATCCCCCTCCCCATATCAATGTTGTAATAGTTGTAGATTTACTTTTACGCACTTTATAGCTTTCAAATATGTCATGATAGAAAGATTAGGGTTTGTATGATAACCAAAATCAAAACAAATAGCTTGACCTAATACAAGACAAAAATGCATGAAAAATGACCACACAATGCACACAAGCACCCCTAGGGTTTCATCCACTTGTTGCCTTAAAAATGGCCATGGTATGCATGCAAAGTATCTTGGCAAAACAAAACAAAATCAAAACAAAATATCATAGTCCCTCGATGACGCTATCTTGGTTGTCTATACAAAAATGATCTAGTCCCTCAAAAAACTTGCTAAGATACTTGGCAATATTGTTATCATGGTCATACGATGACCCGCGCCCGTCCCATTTAACATCCAAACACAAGGTTATTTACCAAATACAATGGTAAAACAACAATGTCAAAGGGTTAAAAATGTGTAGGAAAGATCTTTGAGTTAGGGTAGACAACTCCTAGTTACTTGATCAAATTTGCAAACATCCTTACTGTTTTCAAAACACACAATTTCAAAACATTTCCCAAAAACAAACTTTCAAACATTGAAACATTTTAAAAGACAAACACCTTTGTAAAACATGCAAACAAGAATTGTTACAAAGGTTTCCTAGACAAGGCCTCTCTTTTCAAAAAAATTTCAAAACCACACACAAAGCACCATTTCAAACAATTGGAAAAGCAAAACAAGTGATCTAAACAAGTAACTAAGAGCCGATGGAAAACCATGGATGAAAAGGGTGCTTGCACCTTCCCTTTTCATAATCTACCCCCCGAACCCAAGAAAACATCTCAAAGGTCTTTCCTGTGCTTTTTGACCTTTCCTTTGGATAAAATAAAAAGTCGGTGGCGACTCTTGCTAAACCGAAACATTTGCGAACACAAACGCAAAACTTCAAGTCAGTTCTCCCACCGTATCACAGAATGGGTTTATTTTAAATTTATTTCAACTTGTTCTATAAACGGATGAAACATCCACCCCAGTGGCAGAGGAAGTGCGCATAAGGAATTAGTGTATATGTACTTGGGTTTGAGCCCCAATGGTACCCTTTTGTTTTTCACTTATTTTATTATTTCAAATTATATGCATACAAGCCATGCACACCTATCACGAGCCTCACTTAACACCATTGGATCATCATACAATCAAATCAAGTGCATCAAGACATGTTCCCCATGGTACACCCAAAGAAGCCATCCACACTAAATCACAAAACAGGCATTGGACTTGTGTTCTGGGCCTAGATTATTTCTGATTCTCACCCCCCCTAAACTACTTTTTCAGCGCAGGCCCATATACATTTTTTTTATTTTATTTTCTGACTTAAACAAAAAAACATTACTTTGGCCCTTTTTTTTGCTAAATTTAACCTCCCAATTGCTTCTCAACACCCCAACCCATTTATTTTTATATCTTCATTATTTTTATTTATTTTATTCAAACCAAAAATAAAAAAAAACATATATTTTTCTTAAATAATTTAATTTAAGTATTTTTATTTTATTTTTGTTAAATTAAATTTTATTATTTCTTTTACATTATAAAACATTTTCTTAATTAATATTAACATTCAAATTACTTTCTAAACAAAATTATTTTAGACATAGGTTTATTTTATTCTTAATTTTAATTAACTTAGATTTTAGGTTTTGATTAAATAATTAATTAACTTCTTTTGTAATTAAAATCAATTAGTTTAATTAGGATTAATCTTTAAACCTTTCCATCAAAAACCATAAAAAACGATTTCTTCCTTCTTTACATTTTGTAAATTCTATTATTATTCATGTATATAGTTTGTAATAGATAATTAGGTTTTATTACTTTCTCCCCCTATTCACAAACTTGTACCCCCCATTCCCAAAGCGTTGTAATAGCGTAGGACATTTAAATTCCGTAATTTATCGCTTTCCTTATTTATTGTTAGTAATTAGGGTTTGCATGACAAGACTAAAACCAACATTAGAAAACCCTAATTAAAAGATAAAATAATTGAATCAAACACATTTTACACACATCCACCTCTAGGGTAACCCACACTTGTTGCCTCAGATATAAACAGTCATGTCCCTCAAACGTCGGATGTTTTAGCGAACACCTTCGATTAAAAGATCATAGTCCCTCTATGTTCTTCAATGTTGCCTTTGGTAAACGATCTTAGTCCCTTATGACAATTGCTAAAACATCTTACATGTTGCCTTCTATGACTGTATGATGATCCACGCCTACCCCTCACATCCAATGATATGGCTCCCTACCAACCAATGGTAAAGCAGCACTATCTAAAGGAGGAGGAAAAGAGTAAGACTTTTGAGTAGGTACATTGCTCGTAATTTCTTGCTCATAAACAAAACCATTTCCACACTTCACACTTTCAAAACATTTTTCAAACAAACATTTTGTATACATTCTCAACGATACGAGAATCATTACAAAATTGCCTTACATTGGCATCTTCAAAACATCTTTCCAAACACTCATTTTCAAACAAATATTTTCAAAACCAACACTTTGTATACATTCTCAACAATACGAGAATCATTGCAAAGTTTGCCGAACGAAGGCGTTTTCAAAACATTTTCAAACATTTTCAAATATACCCAAACACAAAGCATTTTCAAAGTGATCAAGCAATTAAGAGCCCGTAGATAAATACAGATGAAAAGGGTTCTAACACCTTCCCTTTTCATAACCTACCCCCCGAACTCAAGAAAATTCTAAAAAAGTATTTCCTGTTCTTTTCACCCTTTCCTATATTGGATAAAAGAAAAGTCGGTGTTGACTCTTGCTATCTGCAACATTTGCAATCAAACGCAAAACACCCAAGTCAGTTCTCCCACCGTATTACAGTTGGGTTTGATCTCAGGAGTTGTGATCCCTCACAAATTCAAGGTCCCTACTTTTACTAAATATGATGGTGTTTCTTGTCCTAAGCTTCACCTGAGGTCTTATGTCCAGAAGATCCAACCTCATATTACTGATAGGAAGTTATGGGTACACTTCTTTCAAGAGAGTTTGTCGGGGACACAATTAGAATGGTTCTATCAACTGGAAGGAACCAACATTCGTACTTGGGAAGACTTGGCTGTTGTCTTTTATAAACAATACCAATACAATGCTGATCTTGCACCAACCCGTGTGCAATTACAAAGTATGACTATGGGCTCTCACGAAGGATTTAAGGAATATCCCAGAAGTGGAGAGATCTGGATGGAAGAGTGCAACCTCATTTTTCTGATTGGGAGATGGTTGATATGTTCATGGGAACTCTAACACGACCTTTCTTTAATCATCTGATCATAAGCTTTTCATCTAGTTTCACCAAGCTGATATTAACTGGGGAACATGTTGAAAGCGAAATTAGAAGTGGGAAAATTCAAGTGGCTACGTCTTCGAGTATTATGAAGAAGATGTTCAACACAAAGATAGAAAGTAATGTTGTGTATGGCCAGTAGGTTCGTGCTAGAAGTGACCGCAACCAGTCTGTGGGAGTTGTGCTGATTTCTAATCCTGCGCCTGTGCAACAACAATAACAAGGCAACCAATGCAGGCAGGATGCACCCATGAAATAGTTCACAAAAATCAATATGCCATTGGCCCAAGAATTGTAACACATTTGGAAGGCATGGTTGATTACATTGAGAGATCCTCCTTAGAATCCCAACACTTCCTCTCCTCAGTACAATCCTAATGTAAGATGTGCCTATCGTTCCAATAGTCTCGAACATGACATAAATAACTGTTGGGCTTTGAAAAATAAGGTTCAAGACATGATAAATGCTAAAAATATGGAATTTGATCCTCCCGAGACCTCCAATGTGATCACTTCACCCATGCCTAATCATGACAAGGATATTAGTGTTATTAATGTTGTTGAAAATGCTGGTAGCGACTGCGACATAGACAGTTGGATCTTCCCTACTACCAGTAGTGGGTCAGTAGTTGGAAGACTGAAGACGTTATGCCAATCTCCTTTAGTCAGGAGTAAATGCTATTTTCTATTTACTTGCTTTCATGTTTTGGTTATGTAATTTTAAAAAATAACTTTAAGCCTTGTGCCTTACCCGGGGCACAATGGACCATTTGTTAGGGTTGTCATCATTCATCAACCTATTTTCATTTAATAAATCATTAGACATTTGCATTCAAATTGTATGCTCTTTGTTTTTCTTTTACTTTATTTACTTCCAAAATAGCTATGTATTCTTACACACACCCACACAACAAATTTCAGATCCACATCCACCCTGGATCCCATTGATAACAATTCGACCATTGCAAATTATGACTTCAAAAATCCGATCTACCAAGTCTAGGAAGAAGATGAGGAAGATTGTGAAGTACCTGGAGAACTTGCTAGACTGTTAATGCAAGAGGAAAGAACCATAAAACCGCATGAAGAGCCAGTCGAGGCTGTGAACTGAAAAGGACAAGAAAGAAGTCAAGATAGGCACCAACCTAGAAGACAATATCAAAAAGGGCTTAATTCATATGTTGCATGATTATGTTGAAATATTTTCTTGGTCGTACAAGGACATGCCAGGGCTTGACACTGATATTGTGGTTCACCATCTACCGATGAAGGAAGGTTTCCTCCCTATAAAGCAGAAGGTTCGTCGTATGCGTCCTAAAATGTATTAAAAGATCAAGGCTGGGGTTACGAAGCAATTCAATGCAAGGTTCTTAGCCGTTACATCATATCCACAATGGGTTGCAAATATGGTCCCGGTACCAAAGAAAGATGGCAAAATGTGTATGTGTGTAGACTATAGGGATCTGAACAGGGCAAGCCCCAAGGATGACTTT
Source organism: Vicia faba (assembly GCA_948472305.1). NCBI lineage: Eukaryota > Viridiplantae > Streptophyta > Magnoliopsida > Fabales > Fabaceae > Vicia > Vicia faba. Next base: position 123,908,619 of record OX451739.1, on the reverse strand, counting down.
CTGCTTCCACATATTGATGTTCTGGTTGAAACACCATTAAGCACAAAGTATTCTCCTTCATGGATGGTTTCTCAGGTTATAATCAGATCAAGATGGCACCTGAAGATATGGAGAAAACTAATTTCGTCACACGATGGGGCACTTAATGTTACAAGGTTATGCCTTTCGGTTTGAAGAACACCGACACAACATATCAACGTGCTATGGTAGCTATGTTCCATGACATGATTCATCACGAGATATAGGTTTACATCGACGACATGATCGCCAGGTCTCAAACTGAAGAAGAATATCTTGATCACCTACACAAGCTGTTTGAGAGACTGAAGAAGTACAAGCTGAGGTTGAATCCGAACCAGTTCACTTTTGGGGTAAGATCCGTTAAACTCCAAGGTTTCTTTGTCAGTGGTAAAGGTATTGAAGTTGATCTTGCCAAGGTCAAAGACATCCAAGAAATTCCAGCTCCCCATACTGAGAAGCAAGTCAGAGGTTTATTGGGACGACTAAATTATATTTCCAGATTTATTTCCCATCTGACCGCTACTTGTGAGCCAATTTTCAAGTTACTGAAGAAAGATCAAGTAGTAAAGTGGAACGACGACTGTTAGACAACTTTTTACAAAATCAAAGAGCACCTCTAAGAACCTCTGATTCTTATACCGCCGGTTGAAGGAAGACCTATGATCATGTACCTAACAGTGTTAGAGAACTCAATGGGGGTGTGTATTGGAGAAACATGACGAGTTTGGTCGAAAAGAGCATGCAATATATTACCTTAGAAAAAGTTTACCGACTGTGAAACAAGATACTCATTGCTCGAGAAAACTTGTTATGTTTTGGTATGGGCTTCTCATCGACTAAGACAATATATGTTAACTTATACCACCTTGTTGATCTCTAAGAGGGATCCAACAAAATATATATTCGAGAAACTCGCTCTCTCCGGAAGAATATCAAGATGGAAAATGGTCTTGACAGAAAATGACATTCAATACACCACTCAGAAAGCAATCAAAGGAAGTGTACTGGCATATCATTTGGCTCATCAAGCCGTAGATGACTATTAGTCTATGAATTTTGAATTCCTAGATGAGAATATTATGCTAATTACTGATTATAAAAAACCTGGACCATATGAAGGACACGAGCTGGGATCCCGATGGACTATGGTTTTTGACGGAGCTTCTAACACACTTGGGTAATGGAATTGGTGTTTTAATTGTCTCTCCCAAGGGTTTCAATACGCCCTTCACCTCCAGATTATGTTTTGACTGTACCAACAACATGGCAGAGTACGAAGTGGCATCATGGATATCAAGGCTGCTATTGATATAAGAATTAGGTTCTTGGATGTATATGGGGACTCAGCCCTAGTGATCAGTCATATTAAGGGAGAATGGGATATGAAACATCCAAATATCATTCCTTATCGGGAGCATGTATTGACATTGATTTCGTACTTCGAGGAAATCACTTTTGAGTATATTCCACGAGAAGAGAATCAATTGGCAGACGTATTGGCTACTATGTCATCCATGTTCAAAATCATATGGGACACCAAACTCCTCGAATTACTATTGAGAGACTAGATGAGCCTGCGTATTGCTACGAGGTTGATACCAATGGAGTAGAGGAAAAGCCTTGGTACCATGAAGTTATAAGATACCTCAAGACTCAAGAATATCCTGAAGGGGCATCTATCAATGACAAGAAATTTTTACGAAGGTTCTGTGCCAAGTTCTTTCTGAGTAACATAATTTTATACAAGCGCGACCATGATTCGACTTTTCTTTGTTGTGTAGACAAGAAGGAAGATGAGAATATTATGGAAGATATGCATGAAGGAGTCTTTGGTACTCATTCCAGTGGGAATACGCTGGCTAATAAGATTCTAAGAGAAGGTTATTATTGGACAACCATGGAATCTGATTGCTATCGTCATTCTAGAAGTTGCCACAAGTGCCAGATTTATGCTGACAAAGTACATGTGCCTCTGATCTCTCTAAATGTTTTGAATGCTCCTTGGCCATTTGCAATGTGGGGCATTTATATGATTGGAGAAATTAATCCTACTGCTTCTAATGGGCATCATTTCATCTTGGTCATTATTGATTATTTCATGAAGTGGGTTGAAGCAGCCTCATTCGCCTTCGTCACCAAGAATGTTGTGGCTCAGTTCATTAAGCATAACCTTATCTGTCGGTATGGCATCCCTGAAAGGATTATCATGGACAATGGTACCAATCTTAAAAATACTATGATCACAGAACTCTGCATGCAGTTCAAGATTAAGCACCATAAATCTTCTTTATATCTATCAAAGATGAATGACACAGTGGAAGCCGCCAATAAGAACACCAAGAAGATTATACAGAAGATGACGGTGATGTATAAAGATTTTCATGAAATGTTACCAACACTGCATAATTCTCCAACACTGCAAAATCCCCTGCATAATTCTCTTCTCCAACATGGTTTATTTCCCCAGCAGGGTTTATTTCCCCAACAAAGTCCTCTGATTGCTGTAAATACCCGACAAGATTCTCTTCTCCAGCAAAGTATAGTCAAGGTTGTTATTCTCAGAGAGTTGCTATAAAACCTGAAACTGGGCCATATATCATTTAACTTTGTCCTTCCCATAAGAGTTGGTATCCATATCGGAAACTCGGTCAGACAACACCTCAAAAGGTTATCCATCTCTTTTATCCCCAGTCAGGGTATATAAGAACTAAATTCTCCAGTAGAGCGACGAACAGCCAATGTTCCTGAACTCTTCTGTCCCCAAGCAGAAGTCAAACATTCCTAGCAGAATATCCTCAAAGCAGAAATCAGGGATCCCCATCAGAGACGTTCTAAATAAGATTGAAGATTCATATTCTTCACTCCCCAACAGCCAGGGATTTATTCTCCCCATCTAAGATGTTACACTAAGCTATTGATACACTTCAATAATATATGGCATCCATACATCATTTACAAATATCATAGCATGTGCATAAGAAACGCATATAACACACTCTCATTTACTTTAAGAGTGTTATCGTGCAATGCATTACATACATCACGACGTTGCATAGAACTAACTTTGTTTCTTTCAGGTTAGTTTATAAGAAGATGAATATCATCATCAATTTTCAAATAGGTTAGAGATTAATTCCCGAAACAAGACGAGACAACTATCTATAAGACCATGCGGTATGAATCCCCGAAACAGGATGGGTTTACCTACAAAAAGCAGGTCAAAGATTAATTCCCTAAATAATACGGGGAAATTAGCTGTATGACCAGGTCAATATTGATTCATTAAACAAGACGGGGCAACTATCAATACGGCCGATAAAAAGCAGGTCCTAGATTAATTCCCGAAACAAGACGGGACAACTACCTATATGATCAGGAAAAGATTAATTCCCGAAACAGGACGGGGAAACTATCTGTATAACCAGGCAAAGATTAATTCCCAAAACAGGATGAGGCAACTATCAACATGGCCAAGTGGTATGAATTCGAGAAACCGGATGGGTTTCCCAACAAAAACAGATTGTGGATCAATTCTCAAAATAGGATAGGGCGACTATCTACATGATGAGCATTTACCTCATACTAAATCTGACAAGCATTTCCCTCAGACTAAATCTGACAAGCAGCTACTTAGTCACTTTTCCCAGAGAGTCATCTTGGACAACATTCTTTAGATATAGTCAAGCGTAGACTTATTCAGACACTCCTATCAACAATCACTTTGATGGCATCTATAATCCCATCTCTAACGATATTCCGTCACCTCTATGAATGGAATCTTTAATCCCATTCAAGCAATATTATCAATGAATAGTGTTACCTCCTACACATGTGAGTGCAAATTTCTGAGCACTTAAGTGTTCAATCCTCTTCTACCCTCAAATCACGAATGACGGACATGCCAATCTAACTCTTCAGGTTTAAGAAGATTGAACAGGGGCAGCTGTTGCACCCCAAAATTTTCCCTCCCATTTTCTTCAAAATATCTCTTCATGCTCCTAGGGTTTTCATTTTCTCAAGGTTACTCAAGAATTCATCAGACAAATTCTCCTCATAAGCAATTGGCCTACAACTAGGGTTTCACTTTTCTCAAAGAATATTGGACTTTTAATGCCTCAAGTGGATTTCATGGTTTCTTATATGTCTCCAAGAATGCTCATACTAAGTTTCATACCTTGCATCAGAAGTTTGCTCAGTCAATTGCTCAAATGACTAAAAATCAACTGTATTGGACAAAAAGTCAACTATGCTCAACATAAAGTCAACCTTTAAGATTTTTGGTCAACATCAACATTTTTAAGTCATATTCATCATTTGACCAAGGGTTGATCAGGATTCATCAAGAAAACTCCCAAATCATCAAAAGTCAAAAGTTGTCAAATTAGGGTTTTCTTAAGGAGAAGTCAACTAAACTTTGACCAAGCATAACTTTCACATGCTTCATCAGATTTTTCTCAACCAATGCTCATTTTGAATGAAATTCAATTATCTACAACTTTGTCTCTTTAAACTCAAGCCCAAAAAATGCTTCATTTGAGAGATATGGGCCAATACATTATAGGTCGCTTCAAAAGTCAACAAAAAGACACTTTTTGGCAAGGCAACTTACATCAAGATAAAGTCTTAAAATGCAAAAAATATCAAAATATACTGTAAAGGATATCTTGGACTTTCCAAAAATTCCAAGATCACCTTCAAATGATGAAAATTGAGAGAGTTATGATTGGTCAAGTTGGGAAATTTTGAGCAAATGCATGAAACCAAAAGTGACCAAACATGGAATTTTGGGCTATTGGGCTTGTGATTCAAAGTCCAAACGTGTTTTGCAATCTATTGTGAACCTCATAACTCATTCATGCACCTCTTGGGTTTTTATTTTATTTATTTTTTATTTTTATTTATTTAAAATTCAAAATAAATGAAATAAAACAAGGCTTCTTACAAAAGGTCCAAGCCCACAAACATTTGACCTAATTCATGCTTCTATATTCTCATCATTTCAGACAAGCATTGACATGAACCCTTGGCAGCAAGATACCTTTCAAAATTTCCAAAAAAATCTCAAAACTAGGGTAACTCGAAACCCTAATTGCAGCCACCTCCAAACCATTCTATCCATTCCATTCACTTCCAGAAGAGCTATAGAGTAAGAATGGATCATCCTTGAAGATCTATAGCGCACGAGAACAACATACATACACTAACATTTTCCATCATTGCATGAATTTTTATATTTCTGTTTTCTTTGAGTTTTAACGTGTGCTAAGCCTGCTAGCTGTTTTTGAGGTACTAATATGCAGGAATAACCCATCGTGGGAGTCCCATGACAGCTGAATCATGAAATACCATGTTCTTGCTATTCCATGATATTTTCTTTATACCTCACAAACCAGCGTAAATCAGCCAAAAATAATGGTCTCATTGAACTCGCAGGGCTTGATTTAGAGGGGTAGGGTACCCTTGGATCACTAACCATGTTTATTTTGCAGGAATGAGAAAAAGAGCTATTAGAGAAGACGACTGGAGCTTGGTCTTCGGTGCTTCTCCGATCCAGTTAATTGGTTTTGTGTTATATTTATTTTGTTTCAATTATAATATCGGATATATCACTACCCCAATGGTAGAAGTGTGCGAGATAAAGCCTTACTATGTCAGGGCGTGGATTCGATCCCTGGTTTTGACATTTTCACATATTTTCTGATTTTTATAGATCACATGCAGTGCTCTTCATAGCATTAACCTTGCACCCTTTCCTTACAACCATATGATCATCATCAGCCAATATCAACGTCCCATATGCGCTCCCCCATGATGCACCTTCGATGATGCCACACACAGGATCTCAGGGGCCAATGTTTGGGCCTAGACCACTTTTACAATCTGCACCCCCCTATTTGCTATTTCAGGCCCAACTCTATTTCTTTTTTATTTACTCTTACTCATTTTTATTTATTTATACAACATAGTTAGTTTTTTTAGTTTTATTAATTAAAATTAATTAGACTCTTAGGGCTTTTTAATTTACTTTTTATAATAATTTAATTAATTAAATTTTACAATTAATTAAAATTAATTAGATTTAATAGGTTAATTAATTAGCATAAATTATTCTTTTTTTCCATAAAAATTGCCCAAAAAAAATTTCTTTTCCGTTTTCATTTAATTTTGCATTTTTAGATCGATTGTATAGGGTTTGCAAATGTAATAGCCTAGATATTATTTTCCGCTTTCTTTTTTCATTATTATGTAATTGTTTATAGGTTGTAATAGCTTATGAATTTTATTTTCCACTATACTATTATGTAACTATCCCAAAGCATTGTAATAGTTTAGGGTTTATGTTTCTGTCTTTACTTTCCGCACTTTACCACTTTTTATTATATTATGATTACTGCTTAGTAATTAGTATTTGCATGAAAAGATAAAAACCTGACAATAGAAAACCCTAATCTCAAAGATAAAATAACTGAAAAACAATACACTCGCACACCTACACTTCTAGGGTAACCTCCCTTGTTGCCTTCAGAATAAAAACAGGCATGTCCCTTGAAAGTGGGCATGCTTTAGCAAAGTCCCTTCAAATAAAGATCATAGTCCCTCGATGACCCTTTCGATGTTTCCTTTTGGTAAATGATCTAGTCCCTTACAAAATTGTTAAAGCGTCCTTACCAGTTACCTTCGATGACTGTACAATGACCCTCGCTTGTCCCTTTACATCCAATGATAGGGCTTGCTACTAACTAATGATATGGATAGCATTATATAAAGGAGGAGGAAAATTATAAGAACGACCTTGAGTAGGGTAGAACTCTTAATCGCTTGCTCACAAAGCTCTTTAAAACAAAACATTTCACACAAACACTTTCAAAGTATTTTCAAAACATTTTGTACGCATTCTCGAGGACATACACGAGAATCATTACAAAGTTTCGCCTTACATTGGCATTTCAAAATATTTTAAAATACACAACACAAATAAATTTTCAAAGTGAGCTAAGTGATTAAGATCTCGTAGATAACTACAGATGAAAAGGGTGCTAACACCTTCCCTTTTCATAATCTATCCCCCGAACTCAAAATCTTCAAGGTCTTTCATGTTCTTTTCACCCTTTCCTTATTGGATAAAAGAAAAGTCAGTGGCAACTCTTGCTATTCGCAACATTTGAGATAAAATGCAAAACAAGTCAGTTCTCCCATCGTATTACATGTTGCAAATATGGTTCCAGAACCCAAGAAGGACGGTAAGGTGCGTATGTGTACAGACTACAAGGATCTGAATAGGGCAAGCCCTAAAGATGAATTTCTGCTTTCGCATATTGATGTTCTGGTTGACAACACCGCTCAGCATAAAGTATTTTCCTTCATGGATGGTTTCTCTTGTTATAATCAAATCAAGATGGCACCTGAATACATGGAGAAGACTACTCTTGTCACACAGTGGGGAACTTTTTGCTACAAAGTTATGCCTTTTGGTTTGAAGAACGCTGGTGCAACATACCAGCATGCTATGGTAACTTTGTTCCATGATATGATCCATCATGAGATAGGGGTTTATGTTGATGACATTGTTGTACCCCAAAATTTGCCCTCCCATATTCTTCAAGATTTTCCAAGTCAAAGCTTCAAAATCTCCCCAAGGGTTGCACAGTTCAAGGGCCTCCTAACAGTCAAAAATTAGGGTTTTGGTTCTGACAAAGAAAATGAAGTTTCCAAGGGTCCAATCAAGTCCCACATGCCTATAAACAGGGTCAAGCATCCTCATACCAAGTTTCAAGACTTACAGCACAAAATTGCACAGTCAAAAACCCTAATTGCACTACAGTCAACTGTAGGGGCAAAATGGTCATTTGACAGTCAAAAGTTCAAATTTTTGATCAACATCTCATTTTGAAGCCAGGAACATCATTTGATCAAGGCTTGATCATGATTCTCAAAGTATGGCTCAAAAAGTCTCAAGATGCAAAAGTTTCCATATTTGGATAGTTGAAAAAGTCAACTGTAACTTGACCAAGGCATAACTTCCACATGGATTATCAGAAAAATTCCATCAAAAGCTCATTTTGAAGAGAAAGACATTTCCTACAACTCCTCTTCACACTTCAAGTCCAAGAAATGCTCTCACAAAAAGTTATCAATTTCAACATTATAGGTCATTTTCAAAAGTCAACAAAAAGGGACTTTAAGTCAAAGGCCATAACGTGAGATTGGTAAATCAAACTGACATGGGACCAAAGGCATTGGTTAGAGGACTTTCAGACCTTTCCAAAATGTCCAAGAACATGAGCAAAGCTTAAAAATTGAGCAAGATATGCCTTGTGGAAGTTGGGAAAATTTTGGGTATTTTGAAAAGTCAACATTGCTTCAAATGCCTTAAAATTGCTAATGGGCCATATTTTCTTCCAAGATTCATCATTCCAAGCATGTGCACGACCATTTGGCCCAAAGGGAAGTTATTCATCATTTTTATTTATTTATTTGAATTTTTAATTGCTAATAATTCATTTAATTAATTAAAATATGTGAAAAAATACCAAAGAAAACTTTTTAAATCTTTTTATGCATGGAATAACCTCAAGATTTCGTGCATGATCAGATAGGGAAAGAATCAAGTTGATTGGACATGATTGGAATCAAATATGCATGAAAAAGATTGGAAAATATATGCATGAAAATCAAATATCCATTCAATCAATGCAAAGGTTTTTTGGATCCAATTTTCAACCCTAATCGTTCATATACTTATACTCATGCAAACCCTAGTCCAAGGAACCTCTGAGCTGCGCCAGAAAACAAGAGAAAAGTTTGAGTTTTTGTCAAGAAATTCCAAAACTGAAAACTACATTCCAGTGCGATTCAAGGCCAAATAATCATTCCATTGTGTTCCTAAGGCTTCAAGGAACGTATCTGAATCAAAATCATTATCCCTAACGCCCAGAATTGGTATACAGAACTCGAGATTTTTCACATTTTATTCATATTCGTGTTTCAATTTTCAAGCATTCCCATTGCATTTTTTTGTGGATTCATACTAATTGATTGATTCTAAAGCTAACCACATGTTTTAATTAAGTTTTTAAGCATCGTACGCGATTTCACCATTGAAACATGCTAGGGTTCCTCAAGCTTCGAATTGGGTATTTTCATATACTGTAAAATTAAGACTTCTCAGTACCATGGTTAAATTCAGGACACTTGGACGAATCGAATGCAACAGTCGCGCCCAATTTATGAAGCAAGATGGCCTAATCGCTATTCTTGAAAAGGGCATATTTTGGGGGGGTTTAAAACCCCCGCTAATTCTTTTTATGTTTCAGGCAAAAACGCAAACGAGGAAGAAGAAGATTAGGTGGCGAGCGATGGTTGGATGATTTGAATCCAACGCGCGTTTTTTTTATTTTTCTATGTCACTGACCATGTTTCCCTTATATTGGTTATGTGATATTCTGCATACAACGCGCGTGAAGAGCTCCAGTGGCAAGGCATCAGTATGGTAACCTCTGGGACCTGGGTTCGAACCCCAGGTCCCCCTTTCTTATTCCATATTTTTCTTCTAACCACGTTCCTATGCAGCATGCCTCCAAACATCCACTGTATGCCCACAATCTCAGCTTGCCACGCATCCCATGATCCAAATCCAAAGGTCCAGAGCTGAAGAACATCCTAGGCCTCAGTCAACGCACCTGCACGCTTCCAGGAAAAGTCAAAAGGCCTTGAAACAATTGGGCCAGAATTGCTAGGAATATACCTCCAATTTGGGGACAGACCCCCCATGGTTTGCTCTTTTATTTTTTTTATATTTTTCTATTTTTATTTGTTTTAATTAATTTCCCTTTAATTCTTTAATTTAATTTATTTTCATAAAACATAAAAAATAGTAAAAAAATCAGAAAAGACAAAAATAAATATATTTGATCTAATATTTTTTGTAAATAAATAATATCATTTAATTTAGTTTTCAATCCTAGGGTTAATTTTAATATCTTTTCCAATAAACTTAAAATTTGTAGAATTAGGGTTTTAATCAATTTTTATCTTTTTCTTTTCTTTTCTCATTATTAATAATTAATTGTTTATTTTTGTAAATACTTGCAATTAATTAATTAGGTTTAATTTTAGGTTAAATTTTAATACTTTTCTTAATAAATAAAAATAACTAGAATTAGGGTTAATTAATATTTTAATTTCATTTAATCTTCTCATTAAAAATTCATAAATACAAAAAATCTCAAAAATCTTTTCTTTTTTTCCTTAATTTAATTAATTTGTTAATATAATTTAATTTCATTAAAAAAAGGGTCCAACGCCCTCGCTTTCAATTGTAATTCCAATTCGCGCATTTTATTTCCTTTCTTTTAAATATTAATGTAATTCTCCCAAAGCCATGTAACTCGAACATTTTATACTTCTCGCGCTTTATTTCTTTATTTTATGTCAAATCGGGTCCTGGATTTAATTTGGCGATGTGGACCCGCGCCTTTGTAATAGTTTAGGAACTTTTAATTTCCGCTCTTTTTAACTGTTAATAATTGCATGCAAGAATGAATGTTAAAATAAAAACAAAAGCGTAGATCACCCGTAACATGACAAGATAAAATATCTGAAAACGAGACACAAATCACACACCACCTCTAGGGTACGCCTCACTGTTGCCTTGCCTTCGAAAGGTGATCGTCGAGTAGAGGATGTCTTAGTAAGTCCTCATGATCCGGGAACCTGGCATGAGGGTAGCTTCTAAGGTATCTTCCTATTGCTCTGGTGATCACCATGTCCCGAACCTCGAATTGACCCGAATACCTCCAACGGTGGTGCTACCTACCTCTCAATGGTGGGATGGCACTACTTTAAAGGACATTTACACAGACGAATTCCTTAGGGTAGGTAGAGAACTCTAGATACTTGCTCTAATTTCAAAACAAATCAAAAAATACTTTTCACACTGACACCTTTTCAAAAAGCTTTCGAAAGCAATTTTTCAAACACTCTTGAGGACCGATACAAGAGTCGAGCTGAAATTTTCAAAGAGACTTTTTTAAAACCCACAATTGAAAAGCAAACAAACCATTTTGAAAACACAAGTGAGCAAGTATCTAAGAGCCCATGGATAACCATGGATAGAAAGGGTGCTAACACCTTCCCTTTCTATAATCTACCTCCTGAACTGAGAGAAATCTCTATAAGGAATTTTTCTGTGCTTTTGTCCTTTCCATTTGGAGAAAATAAAAGACGGTGGCGACTCTTGCTTACCGCGACATTTCGCGAACCTGCGTTAAACAGTCAGTTCCAGATCCACCGATCACAGAACTGGCGACTCTGCTGGGGAATTCTTATAAAGTGAGGTGTACCTTAGGACTAAGATCACTGTGTTTTCAATTGCTTTCTCTGCTTGCTTTAAATTGTGGGACTGTCTTGGGAGTTCTATAGATCCTAACTCGGATCTGGGGATACCTTCTTAGAAAGTGGCAACAAGGCTGTGAGGGAACTGTGCGGGGTATACCGACATGGTTGAAACAGTCTGCTACGTTGATGTGGCACTTTGGTGTGTACCGGTAACCCTTGAGTTCAGTCAAGGAGAGTACGGGGCCTCCGCGTGGTGTCGTGAAGCATCAACAGACCTTAGGAACCTTAATTGACCTATCTTGACCTCTTTAGGGTAGTGAGATAACTGACTTTGGTGCAGTCCGAGGTTGGTTGATACTCGATACTACACTCAATTGAGGGTTGCTTTCCTGGAATATTTCGGTCGCCAGTTCAGTGGCTAAATCGAAACGATGAACAATGAAAGCAATCCAGTGATATTGAGACCCTTAGAACCCGGTTACTTCTAATAGGACAGGTTGAGCCCGCCAACTTCAAGAGGGTAATACCCAGACCCCATGCTGGCCTAAACTCTAAGGGTTTCTCTTGTGTGACTTGTGTGCCTTCGTACTTGACTACTTGCATGCTTGTTATCCGACACATGAACTACTTGCAGGTTTTGTTTATAGTCCTTAATTGGGACTCATAACAGGGTTTACTAAGTTACTTGCAGGTTTTATTCATAGTCCTTAATGGGGACTCATAACAGGGTGTACTAAGTTTCTTGCATGTTTTGTTTGCAGTCCTTAATTGGGACTCGTAACAGGGTTACTTACATTACCCCATGCATAGCATACCATCATACCATTGCATACATCCTACATAAGGACTAATCCATTTCAAGGATCTCAAAGGTCTGTGATGCAGGTCACGATGAACCAACTGTCCAGCAAGGGGAAAAAGGGGATTTATTTTCCTCTAGACAAGGTTGTCAGAGGCTATGACCCACTTGATATGGTGAGCTTTGACTCTTGAAGAAGGTTCCCCTAGCCAAGGTTGTTTGGAAACCAAGACCAGACATGATGACTTAAGTCAGGGGCTATGACCCACTCGATATGGTGAGCCTTGACTCTTGAAGAAGGACTCTCAACAACATGAAGTGCCTTCCATCAAGCTACAAAATGCAAATTCTAACAATTTTTCTTGTCTACCCCGCGAGATCCTTGAAAACATTGCATGCATATCATACATATCATTGCACAACAGGTATCCTTGTTGCAGGTCACTTACCTTTCTCGTTGTTTATTTCAGTAATGGCTTCCCAACAAGATAACCAGGACCTTCTTGCTCAAGAGACTCGGTTCGGGGAAATCCTCCTGAATCTATCCAAGGGGCAGGAGCAGCTAAGGACACTTCTCATGGAGACTTTGGTCAGGAACAGCGCTGAGGACGAACGGCTGAAACACTTGCAAGCTGAAATGGATGCAATGAAAGCCCAAATGCTGGGGCAGGGGACTATCATTCAAGGCTTAGCTCAAAGACAAGATGAGCTCGGAGTTCTCATCAACCAACTGCTTCGGGGTAACCAATTGGGGCAAACATCCAAGGTTGAAGGGCCAGTCATCATTCAACCACCTTCGAGACAAGGAGATAAGGGGAGAGCTCCTCAAATGGCTCCAGTGTCACAAATTCAGCATCAACCTCACCAGCTTCAGCCAGACAAGCCCAGGAGGCAATTCACCCAGCTCAACATGTCGCTGTTTCAAGCTTTACAACGCCTGTTGAGGTTGAATCTGATCACATTAAGGGCTCATCCCCGGAACCCCAACACATCATCTCCTGTCTATGATCCCAATAAAAGGTGTGCCTACCACTCTGCCAGTCCAGGACATGATACAAATGAGTGTTGGGCTCTGAAGAACAAGATCCAGGACCTGATTGATGAAGGGGCATTGGAGTTCACACAAGATGGTCAGGCTGAATTTTTCTACCATCCCTCCAAGGCTCACCATTTGAAGTGACAAGCCCTGAGACTAGAAAACTTTTGTTCATTCGAATGTTCAAGTTGAAATTTTCTTTTGTTCAAACATTTACTCATGTTAAACGTTGTTATTTCATTAATGCATCGCATACGTCTGTCTTGAAGCAATATATTCGTATTCACTATACACAAATTATTTTCATATTTTTTCTGATGATCAACGCTCGATTAATAATTCTAAGCCTCTTGAGAGAGGATGACGAAAACGATACCACAATCTACAGTATGCTTTTGAACAGGCCCCGCTGATGAGGTACAGGCATTGTTTCAATCCCTAAACACTGGAGTTATAAGGAAGATAATCCCTCGTCAACCCCTCTGAGCCAAAGAAGTAGGAGTTTTTCTTTTCGAAAATTAAAACCCTTTATCATAACCTGGGGCAGGGTAGTTCTCTCAGTTGATCCAAGTGCATAACGAATGGCACCGAAGAGGTTCTTACAAAACAAAGAAAGACAGTGCTGGTTCCAAACAATCAATAAAGAAAGGCAGTCATTATCTTTCGAAATAAGAACCCATTAAGTCAAAACCTATGAAGGAGACTTACAAAACTAGGACATCCCGCTGACTGTAAATTCAAAAAGAAACAGTTCAGGCAAAAAAAACAGGGATAACAAAATCAAAAAGAAAGAGGTCCCACAAACCCTCGACAAAAGGAAATGACTGCCTATTCAGAATAAATCATCAATATCTGGACCATCACTGGTATATCAGGACAAAGACTCAAACAAGGTCTAACACGATCAACTGAGTTTAGGTTTGAAGAACATCACGAAGAGCGGGTGGGTACAAATAATTTGAGCCTTTATCCTTTGTTTCTTAAACCGGGAACCAAGCCACGTTATAACCCTCAAAAGTCCTAGCTGAAGCATGGGTTAGTTCGAAAGCATACTGTTACGAAAGGTATCCTGACTCCTTAAGACTTACGGTAAATACGGAGTTGACATCACGTTTTACAAACATTCACTTGTTTTATGAAAAAGAATGCATTTTCAAAATCTTCAAGACAGACATAAGCTTTGCATTTTTAACATAACTGTGTTTGCATATGACTATTTGTTTGAACAGCAGGGAAATTCGCACGACGAATATCGGATGAACAAAAGCACTCCCAAACAAGGGGCATGACATGATCATTGTCCGTCATCTGGGGCAGTTAAGTCAAGATTCAAGAGAATCTCTCAAAGGCCAAGTAGCCGGGGGCTAATCTCCGCCTGAGTCACTTGGGGAACTCCAACGACAAATCCTGCCTGATTAAACATCTTCTGGGGCATGACAAAACACTTCCAACAGGGGCACCTCCCTACATTCTGAGAACGAGGACATAGTCGAAAGAATACTGCGCATAATCAAAGACCCGCTAGGTTGACACACCTAGGCAAAAATAAGGGCTTCCCGGTGAACCAAAAGGGTTCGGGCAAAATGAAGGGATGAAATGAAAAATCTGTACACCCGGCAAGTCGAAAACCTGAAAAGGCGGCTAAGGCAAAAATGGGTATCCCGGTGGACTGAAAACCTGAAAGGGCGGTCCAGGCAAAAGTAGGGATCAAAGCGTACGACTATGTCCTGGCATCCCGTCACCTGCCTACTAGAAGAAGGTTTGTCCATCAAACAATTATCAGCACCTCACAGGTCCTCCTCTCCCACTTCAGAAACAGGGGCAATAAAGAGTTGTCTAAACAATCTAACTGTTCTATCCACTAAAGGTACCAAGGTAGGTTCAGCTAAAGAACATAACCAGATATCTTAATTCCCCAGAGAGTGAGCCAGCAAATCAGTGCACTCTCCCCAAGCTATTATCAAACTTAAGGAAGTTGGGTATCCTCCCGCAGATCTCAACATTCCCCAGCAGTAAATACATTCTTAACAAGCATCCCCGACAATCTTAGTCTAAAGATTGTTCCCCGGCGGTATATCAAACATTCAGTGGAGTCACTTCCCCGACACAGTTCAAAACTTCCCCCAGGAGAGTCCAATCCAGTTTCCCCAGGAAAAGTTGGAATTCATCTCTCCAAGCAGTAAGCTTATCCTCAGTAGATTCTGGAAGCTTATCCTCGCAGAGCACGAACGCGTCTCCCGGATCTATTCAAGAGTTATTTCCCTACCAGGATATAACTGGGTTATCCTCAGCTAAAAGCCACGGAAAGAGCGTCCTCGACGAAGTCTTCTTACCCCCAGCGAAGTCTATTAACACTTCCAACACAACAAGGGTATCCCCAGCAAGTTATCATCAACAACTCAGCAAAGTATCTCTCTCCCCACAGAGTATTGCTTCCCAGCAAGATCACTAGAGTACTTTTCTCCCCGCAGAGGAATCCATTCGCCAAGTTTAGTCCCCAACGGAGTTATCTTCTCCTACCGGTATTCTTGCAACTATCACCCCCAGTGGAAGCCAAAAATCTACTCTTCAACATCAGCCTAGGATATGACTTCCCGGCACCCGTCAAGGATTTACTTTCCTAGACGACAAACATATATTCATGAACATCGCACTTCCATACATTATAGCATGCATATACGCATCACATCTTACAAATCTCATTTATATTGAGAACATCATTGCTTGACCATATCATGCATTGCATGTGACTGACCTTTACCTTTCAGGAAAGATCCACTTAAGTTCTCAACTATATTTCAAGACCTAGACCGGTTCAGATAAATCGACCCTAAGATTTCTCTGTTTCTTATCCAGTCAAAGGCCTTCTCTGGTTCAGTCAGATCGACCCTAAGATCTCCCTGTTTCTTATCCAGTTGAAGATTTCAAGACCTAGACCGGTTCAGATAAATCGACCCTAAGATTTTTCTGTTTCTTATCCAGTCCAAGGCCTTCTCTGGTTCAGTCAGATCGACCCTAAGATCTCCCTGTTTCTTATCCAGTTGAAGATTTCAAGACCTAGACCGGTTCAGATAAATCGACCCTAAGATTTCTCTGTTTCTTATCCAGTCAAAGGCCTTCGCTGGTTCAGTC
Source organism: Vicia faba (assembly GCA_948472305.1). Taxonomy (NCBI): domain Eukaryota; kingdom Viridiplantae; phylum Streptophyta; class Magnoliopsida; order Fabales; family Fabaceae; genus Vicia; species Vicia faba. Next base: position 123,892,294 of record OX451739.1, on the reverse strand, counting down.
AGATCGACCCTAAGATCTCCCTGTTTCTTATCCAGTTGAAGATTTCAAGACCTAGACCGGTTCAGATAAATCGACCCTAAGATTTTTCTGTTTCTTATCCAGTCCAAGGCCTTCTCTGGTTCAGTCAGATCAACCCTAAGATCTCCCTGTTTCTTATCCAGTTGAAGATTTCAAGACCTAGACCGGTTCAGTTAAATCGACCCTAAGATTTCTCTGTTTCTTATCCAGTCAAAGGCCTTCTCTGGTTCAGTCAGATCGACCCTAAGATCTCCCTGTTTCTTATCCAGTTGAAGATTTCAAGACCTAGACCGGTTCAGTTAAATCGACCCTAAGATTTTTCTGTTTCTTATCCAGTCCAAGGCCTTCTCTAGTCCAGCTAAATCGACCCCTAACAGATTTTCCTGATGAAGACTCAGTAGAAGATATCCAAGATTCTCTCAATGATACTGTTGAGGTTGAAGTCTCCTATGGTTCTCTCCCCGTTACTGCGGAGGTAGTAATCGTCCCAAGATTCTCTAAGCATTACTGTGGAGGTTGAAGTCGCCTATGGTTCTCTCCCCGTTACTGCGGAGGTAGTAATCGTCCCAAGATTCTCTCAGCGTTACTGTCGAGATTGAAATCGTCCCCAGATTCTCTCAGCGTTACTGTTGAGGTTGAAGTCGTCCAAGATTCTCTCAGCGTTACTGTTGAGGTTGAAGTCGCCCAAGATTCTCTCAGCGTTACTGTTGAGGTTGAAGTCGCCCAAGATTCTCTCAGCGTTCCTGTTGAGGCAATAATCATCCAAGGTTCTCTCATCGTTCCTGTTGAGGTAGTAACCATCCCTGGTTCATTCATCACCTTTTGAAGCTCCAGATCCAGCTCCTGTAACCAGGCAGGACACATCTATACAAAGAATCTGAAGACCAGCTCCCTTAACGGGTCAGGTAATCATTTTCTTTTGCAGGTACGCAAGTTCTCGCTAAGGAATCTCTTACGCGATCGACGCCCAGATGGCATCTATAAGCCCATCCACCTTCCATCACCTCTTAGCATGGCATCTATAAGCCCATCATCCTATCCATCAATCTCCAAATGGCATCTATAAGCCCATTCCCCCCATCACACTACTATGTGAGCGCAAATTTCTGGGCACTCTAGTGTTCAATCATCTTCCACCTTCGGATTATGAAAGGCACGTCAGCCAATCTGCATCCTCAGGTCTAAGAAGATTGAACAGGGGCAACTGTTGTACCCCAAAATTTTCCCTCCCATATTCTTCAAGATTTTCCAAGTCAAAGCTTCAAAATCTCCCCAAGGGTTGCATAGTTCAAGGGCCTCCTAACAGTCAAAAATTAGGGTTTTGGTTATGACAAAGAAAATGAAGTTTCCAAGGGTCCAATCCAGTCCCACATGCCTATAAACAGGGTCAAGCATCCTCATACCAAGTTTCAAGACTTACAGCACAAAATTGCACAGTCAAAAACCCTAATTGCACTACAGTCAACTGTAGGGGCAAAATGGTCATTTGACAGTCAAAAGTTCAAATTTTTGATCAACATCTCATTTTGAAGCCAAAAACATAATTTGATCAAGGCTTGATCATGATTCTCAAAGTATGGCTCAAAAAGTCTCAAGATGCAAAAGTTTCCATATTTGGACAGTTGAAAAAGTCAACTGTAACTTGACCAAGGCATAACTTCCACATGGATTATCAGAAAAATTCCATCCAAAGCTCATTTTGAAGAGAATACATTTCCTACAACTCCTCTTCACACTTCAAGTCCAAGAAATTCTCTCATAAAAATTATCAATTTCAACATTATAGGTCATTTTCAAAAGTCAACAAAAAGGGACTTTAAGTCAAAGGCCATAACTTGAGATTGGTAAATCAAAATGACATGGGACCAAAGGCATTGGTTAGAGGACTTCAAGACCTTTCCAAAATGTCTAAGAACATGAGCAAAGCTTAAAAATGGAGCAAGATATGCCTTGTGGAAGTTGGGAAATTTTTGGGTATTTTGAAAAGTCAACATTGCTTCAAATGCCTTAAAATTGCTAATGGGCCATATTTTCTTCCAAGATTCATCATTCCAAGCATGTGCACGACCATTTGGCCCAAAGGGAAGTTATTCATCATTTTTATTTATTTATTTGAATTTTTAATTGCTAATAACTCATTTAATTAATTAAAATATGTGAAAAAATACCAAAGCAAACTTTTTAAATCTTTTTATGCATGGAATAACCTCAAGATTTCGTGCATGATCAGATAGGGAAAGAATCAAGTTGATTGGACATGATTGGAATCAAATATGCATGAAAAAGATTGGAAAATATATGCATGAAAATCAAATATCCATTCAATCAATGCAAAGGTTTTTTGGATCCAATTTTCAACCCTAATCGTTCATATACTTATACTCATGCAAACCCTAGTCCAAGGAACCTCTGAGCTGCGCCAGAAAACAAGAGAAAAGTTTGAGTTTTTGTCAAGAAATTCCAAAACTGAAAACTACATTCCAGTGCGATTCAAGGCCAAATAATCATTCCATTGTGTTCCTAAGGCTTCAAGGAACGTATCTGAATCAAAATCATTATCCCTAACGCCCAGAATTGGTATACAGAACTCGAGATTTTTCACATTTTATTCATATTCGTGTTTCAATTTTCAAGCATTCCCATTGCATTTTTTTTGTGGATTCATACTAATTGATTGATTCTAAAGCTAACCACATGTTTTAATTAAGTTTTTAAGCATCATACGCGATTTCACCATTGAAACATGCTAGGGTTCCTCAAGCTTCGAATTGGGTATTTTCATATACTGTAAAATTAAGACTTCTCAGTACCATGGTTAAATTCAGGACACTTGGACGAATCGAATGCAACAGTCGCGCCCAATTTATGAAGCAAGATGGCCTAATCGCTATTCTTGAAAAGGGCATATTTTGGGGGGGTTTAAAACCCCCGCTAATTCTTTTTATGTTTCAGGCAAAAACGCAAACGAGGAAGAAGAAGATTAGGTGGCGAGCGATGGTTGGATGATTTGAATCCAACGCGCGTTTTTTTTATTTTTCTATGTCACTGACCATGTTTCCCTTATATTGTTTATGTGCTATTCTACATACAACGCGCGTGAAGAGCTCCAGTGGCAAGGCATCAGTATGGTAACCTCTGGGACCTGGGTCCGAACCCCAGGTCCCCCTTTCTTATTCCATATTTTTCTTCTAACCACGTTCCTATGCAGCATGCCTCCAAACATCCACTGTATGCCCACAATCTCAGCTTGCCACGCATCCCATGATCCCAATCCAAAGGTCCAGAGCTGAAGAACATCCTAGGCCTCAGTCAACGCACCTGCACGCTTCCAGGAAAAGTCAAAAGGCCTTGAAACAATTGGGCCAGAATTGCTAGGAATATACCTCCAATTTGGGGACAGACCCCCCATGGTTTGCTCTTTTATTTTTTTATATTTTTCTATTTTTATTTGTTTTAATTAATTTCCCTTTAATTCTTTAATTTAATTTATTTTCATAAAACATAAAAAATAGTAAAAAAATCAGAAAAGACAAAAATAAATATATTTGATCTAATATTTTTTGTAAATAAATAATATCATTTAATTTAGTTTTCAATCCTAGGGTTAATTTTAATATCTTTTCCAATAAACTTAAAATTTGTAGAATTAGGGTTTTAATCAATTTTTATCTTTTTCTTTTCTTTTCTCATTATTAATAATTAATTGTTTATTTTTGTAAATACTTGCAATTAATTAATTAGGTTTAATTTTAGGTTAAATTTTAATACTTTTCTTAATAAATAAAAATAACTAGAATTAGGGTTAATTAATATTTTAATTTCATTTAATCTTCTCATTAAAAATTCATAAATACAAAAAATATCAAAAATCTTTTATTTTTTTCCTTAATTTAATTAATTTGTTAATATAATTTAATTTCATTAAAAAAAGGGTCCAACGCCCTCGCTTTCAATTGTAATTCCAATTCGCGCATTTTATTTCCTTTCTTTTAAATATTAATGTAATTCTCCCAAAGCCATGTAACTCGGACATTTTATACTTCTCGCGCTTTATTTCTTTATTTTATGTCAAATCGGGTCCTTGATTTAATTTGGCAATATGGACCCGCGCCTTTGTAATAGTTTAGGAACTTTTAATTTCCGCTCTTTTTAACTGTTAATAATTGCATGCAAGAATGAATGTTAAAATAAAAACAAAAGCGTAGATCACCCGTAACATGACAAGATAAAATATCTGAAAACGACACACAAATCACACACCACCTCTAGGGTACGCCTCACTGTTGCCTTGCCTTTGAAAGGTGATCGTCGAGTAGAGGATGTCTTAGTAAGTCCTCATGATCCGGGAACCTGGCATGAGGGTAGCTTCTAAGGTATCTTCCTATTGCTCTGGTGATCACCATGTCCCGAACCTCGAATTGACCCGAATACCTCCAACGGTGGTGCTACCTACCTCTCAATGGTGGGATGGCACTACTTTAAAGGACATTTACACAGACGAATTCCTTAGGGTAGGTAGAGAACTCTAGATACTTGCTCTAATTTCAAAACAAATCAAAAAATACTTTTCACACCGACACCTTTTCAAAAAGCTTTCGAAAGCAATTTTTCAAACACTCTTGAGGACCGATACAAGAGTCGAGCTGAAATTTTCAAAGAGACTTTTTTAAAACCCACAATTGAAAAGCAAACAAACCATTTTGAAAACACAAGTGAGCAAGTATCTAAGAGCCCATGGATAACCATGGATAGAAAGGGTGCTAACACCTTCCCTTTCTATAATCTACCTCCCGAACTGAGAGCAATCTCTATAAGGAATTTTTCTGTGCTTTTGTCCTTTCCATTTGGAGAAAATAAAAGACGGTGGCGACTCTTGCTTACCGCGACATTTCGCGAACCTGCGTTAAACAGTCAGTTCCAGATCCACCGATCACAGACATGATAGCCAGTTCTCAGGCTGAAGAAGAACATCTTGACCACCTGCACAAGCTTTCTGAGAGGTTGAAAATGTACAAGTTGAGGCTGAATCCAAATAAGTGCACCTTTGGGGTAAGATCCGGTAAACTCCTAGGTTTCATTGTTAGTGGTAAAGGTATTGAAGTTGATCCTGCCATTCAAGAAATTCCAGCTCCCTGTACTGAGAAGGAAGTTAGAGGTTTCTTGGGACGATTGAACTAAATTGCAAAATTTATTTCCCATTTGACCGCTACTTGTGAGCCAACCTTCAAGTTACTGAAGAAAGATCAAGTAGTGAAGTGGAATGACGACTGTCAGATAGCTTTTGACAAAATCAAGGAGTACCTCTAAGAACCTCCAATTTTTATACCACCAATTGAAGGAAGACCCATTATCATGTACTTAACGGTGTTAGAGAACTCAATGGGGGTGTTGTAGCGGTAGAAATGTTTAAGACTAAGCCATTGGATTGACTAGACTTATACATATCAAAATAAAAATCTCCACCGCGCTTTATTGTTTCCAAAGGAATGGGAAAAGAGCGAATAACCCAAAAAAGAGGGGGAATGATTCAAGGTAAGGGGGTTAGTTATGCCAAGTGAAGGTATTAGAACCCTAAACATCTACGGTACTCTACAGGAACCTCTTTGTAAAATCTGTATATTTTGGCTATAAAAATGTTGTATAAAAATAGATGGTGGAGGTGAGAAAAGAGATATATTTTTTTATGATTTTTTCACCCGCCGTAGTTGCAAACCTTTAGTGCCTACGTACCACCTTCCGTGCAATAGGGGATCAAGGTACACGTAGTTCCTCTTTAAAAATTTTAAAATAAAAGTGTGTTGGTTAATTTTATGAGATAAGACATCATTTTCACTGTCCATGTGGAAAACACACTTACTACCCACAATCATGAGAAAGGATAATTTGCATCATCTCAAAGTGGAAGATATTGGATTTTAAAATCAATAATGCCTCACTCAACACTCAAGTGGAAAATATCCCTCTTTACTATATATTGTGGAAGTATAGTTGTTTGCATCACTACGAGGATTGACAAGAGTCTAATCTTTTTTTGAGAAAACAAGTTTTAAAATAAAAGAGCCAAAGTGGAAAAATGGTTTGAAATGAGATTGATTGACTTTTAGTCTTCTCACAAAAAATGCCAAGGTATTATTAAGTTGATTGGAGTTTATTTATGAAAATGACTTGAAAATGCATGGACATGAGTCTAAGTTCATTATGAAAGTGGTTCAAGTTAAAAACAAGAAGAGTTTTAAAAAGGAGGAAGGATATTTTTGAAATTAAAGAAGATGGGAGAAGAAGAAGAGACTATCCTAAAGGCATAAGATAAAAGCTAGGGATAAGAACCATCTAACCGACAAAAAGCCAATACTTGACATTATGAGCCAAGATAGAATTCCCATTATTTTGATTGAAACCAAGCAAGCAAAGATATTAGACCTCTTGTGAGAACCAAACTTCATATGTATTAAGTGTTCATAAAAAATGGGCAGAGTAACGGCTGCATACGGGTGAATTCGAGATTACAAACAAAGAATGTAATCACAATAACTTGCACACAAAATAAACAAACAACCCGATGTCTTGAGGTAAACCTCAAGAGCTCCAGAAAAAATATAAATTAAGGTCACAAGGTCTCCAACATAGGCCAAGGTTTCTAATCCTAAGTCCAAGAAGTCCAATACTCCATAATGCCAAGGATAGTAACCAAATAGTCCAAGTACCATTAAATTTTTTAATGGTTTATGTTGATTATTAGGTGTCTTAGAAGAGAAAAGAAAAGTCTCAAGTGAGCAAAGATGAATATATCATGAAATGTAAATGCTAAAAGTAAATGGTGCATAAAGCATAAAAAATAAAAGGGCATAAAGTAAAAATAAAAGATAAACAAAATTATTAGTGATTAGTGGTTAGTTGGATGATCATCTTGAAACTTTCATTTGGAACTCATTAGAGGATTGGTAGAATCAAAGCCTCCACACAACAAGTTGCATTTTCTTTTTGTCAAGTATATCACCCATTTGGAATCCTCACAAGTGCCATTTAGTGATCAACGATGTTTAAGTGATCCGCGTCGACCAAAAGTGTTGTAGATCCCTTAGAGGATTGGTAGAACCAAAGCCTCCACACAATGAATCTCAAGGTTATTGGATCAAAGAGATCAAATTAACATACTTGGGCTTACAAACATAGGTTTGGGCCACGAATGATCATTTATTCGAATCAGGACAAAATTTAGTGCTATGTTAAGCAATCGTAAGTGGACTTATATAGAAGTCGCACCTATTTTGAGGCCGGCCAATTATGCACCATTTGTTTTGAGACATGATATAAAGATCATGCTCCAATAACACTTAGTGCAATAAGAAAGGGATGAGATGGAGAGGGGTGGGGAAGAATATACAAACCACATTTGAATTAAATTATAATCAAACTATTATTAAAATCATTCATCCCTTTTTGTGGAGTTAGACTCAACACCATGGATCCAATGAGGTTAATAAAGTCCATGATCAAAAAATTTAACCCAAGATTAACCAGAAAATAATCACAAAATAATATTGTATTTAATATATGTATTTAAAGGGTTTTAAAATGTTTTAAAATAGAAATAAGGGATAAAAATATCAATCATGTTCAAATTAATCAAGAAATAAAAAGTAAGACCATAGAAAAATCAGAAAAGGACTCAAATATTTTTATGAAAATTATGGTAATTTTTTAAAGTCAGAAACTATTTTTAAAATTAAAATAAATGAGTAAAATAAACCAAAAATGATAAAAAAAATAACAAAGTCAGAAACAAAAATAAAATGAGGTCACCAATATTTGTCACAATGTCATTGGATCATTCCATAATTTTTTTCAGAATTTAAAAATGTATAGAAGTATTTTTAAATATTTAAAATAATTCAAATAAAGTGAAAATTTATAAAAAAATACCAAAACACAAAATTAAATTGTGAAAAAATAAAAATCAGAAAGAAAATAATCAAGAATATTTTTCATAATTTTTTTCAGATTTTTTGGACTAAAAATGAATTTTCTATGATTTTTTTGAAATTTAAAATAATTAAATATAAAAATCAGAGAAGAAAATAAAAACCAAAAAGATGTGGACAAATGGATGAGAGTCAAAATGCGTTAGTAATCAGATCCAAGGGATCTGACACGCTATGCATATCATGGTCATTACTAAATATCACATCGGATCCAACATTTTAAAAATAAAACAACTTAAAATATGACGCGTTGGATGGAGTCTGACTCACAAAAGTAATCATATCCAAGGGTTCCTGAGACATGCGCATTGTAAGGCAAGCACATTGTATCCATTTCAAAAAAATAACGTGGCTTCATGTAATTGGTTGAAGAGGGACATGTCATCGTCTTCAACCTCCAGCCATCCCCAAATTGAATCTTCCATATTGTAAAATTAGTAAACCAGATCGGTACCATTAGATTCGTCTCTTCAAGACGATTCTAATGGTACCATCGCGCAAACTTTATATAAATTATGCAAGGCTGTGTTTTAAAAAAACCAGAAAAAATAACGAGCACGAAAATCTGGGATATCTTGCTCAATTCTTAATGAAATTGCAATCTATAAAGGGCACAATGATCAGAAGAACAAAAGGAGTGGGTTAGTATTTTATTAGAATAAATTTATCCAAGAAATTTACCTGAACAAAGTAGTGAGAAATTGCTCTGAAACTGAACTTCCACTTATCAATATTGGTCGCAATTCTTAAAAGTAATTGTATGGTTAGCTTCAGAGAAGTTCAATGAAGCTAATTGAATGGAGCTTTTGGTGTTTTAAGGTGAGAATGTAAGAAATCAGAATTTCAAATTCAGAGTTCGTGTGTGTGATACGGTGGCAGAACCGACTGTTAATACTGGTTTTCATTTTGTATTCGCAAATTTCGCGGTAAGCAAGAGTTGCCGTCGAATTTTATTTCATCCAATCATGGAAAAGGAAAAAGAATAGAAAAACCATTTTTCGAGATTTCTGAGTACGACGGGTAGATTATAGAAAGGGAAGGTGTTAGCACCCTTTCTATCCATGGTTTTCCATGGGCTCTTAGGTACTTGCTCATTTTAAAATTGCTTGTGTGTGCTTGTTTTGAAAATTTTTACTCCGTGATAACCCTTGTATCAGTCCTCAAGGGTGTGACGAAGTTGCTTTGAAAGTTTGTTTTGAAAGGTGTTGGTGTGAAAAGTTTTTGTTGAGCAAGTACTTAAGATTCTATCTACTCGAAAAAAGATTGTTCGTTCTTGTTTCCTTTAGACAGTGCTATCCTACTATTAAGGAGCAGGTAGCCCCGTCGTTGGAGTTTGTAAGGGACGTTCGAAAGGGACAACTACAGTCACCTAAGCAATTGGTTGGAAACTTTAGTAGTAACCATAAAGTCTTAAGATCTTCCCGAGGAAACATTTCCGAGGCAACATTTCCGAGGCAACATTTCCGAGGCAACATCTGAATGGGTCATTTTGATCTTTTAGACTGGAGGGAAACCACTAAAATCTCCTATGCTTAATGATTGTTTACCGAAGGCAACCGAAGTGAGGCAAACCCTATGAGTGAATATGTGCATGTGAATTTTTTCAGTTATTTAGTCTTTGCACATTTAGGTGATCTACTGTTTTAACTTTCAGATATTCTTGCCATACAATCCAATTAGCCATGCATCTAACAGTTAAATATTTGTAGGAATTTAAAATGCGAGAAAATAAACCTAGCTATTACAAGGCTTTGGCAGTTACATAATTATCTTGACTAAAATAAAAAATGCGGAAGTTTAAAAACCCTAATTATTATTACAATCCCGGAGCAGTTACAATAATAATAAAAAGAATTAATATGCGCGCAGCAAATTAAATGTGAGAAAAAAATTGAAAAAAACCTAAAAATCTAATTGAAAAAAAAATATTTAAGTTATTTTTGAGAAAAGACTTAATTAGGTTATGTACAATTAAAACCCTAATTCTAATCATTTTTAATTATAAAAAGAAATTGAAATTAACCTAATTTAAACTAAATTAAATAATTCAAGAAAATAAAATATTTTTTAAAAAATATTTTATGTATTTTTTGTGGTTTTTATTTGAGAAAAAAAACAATTTAATTACAAATTTAAAACCTAGTTTCTAATTAATTTTAATTTAAAAAACAATCAAATAAAATTAATTAACCTAATTTATTTTCAAAAATATTAATTTGAATGAATAAGACATAATTCTGTATTTTGTGATTTTTTTAGTTTAATAAAAAATAATTTTGGTGTTAATTAAAAAATAATAATTGAAGAAAATAATTAAAGAAATTTAAAAAAAATAGAAAGAATAGCAAATTGGGCTTGTGTTGAATGTCCCAGGGGGGGTGTGATTCTGAATTCCCCAAGCCCAAAAGCCATCCAAGCCCAGTCAGCGCCTGGTTCCATGTGGCGTTGACCTGGGGGTGTATCATGGCCTCTCATTGCTATGCGTTGGATCTGATACTATGCTTGATCAAGTGGCTAGATGTTGGTGACGTATGGTAGACATCTGGCCAGGTGACGCACAAGATCTGCAAATGGAAAAATTGAAAACAAATTTGTTGGGACCTGGGATCGAACCCAGGTCCTTATGTTTACCAACAATGCGTTCTTCCACTAGGCCAACTAGCTTATTTATTATTATGCTGAAAACAAAAATATAATATGGCAAAATAAATGATAAGTGGACAAACGCGCGAAATTTCAAATGGACAAATAGCTGACTGCCACGCCATTGTCTTCTCCAAGAATCCGTCGTTTTAGGCAAAGACCTATACCCACGGACAAACTTCCATGGCTAGAAACCTGTACAACTCAAAAAATCAGAAAACGCAACATAAATGGAATTGAAGACCAGGGTTCAACTGGTTATGATGTCACGATCATCATGGTATCTTGTTTGTGATCTAATGTTACCTGTAGCCAAAAACCCCAAAACACATGTGGAAACCCTAACAATGGCAAGTACAAATATAGGCTTCAAAAATGCAATTAAACTATTCAGTTAGCTTGCAAACATGATAAAGATCACAAATATGTCAATTAAATATGCTAACAATACAGGAATTGATGTAATCGATTTCAAAAAAAAAGAGCAAACCATGTGAGTGATGCGTGCGTTTTTGGGCGCGATAAGACTTGCAAATGATCCAGGTTACTTTAGAGATGCTCCAGGATGTGATTGGCAAGGTTGGAATGGCTTGAATTGACCTGTAACTTGAAATCCGATTCACAATATTCTTTGAAATTTTAGAGTTTGGCTCTTGCTTTTCCACGACTGCAACCCTTGTCTCATGCCTTGTACATGTTCCATATATATGTTAGAATGAATTAGGGTTATAAAATTGGCTTGAATCTTTGCAATTATGGAAGATTTAATTTGATTTCCATGCCATATGTAAACTTCCTATTTTGAGCCAAATCATCCCTTTCTTGTACCAATTATGCTTGATTCATTTTGGTCTTGATATCTCAGCATATTTTGATTGCCAACCTGTCCAAAAATAAAATCAAAACATATCTTTGCTATTATCCATCAATTATTTGATTTAATCCAATTTTTAATTAAAATAAAAAATCAAAATAAATTGAAAAATGAAGAAAATAATGTGTGGGTGAATATTTGGGCCGTGGACCATATTATAAGTGAGGTGAAAGCATAAAAAGTTAGGCCCATTTGGCAAAAAATGCATTTTTGAGCACATTAGACTTTTGGCAATTTTGCAAAAAAGGTCAACTTTGACAAGGCATATCTCCTCCAATTTTAACCCTAGAGAGGTGTTCTTGGACTTTTTAGAAAGCTTATGATGTCCACTAAGCAACAATTTTGGTATCATCTTAATTTATTCTTCCATGTTCATGCAAGAAGCTTTGGCCCAAAAGGTGTTTTTGTTGACTTTTCAAAAGGACCCATAATGTATAAATTCATATCTTTTTATGAGTGCATATTTTGAACTTGTGGGATGAATATGAGTTGTAGGGAATTTCATCCTCTTCAAAATTAGCCTTGGATGGAAAATTTATGATAAAGCATGTGGAAGTTATGCTTGGTCAAAGTTTTGTTGACTTTTCCTAAGAAACCCTAATTTAGCAACCTTTGGGTTTTGATGAATTTGATGCATTATTTGAAGAATCATGATCAACCCTTGATAAAATGATGGATATCAATTCAAAATGTTGATGTTGACCCAAAATATTGAAGTTTGACTGTATGTGGGCCACAATTGACTTTTGACCTAATATAGTCGATTCTCAAGCATCTGAGCAGTTGACTGAGCAAACTTCTTGTGCAAGGCATGAAACTTGACATGGAGGGTCTTGAGAACATATTATAACCATGGAGAGCATATGAGGTCTTTGAGGTCACCTATCTTGATAAAAATGGAAACCCTAATTTGAGACATACTGCCTTAGGAGAGAGTTTATCTGGTCAACTCTTGGGCAAACTTGAGCAAATTGAGGATCTCTAGGAGTATGTATTGAGTAAAACGAGAGGGAAAAATTTGGGGTACAACAGCTTCCCCTGTTCAATCTTCTTAAACCTGAGGATGTAGATTGGCTCGTCTGCCTTTCGTGATCTGAAGGTGAAAGATGATTGAACACTAGAGTGCCCAAAAGTCTGCACTCGCCTGAAGTGATACTTGATTTGTGATATCGAGAATGGGCTTATAGATGCCATTTGGAAGTTTCTAGAGAATTTTCAGAGATGGGCTTAAAGATGCCATCTAAGATGTGACAGAGTACCATCGGAAATGGGCTTAAAGATGCCATATAGAGGATGTTAATTTCCCGAGACATTCCTTCGATGGGAGTCCCTGCTCGTGTCGTTAAGGAGGAATCTGCTGAGGAACGTTGGTATCTGTCTTGGGAGAAATAGAATTTCAGGAGCTTCAGTCGTCCATTACTCTACTGGGGGAATAACTCCTTCTTGTGGAAGCGAAGGTGAACTGCGTATCTGGTCGGGGTACAGGTTGCATCGTGACTTACTGGAGAAATGCGAAACCAATCGTGTTTGATCAGGTCCAGGTCTTACAGTGTTGTGGACTGCTGTCTGGAGGTAAGAGAAAATAAACCAGGATGGTAAGGTTATGAGATGGAACCTGGGTCGTAGGGTTTCTTCGGAATGAAAGCCTGGATAGTAGGGCTGTGAGAAGGAACCTAGATAGTAGGGCTACTTCGAAATGAAAGCCTAGATAGTAGGGTTGTGAGAAGGAACTTGGATAGTAGGGTTACTTCGAAATGAAAGCCTGGATGGTAGGGCTGTGAGAAGGAACCTGGATAGTAGGGTTACTTCAAAATGAAATCCTGGATGGTAGGGCTGTGAGAAGGAATCTGGATAGTAGGGTTACTTCGATATGAAAGCATGGATAGTAGGGCTGTGAGAAGGAAACTGGATAGTAGGGTTACTTCGATATGAAAGCCTAGATAGTAGGGATGTGAGAAGGAACTTCGATAGTAGGGTTACTTCGAAATGAAAGCCTGGATGGTAGGGCTGTGAGAAGGAACCTGGATAGTAGGGTTACTTCGAAATGAAATCTTGTATGGTAGGGCTGTGAGAAGGAACCTGGATAGTAGGGTTACTTCGATATGAAAGCCTGGATAGCAGGGCTATGAGAAGGAACCTGGATAGTAGGGTTACTTCGGTATGAAATCCTGGATAGTAGGGCTTTGAGAAGGAACCTGGATAGTAGGGTTACTTCGAAATGAAAGCCTGGATAGTAGGGCTGTGAGAAGGAACCTGGATAGTAGGGTTGCTTCGAAATGAAATCCTGGATGGTAGGGCTGTGAGAAGGAACCTGGATAGTAGGGTTACTTCGAAACGAAAGCCTGGATGGTAGGACTATGAGAAGGAACCTGGGTCGTAGGGTTACTTCAAAATGATAATGTAGATTAGTTGACCCGTTTGGTTTTGGGAACTGAGTTTCCGTTAGTCGTCTGCAGATGTGACTTGCATAACTGCTGAATTTGTTAAAGATAATCGTCTTTTCTTGGAAAGATATCAGGGTTAGTTATATGCGATGCATGAAATGCAGGGTGAGATGATGTTCTCAAAATAAATGAGACTATACTGTATATGATATGTATGTGTATGTCATGATGTATGTTCATGAAATTCTATCAGGGTATGCTCGCATCTGGGAAAATAAATCCCTGACAGTTGATGGGGATTTGTAAACATTCTTTCGGGAAGTGATGCTGCTTGAGAATGAACTCTGTGGGGAATGAACTTAGAAAATTTATTCTTGTAGCTGAAGTGATGAACTCTCTCGGGGATTGAGCCTCTATATCTGGAGAAATAAACTCCGCTTGGGGGATGAAATTTACTGACTCGCCCGCGATCATGAACCTCAGCTGGGGCGGTTACGTCTTGTTTCGGGAAAGCAGATATCAATGCTTTCGAATAATTTTACTTTATGGGGAATGTATGTACCAATAATTATGTTCCCAAGCTGGCTCTATCCCGGTACCTGCTGGGCAGAGTAACTGTAGGGTTTGACACTTCTTGTTTTTGACCCTGTTTCTGGAATTAAGAGTAATTGTCTTTTGTTTCTTATGTAAATATTTACGAACAACAATCATTTTCAAATGCATATATAAAAAATAAATCATTGGACGTTCTTGCAAAATAAAACAGAAAACAAAAACAAACTCGAAGTGAAAATAATTTTGTATTGATTTTTGAAATCGACCTGTAATAGGCGTTTTTGTACAAAGAGGCAGACGTCCTAGTAAGAGAACGTCGCCGAAAAATAGAAATTATACAATTTGTGTATAAGAAAAACAAAACATCTATGTGAAAAAACCCCATTGGGTTCCAACTCTGCTATTTCCTTTATATCTTCAAGCGTCTCATCACTTTGCTTCTTGGCTGAAAATTGATCAGATTGATTAGTGTCGTCCGAGCTTGATAGTCGATACCGAAGTCTGGTCTCAAGATGATCGAATGAGACATAGTGATATTCTTCAATGCCTAACTTTTGCCTGGACCGCCCTTTCAGGTTTTCGGTCCACCGGGATACCCTTTTTTGCCCAAGCCGCCCTTTCGGGTTTTCGACTTGCCGGGTGTACAGATTTTTTTCATTTTCATCCCTTACTTTTGCCCAAACCCTTTTGGTTCGTTGGGAAGCCCTTATTTTTGACTAGGCCAGTCGACCTAGCGGGTATTTGATTTAGGCGTAGTATCTTTTCACTATGTCTGCATTGACAGGGTGAGAAAGGTCATAACCATCCATGGTGGTTAGAATCATAGCTCCTCCTGAGAAAATGTTCTTAACTACAAATGGCCCTTCGTACGTGGGGGTCCATTTTCCCCTGGGATCACCTTGCGGAAGTATGATGCGTTTGATCACTAGATCCCCAACTTGACATTCTTGGCATCTGACTTTCTTGTTAAAAGCCTTGATCATTCGCTTTTGATACGTTTGACCATGGCAGATAGCAGTAAGTCTCTTTTCATTGATTAAATTTAACTGATCAAGTCGGGTTCGGATCCAGTCGTCTTTGTTCAAACCCGCATCCTTCATAATCCTGAGAGAAGGTATTTGGACTTCGATGGGTAGGACTGCCTCCATGCCATATACCAGAGAATATAGAGATGCCCCTGTAGACGTCCGCACTGAGGTACGGTACCCATGAAGAGAAAATGGTAACATCTCATGCAAGTCTTTATATGTCACCGTCATCTTCTGTACAATCTTCTTGATGTTCTTGTTAGCTGCTTCAACAGTGCCATTCATCTTCGGTCAGTTGGGGGAAGAATTATGGTGCTGTATCTTGAACTGTTTACAGAGCTCGGTGATCATTATGTTGTTGACATTCATGCCATTGTCAGTAATAATTCTCTCTGGTACACCATATCGACAGATCAGATTGTGTCGGATAAACCGCACCACGACATTCTTGGTAACTGTATCAAAGGAAGTTGCCTCAACCCACTTCGTGAAGTAATCAATGGATACTAGGATAAAGCGATGTCCGTTGGAAGCAGTGGGCCTGATTTATACGATCATGTCGAGTCCCCACATTGCAAAGGGCCACAGAGCTATCAAGAGGTTTAAGGTGACCGGAGGCACATGCACCTTATCAGCATAGATTTGGCACTTATGACAAGTTCGAGAGTGCTGATAGAAATCGGGTTCCATAGTGGACCAGTAGTATCCTGCCCATAGGATCTTCTTAGTCATGGTATGTCCACTAGAATGGGTTCCAAAGGTTCCTTCATGTAGATTTGTCATGATCCTCTCTGCTTCGCTCTTGTCTACACACCGTAGTAGTGTGGAGTCATGGTTGTGTTTATAGAGGATTCCATTACTGAGGAAGAACTTTGCAGCGAACCTCCTCAGAAACTTCTTATCATTGACAGATGCCCCTTCGGGATACTCTTGAGCCTCGAGACACCTTTTGACTTCGTGAAACCAGGGTTTGTTTGCCACTTCTTCGATATCAATCTCGTAGTAGTGTGCTGGTTCATCCAACCTCTCAATGGTGATTCAGGGAGCTTCATTGTCCCACCTAACCTTGAACATAGAAGACATAGTAGCTAGCACATCCGCTAACTGGTTCTCCTCTCGTGGGAAATGTTCAAAGGTTATCTCCTCAAAGTGTGGGAGCAATGTCAGTACATACTCTCTGTAAGGAATGAGATTTGGGTGCTTTGTATCCCACTCGCCTTTGATCTGACTTATCACCAGAGAGGAATCCCCAAATACACTCAAGAACTTGATCCTTAGGTCGATAGCATCTTGAAGGCCCATGATGCATGCTTCATACTCCGCCATGTTGTTGGTGCAGTTGAAACATAATCGGGCAGTGGACGGAGTATGACAGCCCTCGAGAGATATGATTATAGCTCCAATGCCGTTACCTAGTGCGTTTGAGGCTCCATCAAAATACATAGACCATCGGGATCCCTCCTCAGGTCCTTCATCCGGTCCAGGTTCTTCGTAGTCAGTCACTAACATGATATTCTCATCCAGGAACTCGAAATTCATGGACTGGTAGTCATCCATAGCCTGGTGAGCCAAATGATCAGCCAATACACTCCCCTTTATTACTTTTTGGGTTTTATATTGTATGTCGTATTCAGTTAAGGTCATTTGCCACCTTGCTATCCTTCCGGAGAGAGCGGGCTTCTTGAAAATATACTTGATCGGATCCACCTTCGATATTAACAAGGTAGTGTGAGTCAGCATATACCGTCTCAGTCGGCGAGCAGCCCATGCCAAAGCGCAACAAGTTTTCTCGAGAAATGAGTATCGTATCTCACAGTCGGTAAACTTTTTTCTAAGGTAGTATATTGCGTGCTCTTTTCGACCAGACTCGTCATGCTGCCCCAACACACACCCCATTGAATTGTCCAGCACTGTCAAGTACAATATCAAAGGTCTTCCTTCAACTGGAGGCATCATAATTGGTGGTTCTTGAAGGTATTCCTTGATTCTTTCAAAAGCGGTTTGGCATTCATCATTCCACTTTACCACTTGATCTTTCTTCAGAAGCTTGAAGATTGGCTCACAAGTAGCAGTTAGATGTGAAATGAATCGGGCAATGTAATTTAGGTGTCCCAAGAAACCTCTAACTTCCTTCTCTGTACGGGGAGCCGGAATCTCTTGTATGGCTTTTACCTTTGCAGGGTCTACCTGAATACCTTTGTCACTGACGATGAATCCTAGAAGCTTACCAGACCTTACCCCGAAGGGGAACTTATTCGGATTTAACCTCAGCTTGCATGTCTTCAACCTATCAAACAGCTTTTGTAGATGATCAAGATGTCCTTCTTCAGTTTGAGACCTGGCTATCATGTCATCAACATAAACTTCAATCTCATGGTGAATCATATCGTGGAACAAAGCGACCATGGCGCGCTGATAAGTTTCCCCAACATTCTTCAACCTAAAAGGCATCACCTTATAGCAGAAGGTGCCCCACTGTGTAACGAAGGTTGTCTTCTCCATATCTTCAGGAGCCATCTTGATCTGGTTGTAGCCAGAGAAACCATGCATGAAGGAGAGGATTTTGTGTTTCACGGTGTTGTCGACCAGAACATCAATGTGAGGAAGTGGGAAGTCATCCTTGGGGCTTGCCCTGTTCAGATCTCTGTACCTTACCATCCTTCTTAGGTACCGGAACGACGTTGGCAACTGACTGTGGATATGAAGTGACAGCTAAGAATCCCACGTCAAACTGTTTCATGACCTCTTCCTTGATCTTCTCTGACATTTCAGGGCGCATACGACGGACCTTCTGTTTAACCGGAGGACAATCTTCTTTAGTCGGCAGGCGATGTACCACGATATTAGTGTCCAAACCAGGCACGTCTTCATAGGACCAAGAGAAAATCTCAACATAGTCGTGAAACATCTGTATCCACCTCTGTTTAATGCTAAGCTCCAGATTTACATCTATTTTAACCTCTTTTCTGTCTTCCTTAGTACCCAAATTCACTGTCTCAACCGGCTCTTCATGAGGCTGTATGGCCCTTTCTTCCTGTTGTAGTAGTCTAGTAAGTTCTCTAGGCACCTCATAATCATCCTCACCTTCATCCTCGGCTTGGTTGATCGGATTTTTGAAGTCATAACTGGCAATAGCAGAGTTGTTATCAGTGGGATCCAAAGTGGATATGGATCTGCATTATAATACGTGAGTGTGTGTAAGAGAATAATTGTTTTGATAAGGTGAAAACGGAAAAGAAAAACAGAGAGCGCAAAATTTGTATGCAAGAAACGTCCAATGATTTATTAATGATATATGAAATGAAAAATAATAGCCCTCACAAGCAAAGCCGATGTGCCTCGGGCAAGGCACAAGGCCGTAAAGTTTTAAATTGTTTATTATAAATCTCAAAACAAGTAAGTCAATTACTGCGGAATAAAGGAAACTAGTATAAAGTCCCTAGCTGTCCAATTACTCGGTACACCGTTGGTAGTTGGGTAGATCCAGTTGTCGATGTCTGAGTCCTCATCACTGTCTTCAATGGCATTAATCCCACGATTACTGATGTGCAGGGGAGGTCTTCCATCCCGAGCGTGTAGAACATCCCTTTGACCCCTTGTAGTAAAGCCCAAACCAAATTTGTCCGTTTTGTGAGTGAAATTAGGGAGCTGACCCCAATTGGCACACCCACCTTCTTCAACCACGGCCCTGGCGTCCTTGAGGGAAGCCATCTTCAGAGGAGGTTTGCTGTTGGTAGTAGTTTCAGTCGATGCCAAGATCTGAGGGACCTCTTCGAAGTTTTGACAAGGAGTTTCTATAAATTCCCCGTCCATCTCTATGTACCGGAAGGAATTGAGGTGGCTCACCATATACTCCTCTTCACCCCGCACAGTGACAATCTTCCCTTTCACCAGGTACTTCAGCATTTGGTGGAGTGTGGAAGTAACTGCCCTAGCCTCGTGGATCCAAGGACGACCCAACAAACAAGAATATGACAGCCTGATATCCATCACATAGAAGGTGGACCCAAAAGTCTGAGAACTCACTTTGACAGAGATGTCCACCTCCCCGTGCACCATTCTCTTTGATCTGTCAAAAGCCCTTACCACAATGTTACTAGGCTTTAGAGTCAAACCCTCACAATCCAACCGGTCCAACACCTTCTTCGGCAGAACATTCAGCGAAGATCCAGTATCTACCAACACATGAGCCATAGTGGTGCCCCTACATTCAATAGAGACATGCAGAGCACCATTATGCTTCCTCCCCTTTGGTGTCAAGTCCGCATATGAAAAGCCCAACCCATTATCAGCAGTCTGGCTGGCCACACAATCTTTAAATTTATCAGCTGAAGTCTCTTGCGGCACATGTGCAATATTGAGGAATGCAATCAAAGCCTTCGCATGGGCTTCAGAGCATAATAGCAAAGAAAACATGGATATCTTTGATGGGGTCTGCCCCGGCTGCTCGACCATATTGTAGTCGCTCTTCTTAATGATTTTCAATATTTCCTCTATCTCTTGCTTAGAGGCTTCCACAAAATTTTTCCTAGGCGCCTCCGTCCAGGCAGGCTCACCTTTAATTTCCTTGATGCGGGTATCAGACGATTCACCGACAGGGGTAATAACTGGAGTAAGAACAGGAATTGTAGTTGATGTACTTGCAGGAATAACATATGGGATGACAATAGGTTTGTTGACAGTCTTTGGGGAAATCTCGGGAGAGAAGACCCTTCCACTTCGGGTAACTTTGCTGGTTCCAACAATGTTACCAATATCAGAATTAACCTCTTGATCTTTCAAGTCTTGTTTGATGCCATGATAGTACACATCAGCACCATAGTTCCATGGGACAACTTTGTCCAAGACATACGGGACAGGACCAGGAACAATGATTATCAGCGGAGCAATTCTTGGAGCAGATGTAATCCTAACAGGTCTTCTCGAGGAGACCTTGGAAGGATTGGCGGAAATGGTTATAATGGCAATGTCTTCAAATGGAACAACGGGAACCAAAGTTCTCTCAAAAAAATTTCTTTGCTATCCATCAGGCGTTGAACATCTGACTTCAGCAAATGGCAACCAGAAGGTAGAAACAAACACATGTGGCAACCTTCACCACAACCCAGAAATAAACCGGCCAACAACAAATTCTTCTTCACAGTCATGAGAGGATTAGAAACTTCATCAACGGAGGTAACGAACAAATCAGTATCAACATCATTAATTTCATGACCGTGCTTAGGCATGGGAGCAGTTATGACATTTGGCTTCTCCGGAGCATCAAACTCTATTTCCTTGGCTTCAATCAGGTCTTGTACTTTGTTCCTCAGAGCCCAACAGTCATTGTTATCGAGGCCAAGACTTTCAGAATGATAGGAACACCGAGCATTTGGATTATATCGAGGAGATGTAGTATTTGGATTCTTGGGAGCCTCTTTCAAGGTTGCCAAGTTGGATCTCAGCAGATGAGGTAGAACTTCAGCCAATGTCATGTTGATTCGGGTAAACTGCCGTTGTGACCTTTCCACCCTTTGTTGATTGTTGCGTTGTGGAGAAACTGCAGGCCTAGGTATCATTACGACACTTACTGTCTGACGAAGTTCAACCCTATTTTGGCCCCTTGGGCTATAGATGGCACTAACTTCTTTCTTACCATCAAAATGCTTCTTTACTAAACTCGAAGAGGCATCCTTCTGTATTTTTCCGCTTCGAATCACAGCTTCTACTCTTTCTCCAGTTAGAATTAGCTCGGTGAAGCTAGCTGACGAGCTGTCGATCAAACGATTGAAAAATGGACCAGATAGCATCCCCAGAAACATATCAATCAGCTCCCTATCAGACAACAGGGGTTGAAATCTCCCAGCCAAGTCTCTCCATTTCTGTGCATAGTCTTTAAAACCTTCACTTGCACCCATGGACATACTCTGGAGTTGAGTACAAGTAGGAGCAAGGTCGGCATTGTATTGATACTGCTTGTAGAAAGCAGCAGCAAGATCTTCCCATTTTCGGACATTGGCTCCTTCCAACTGGTAGAACCATTCAAGATGAATCCCTGAAAGACTATCTTGAAAGAAATGAACCCACAGATTTCTATCAGCGGTGTGGGGCTGGATTTTTCTGACATAAGAGCGGAGATGGAGTTTTGGGCAGGACACCCCATCATACTTAGCAAAAACTGGAGCTTTGAACTTCTGCAGGATGACTACTCCCGACACCAATCCCAATTCTTTGAAATCTAGTCCAGGTATCCTCTATACTTCCATAGCACTCAGCCGATCTTCCAACTGCTTGTTATTATCCTCAGCGGGAGGATATTGCTCATCATTGTAGTCGGTATCATTGTCAGAAATTGCAGGACTGGGATCCTTCTCTTCTTCCTGATTCTCCCCTTCCTTAGATGAAGAGTTCAGATCAAATTGTCGTTTCAACCTCTCTCCAAACCTTCTGCCCATATTCAGAGTACCGGCAACCTTCTTATTTTTCTTTTTCTCTTTCAGGATGAGGGCTCTCAGATCCACTTTCCCTTTTGCCAGACTTATGAACATTTTTTGGAACTGGGTGTTTTGTGCCCGAAGGTTCTTGATGGTTTGCTCGGAAGACATTTCTGCTGAAATAAACAGCGAAGAAGATGAGAAACCTGTAATGGTACCTGTACATGCAATGTTATGAATGGGGTGCGCATGCAATGATTCCAAAGACTTCGGGATATTTAAATTTGCAAACCAAAATAAACAAAGATTTTATTAGTTGAATTTGAAGGTTCAAAATTCCTTTTAGGATTTATAATTAAAAAACAAATCTAAAACTAGAAAAGAAATCAAAATTCCCATGGATGCTTCCTCTATGTGCCGAGATAATCATTGAGTCCTCTTTCTTCATGGAGTTGCTTTGTGAGCTCTAAAACCTTCCTTTCCTGAGCATGGAACTGATCCCTATAAGTATCCCGCTCCTTCATCAACTAAATCCAAGACCTCTGTAACTCTCCGAGATCAGTGGGCATATAAGGGTAGAGAACCGTGTAAGGAATACCCCCTTCAGTAGTGGGTTCCACAATCACTGGTAAAACGGACACATAGGGCATCATAAGCTTCTCGGCACGAGCTTGTACCCATTGGAGGTAAGGTTCCATAGGAATGGAAGTTTTTGGCCCCAAAGCCTTGGCTCCAGATCTGTTTACCATGCCCTAAGCTCGTATGAACCTCCGGTGATACTCGTGAGTGTCATCCTCATAGTTGAATACAATTCCCTCGATAAGTAACTCACGGGGACCATCTCTTCGAGCGTAACCAAATTGTCACAGAGCTAAACAAGGATTGTAGGTTATACCCCCTCTGATACCAAGTAATGGGACATTAGGGTACTTCTCACAGCGGTCAATAATATCAGTGTTTTCCATAGCTCGAGAGCACCAAAGAATATCCATGTGAGCGAGTGACATTATCCTTTGCGACCAACCCAAACCCTCTTCATTCTTCAGTACAAACTTAGGGAGGTGAGAAATAAACCACCTCGATAATAATGGCATGCAAAACATAAGAACCCCTCTTCTCTTCATGGTACGAGTATGGAGAGTGTGCAAAATATCTCCGAGCAAGGTGGGCACGGGGTTGCGAGAGAGGAAAATCTTGATAGCATTCATATCTATGAATGATTCCGGATTAGGGAATAGGAATAACCCATAGATTAGAAGAGCCAAAACCTCCTCAAAATCTTGAAAATCCATATCATCCCAAAACAGCTGGGCCTTGTCTATCAGAAACTCAACT
Source organism: Vicia faba (assembly GCA_948472305.1). Taxonomy (NCBI): domain Eukaryota; kingdom Viridiplantae; phylum Streptophyta; class Magnoliopsida; order Fabales; family Fabaceae; genus Vicia; species Vicia faba. The sequence continues at coordinate 123,869,062 of OX451739.1, read as the reverse complement.
AGAAAACCCTTGACTCCGCTTCTTGTTTCCCAATTGGATACCACGTCGGCCCGTTTCAGATGCAAATCTGAGGCAATGACTTCTGGCTTAGGAACTTCTTCTAGACCTGTGAAGGGAAACTCTTCAAGAATGGGTATATCTAACAGTTGAGAGAATTATTCCAAGGTAGGCACCAATTGATAGTCTGGAAAGGTGAAGCAGTGGTGCTTGGGATCGAAGAACTGAAAGAGTACACTCATCATATTTTTATCAAAGTTTGAAGTAACCAGGTTGATAAGTTTACCATGTATCTTAGTGAACGCAAAATTTTCAGAAACCCTTGATACTAGCTCTTTGAGTTGGGAAGGTATCTTCACAATGCTAATTCGGATAGTGTTCCTACGAACGGAAGCCATGATCTGCAAAACAGAACAAAGATAAATTCCCTTGGTCTTTGAAATGGTTAGTACAATAAGAATGGATGCTATGTTATGATGCATGATGTCATGATAAACCACAGATATAGCAAACATAGACAAATCACACCAAGTTCTTAGGTTTAAGGCTTACATGAGGTTAAAGGTCATACCCTCTTGAAGTTTAGTTGGTTTCAAAACTGTCTTAAAAAGTAACCGGGTTCTAAGGGATATCAATATCACTGACCATCCTTTATCAGGAATTATCTTAGCTCAAGCAATCTTTTCTTGCGGCCGAGATATCCCGAAAGTCTGATCTCAATGAGTGTAGCATCGAGTATCAACCAATCCTCAGCTCTACACCGAGACCGGCTATCTCACTACTTTCTAATGGCCAAGTTTGTTCAACTAAGGTTCTAAGGTCCGTTAGTGCTTCAAGACACCACGCGGCGGCCCCGTATTCTCCTCGTTTCCCCACGAAGGATACCGGTACCAACCAAAGTGCCACACCAACACAGCCATTGCTTAAACCATATCGGTCTATGTCGTACAGTCTCCACGATCTATTATTGTTTACCTAATGAGTGTCCCCAGATCCGGGTGTAGGATCTATAGTAACCTAAACAAGACCCTTTAAAATAAAGCAAACAAACAAGAAAGAAATTCTGTAACATGACCTAGATCCTAAGGTTTACCCCACTTTATTACTTTCCCCAGCAGAGTAGCCAGTTTTGTGATACGGTGGCAGAACTGATTGTTAATACTGGTTTGCATTTTGTATTTGCAAATGTCGCGGTAAGCAAGAGTCGCCACCAACTTTTATTTTATCCAATCATGGAAAAGGAAAAAGAACAGAAAAAACCTTTTTTTTTCGAGATTTTTGAGTACGGGGGGTAGATTATAGAAAGGGAAGGTGTTAGCACCCTTTCTATCCATGATTTTCCATGGGCTCTTAGGTACTTGCTCATTTTAAAATTGCTTGTGTGTGCTTATTTTGAAAATTTTTACTTTGTGATAACCTTTATATCAGTCCTCAAGGGTGTGACGAAGTTGTTTTGAAAGTTTGTTTTGAAAGGTGTTGGTGTGAAAAGTTTTTGTTGAGCAAGTACTTAAGATTTTACCTACTCGAAAAAAGATTGTTCGTTCTTGTTTCCTTTAGACAATGCTATCCTACTATTTAGGAGCAGGTAGCCTCGTCATTGGAGTTTGTAAGGGACGTTCGAAAGGGACAAGTACAGTCACCTAAGCAATGGGTTGGAAACTTTAGTAGTAACCATAAAGTCTTAAGATCTTTCTGAGGCAACATTTCCGAGGAAACATCTGAATGGGTCATTTTGATCTTTTAGACTGGAGGGCAACCACTAAAATCTCCTATGTTTAATGATTGTTTGCCGAAGGCAACCGAAGTGAGGCAAACCCTAGGAGTGAATATGTGCATGTGAATTTTTTCAGTTATTTAGTCTTTGCACATTTAAGTGATCTACTGTTTTAACTTTAAGATATTCTTGCCATACAATCCTATTAGCCATGCATCTAACAGTTAAATATTTGCAGGAATTTAAAATGTGAGAAAATAAACCTAGCTATTACAAGGCTTTGGCAGTTACATAATTATCTTGACTAAAATAAAAAATGCGGAAGTTTAAAAACCCTAATTATTATTACAATCTCGGAGCAGTTACAATAATAATGAAAAGAATTAAAATGCGCGCGGCAAATTAAATGCGAGAAAAAAATTGAAAAAAACCTAAAAATCTAATTGAAAAAAAAATGTTTAAGTTATTTTTGAGAAAAGACTTAATTAGGTTATGTACAATTAAAACCCTAATTCTAATCATTTTTAATTATAAAAAGAAATTAAAATTAACCTAATTTAAACTAAATTAAATAATTCAAGAAAATAAAATATTTTAAAAAAATATTTTATGTATTTTTTGTGGTTTTTATTTGAGAAAAAAAAACAATTTAATTACAAATTTAAAACCTAGTTTCTATTTAATTTTAATTAAAACAAATAATCAAATAAAACTAATTAACCTAATTTATTTTCAAAAATATTAATTTGAATGAATAAGACCTAATTTTGTATTTTGTGATTTTTTTAGTTTAATAAAAAATAATTTTGGTGTTAATTAAAAAAAACAATTAAAGAAAATAATTAAAGAAATTAAAAAAAAAAGAAAGAATAACAAATTGGGCCTGTGTTGAATGTCCCAGAGGGGTGTGCTTCTGAATTCCCCAAGCCCAATAGCCATCCAAGCCCATTCAGCGCATGGTTCCATGTGGCATTGACCTGGGGGTGTATCATGGTCTCTCATTGCTATGCGTTGGATCTGAAATTATGCTTGATCAAGTGGCTGGATGTTGGTGACGTATGGTAGACATCTGGCCAGATGACGCACATGATCTGCAAATGGAAAAAATTGAAAACAAATTTGTTGGGACCTGGGATCGAACCCAGGTCCTTATGTTTACCAACAATGCGTTCTTCCACTAGGCCAACTGGCTTATTTGTTATTATACTGAAAACAAAAATATAATATGGAAAAATAAATGATTAGTGGACAAACACACGAAATTTTAAATGGACAAATAGCTGACTGCCACGCCATCGTCTTATTTAAGAATCCGTCATTTTTGGCAAAGACTTATACCCACGGTCAAACTTCCATGGCTAGAAACCTGTACAACTCAAAAACTCATAAAATGCAACATAAATGGAATTGAAGACCAGGGTTCAACTGGAATTGAAAAATGAAGAAAATAATGTGTGGGTGAATATTTGGGTCGTGGACCATATTATAAGTAAGGTGCAAGCATAAAAGGTTAGGCCTATTTGGCAAATAATCTTTTTTTGAGCACATTTGACTTTTGGCAATTTTGCAAAAATTGTCAACTTTGACAAGGCATATCTCCTCCAATTTTAACCCTAGAGAGGTGTTCTTGGACTTTTTAGAAAGCTTATGATGTCCCCTAAGCAACCATTTTGGTCTCATCTCAATTGAGTCTTCCATATTCATGCAAGAAGCTTTGGCCCAAAAGGTGTTTTTGTTGACTTTTCAAAAGGACCCATAATGTAGAAATTCATATCTTTTTATGAAGGCATATTTTGAACTTGTGGGATGAATATGAGTTGTAGGGAATTGCATCCTCTTCAAAATGAGCCTTGGATGGAAAACTTCTGATAAAGCATGTGGAAGTTATGCTTGGTCAAAATTTGGTTGACTTTTCTTGAGAAACCCTAATTTAGCAACTTTTGGGTTTTGATGAATTTGGAGCATTCTTTGAAGAATCATGATCAACCCTTGATCAAATGATGGATATAACTTCAAAATGTTTATGTTGACCCAAAATCTTGAAGTTTGACTGTATGTGGGCCACAATTGAATTTTGACCTAATATAGTCGATTCTAAAGCATCTGAGCAGTTGACTGAGAAACTTCTTGTGCAAGGCATAAAACTTGACATGGAGGGTATTGAGAACATATTAGAACCATGGATAGCATATGAGGTCTTTGGGGTCCACCTATCGTGATAAAAATGGAAACCCTAATTTGAGACATACTGCCTTAGGAGAGAGTTTGTCTGGTCAACTCTTGGGCAAACTTGAGCAAATTGAGGATCTCTAGGAGTAAGTATTGAGTAAAATGAGAGGGCAAATTTTGGGGTACAATAGTGTGGGATCTGAACAGGGGTCAATTGGCTATCAAAAGCTTGAAAAAAAAGATAGGGATGATCCTTATTTATATCTGATTATGATGCAAGGTTCAAGCGTGTGAGTTGGAGGCAAAATGAGTGAAATCGTGTGGACCTGCTAAATGTGAAAAGTGTGACTTCACATGGATCAAAATGCAACAAATTGGATGGTTTAAGGGTCGTTTCTTGTTATGGAAAGTTCCTAAACATGATTAGACACAAAATTGATCCTTAAACAGGCTTGTAATTGGATTTAAACTAATTTTCAAATCTGATTGAACTTGGAATTTCCATTACATGATGCCACTTTCATAACCATGGTGCCAACAATGTAGGGCACCTTATGATGTGATTCTTGAAGCATTTGAAAGATGAAGTCACAATCTTTTCAATGTGCAAGGAATAATATCAAATAGATGTTTGAGCAAGAAGTTGCATTGAGTCAAAGTTGGAGAAAAAGGGTTGACATTCCATACTTCGAAATATTTCAATATTTTCTTCAAAAGTGACCTATAATGTTTTGCATCCAAACATGGCCTTCCACTTGGAATTTTATCTTGACAAAAAAAGATGGCATGAAATAGACCCTTTAAATGACATTTTGAAACTTGAACCATTCAAAATCTCCAAAAATTGAGAGAGTTGTGATTTGTTGAAGTTGGCAAAAAATCATGAAATGACCTATAATCTTTTGTATCCTTAGGGCATCTTCCATCCATTTTATCACTTTGCATATAAAAGAAGGCATAAAGCTCACATCTCCAAGATCAGTTTGGAAAAAGAGTAGGTTCAAGGTGATAAAAATTGACCAAGTTATGATCATTTGAAGTCACACATGAGAAATTGGGGGTTCATCTGGAGGACTTGTAATCTTTCTTCATCATCAAGCTTCTTCCACATGAAAACTCCTTCAAACTTTTGAAATGATTTGTTGATAACCCTTTGAAGAGAAATATGTATTTGGAATCAATCAAAAATACCAAAAGATGAGCAAGATATGCTTCTTTAAAGTTAAAAACCCTAGCTCCTAGATCAAGAAAATGCCTTGAGGAACTTTGACAATTTTGAACAAACTTCTTGTACCAACACAAATGCTTTGTAAATAGAAGTTGTTAAGGACGAAAATTAGAAATTATAGTCACCAAAACCACTTCCATATCTTAAGAATTGAGAGAAATATGCACTTGTGACCAATGAGAACAAAGCCTTGTCCAAGCATGACAACTTCTCCAATCAACCCCTTGTACTTTTGAACCAAATTTGATAATCTTGAAATGTGGTGAACCAAAATAACCTTTCCATTCCATTTCTTCCAAAATAACCCCAATGGCGAGGTTTGAAATTCTCAAGCTTTATTGACTAGGGCATGGAAATAAACTCATGAACCCATGGAGAAACTTGCTAAGCCTCGTTGTCTTTACCTACATTAGTAACAAGAAAGACAAACCAACATTGCATTTTATTAATTCAAAGGAAAAAATAAGACAAAATATTCATGATCACAAAACAAAACAAGTCAAGGTGCTTGGTGATTCCTCAAAGAGCAAAACTAAAGATAGGGAGAAAAACCAAAAGCCCTAATGTGATCTTATTGTGATTGAATCAACATGGTATGATGAAGGGATCTTAGGGGGAAAATTGGGGTACAACAGGTGTGTATTGGGGAAACATGAGGAGTATGGTTGAAAAGAGTATGCAATATACTACCTTAGTAAAAAGTTTACTGGTTGTGAAACAAGATACTCACTGCTCGAGAAAACTTGTTGCGCTTTGACATGGGCTGCTCACCGACTAAGACAGTATATATTGAATCATACTACTTTGTTGATCTCTAAGATGGATCCAAAAAAATACATATTCAAGAAGCCCGCTCTCTCCGAAAGAATAGCAAGATGGAAGATGGTCTTGACAGATTACGAAATTCAGCACACTACTCAGAAAGCAATCAAAGGAAGTGTATTGGCAGATCATTTGGCTCATCAAGCTGTAGATGACTATCAGTCTATAAATTTTGAGTTCCCAGATAAGAATATCATGCTAGTTACTGATTATGAAGAACCTGGAATGAATGAAGGACCTGAATCGGGATCCCAATGGACTATGGTTTTTGATGGAGCTTCTAACAAGTTTGGTAATGGAATTGGTGTTGTGATTGTCTCTCCCAAAGGTTGTTATACGCTATTTACCGCTAGACTTTTCTTTGGTATTACCAACAATATGGCCCAGTATGAAGCATGTATCATGGGTATCAAAGCTGCCATTGATATGTGAATCAAATTCATGGATGTGTATGGGGACTCAACCCTGGTGATCAGTCAGATTAATGGAGAATAGGACACGAAGCATCCAAATCTCATTCCTTATCAAGAGCATGTGTTGACGTTAATTCCATACTTCAAAGAAATCACTTTTGAACATATTCCACGAGAAGAGAATCAATTGGAAGACACACTAGCTACCATGTCATCTATGTTCAAAGTCAGGTGGGATAATGAAGCTCCTCGGATTATTATTGAAAGGCTAGACGAACCGACACATTGCTAATACTAATGGAGTAGAGGAAAAACCTTGGTTTCATGAAGTGAAAAGATACCTAGAGGCTCAAGAGTACCCCAAGGGGGCGTCTATCAATGATAAGAAGTTTCTAAGGAGGTTCTCCGCCAAGTTCTTTCTGAGTAACAGAATCTTGTACAAACGCAACCACGATTCAACTTTGCTTCGTTGTGTAGACAAGAAGGAAGTTGAGGAGATCATGGAAGATATGCATGAAGGTGTCTTTGGTACTCACTCCATTGGACATACAATGTCTAAGAAGATTCTGAGAGCGGGTTATTACTGGTCTACCATGGAAACCGATTGCCATCATCATTCTAGAACTTGCCACAAATGCCAGATTTATGCTGAAAAAGTACATGTGCCTCCGGTTCCTTTGAATGTATTGACTTCTCCTTGGTCGTTTGCAATATGGGGCATTGATATGATTGGAGAGATTAAGCCTATCGCTTCCAACGAACATTGTTTCATCCTCGCCGCTATTGATTACTTCACGAAATGGGTATAAGCAACCTCGTTTGCTTCTGTCACCTCGAATGTTATGGCTCGATTCATCAAGCATAATCTCATCTGTCGATACGACATTCCTAAAAGGATTATCACATATAATGGTACCAATATTAAAAATATTATGATCACAGAACTCTACACGTAGTTCAAGATTAAGCATCACAATTCTTTTTTGTACCGACCAAAGATGAATGGCGCAGTGGAATTCGCCAACAAGAATATCAAGAAGATCTTGTAGAAGATGATAGTGACATACAAAGATTGGCATGAGATGTTACCATTTTCTCTTCATGGTTATCGCACTTCAGTATGTACACCAACTGGAGCAACCCCATTCTCTTCAGTCTACGGTATGGAGGATGTCTTACCTGTTGAAGTCCAGACTCATTCCTTAAGGATTATGAAAGACACAAATTTAGATGAAGACGAATGGATTCAGACTCGACTTGAATAGATAAATTTGATTGATGAAAAAATGCTTACGGCTGTTTGTCATGGTTAGATGTATCAAAAATTCATGATCAAGGCCTTTAACAAGAAAGTCAAAGATCAGGTGTACCAGGCTGGTGATTTGGTAATACAGTGTATCATCCTACTACAAGGTGATCCCAGAGGCAAATGGACTCTCACATATGAAGGGCCATTCGTGATCAAGAAGATATTTTCTGGCGGCACTATGATACTTACTGAAATACGGTGGGAGAACGGACTTGGGTGTTTTGCGTTTTATCAAAAATGTTGCAGATAGAAAGAGTTGCCACTGAGTTTTATTTTATCCAATAAAGGAAAAGGTGAAAAGAACAGGAAATACCATTTGAGAATTTTCTTGAGTTCGGGGGATAGGTTATGAAAAGGAAAGGTGTTAGTAACCTTTTCATCCGTATTTATCTACGGGCTCTTAGTTGCTAGCTCACTTTTGAAAATGATTTGTAAATGTGATTGTGTTTGTTTGAAAGTATTTTTGAAAAGTTCCTTCGTTTAGACGAACTTTGTAATGATTCTCGTCTCTATAAGAATGTATACAAAGTGTTGACTTTTGAAAATATTTCATGAAAGTGTTGGTGTTTGAAAGATGTTTTGTTTTGAAATGTTTATGAGCAAGCAACTACGAGCGTTCTACCTACTCAAAATAAAGTATTTTTGTGAGGGAAACATTCATGTTTTCATGATGTCAAAACCTTTCCTACCCTCAATGACATGTTTGGTACTTAAAAGATACTTGGGAAAAAGAGTGAAATGCAAGCCTAGATGAAAATTACCTTTTTGGCAGGAAAAACAAAGACTACGTCGATGCAAAACTGGCTCCGATCGACTCAAATCTGTGTGTTTCTCCCTAGATGTGTTGTGCCGACCCCTTGGTCGACTCAACCTGTTTATCAAAGAAAATTGAAGTTTGCGTCGATGCAATCCCCTGTTGTGGTCGACGCATTCAATCTTTTTGGCTCATGTTCTTGATGCGGGTTATGTTGCACCGACCTAAGACTCTGGTGTGGTCGACGCATTCAATATTTTTGGCTCATCTCCTTGGCACAGGTTGTGTTGCACCGACCCAAAGCTCTGAAGCGGTCGACCGCTCACTTAACATTCTCAAAATTCTGTTTGTCTTATTTTCTTTTCTTTCTCAAATATTCTTGGTTTTTCACTAACACATATAAATAGATTTTAGATTTCTTTTGATTAGTTAACAAGAACTAGTGAAAGATATACATAGTTCTCATCATCTTCATCCTCTCTTCTCAAAAATCAACATCTACACATAATCATGGTTGTTGATTCAAGAAAATTGTTGTGGTGATAACATTCAAATCAAGGATTCAACTCAGATTTGGGTTGAGCAATTGTGGGTTGTTCTTGAATAAAATCATTTAGATTTTCTCCTCCAAGATTCCTATTGGTGCGGGGGTTTTTGCACGAGTCTTTGCTTCATTAAATTCAGTCGAGTGAAAGGATTAAGAAACGGTGGGTTTGCTTAATCAAGTAGCGGTAACCGAAGGATTGTGAAGATTGATTTGGGGTCAAATTTCTTGCGATCGAAATCAGCCGAGTGAAAGGATTAAGAAACAGTAGGTTTTCTTAATCAAGTAGCGGTAACCAGAGGTTTGTTCGAAGAATTTGGCACTTGGTTTTGCTCAAACCAAGGAAAGGGAAGGAAACTGTTACATCAACAACATTGGTTTGTTTGTATTGTGAACTATCTCTTCTCTTGTAACATTTGCAACTTAATATCAAGTATCTCAATTCTAGATTCTAGAATTGGGGGCAGACGTACCCTACGCGAGGACGACAAGGGGAACTACCTTAACAAATCGTGTGTTTTTCTTACTTTTCTTTATCTCCATACTTGATAAATATAATTTGTGAAAATTAATTTGTCAAATCTGCATGTACTGAAATTGAGGTGTGTTAAGATCATTTCACAACATTGGTAACAATCCTTTTGATTGATACCCAAGAAAACTCACCACTACAATTTAGTAAAATCAAACCTTAGGTGATTTTCTTATAAGGTGTTTGACAAATTGACTAATCCACAAATTATTCATTGTGTTTAGCTTTATCTCCTTCAACTCATTGGAAGTAATTCATATTCACTGAAGGTGTATAAGTGATTGATCAATTGAGTAAAACACATTTATTCTTACTTTGTCATTCTATCCCATACAGTTACGCATATTCGATCTTTTCAATAGAGGATCGTTTAGACGATTGGAGATTCTGGGAGATTTCGCATAAATTTCTTAAAAACAATTTTAAAAAGCGCAAATTATTTTAAACGATCTATTCAACCCACATTCTAGATCGATCACATCGTCTAACAATTTGTTCTTTTCCTCCTCCTTTAGACAATGTTATCTTACCATTAGTTAGTAAGAAACCTTATCATTGGATGTGAAGGGATGGGCGTGGGTTATCATACAGTCATAGAAGGCAAAATTATGGGATACCTTAGAAATTTGTCGTAAGGGTCTACGATCGTTTACCGAAGGCAACACCGAAGGGTCATCGAGGGACTATGATCTTGTAATCGAGGGTCTTTGCTAAAGTATCCCACGTTCAAGGGACATGACTGTTTTATTCTAAGGCAACACATGTGGGTTAACCCTAAAGGTGCAAGTGTGTAAAGTGTGTTAGAACATAGTTTGATTCTACAACCCTTATTAGATTTTTGATGATAACAAACACAAAGAACAAATATGCACTCTAAATTTGTGTTGTATTTTATACAGAAGTTCTGACTGAAATGACATCAAAAGTTAAGCCACATAAGCTTTCAAGCTGAGCAAATCCGAATGTTCTGAAGAAGGATGATCAGAATCTGCGCTAAAGTAAAAGATACTCTGATTCTGAACAAAAGTATAACGCACTAACAGATCCTCATATCTGAGTCATCAAAGTTCTGAAGTAAAGCAGCATGCAAGATTCCCAAGTTCTGAAGCGTTACTTTTCAATTAAGACAGTATCATATGCAACAACTTCATTCAGACAAGAATCTTCTCAGTATGGAAAGTGCATTGAGTGTCCATTATCACTTTTTATTTTGGAAAGATTTCCATGCCTATATAAACAAGCTCAAAGGGTAAATCGTTTACGACTTCGCTAACGAATGCTCATACATCTCAAAAAGCTGCAAATATTCATATTCTTTCATATACTCAAATTATGTAATACATCTCAGTAGTGATATAGTTTTTGTAACGAAAAACATATAGTACACAGTTAATTGTTCCTTGATTAAGATATTGTTCCTTGAGATAAACCGGGTGTCGATCATACTCAAGAAGACTTTGGCAGTTGTTAAAGTAGTTTTGTAATCTGTTTTATTAGTGGATTAAGTCCTCATTGGAGAGAGGCGAAATCACCTTGATGGGTGGACTGGAGTAGTTTGAGATCAAGAGAACCAGGATAAATATCTTGAGTCTATTGCATTTGATTTGTAAGTTTAAATTCAACCCCCTTCTTGTGTTTTTCACTTCTTCAATTGGCATCAGAGTGTCTGGTTCTAAGTTCATACAGTTAACCGTGTCAGTACAAGATCCAAGCTTTAGAAGAACACTATGGTGGGACCAAGCCAAAACATCAGCAATGACTATCATGATGACAAGGACAGAATCAGCGGCAAACCTCCAGTCTTTGATGGAGAAAATTTTGACTACTGGAAAGACAGAATTGAGAGCTTTTTTCTGGCTCATGATGCTGATCTATGGGACATGGTAATTGATGGATACACACATCCAGTGGATGAAAGTTGTCAGAAGATAGATAGAAAAAGAATGTATGACCAGCAAAAGCGTGATTTCAGAAACCATCATAAAGCCAGGACAATACTTCTCAGTGCCATCTCATACTCAGAATATGAGAAGATCTCAAACAGAGAGACAGCCAAAAACATGTTTGACTCTCTGAGAATGACGCATGAAGGCAACATACAAGTTAAAGAAACCAAGGCCCTTGAGCTCATTCAGAAATACAAAGCTTTCAAGATGGAAGACAATGAATCCATAGAAGCGATGTTCTCAAGATTCCAGATTCTTGTTGTTGGGCTGAGAGTTCTTGACAAAGGGTATTCTACTTCTAATCACGTAAATAAGATCATCAGAAGTCTACCAAAGCAATGGAGGCTGTTGTACCCCAAAATTTTCCCTCCCATATTCTTCAAGAATTTGCAAAGTCAAAGCTCCAAAATCTCCCCAAGGGTTGCACAGTGCAAGGGCCTCCTAACAGTCAAAATTAGGGTTTTGGTTCTGACAAAGAAAATGAAGTTTCCAAGGGTCCAATCAAGTCCCATATGCCTATAAACATGGTCAAGCATCCTCATACCAAGTTTCAAGACTTACAGCACAAAATTGCACAGTCAAAAAACCTAATTGCACTACAGTCAACTGTAGGGGCAAAATGGTCATTTGATAGTCAAAAGTTCAAATTTTTGGTCAACATATCATTTTGAAGCCACAAACATCATTTGATCAATGCTTGATCATGATTCTCAAAGCTTGGCTCAAAAAGTCTCAAGATGCAAAAGTTTCCATATTTGGACAGTTGAAAAAGTCAACTGTAACTTGACCAAGGCATAACTTCCACATGGTTTATCATAAAAATTCCATCCAAAGCTCATTTTGAATAGAATGACATTTCCTACAACTCCTCTTCACACTTCAAGTCCAAGAAATGCTCTCACAAAAAGTTATCAATTTCAACATTATAGGTCATTTTCAAAAGTCAACAAAAAGGGACTTTAATTCAAAGGCCATAACTTGAGATTTGTAAATCAAAATGACATGGGACCAAAGTCATTGGTTATAGGACTCAAAGACCTTTCCAAAATGTCCAAGAACATGAACAAAGCTTAAAAATTGAGCAAGTTATGCCTTGTGGAAGTTGGGAAATTTTTGGATATTTTGAAAAGTCAACATTGATTCAAATGTCTTAAAAATGCTAATGGGCCTCTTTTTCTTCCACAATTCATCATCCAAGGCATGTTCACGACCATTTGGCCCAAAGGGAAGTTTTTTATCATTTTTATTTATTTATTTGGATTTTTAATTATTAATAATTCATTTAATTAAAATAAATAGGTGAAAAATACTAAACATAATGTTTTAAATCTTTTTGTGCATAAAATATCTCCAAGATTTCGTGCAAATCAGGTTAGGAAAGAATCAAAGGTAATTGGATATGATTGAGACCAAATATGCTTGAAAAAGATTGAAAACATTATGCATGAAAATCAAATCTTCCATACATCAATTCCTTGATTCCTTGGACAAGAAAACCTACCCTAATCATTCACATATAAGTACTCATGCTAACCCTAATACCCAGGACCTCCCAGCTGCGCAAAAAAGCCATAACAAAAACTTGAATTTTCTCAAAAAAGTCCAATACTGAAAACTGTCTTCCAGGGCGATTCAAGCTGAGATAATCATCTCATCACCTTCCTGAGACATCAAGAAACGTTTTTGAATCACTTTCCACGTCCCTAACACCCAGAATTGGTGAATAGGATTCAAACTTTTTCACATTTTTTTCATATTCGTGTTTTAATATTCAAGCACATTCATTGCATTTTTCTTATGGATTCTTACTAATTGATGGATTCTGAAGCTAACTGCATATTTTAATTGAGTTTTTATGCGCTATTGGAGATTTCGCCATTGTTGTCTTTTAGGGTTTTCAAAGCTTTGAATTGGGGTTTCCTGGTTAAGGAACAATTGAGACTCGAGACCTGGACCATTGAAATCAGCGTGCTTGTACGATTGAGAAACACCCCTCGCGCCTAATTTATGTGACTCCAGGAGCTAGTCGCTATTTTCCAGAATGGTGTATATAGGAACGGTTCAAAACCGTTGCTAATGGTTTTATGTTTCAGAAAAAAAAACAAAACGAAGAAGAAGATGATTATGTGGCCAGCAATAATTGGTTGATTTGAATTTGCGCGCTAATTTTCCACTAACCATTTGTTTTATCTTATATTAGTTGTTTCCTATACAATATACAACACGCGTAAAGTGCTTCAGTGGCAAGGCTTGGTAGTGGTAATCTCTAGGACCTGGGTTCGAGCCCCAGGTCCCCATCCCTTTCCAATGTTATTTTTCTATTCATGTTTCTATGTAGTTTCAGTGCTAGGGTGCATCATACATCCTCAAATCCAGCTTGCCACTTGGCCAATAATACCAATCCAAGGGACCAGATCTGAAGAACATGGTAAACCTCAGTCAACACCCATACATGCCAGTGCAAAAGTCAAACGAGGCCCTAAAGCAGATGGGCCTAAATTGCTAAGACATACCTCCAACTGGGGACAGAACCCCCCAAGGTTTGCAAGTTTCTTTTATATTTTTTTCATTTTTTATTTTGATTCAATTATTTTTTTTTAAATTAGTTTCTTTAATTTAATTATTTTCATAAAAAACATAAAAACAATATAAAATCAGAAAAAAGACAAAAATAAATATTTTTATTTAATGTTATTTTTTTTAAATAAACATCATTAATTGATTTTAGTTTTTTAATTTAGGGTTAAATCTTAATATTTTTCTAATAAACTTAAAATTGGTAGAATTAGGGTTTTAATAATTTTAATTACTTTTCCTTTTCTTTTCACTAATAATTAATTATTTATTTTCATAAAATCAAATTGTCATTAATTAATTTAATATTAGGTTTGAAGTTTAAAAGGTTTTCTTAATAAATAAAAATTAGAATTAGGGTTAATATTCTTTTCATTTAATTTTCTCATTAAAACCATAAATGCAAAAAATCTCAAAAAATAATTTCTTTTTCTTTTTAATTTCATTAATTTAATAATTTAATTTAATTTCATTAAAAAGGGTCCAACGCCCTCGTTTCCAATCTTAATTCAATTCACACATTTATCTCGTTTCTTTTAATTATTTATGTACCTCTCCCAAAGCCGTGTAAATTTATATTTCTCGCACTTTACTTTACTTCTTTATTTTCTGTCAAATCGGGTCCTGGATTAAATTTGGCGATGTGGACCCGCGCCTTTGTAATAGTTTAGAAACTTTTAATTTTCGCACTTTTAACTGTTAATAATTGCATGCAAGAATGAATGGCCTAAAATAAAAATAAACGCATAGATCACCATAACACGACAAGACAAAAATAAATGAATCTGACACACAAATCACACACCACCCCTAGGGTACGCCTCACTGTTGCCTTGCCTCGAAAGGTGATCGTCGAGTAGAGGATGTCTTAGTAAGTCCTCATGATCCGGGAACCTGGCATGAGGGTAGCTTCTAAGGTGTCTTCCCATTGCTCTGGTGATCACCATGTCCCGAACCTTCGAATTGACCCGAACACCTCCAACGGTGGTGCTACCTACCTCTCAATGGTGGGATGGCACTACTTTAAAGGACATTTACACAGACGAATTCCTTAGGGTAGGTAGACGACTCTAGATACTTGCTCTAATTTCAAAACAAATTCAAAAATACTTTTCACACCGACACTTTTCAAAAAGCTTTCGAAAGCAACTTTTCAAACACTCTTGAGGACCGATACAAGAGTCGAACTGGAATTTTCAAAGAAACTTTTTAAAACCCACAGTTGAAAAGCAAACAAACCATTTTTGAAAACACAAATGAGCAAGTATCTAAGAGCCCATGGATAACCATGGATAGAAAGGGTGCTAACACCTTCCCTTTCTATAATCTACCTCCCGAACCGAGAGCAATCTCTATAAGGAATTTTTCTGTGCTTTTGTCCTTTCCATTTGGAGAAAATAAAAGACGGTGGCGACTCTTGCTTCCGCGACATTTCACGAACCAGCGTTAAACAGTCAGTTCCAGATCCACCGATCACAGAACTGGCGACTCTGCTGGGGAACTTAAACTTAAAGTGAGGTATACCTTAGGGTTAGTTCATAACTGTGTTTTCAATTGCATTGACTTGTCTGCTTTAAATTTGTGGGTTGCGTGGGAGTTACATAGATCCTAACCCGGATCTAGGGATACCCTGTTTAGGTAGCATAAGCTGTGAGGGACATGTCCGGCGTATACCGACATGGGTGAAGCAGTGGCTACGTTGGTGTGGCGCCTTGGTCTGTACCGATATCCCTCGTGTTGAAACGGGGAGAATATGGGTCTTCCAAGGAGTCATTAAGCGCCAACAGACCTTAGAACCTTAAATGACCCAACTTGGCCATTAGGACAGTAGCAGAATGCTACGCCGATTGAGGCTAAACTCTCGTGATGGTTCTGGCCGCAAGAAAAGATTGCGATGCTGGAGTTATGATCGATTGAGGGTAGTCAATGATATTGGGATCCTCTAAGAACCCGGTTACTTTGATAGGACAGGTATGAACCAACCAACTTCAAGAGGGTAATACCCAGACCCCATACTGGCCTAAACCCTAAGGGCTTGTCTTGTGTGACTTGCGTGCCTTCGTACTTGATTATTTGCATGTTTGTTATCTGACACATGAACTACTTGCAGGTTTTGTTTATAGTCCCTAATTGGGACTCATAACAGGGTTTACTAAGTTTCTTGCAGGTTTTGTTTATAGTCCTTAATTAGGACTTATAACAGGGTTTATTGAGTTCCTTGCAGGTTTTGTTTATAGTCCTTAACTAGGACTTATAACAGGGTTTACTAAGTTTGCTCGCATGTTTTGTTTATAGTCCTTAATAGGGACTTATAACAAGGTTTACCCATATTACCCCATGCATCATGACATCATACCATTGCATACATCCTAACCCATTTCAAGGATCTCAAGGGCTTGTGATGCAGGTCATGATAAATCAAACATCTAGCAAGGGGCAAAGAGGATTTATTTTCCTCTAGCCAAAATTTGTCAGGGGCTATGACCCACTGGATATGGTGAGCCTTTGACCCTTGGCGAAGGACTCTCAACAATATGCAGTTCCTTCAATCAAGCCACCGAATTCAAAATCTAACGGTTTTCTTGTTTACCCTGCGAGATCCTTGAAAACATTGCATGCATATCATACATATCATTGCATTGCAGGTACCCTTTTGACAGGTTGCTTATCCTCTTCGCTGTTTATTTCAGCCGATCGTCATGAATCCTGAATCATCAACTGAGAAGTCCATCAAGGCCCTCCAGGCTCAGAATGCCCAGTTCCAAGAGCTGATCATGAATTTGGCCCAGGGGCAACAAGACCTGAAGACTCTGATTTTGAAAAAGAAGAAGAAGAGGACCGTGTTGTTCAACCCTAGGCGCAGATCTGGGAATACACTGCAAAATGAAGCTGAGAGGACCACTCCATCTGTTGGGGAAGGCAGTCATCAGGAGGAAAGGGTTCCCAGTCCAGTGGTCTCTGACAACGAGACAGATTACAACGACGAACAATACCCTCCTGCTGAGGACAAGTATAAACAGTTGGAAGACCGCCTGAATGCAATGGAAATTCAACAAGTGCCTGGTTTGAATTTCAGAGATTTGGGTCTAACTTCTGGTGTGGTGATCCCACATGTGATCGGTGGATCTGGAACTGACTGTTTAACGCTGGATCGCGTATGTCGCGGAAGAAAGAGTCGCCACCGTCTTTTATTTTCTCCAATTGGAAAGGACAAAAGCACAGAAAAATTCCTTAAAGAGATTGCTCTCGGTTCGAGAGGTAGATTATAGAAAGGGAAGGTGTTAGCACCCTTTCTATCCATGGTTATCCGTGGGCTCTTAGATACTTGCTCATTGTGTTTTCAAAAATGGTTTGTTTACTTTTCAATTGTGGGTTTTAAAAAGTTTCTTTGAAAATTTCAGTTCGACTCTTGTATCGGTCCTCAAGAGTGTTTGAAAAATTGCTTTCGAAAGCTTTTTTGAAAAGTGTCAGTGTGAAAAGTATTTTTGATTTGTTTTGAAGTTAGAGCAAGTATCTTAGAGTTGTCTACCTACCCTAAGGAATTCGTCTGTGTAAATGTCTTTTAAAGTAGTGCCATCCCACCATTGAGAGGTAGGTAGCACCACCGTTGGAGGTGTTCGGGTCAATTCGAGGTTCGGGACATGGTGATCACCAGAGCAATGGGAAGACACCTTAGAAGCTACCCTCATGCCAGGTTCCCGGATCATGAGGACTTACTAAGACATCCTCTACTCGACGATCACCTTTCGAGGCAAGGCAACAGTGAGGCGTACCCTAGGGGTGGTGTGTGATTTGTGTGTCGTTCTCATTTATTTTTGTCTTTTGTCAAAGTGATCTATGCGTTTGTTTTTATTTTATCATTCATTCTTGCATGCATTTATTTAACAGTTAAAAATTGCGAGAAATTAAAAGTTCTAAACTATTACAAAGGCGCGGGTCCACATCGCCAAAATTTCCAGGACCCGATTTGACAGAAAATAAAGAAAGTAAAGTAAAATGCGAGAAATTAAAATGTCCGAGTTTACAAGGCTTTGGGAGAGGTACATAAATATTAAAAGAAAAAGAAATAAATATGCGAATAAGGATTAAAACTGGAAACGAGGGCGTTGGACCCTTTTGGAATTAAATTGAATGAAAAGTTAATTAATTATTAAATTAAAGAAAATAAATGTTTTTTTTGATGGTTTTTGTATTTATGAAATAAAGAAAATTAAAATTCAAGAGAAACCTCAATTCTAAGTTGTTTTTAATTATTAAAGAAAAATATTAAAGTTTAACCTAATTTACTAAATATTTAATGTACATGTTTATTTACAAAATAAATTAGTAATTAATAATAATGATAATAAGAAAAAATTATTTATTAAAAAGATGATGAAAAGTTAAAAACCCTAATTTCTACATATTTTAATTTGTTAAGAAAAAGACTTAAGTTTTAAAACCTAATTTAACTAAATTAATTATTTAACATTTATTTACAAAAATATTTAATAAGTAAATTAATTAACATATTCTTAGTTTTTGATTTTCTGGTTTTATATTATAAAAATTAATTCATGAATTTAAAGAAAACAATTAAAACAATTAAAAGAATGAAAAAGGAAAATCAAATAAAAAATAAAAATGATGCAAACCATGGGGGTGTCTGGCCCTTTTTGGAGGTGAATTGGAGTGGTTTGGCCATTTGGCTTTTGGCTTTTGGCCATTTGTGTTCTGGCTTCAACATTCCTTAATGTCTGGCTTAATGTCTGCCTCGCCATGTATTGGGGTCATGTGTAAAATATTCTGTTTTGGCCATTTGGCTTTTGGCCTTTTGGCCTCAACGTTCCTTAATGAACCTGCATGGGATCCTGTCTAAATCTGCAGTGTTGAACCTCATGAACACATTAAATAAAATCATAAAAATTCAAATAAAACCAACATATGAAGAAATTTAATGTTTATGCACAATATGGCATGTATGAATGATTATACCCTTTTGATCATGGAGATCAAATCAATCTTACCCTTACTGGAAAATTAGTGACCTGAATGCTTTTATGCCTTTTGGATCATGGAGATCAAGCCAGCCTTACCCTTACTGAAGAAGTAATAAGATGTTGGTTTGTAACTGAGATGACTTGTTTGTAGTGAGAGAGGGATTTGTAATAAGGATTTCAAGGTTTTAGGGTTCTTGAAAGAGTTTGATATTCTAACAGTGTTGTGGCAAGGTTTTTTTTCTCTCTTCTTTTCTCCTCTTTTTTTCTCCTCTCTTTTTTCTCCGTCTTTTTTTTTTCTCTCTGGTTTGTGTGAAAAGAAGGTGATTATATAATGGAAATTAGGGTAAAGCAAATGGGTTTTGAATGTGCAATTGGGCCTCCAATATTCACTTGAATTCGTCACTTTCTAGGCTAAATCGCAGGGACTTAAGTGCATTTTTTGAAGTTCAAATGTGAAAACAAAATGTAGCCCACATCGATAACTAACTCCTGTCCGAAAATCGACTCAATCGGATAAACGGTGAATTAGTTATGAATTTTTGAAGTTTCAGCTCACACAAACTTATTTTTGGCTCCAGTGTCGACTCTGACACGTTCTTCAATAAAACACTGGTATTGATCGGTGCATAATTTGGTCTCGACTTTTGAAGAAAAGTTGTAGATCTATGAGTCAGGGACCTTGTGTAAAAGTATGAGCCAAATCCGATAAAAATTGACCGAGTTATGAATTTTTGAAGTTTCGGCCCAGATGAAATAATATTCAGCATTCAGGATTTTCAGCGTGTCACGCACTCTGAGCAAAAAACGAAGGCCTTTTGAATACCGTTTGAACTCAATACCTTCTGTGAAAATGTAGCCAACTCAATTTGTGAAATTTTGGCGCCGGAACCAGCTCGATACGATGAAAATCGACCAAGTTATGATTTTCTGAACATGACGCAAATAAATTTCTGTCACAAATTTTCTGTACGAAAATACTTGATAAATCCACATTTTTGAAGACCTTCTGATCGAAATTGGCTTCCAGCCGTGAGAGATGAAAACGTAGATAATGTCAAGACGGAATTTTGGCCACCGGAACGGGTGCAAAACGAGTCACGATCTTCAAGTTATGAATTTTTTAGCGCGTAAAAACTGCACTTTCAGCACACTTTTTCACCATATTTCTTCGAGAAAACTCACACATTCGGATACCTTCTTTAAAGAATTGACTCTTGAGCCGAACCTGAATTTGAGAATACGTTATCAGAGATATTTTGGCGAAAGAATACCTGAATATGACGCGCCGGGTTGGACTTGTGAATTTTTCTTGAAATGTTTTGAGAAATATGGGAGGGCAAATTTTGGGGTACAACAGTTGCCCCTGTTCAATCTTCTTAGACCTGAGGATGCAGATTGGCTGACGTGCCTTTCGTAATCCGAAGGTGGAAGATGATTGGACACTAGAGTGCCCAGAAATTTGCACTCACATAGTAGTGTGATGGTGGGAATGGGCTTATAGATGCCATTTGGAGATTGATGGATAGGATGATGGGCTTATAGATGCCATGCTAAGAGATGGTGGAAGGTGGATGGGCTTATAGATGCCATCTGGATGTTGATCGCGTAAGAGATTCCTTAGCGAGAACTTGCGTACCTGCAAAAGAAAAATGATTACCTGACCTATTACAGGAGCTGGTCTTCAGTTGCTTTGTATAGATGTGTCCTGATTGGTTACAGGAGTTGGATCTGGAGCTTCAAAAGATGATGAATGAACCAGGGATGGTTACTACCTTAGCATGAACGGTAAGAGAACCTTGGGTGACTTTAACTTCAACAACGCTCATTGAGAAAATCTTGGTGGAAATTACCATCTTCGCAGTGTCGGGAAGAGAACCAAAGGAAATTATAATCTGAAAGGGAATTACATCTCACGCACCGTCGGGGAGAGGACCACAGGAAATCATAGCCTCATGCACCGTCGGAGAAGGAACCATAGAAAATTATAATCTCAAAAGGAATTATCACCTCATGCACCGTCGGAGAGGGAACCATAGAAAATTATAATCTCAACAGGAATTATCACCTCATGCACCGTCGGAGAGGGAACCATAGAAAATTATAATCTCAATAACTTCTACTGAGTCTTCATCAGAAAAATCTGTTGGGAGTCGATTTAGCTGGACTAGAGAAGGCCTTGGACTGGATAAGAAATCTTTGAAGTCGATTAACTGAACCGGTCTAGGTCTTGAAATGTGATTGAGAATTTAACTACATCTTTCCTGAAAGGTAAGGGTCAGTCATATGCAATGCATGATATGGATCAAGCAATGATGTTCTCAACATAAATGAGATTTGTATGATATGATGCGTACATGCATGCTGTAATGATGTATGTGATGTTTTATGAATGTGTTTTTTCGTCTAGGAAAGTAAATCCTTGATGGGTGCCGGGAAGTCACTCCTGGGCTGATGTTGAAGAATAAGCTTTTGCCTCCGCTGGGGATGATAACTGCAAGAATACCGGTAGGAGGCGATGACTCCGTTGAGGAATAAACTTGGCAAATGGAAGATTCTGCGGGGAGAAAAGTACTCTAGCGACCATGTTGGGGAGTAATACTCTGTGGGAGAGGGATGCTTTTGCTGAATTGTTGATAGTAACTTGCTGAGGGTATTTCTGCTGTATTGGAAGTGCTGATAGACTTCGCTGGGGAATAAGAAGAACTTTGTCGAGGACACTCTTTCTGTGGCTTTTGGCTGAGGATAACCCAGTTATATCCTGTTAAGGAAATAACTCTTTGAATAAAGCCGGACGACGCGTTCGTGTTCTGCGAGGATAAGCTTCCAGAATCTACTGGGGATAAGCTTACTGCTTGGGGAGATGGACTCCAATTTTCCTGGGGAATTAGATTGGACTCTCCTGGGGAGATTTTGGACTGTAATTTTGTAAGTTGAAAGAGGGAACCTATGTAGGGTTTCTTGCTGATGAGCTCATGTAAAACCGCATCTGAAATGGAGAAGGAACCTGGGTAGGGTTACTTTGATGATGAGTTCGTGTAAAACTTCGTTTTTGGAAAGGGAGAACCTGTGTAGGGTTTCTGGGTGACGAGTCCATGTAAAACTGCATCTTGAAGAGAGGGAACCGGTGTAGGGTTGCTTGATGTTTACGTCTGGAAGAAGGAGAACCTGTGTAGGGTTGCCTGGTGAGGTAAGTTCATGTAAAACTTCTTGATGAACCGGGGTGAGGTTATCTTGATCTAAATCCATGTAAGACTTCTGGGGGGAACCGGGGTTAGGTTGCTACAGGATAAGTTCGTGTAAAACTTCTTGACGAACCGAGGTAAGGTCATCTTGAGATAGGTCCATGTAAGACTTCTGGAGGAACCGGGGTTAGGTTACGGCGGGATAAGTTTGTGTAAAACTTCTTGATGAACCGGGGTTAGGTCATCTTGAGATAGGTCCATGTAAGACTTCTGGAAGAACCGGGGTTAGGTTACGGCGGGATAAGTTTGTGTAAAACTTCTTGATGAACCGGGGTTAGGTCATCTTGAGATAGGTCCATGTAAGACTTCTGGAAGAACCGGGGTTAGGTTACGGCGGGATAAGTTTGTGTAAAACTTCTTGATGAACCGGGGTTAGGTCATCTTGAGATAGGTCCATGTAAGACTTCTGGGGGAACCGGGGTTAGGTTACCTTGGGATAGATCCATGTAAGATTTCTAGGAGGAACCGGGGTAAGGTCGCTTCGGGATAAGTTCGTGTAAAACTTCTTGATGAACCGGGGTTAGGTCATCTTCTTTAGTTGAACCTATCTTGGTACCTTGGAGGACAGAACAATTAGATTGCTCAGACAACTCTTTATTGCCCCTGTTTCCAATGTTACCTGTGGAGGTGCTTGGTGATTTCCGATTGACAAATCTTCTTTTGGTAGGCGAGCGACAAGATGCTGGGACATAGTCGTACGCTTTTGATCCCTAACTTTTGCCTGGACCGCCCTTTCGGGTTTTCAGTCCATCGGGATACCCATTTTTGCCCAAGCCGCCTTTTCAGGTTTTCGACTTGCCGGGTGTACAGATTTTTTTCGTTTCATCCCTTCATTTTGCCCAAACCCTTTTGGTTCACCGGGAAGCCCTTATTTTTGCCTAGGTATGTCAACCTAGCGGGTCTTTGATTATGCGTAGTATTTTTCGACTATGTCCACGCTCTCAGAATGTAGGGAGTTGCCCCTGTTAGAAGTATTTTGTCATGCCCCAGATAATGGGCAATGCTCCTACTGTGCCCCTTGATTGGAGGTATTTCTGTTCACAAGGTGTTCATCGCGCGAATTTCCCTGCTGTTCAAACAAATAGTCATATGCAAACAAGGTTATTTTAAGAATGCAAAAGCTTATGTCTGTTTTGAATTTTGAAAATGCATTCTTTTTCATAAAACAAGTGAATGTTTGTAAAACGTGATGTCAACTCCGTATTTACCGTAGGCCTTAAGGAGTCAGGATACCTTTTGTAACAGTATGCTTTCGAACCAACCCATGCTTCAGCTAGGACTTTTAAGGGTTATAACGTGGCTTGGTTCACGGTTTAAGAAACAAAGGATAAAGGCTCAAATTTTATTTGTACCCACCCGCTCTTCGTGATGTTCTCCAAACCTAAACTCAGTTGATCATACGTTAGACCTTGTTTGAGTCTTTGCTTTGATATACTAGTGATGATTCGGATATTGAACGTTTATTCGAATAGGCAGTCATCTCCTTTTTTGCTGAGGGTTTGTAAGACCTCTTTCCTGTCTGATTTTTTGTTATCCCTTTCTTTTTTTTCCTGAACTGTTTCCTTTTTTGGAATTACAGTCAGCGGGATGCCCCAGTTTTGTAAGTCTCCTTCATGGGTTTTGACTTAATGGGTTTTTTATTTTTTGAGATAATGACTGCCTTTCTTTATTGATTATTCGGAACCATCACTGTCTTTCTTTGTTTTGTAAGGACCTCTTTGGTGCCATTCGTTATGCACTTGGATCAACTGAGAGACTACCCTGCCCCAGGTTATGATTAAGGGTTTTAAATTTCGAAAAGAAAAACTCCTACTTCTTTGGCTCAAAGGGGTTGACGAGGGATTATCATCCTTATAACTCCAGTATTTAGGGATTGAAACAATGCCTGTACCTCATCAGCGGGGTCTGTTCAAAAGCATATTGTAAAGTTCGTGGTATCGTTTTCGTCATCCTCCCTCAAGAGGCTTAGAATTATTAATTAAGAGTTGACATCAGAAAAAATATGAAGATAATTTGCATATAGTGAATACGAATATATTGTTTCAGAGCAGACATATGCGATGCATTAATGAAATAACAATGTTTAACATGAGTAAATGTTTGAACAAAAGAAAATTGCAACTTGAACATTTGAATGAACAAAAATTTCTCAATCCTAGCCATGATTTGGCAAGGGAGCAGTGATTATGTTCGGAGTCTCAGGTACTTCAAACTGAATCTCTCCAGCGTCGATCATGTTTTGAATCTTGTTTTTTAGAGGCCAGCAGTTGTCCGTAGTATGCCCCGGGCTATCAGAGTGGTAGGCACACCTCTCATTGTGATGATAGTTAGGAGCAGAAGTGTTTGGATTCCGGAGAGGAGCCCTTAAGGTGATCAACCCTGCCTCCAACATTTGTTGTAGTGTTTGATCTAGCGACATGTTGATCTTGGTGAACTGCCTTTTAGGCTTATCTGGTTTGCTCTGATCTGCCCGTTGTTCTGGGCGAGGTCGTTGTTGGACCTGTGAAGTAATAGCAGCTTGGAGAGGCCCAAACCTTTGAATTCTTGGAAGTTGATTAATGACTGGGACCCTGACTTGGGCTGGTTGCTTCATGTCTTGATAAAGCTGACTGATCATGGCCCTCAGCTCTCCTTGCTCCTGAGCTAAACCTTGAATGAGGGCCCTTTGCCCCAGCATCTGGGTTTTCAATGTGTCTACCTCAGCTTGTAGACGTTTCAGTTGTTCGTCCTTGTCATCTTCAGGACTCTTTCTGATCAGATTCCCCATGAGGAGTGTCCTCAACTCTTCCTGCCCCTTGGATAGGCCTAGGAAAATTTCCTTGAACTAATTCTCTTGAGCGGGAAGGTCCTGGTTATCTTGTAGTGAAGCCATTGCTGAAATAAACAGCGAGAAAGGTAAGTGACCTGCAACAAGGATACCTGTTATGTAATGATGAGTATGACATGCATGTAATGTTTTCAAGGACCTCGCGGGGTAAACAAGAAAATTTGTTAGCATTTGGATCTGGTAGCTTGATCGAAAGAACTTCATATTTGTTGAGAGTCTTTCTTCCAAGGGTCAAAGGCTCACCATATCAAGTGGGTCATAGCCCCTGACTCAAGTCATCAACCTTATTTTGCTTTCCAAACAACCCTGGCTAGGGGAACCTTCTTCAGGAGTCAAAGCTCACCATATCAAGTGGGTCATAGCCTCTAACAACTTTGGCTAGAGGAAAATAAATCCTCTTTGACCCTTGCTAGATGTTTGATTCATCATGACCTGCATCACAAGCCCTTGAGATCCTTGAAATAGGTTAGGATGTATGCAATGGTATGATGTCATGATGCATGGGGTAATATGAATAAACCCTGTTATGAGCCCTTATTAAGGACTATAAACAGAAACCTGCAAGAAACTCAAGTAAAACCTGTCATGAGTCCCAATTAAGGACTATAAACGAAACCTACAAGAGACTTAGTAAACCCTGTTATGAGTCCCAATTAAGGACTATAAACAAAACCTGCAAGTAGTTCATGTGTCAGATAACAAGCATGCAAATAGTCAAGTACGAAGGCACACAAGTCACACAAGAGAAACCCTTAGAGTTCAGGCCAGCATGGGGTCTGGGTATTACCCTCTTTAAGTTGGTGGGCTCAACCTGTCCTATTAGAAGTAACCGGGTTCTAAGGGTCCCAATATCACGGGATTGCTTTCATTGTTCATCGTTTCGATTTAGCCACTGAACTGGCGACCGAAATATTCCAAGAAAACAACCCTCAATTGAGTGTAGTGTCGAGTATCAACCAACCTCGGACTGCACCAAAGTCAGTTATCTCACTACCCTAAAGAGGCCAAGATGGTTCAATTAAGGTTCCTAAGGTCAGTTGATGCTTCACGACACCACGCGGAGGCCCCGTACTCTCCTTGACTGAACTCAAGGGTTACCGGTACACACCAAAGTGCCACATCAACGTAGCAGACTGTTTCAACCATGTCGGTATACCCCGCACAGTTCCCTCACAGCCTTGTTGCTACTTTCTAAGAAGGTATCCCCCAGATCCGGGTTAGGATCTATAGAACTCCCAAGACAGTCCCACAATAATAAATCAAGCAAGTCAATACAATTGAAAACACAGTTATGAACTACCCTAAGGTACACCTCACTTTAAGCAAAGATATCCCCAGCAGAGTCGCCAGTTCTGTGATCGGTGGATCTGGAACTGACTGTTTAACGCTGGATCGCGTATGTCGCGGAAGCAAGAGTCGCCACCGTCTTTTATTTTCTCCAATTGGAAAGGACAAAAGCACAGAAAAATTCCTTAAAGAGATTGCTCTCGGTTCGGGAGGTAGATTATAGAAAGGGGAGGTGTTAGCACCCTTTCTATCCATGGTTATCCGTGGGCTCTTAGATACTTGCTCATTGTGTTTTCAAAAATGGTTTGTTTACTTTTCAATTGTGGGTTTTAAAAAGTTTCTTTGAAAATTTCAGTTCGACTCTTGTATCGGTCCTCAAGAGTGTTTGAAAAATTGCTTTCGAAAGCTTTTTTGAAAAGTGTCAGTGTGAAAAGTATTTTTGATTTGTTTTGAAGTTAGAGCAAGTATCTTAGAGTTGTCTACCTACCCTAAGGAATTCGTCTGTGTAAATGTCTTTTAAAGTAGTGCCATCCCATCATTGAGAGGTAGGTAGCACCACCGTTGGAGGTGTTCGGGTCAATTCGAGGTTCGGGACATGGTGATCACCAGAGCAATGGGAAGACACCTTAGAAGCTACCCTCATGCCAGGTTCCCGGATCATGAGGACTTACTAAGACATCCTCTACTCGACGATCACCTTTCGAGGCAAGGCAACAGTGAGGCGTACCCTAGGGGTGGTGTGTGATTTGTGTGTCGTTTTCATTTATTTTTGTCTTTTGTCAAAGTGATCTATGCGTTTGTTTTTATTTTATCATTCATTCTTGCATGCATTTATTTAACAGTTAAAAATTGCGAGAAATTAAAAGTTCTAAACTATTACAAAGGCGCGGGTCCACATCGCCAAAATTTCCAGGACCCGATTTGACAGAAAATAAAGAAAGTAAAGTAAAATGCGAGAAATTAAAATGTCCGAGTTTACAAGGCTTTGGGAGAGGTACATAAATATTAAAAGAAAAAGAAATAAATATGCGAATAAGGATTAAAACTGGAAACGAGGGCGTTGGACCCTTTTGGAATTAAATTGAATGAAAAGTTAATTAATTATTAAATTAAAGAAAAGAAATGTTTTTTTTGATGGTTTTTGTATTTATGAAATAAAGAAAATTAAAATTCAAGAGAAACCTCAATTCTAAGTTGTTTTTAATTATTAAAGAAAAATATTAAAGTTTAACCTAATTTACTAAATATTTAATGTACATGTTTATTTACAAAATAAATTAGTAATTAATAATAATGATAATAAGAAAAAATTATTTATTAAAAAGATGATGAAAAGTTAAAAACCCTAATTTCTACATATTTTAATTTGTTAAGAAAAAGACTTAAGTTTTAAAACCTAATTTAACTAAATTAATTATTTAACATTTATTTACAAAAATATTTAATAAGTAAATTAATTAACATATTCTTAGTTTTTGATTTTCTGGTTTTATATTATAAAAATTAATTCATGAATTTAAAGAAAACAATTAAAACAATTAAAAGAATGAAAAAGGAAAATCAAATAAAAAATAAAAATGATGCAAACCATGGGGGTGTCTGGCCCTTTTTGGAGGTGAATTGGAGTGGTTTGGCCATTTGGCTTTTGGCTTTTGGCCATTTGTGTTCTGGCTTCAACGTTCCTTAATGTCTGGCTTAATGTCTGCCTCGCCATGTATTGGGGTCATGTGTAAAATATTCTGTTTTGGCCATTTGGCTTTTGGCCTTTTGGCCTCAACGTTCCTTAATGAACCTGCATGGGATCCTGTCTAAATCTGCAGTGTTGAACCTCATGAACACATTAAATAAAATCATAAAAATTCAAATAAAACCAACATATGAAGAAATTTAATGTTTATGCACAATATGGCATGTATGAATGATTATACCCTTTTTGATCATGGAGATCAAATCAATCTTACCCTTACTGGAAAATTAGTGACCTGAATGCTTTTATGCCTTTTGGATCATGGAGATCAAGCCAGCCTTACCCTTACTGAAGAAGTAATAAGATGTTGGTTTGTAACTGAGATGACTTGTTTGTAGTGAGAGAGAGATTTGTAATAAGGATTTCAAGGTTTTAGGGTTCTTGAAAGAGTTTGATATTCTAACAGTGTTGTGGCAAGGTTTTTTTCTCTCTTCTTTTCTCCTCTTTTTTTCTCCTCTCTTTTTTCTCCCTCTTTTTTTTTTCTCTCTGGTTTGTGTGAAAAGAAGGTGATTATATAATGGAAATTAGGGTAAAGCAAATGGGTTTTGAATGTGCAATTGGGCCTCCAATATTCACTTGAATTCGTCACTTTCCAGGCTAAATCGCAGGGACTTAAGTGCATTTTTTGAAGTTGAAATGTGAAAACAAAATGTAGCCCACATCGATAACTAACTCCTGTCCGAAAATCGACTCAATCGGATAAACGGTGAATTAGTTATGAATTTTTGAAGTTTCAGCTCAGACAAACTTATTTTGGGCTCCAGTGTCGACTCTGACACGTTCTTCAATAAAAAACTGGTATTGATCGGTGCATAATTTGGTCTCGACTTTTGAAGCAAAGTTGTAGATCTATGAGTCAGGGACCTTGTGTAAAAGTATGAGCCAAATCCGATAAAAATTGACCGAGTTATGAATTTTTGAAGTTTCGGCCCAGATGAAATAATATTCAGCATTCAGGATTTTCAGCGTGTCACGCACTCTGAGCAAAAAACGAAGGTCTTTTGAATACCGTTTGAACTCAATACCTTCTGTGAAAATGTAGCCAACTCAATTTTTGAAATTTTGGCACCGGAACCAGCTCGATACGATGAAAATCGACCAAGTTATGATTTTCTGAACATGACGCAAATAAACTTCTGTCACAAATTTTCTGTACGAAAATACTTGATAAATCCACATTTTTGAAGACCTTCTGATCGAAATTGGCTTCCAGCCGTGAGAGATGAAAACGTAGATAATGTCAAGACGGAATTTTGGCCACCGGAACGGGTGCAAAACGAGTCACGATCTTCAAGTTATGAATTTTTTAGCGCGTAAAAACTGCACTTTCAGCACACTTTTTCACCATATTTCTTCGAGAAAACTCACACATTCGGATACCTTCTTTAAAGAATTGACTCTTGAGCCGAACCTGAATTTGAGAATACGTTATCAGAGATATTTTGGCGAAAGAATACCTGAATATGATGCGCCGGGTTGGATTTGTGAATTTTTCTTGAAATGTTTTGAGAAATATGGGAGGGCAAATTTTGGGGTACAACACCACACAAATTCAAAGCACCCTCTTTTGCTAAGTACGATGGGGCATCCTGTCCCAGGCTGCATCTTAGGTCTTATATGCGGAAGATTCAATCGTATACTATGGACAAGAACTTGTGGATCCACTTCTTCCAGGAAAGTCTTTCAGGGACTCATCTCGAATGGTTCTATCAGCTGGATGGAACCAAGGTTCGTAACTGGGAGGAGTTGGCTACTGCTTTTTACAAGCAGTATCAGTACAATGCCGACCTCGCTCCTACGCGTACCCAACTCCAGGGTATGTCTCTAGGATCGGGAGAAGGTTTTAAAGAGTATGCACAGAAATGGAGAGACCTGGCCGGTAGGGTACAACCACCGCTGACTGACCGTGAACTTGTGGACATGTTCTTGGGGACCCTGTCTGGTCCATTCTACAACCACCTGATTGGGAATTCGTCTGCTGGATTCACAGATCTTATCTTTACTGGAGAGCGAATAGAAGCTGGTATCAAGTCTGGGAAGATTCAAGAGGCTGCACCTTCTGATAAAAAGCCTCATTATGGAAAGAAAGAGTCCAATGCTGTGCACGGTAAAAAGAGCCGTCATGAGGTAGGGGCAACCCAGATCTCCAATCCTAGACCTGCTCAACAAGGACAGGGGCAGCGCAAGGAGGTCGCACCCAAACGACAATTCACCAAGATCAACATGTCGCTGGATCAAGCACTACAACAAATGTTGAAGGCAGGGCTGATCACCTTAAGGGCTCCTCTCCGGAATCCAAACACTTCTGCTCCTAACTATCATCCCAACGATAGGTGCGCATATCATTCTGATAGCCCGGGGCATACCACGAACAACTGTTGGCCTCTCAAAAGCAAGATTCAAGATATGATCGACGCCGGAGAGATTCAGTTTGAAGTGCCTGAGACTCCGAACATAATCACTGCTCCATTGCCCAATCATTGAAGACCTTTTGTTTATTTGAATTTCCGAGCTGTATTTTTCTTTGCTTATACAAACAATTAATGTCATAGCAAACTCTTTTATTCTATCAATGCATCGCATGTGTCTGTTTTGGGAATTAATACAATTATTTTCATTATATTCAAAACTGTTTTCATATTTTTGTGATGATCAACTCTCGGTTAATAATTCTAAGCCTCTTGAGGGAGGATAACGAAAACGATACCACGATCTCTACAGTATGCTTTTGAACGGACCCCGCTGATGAGGTACAGGCATTGTTTCAATTCCTAAACACTGGAGTAATAAGGAAGATAATCCCTCGTCAACCCCTTTGAGCCAAAGAAGTAGGAGTTTTTATTTTCGAAAATTAAAACCCTTAATTATAACCTGGGGCAGGGTAGTTCTCTCAGTTGATCCAAGTGTATAACGAATGGCACCAAAGAGGTCCTTACAAAACAAAAGACAATGATGGTTCCGAATAATCATAAAGACAGGCAGTCATTACCAAAACAAACAAAAAAACTAAAGCCCATTAAGTCAAAACCCATGAAGAAGACTTACAAAACTGGGGCATCCCGCTGACTGTAATTCCAAAAAAGGAAACAGTTCAGGAAAAAAGAAAGGGATAACAAAAAAAAAAGAAATAAAAAAAGAAAGAGGTCATACAAACCCTCAACAAAAACAAAAATGACTGCCTATTCAGAATCAATCATCAATATCTGAATCATCACCGGAAAATCAGAGCAAAGACTCAAACAAGGTCTAACGCATGATCAACTGAGTTTAGGTTTGGAGAACATCACGAAGAGCGGGTGGGTACAAACAAAATTTGAGCCTTTATCCTTTGTTTCTTAAACCGTGAACCAGGCCACGTTATAACCCTCAAAAGTCCTAGCTGAAGCATGGGTTAGTTCGAAAGCATACTGTTACGAAAGGTATCCTGACTCCTTAAGGCCTACGATAAAATACGGAGTTGACATCACGTTTACAAACATTCATTTGTTTTATGAAAAAGAATGCATTTTCAAAATCTTCAAAACAGACATAAGCTTTGCATTTTTAACATAACTTTGTTTGCATATGACTTTTTGTTTGAACAGCATAGAAGTTCGCACGATGAATACCTAGTAAACAAAAGCCCTTCCAATCCAGGGGCACGACATGATCATGATCCGTCATCTGGGGCAGTCCAATCAAGATTCGGAGAATCTCTCAAAGGCTAAACAGCCTGGGGCAAATCTCCGCCTGAGTCACTTGGGGCGTTCCAACAACGAATCTTGCCTGATCAAATACCTTCTGGTGGCATGACAAAACACTTCTAACAGGGGCAACTCCCTAACATTCTGAGAACATGGACATAGTCGAAAAAATACTACGCACGATCAAAGACCCGCTAGGTTGACGTACCTAGGCAAAATTAGGGCTTCCCGGCGAACCAAAAAGGTTCGGGCAAAAATAAGGGATGAAAATGAAAAATATGTACACCCGGCAAGTCGAAAACCTGAAAAGGCGGCTTGGGCAAAAATGGGTATCCCGGTGGACTGAAAACCCGAAAGGGCGGTCCAAGCAAAAGTTAGGGATCAAAACGCACGACTATGTCCCATCATCTTGTCACCTGCCTACCAGAAGGAGGTTGGTCCATCAACAACTATCAGCACCTCAAAGGTCTTCCTCTCCCACATCAGAAACAGGGGCAATAATGGGTGGTCTAAGCAATCTGATTGTTTTGTCCTCCAAGGTATCAAGGTAGGTTCAGCTGAAGAACGTAACCAGTGCATCTTAAATCCCCAGAGAGTGTGTCAGCAGGCAGTATACCCTCCTCAAGCCAAGCTATATTATCAACCTTAAGGAAGTTGGGTATCCTCCAGCAGGTCTCAACATTCTCCAGTAGTATATATGCATTTTTAACAAGCATCCCCGGCAGTCTTGACCTAAAGATTGTTCCCCGGCGGTATATCAGACATTCAATGGAGTCACTTCCCCGGTACAATTCAAAACTTCCCCAGGAGAGTCCAATCTAGTTCCCCAGGAAAGATGGAATTCATCTCCCCAAGCAGCACGCTTATCCCCAGTAGATTCTGGAAGCTTATCTTCGCAGAGCACGGACGCGTCCCCCGACTGTATTTCAAGAGTTATTTCCGTACCAGGATATAACTGGGTTATCCTCAGCCAAAAGCCACGGAAAGAGCGTCCTCGACGAAGTCTTCTTATCCTCAACGAAGTCTATCAACACTTCCAACACAACAAGGGTATCCCCAACAAGTTATTATCAACTCAGCAAAGTACCCCTCTTCCCACAGAGTATTTTCCCAGCAAGATCGCTATAGTAATCTCCCCCGCAGAGTAATCTCCAAACATATTCCCCAACGGAGTCATCTCCTCCTACCGGTTCATTCTTGCAGAGTGAAAAGCTCTCTCTTCAACACCAGCCCAGGAGTTAACTTCCTGGCACTCGTCAAGGATTTATTTTCTTAGACAAAAATATATTCATGAACATTACATCTTCATACATTATAGCATGCATATGCATCATACTACACGAATCTCGTCAATTTTGAGTACATCCTGAAATCATGCAGTTCATGCATCATGATCTTGCATACAACGGATGCTTTACCTTTTCAGGAAAGGTCGATACAAAGATGATTACTATCAACTATCGCGACTCCTTCTAGATATAGTTCAGATGTGAACCAGATATGGCGACGTTCTGATACTTCTTCCAGATTTCCTTCTAGATATAGTTCAGATGTGACCCAGATATGGCGACGTTCTGATACTGCTTCCAGATTTCCTTCTAGATATAGTTCAGATGTGAACCAGATATGGCGACATTCTGATACTGCTTCCAGATTTCTTTCTAGATATAGTTCAGATGTGAACCAGATATGGCGACGTTCTGATACTTCTTCCAGATTTCCTTCTAGATATAGTTCAGATGTGAACCAGATATGGCGACATTCTGATACTTCTTCCAGATTTCCTTCCAGATATGGTTCGGATGTGACCCAGGCATGGCGACGTTCTGACACTTATTCCAGACCCCCTCAGATAACTTAGAGATGCTCCGGACACGGAAGCTGTTCTATTGTTTATTCAGAGATCACCTTTTTAGAGATGGTTCAGATGTGACCCGGATATGGCTACCTTCTGATACTCATCCCAAGATTCTCTCAACGATTGCTGTTGAGGTTGAAGTTATCCAAGATTCTCTCAATGATTGTTGTTGAGGTTGTAGTCGCCTGTGGTTCTCTCCCCGATACTGCGGAGGTAGTAATCATCCCCAGATTCGCTCAATGATACTGTTGAAGTCGAAGTCGCCCAAGATTCTATCAATGATTGCTGTTGAGGTTGTAGTCGCCTATGGTTCTCTCCCCGATACTGCGGAGGTAGTAATCATCCCCAGATTCGCTCAATGATACTGTTGAAGTCGAAGTCGCCCAAGATTCTCTCAATGATTGCTGTTGAGGTTGTAGTCGCCTGTGGTTCTCTCCCCGATACTGCGGAGGTAGTAATCATCCCCAGATTCGCTCAATGATACTGTTAAGGTTGAATTCGTTCAAGATTCTCTCAGCGCTCCTGTTGAGGTAGTAATCATCCAAGGTTCTCTCACAGCTCCTGTTGAGGTAGTAACCATCCCTAGTTCATTCATCACCTTTTGAAGCTCCAGATTCAGCTCCTGTAACCAGTCAGGACACATCTACACAAAGAATTTGAGGACCAGCTCCTGTAACAGGTCAGGTAAACATTTTTCTTTTGCAGGTACGCAAGTTCTCGCTAAGGAATCTCTTACGCGATCAACACCCAGATGGCATCTATAAGCCCATCCACCTATCCATCATCTCTCAGCATGGCATCTATAAGCCCATCATCCTATCCATCAATCTCCAAATGGCATCTATAAGCCCATTCCCATCATCACACTACTATGTGAGCGCAAATTTCTGGGCACTCTAGTGTTCAATCATCTTCCACCTTCGGATTACGAAAGGCACGACAGCCAATCTGCATCCTCAGGTCTAAGAAGATTGAACAGGGGCAACTGTTGTACCCCAAAATTTGCCCTCCCATATTCTTCAAGAATTTGCAAAGTCAAAGCTCCAAAATCTCCCCAAGGGTTGCACAGTGCAAGGGCCTCCTAACAGTCAAAATTAGGGTTTTGGTTCTAACAAAGAAAATGAAGTTTCCAAGGGTCCAATCAAGTCCCATATGCCTATAAACATGGTCAAGCATCCTCATACCAAGTTTCAAGACTTACAGCACAAAATTGCACAGTCAAAAAACCTAATTGCACTACAGTCAACTGTAGGGGCAAAATGGTCATTTGACAGTCAAAAGTTCAAATTTTTGGTCAACATCTCATTTTGAAGCCAAAAACATCATTTGATCAATGCTTGATCATGATTCTCAAAGCTTGGCTCAAAAAGTCTCAAGATGCAAAAGTTTCCATATTTGGACAGTTGAAAAAGTCAACTGTAACTTGACCAAGGCATAACTTCCACATGGTTTATCAGAAAAATTCCATCCAAAGCTCATTTTGAAGAGAATGACATTTCCTACAACTCCTCTTCACACTTCAAGTCCAAGAAATGCTCTCACAAAAAGTTATCAATTTCAACATTATAGGTCATTTTCAAAAGTCAACAAAAAGGGACTTTAATTCAAAGGCCATAACTTGAGATTTGTAAATCAAAATGACATGGGACCAAAGTCATTGGTTATAGGACTCAAAGACCTTTCCAAAATGTCAAAGAACATGAACAAAGCTTAAAAATTTAGCAAGTTATGCCTTGTGGAAGTTGGGAAATTTTTGGATATTTTGAAAAGTCAACATTGATTCAAATGTCTTAAAAATGCTAATGGGCCTCTTTTTCTTCCACAATTCATCATCCAAGGCATGTGCACGACCATTTTGCCCAAAGGGAAGTTTTTTATCATTTTTATTTATTTATTTGGATTTTTAATTATTAATAATTCATTTAATTAAAATAAATAGGTGAAAAATACTAAACCTAATGTTTTAAATCTTTTTGTGCATAAAATATCTCCAAGATTTCGTGCAAATCAGGTTAGGAAAGAATCAAAGGTAATTGGATATGATTGAGACCAAATATGCTTGAAAAAGATTGAAAACATTATGCATGAAAATCAAATCTTCCATACATCAATTCCTTGATTCCTTGGACAAGAAAACCTACCCTAATCATTCACATATAAGTACTCATGCTAACCCTAATACCCAGGATCTCCCAGCTGCGCAAAAAAGCCATAACAAAAACTTGAATTTTCTCAAAAAAGTCCAATACTGAAAACTGTCTTCCAGGGCGATTCAAGCTGAGATAATCATCTCATCACCTTCCTGAGACATCAAGAAACGTTTTTGAATCACTTTCCACGTCCCTAACGCCCAGAATTGGTGAATAGGATTCAAACTTTTTCACATTTTTTTCATATTCGTGTTTTAATATTCAAGCACATTCATTGCATTTTTCTTATGGATTCTTACTAATTGATGGATTCTGAAGCTAACTGCATATTTTAATTGAGTTTTTATGCGCTATTGGAGATTTCGCCATTGTTGTCTTTTAGGGTTTTCAAAGCTTTGAATTGGGGTTTCCTGGTTAAGGAACAATTGAGACTCGAGACCTGGACCATTGAAATCAGCGTGCTTGTACGATTGAGAAACACCCCTCGCGCCTAATTTATGTGACTCCAGGAGCTAGTCGCTATTTTCCAGAATGGTGTATATAGGAACGGTTCAAAACCGTTGCTAATGGTTTTATGTTTCAGAAGAAAAAAAACAAAACGAAGAAGAAGATGATTATGTGGCCAGCAATAATTGGTTGATTTGAATTTGTGCGCTAATTTTCCACTAACCATTTGTTTTATCTTATATTAGTTGTTTCCTATACAATATACAACACGCGTAAAGTGCTTCAGTGGCAAGGCTTGGTAGTGGTAATCTCTAGGACCTGGGTTCGAGCCCCAGGTCCCCATCCCTTTCCAATGTTATTTTTCTATTCATGTTTCTATGTAGTTTCAGTGCTAGGGTGCATCATACATCCTCAAATCCAGCTTGCCACTTGGCCAATAATACCAATCCAA
This sequence comes from Vicia faba, assembly GCA_948472305.1. Lineage (NCBI taxonomy): Eukaryota > Viridiplantae > Streptophyta > Magnoliopsida > Fabales > Fabaceae > Vicia > Vicia faba. Next base: position 123,832,389 of record OX451739.1, on the reverse strand, counting down.
GGGACCAGATCTGAAGAACATGGTAAACCTCAGTCAACACCCATACATGCCAGTGCAAAAGTCAAACGAGGCCCTAAAGCAGATGGGCCTAAATTGCTAAGACATACCTCCAACTGGGGACAGAACCCCCCAAGGTTTGCAAGTTTCTTTTATATTTTTTTCATTTTTTATTTTGATTCAATTATTTTTTTTTAATTAGTTTCTTTAATTTAATTATTTTCATAAAAAACATAAAAACAATATAAAATCAGAAAAAAGACAAAAATAAATATTTTTATTTAATGTTATTTTTTTTAAATAAACATCATTAATTGATTTTAGTTTTTTAATTTAGGGTTAAATCTTAATATTTTTCTAATAAACTTAAAATTGGTAGAATTAGGGTTTTAATAATTTTAATTACTTTTCCTTTTCTTTTCACTAATAATTAATTATTTATTTTCATAAAATCAAATTGTCATTAATTAATTTAATATTAGGTTTGAAGTTTAAAAGGTTTTCTTAATAAATAAAAATTAGAATTAGGGTTAATATTCTTTTCATTTAATTTTCTCATTAAAACCATAAATGCAAAAAATCTCAAAAAATAATTTCTTTTTCTTTTTAATTTCATTAATTTAATAATTTAATTTAATTTCATTAAAAAGGGTCCAACGCCCTCGTTTCCAATCTTAATTCAATTCACACATTTATCTCGTTTCTTTTAATTATTTATGTACCTCTCCCAAAGCCGTGTAAATTTATATTTCTCGCACTTTACTTTACTTCTTTATTCTCTGTCAAATCGGGTCCTGGATTAAATTTGGCGATGTGGACCCGCGCCTTTGTAATAGTTTAGAAACTTTTAATTTTCGCACTTTTAACTGTTAATAATTGCATGCAAGAATGAATGGCCTAAAATAAAAATAAACGCATAGATCACCATAACACGACAAGACAAAAATAAATGAATCTGACACACAAATCACACACCACCCCTAGGGTACGCCTCACTGTTGCCTTGCCTCGAAAGGTGATCGTCGAGTAGAGGATGTCTTAGTAAGTCCTCATGATCCGGGAACCTGGCATGAGGGTAGCTTCTAAGGTGTCTTCCCATTGCTCTGGTGATCACCATGTCCCGAACCTTCGAATTGACCCGAACACCTCCAACGGTGGTGCTACCTACCTCTCAATGGTGGGATGGCACTACTTTAAAGGACATTTACACAGACGAATTCCTTAGGGTAGGTAGACGACTCTAGATACTTGCTCTAATTTCAAAACAAATTCAAAAATACTTTTCACACCGACACTTTTCAAAAAGCTTTCGAAAGCAACTTTTCAAACACTCTTGAGGACCGATACAAGAGTCGAACTGGAATTTTCAAAGAAACTTTTTAAAACCCACAGTTGAAAAGCAAACAAACCATTTTTGAAAACACAAATGAGCAAGTATCTAAGAGCCCATGGATAACCATGGATAGAAAGGGTGCTAACACCTTCCCTTTCTATAATCTACCTCCTGAACTGAGAGAAATCTCTATAAGGAATTTTTCTGTGCTTTTGTCCTTTCCATTTGGAGAAAATAAAAGACGGTGGCGACTCTTGCTTCCGCGACATTTCGCGAACCAGCGTTAAACAGTCAGTTCCAGATCCACCGATCACAGAGGCCAATGGTCACTACTCTTAAGCTGGCTAAAGATCTCAACAAGATATCTCTGGAGGAACTCTTTAGCTCCCTCAGAAGCCATGAGATAGAGCTAGAAGATGAAGAGCCTCAGAAGCAAGGTAAGCCTTTAGCATTAAAATCTAACAAAAAACTTGATTATATGGTTTTGCATGCTATGGAAGAAACCTCTGATGGATCCTCATCAGAAGAAGACGAATTGTCTCCTCTCTAGAAGAGTCAATCAGCTGTGGAAGCAGAGGCAAAGAAAATTCAGAAATTCCAGAAGTTCAGGAACTCAGAATGAATCCTCCTATGGATACAGAATATCTGAGCCCTCCTCTAGATACAGAAGATCTGAACCTTCGTCTGGTCACAGAAAGTTAAACAACAGAGACATCATCTGCTATGAGTGCAATGAACAGGGGCACTACAAAAGTGATTGTCCAAGGCTTCAGAAGGAGAAGCCCAAAAAGAAGTTCTTCAAGGAGAAGAAGAAGAGTATCATGGCAATATGGGATGATTCAGATACTTCAGACGTAGACTCAGAAACAGATGATGAAAGAGCCAACATTGCTCTTATGGCTAATGTGACAGAAGACAGCGAAGCATCTCAGTCAAACTCAGAATCAGACACAGAAGAGGTATTTCTTGATTTTACTGTTAATTTCACTAAAGCTGAACTAGCAGAAAGCATGAATGAGATTCTGGAAAGGTATCAACACATCAAATTCAAATTCAAGAACCTGAAAAGGGATATTGCCTGACTCTGAATAAACTGTGAGTCTTAGATTAGAAAATTCCGAGCTAAAAGAAAATATTTCAAAACTAGAAATTAATTTACAAAACTCTTAGAAAGAAATAATCTCAGAGGCTCCCAGTAGTGCTGATAAAATCATAAAAGAATATGATCACAGCTTTCAGAAGTTTCTGGATAAAAACATAGATAGAAGCAAGATGGCTTCAATGATTTATGGAGTTAACAGGAATGGTAGAAAAGGAATAGGATACCAAGGTAAGGTATCTCCACCTAAGAAAGTCATGGACCTAGTAATAAAATGCACACCACTAAAATCACACTTCACATATGGGCACACACATGATCTGAAATACACTAGCAATGATTATTCTGCCAAACCAAAATTCAAACAGAATTTTGGTAAAACTAACAAACTAGGACCCAAAAAGATATGGGTACCTAAGGACAAAATTATATATGTAGCATATATCTTTAGCAGCAAGGCTAAAACACCAGTCATGGTACCTGGAGTCTGGATGCTCTCGACACATGATGGGAAGAAAGCATATATTCTAAAGCCTGGAACTTAAACCTGGAGGCTACGTGGGCTTTGGAGGCAACCAAAGAGGGAAGATCGTTGGCTCTAGAACAATAAGTAATGGTAATCTTCCTTCTATTAATAATGTGTTGTTAGTTGATGGATTGATGCATAACCTGTTATCCATAAGCCAATTAAGTGATAACGGTTATGATATAATATTTAATCAAAATTCATGCAAAGTTGTTAGTCAGAAAGATGGAACTATCCTGTTTAATGGAAAGAGGAAAAACAACATTTATAAGATAAAACTTTCTGAACTAAAAAGTCAGAATGTAAAATGCCTTCTTTCAGTTAACAACGAGCAATGGGTATGGCACAAAAGATTGGGGCATGTTAGTATAAGAATAATATCTCAGATTAACAAACTCAATCTGGTCAGAGGACTTCCTAATCTAAAGTTCAGCTCAGATGCTCTGTGTGAAGCATGTCAGAAACACAAATTTGCAAAACCTGCCTTTAAAGCTAAAAATGTTGTTTCCACCTCTAGGCCATTAAAACTTCTGCACATAGACTTATTTGGACCAGTGAAAACTGCGTCTGTTAGTGGCAAGAAGTATGGGTTAGTGATCGTATATGACTATAGCAGATGGACATGAATAAGTTCTTAAGACACAAGGACGAGTCACATTCTGTGTTTGTTGCTTTCTGTAACCAAGTTCAGAATGAAAAGGATCTTAGAATTGTCAAAGTCAAAAGTGATCATGGTGGAGAATTTGAAAATAAAAAATTTGAAATATTTTATAATGAAAAGGCATTTCGCATGACTTCTCTTGTCCTAGAACTCCCCAACAAAATGGAGTTGTAGAACGAAAGAACAGAACATTGCAAGAAATGGCCAGAACCATGATCAATGAGACTAACATTGCTAAGATCTTATGGGAAGAAGAAATTAACACAACATGTTATATTCAGAATAGAATCTCTAGAAGACCTATTCTGGAAAAGACTCCATATGATTTGTGGAAGAACAGGAAGCCCAACATTTCTTATTTCCATCCTTTTGGATGTACATGTTTTATTCTGAATACTAAAGATCATCTGAACAAGTTTGACTCTAAAGCATAGAAGTGTATTATGTTAGGATACTCTGAACGCTCAAGAGGGTACAAAGTATACAATACAGAAACATAGATTGTTGAAGAGTCAATCAGTGTTAGATTTGATGATAAGCTTGACCCTCAAAAGTCAAAGCAGAATGAATCTTTTGCAGATATAGAAGTTGAGTTCACAGGTGCTGAAGGAAACTCATCAGAAGTTCCCAACAGAGACGCTCCAACAACTTCGGAAGGAAATGTCACAAGTGTTCCAGTACCTTCTGTTGATCAACTCCATAAAACGTTATCCATAAGCAGCATAGCTCACCCAAAAGATAAGATTCTGGGAAAGAAGGATGATCCAATCAGAACAAGATCAACATTCAGAAACTCTGAAGAATCCCTCATGGGATTGGTATCTCTGATTGAACCAACAACAATTAATAAAGCTCTTCTGGATAATGACTGGATTCTGACAATGCAGGAGGAGTTAAAACAGTTCACCAGAAATGACGTATGGGATATAGTTCCCAAACCAAAAGGATTCAACATCATTAGAACAAAGTGGGTGTTCAGAAACAAACGGAATGAGCAAGGAGAAGTCATCAGAAACAAGGCACGACTGGTGGTACAAGGTTATAGTCAGTAAGAGGGGATAAAATATACATAAACCTTTACTCCAGTCTCCAGGTTAGAATCTATCAGACTCTTAATCTCTTTTGCTATAAATAATGGCATCACTCTGTATCAGATGGATGTCAAAAGTGCATTCTTAAATGGTTACATTGATGAAGAGGTATATATGCACCAACCCCCTGGGTTTGAAAATTAAAAACACCCAGAATATGTTTTCAAACTAAAGAAGTCACTCTATGGTCTGAAACAAGCTCCCAGAGCTTGGTATGAAAGGCTAAGTACCTTTCTGTTAGAAAAGGAATTCACCAGAGGGAAAGTGGACACAACCCTGTTCTGTAAGACATTTAAGAATGACATTTTAGTTTGTCAAATTTACATAGATGACATTATCTTTGGATCTACTAAACCTTCTCTGGGAAGAGAATTCTCTAAGTGCATGCAGGAAGAGTTTGAGATGAGCTTAATGGGGGAACTTAAATTCTTTCTGGGTATTCAGATAAACCAGACTCCAAAAGGAACTTACATTCACCAGAGCAAATACGTCAGAGAACTTCTGAAGAAATTTGACCTCTCAGAATGTAATCCCTCAAAGACTCCAATTCATCCCACGTGCATTCTGGAAAAGGAAGAGGTAAGTAAAATGGTAGAACAAAAGATCTACAGAGGTATGATTGGCTCTCTCCTTTATCTGATGGCTTCAAGGCCTGATATTTTATTTAGCGTTTATTTATGTACTAGATTCCAATCAAATCCTAGAGAATATCACTTAACAGCAGTTAAGCGAATTTTCAAGTATCTGAAACATACTACTAACATGGTTTTATTTTATATAAAATCCAATGAATACAACTTAGTAGGATACTGTGATGCTGAATTTGCTGGAGACAGAGTAGAGCATAAAAGTACTTCTGGAAGCTGTCAGTTTCTGGGAGACAATCTGATCTCATGGACCAGCAAGAGACAGTCCACAATTGTATTGTCAACAATAGAAGCTGAATACATAGCAGCTGCTGGATGTAGCACACAAATGCTCTGGATGAAGAGTCAGCTTGAAGACTTTAACATATTTTAGAGTAACATCCCCATCTTTTGTGATAATACTTCTTCCATCTGTCTATCCAGAAATCCCATTTTGCATTTTAGGGCTAAGCAAATAGAAATAAAACATCATTTTATTAGGGATTATATTCAGAAAGGAATTCTCACTTTAAAATTTATTGACACAGACCATCAATGGGCTGATGTGTTTACAAAACCCCTCTCTGAAGATAGATTCAATTTCATTCTGAAACATCTCAACATGAAATTATGTCCAGAATAAAATGTTTTATTTGCATATTCTAACCCTCAGAATTTTATTGTTTTCTGTGAACATCTGATAAACTTGTCTTCAGAAGTTAAGAGTACAGTTGCCTCAGAATCTATCTATGAAGATCTGAACTTTTCATTTCAAAGATAAAGGCGTGCAGTTCACACCATCGAACATTTGTCATCCTCTCACAAGCTACCTTCTGAGGCTGAACACGCGTTCAAATTCTGAAGGGTCCAAGGCTCTGATTGGATGCATTGAGACACTTGTCATTGGTAACTGTTCAATATCTCACGAAATCCCCTAATTCCAGGTTTCATTAATTTAATATAATCTTTACTTATTTTCTCTTTCTTACTGATTACGTTTTCAAAAGTGTTTATAAAATCAATTTAATATTTCATTCACGTCTTACTGCTTTCAATATTCTCTCTTGCTCTAGTTTTTCAAAAACCCTTTCTATTAGTTTTCTTCAAAGAATCTATGTGAACAATGGCATCCTCATCAAGCCGCAAGAATCTCAACAATGCTCCTGGTTCTTCGTCAACAGAACAGTATGAGGAGCCCATTAGAACACTGCTCACTTTGGTCGACAACCTTGAAGTTCTATGTGAATTGATCATCGACTTTGAGAGTTTACAAGAAAACGGGTTTGATCTGTATGAAGATGTAACTACACAGGGATGGAACAAATACTTTGATCGTCTGTTGGGTCCAACACTTCCCATTATTGTTAAAGAGTTTTGGATTCATGCTACTTCATCCAACCACCAGGTCACGTCATATGTTATGGGGAAGAAGATAGTGATTACAAAATATTTGATTGGGAAACTCATTGGGTACAATGGCGGCGGAGTCAGATGCATTGATATGGATGATAAGTGTTTTGACCTAAAATCCATTGCTAGGGTCATTTTCACTTCTGGATAGCCATCCAGCAAGATCAGAGACTTGAAAGATTATTACAGAATCTGGTCTAGGATCATTCTGGGATGTATCAATCACAGGAAGCCTACAAGCTCCCCTGATTACATCAACATTGATCAGCAGTTTCTGTTATACTTCATTGCAAAGAAGACCAAAATAAATCTTCCATATTTGCTCTTCAACCATCTGAGAACAAGTGTGAAAGAGACAAGAGAAGAAGAAAGAACTAAGAGGGATTGGATTCCTATGGGAAGATTTATTTAAGATATTTTGACGGAAAACAGATTGATAGAATATCTGACAGAGGCTCAAGATATCAGCACTCTGGAAGAAACTGCTGGGAAACCAGTGAATGCCAAGAATCTGATGATAATTAAGATTATTGAAAGCATTAAGAAGGAACCAACAATTGCTTCTCACGAGGTCATCACATCTAGGAGAATCCCTCTGAAGGATTTTCCACTATTCTCTAAGATAGATGCTTCTCCAAAGATTATGGTGAGATACCTTGAAGCTTGCAAGGAAGATGGGACTATTCCATAAATCAACATCCGTGACCTGCACAAGCCAGCTCCAAAGGTTATGCTAAAGAAATCCAGAAAGAGGAAGGTAGCAGGAGAAGGATCCTCTCATAGGACACACAAAGCAGCGAAAAAGAAAGGTAACACATCTTTTGTTTCTGTTGTAGAATCAATAGATGTTCCAACATCTGAAACCATTCCCCCTCAACCAACAGAAAATCCCTCACCACAAACATTTTAGGATTTTGACATAGAGTTTGATCCATCTGTAACTCTTGGCAATTTCTTAAATGAACCTTACTCCCCCAATCCAAATCCAGAACAAAATCAACCAAAACTTGCAAGAGTTCTCTCTAATATTGAACTGTTTGATCAAGACTTTCACTCACCAATCCCAGAAAATGCAAATATTCAGTTTCAACAACCAAAAAATCCACACCCATACTCTCTGTTGTACCCCAAAATTTTCCCTCCCATATTCTTCAAGGATTTGTCAAAAGCATGCTTCAAAGTTCCCCAAGGGTTGCACAGTTCAAGGGCCTCCTAACAGTCAAAATTAGGGTTGTGGTTCTGACAAAGAAAAAGAAGTTTCCAAGGGTCCAATCAAGTCTCACATGCCTATAAATTTGGTCAAGCATCCTCATATCAAGTTTCAAGACTTTCAGCATAAAATTGCACAGTCAAAAACCCTAATTGCACTACAGTCAACTGTAGGGGCAAAATGGTCATTTGACAGTCAAAAGTTCAAATTTTTGGTCAACATCTCATTTTTAAGCCACAAACATCATTTGATCAATGCTTGATCATGATTCTCAAAGCTTGGCTCAAAAATCATCAAGATGCAAAAGTTTCCATATTTGGACAGTTGGAAAAGTCAACTGTAAATTGACTAGGGCATAACTTTCACATGGATTATCAGAAAAATTCCATCCAAAGCTAATTTTGAAGAGAAAGACATATCCTACAACTCCTCTTCATACTTCAAGTCCAAGAAATGCTCTCACAAAAAGTTATCAATTTCAACATTATAGGTCATTTTCAAAAGTCAACAAAAAGGGACTTTAAGTCAAAGGCCATAACTTGAAATTGGTAAATCAAAATGACATGGGACCAAAGGAATTGGTTAGAGGACTCAAAGGCCTTTCCAAAATGTCCAAGAACATGAGCAAAGCTTAAAAATTGAGCAAGTTATGCCTTGTAGAAGTTGGGAAATTTTTGGATATTTTGAAAAGTCAACATTACTTCAAATGACCTAAAATTGCTAATGGGCCTCTTTTTCTTCCACAATTCATTATCCAAGGCATGTGCACGACCATTTTGCCTAAAGGGAAGTTTTTCTTCATTTTTTATTTATTTATTTTGATTTTTATTATTAATAATTCATTTAATTAATTAAAATACATGAAAAATGTTAAACCTAATGTTTCAAATCTTTTTGTGCATAAAACATCTCCAAGATTTCGTGCAAATCAGATTAGGAAAGAATCAAAGGAAATTGGATGTGATTGGCATCAAAAACATGTGAAAAAGATTGCAAAATAATGGCTTGAAAATCAAATATCTTTTTCATCAATTCATGGATGTTTTGATCAATTTCTTTGACCTAAATCATTCTCACATAAATACCAAGTGCAACCCTAATGCTAAGGACCTCCAAGCTGCGCCATAGCCAAAGAATCGAACTCACACTTTTGCCTAAAAATTTCAAAACTGCAAACAAGGTTACAGGTCTATTCAAGCAAAGAGACTTGTTCCATCACCTTCCTGAGGCTTCAAGGAAGGTTTCCAAATAAAAACCATCTATCCTAACACCAAGAAACGTGAGAACAATGAAGCCCTGTACAAAAAACTTCTTGCATTCGTACATCATGAATCATGCGTTTTTGGCAATTTTTAACATTTGATTCATATTCCTTGTTTGATTCTAACGCTAACTGTATGGTTTAATTGTGTTTTTGTGCACCCTTGAGGATTTCACCATGAATACACGCTAGGGTTTCCAGGACCTTGAATTAGGGTTTCTTAGTTAAGGAACAATTAGCACATGGCACCTAGGCCATTCAACTCAGCGCGCTTGGACGAAGAGAACAGGACCCTCGCGCCTAATTTATATGGCCGGACGGCCTAATCGTTATTTTTGATAATAGTGCCTTTTGGAACGGTTCAAAACCGTTGCCAATGTTTTTTGTGTTTCAGGAAAAAACAAAGCTATGGAGAAGACGATGCAGTGGCAAGCTATGATTGGGTCGTTCAAAATTTCGCGCTAAAAAGTCATTAACGCTTGGTTTTATTTTATAATAATTGATTGTTATTAATATACAAAACGCGTTGAGTGGAGCAGTTGGCAAAGTGTCTTAGTGGTAATCCCTGAGACCTGGGTTCGAACCACAGGTCCCCCATCCCTTTCATGTTATTTTTATTAACGTGCTTGCATGCAGTTTCGTGACCAAGGAACACCATACGCCTCTCAAATCAGCTTGCCACTTGGCCAATGGAAACGATCAGAAGGCCATGATCTGAAGAACATGGTAGACCCCAGTCAACCATCCCACACGCTGGCATAAAAGTCAACGAGGCCAAAGGCTTGTTGGGCCCAAATTGCTAATCAAAACCTCCAAATTAGGGGACAGACCCCCCAAGGTTTGCTATGTTCATATTTCCTATTTTTATTTTATTTTAATTAGTTTCCTTTAAATTCTTTTACTTAATTTGTTTTTTCATAAAAAATATAAAATAACATAAAAATCAGAAAATTGCAAAAAATCCAAAATATATTTTATTTAATTAATATTTTTTGTAAATAAAATTCATTAATTGACTTAGTTTTTAATTTAGGATTTAACCTTAACATTTTTAATAAAATCTAAAATTGGTAGAATTAGGGTTTCTAGCATTTTTCATCCTTTTTTATTTTACTATATTAATTATTAATTCTTAATTAGTTATTTTTATAAATCATGTTGCAATTAATTAATTAGGCTTAATTTTAGATAATTGTCATATTTTCTTGATAAATTAAAAAATTGTAGAATTAGGTTTCAATTTCATTAAAAAAATCATAAAATACAAAAATACCAAAAATAATTTCCTTTTCATTTTAATTTTAATTAATCTAATAAGTTAATTTAATTTCATTAAAAAGGGTCCAACGCCCTCGTTTCTAATTTTACTTTAATTCGCGTATTTATTTTCTTTTTCTTTCAATGTTTATGTATCTCTCCCAAAGCCGTGTAATATATTTTCTCGCACTTTACTTTTCATTATTTCTTTATTTTCTGTCAAATCGGGTTCTGGAAATTTTGGCGATGTGGACCCGCGCCTTTTGTAATAGCTTAGAATTTTTATCTTCTCGCAATTTTTAACTGTTAAATAAATTCATGCAAGAATGAATAGCCTAAAATAAAAACAAACGCTTAGATCACTTTAAACATACAAGACAAAAATAAATGAATCTGACACACAAATCACACACCACCCCTAGGGTACGCCTCACTGTTGCCTTGCCTCGAAAGGTGATCGTCGAGTAGAGGATGTCTTAGTAAGTCCTCATGATCCGGGAACCTGGCATGAGGGTAGCTTCTAAGGTGTCTTCCCATTGCTCTGGTGATCACCATGTCCCGAACCTCGAATTGACCCGAACACCTCCAACGGTGGTGCTACCTACCTCTCAATGGTGGGATGGCACTACTTTAAAGGACATCTACACAGACGAATTCCTTAGGGTAGGTAGACAACTCTAGATACTTGCTCTAATTTCAAAAACAAATCAAAAATACTTTTCACACCAACACATTTTCAAAAAGCTTTCGAAAACATTTTTCAAACACTCTTGAGGACCGATACAAGAGTCGAACTGAAATTTTCAAAGAAACTTTTTAAAACCCACAGTTGAAAAGCAAACAAACCATTTTGAAAACACAAATGAGAAAGTATCTAAGAGCCCATGGATAACCATGGATAGAAAGGGTGCTAACACCTTCCCTTTCTATAACCTACCTCCCGAACCGAGAGCAATCTCTTTAAGGAATTTTTCGGTGCTTTTGTCCTTTCCATTTGGAGAAAATAAAAGACGGTGGCGACTCTTGCTTACCGCGACATTTCGCGAACCAGCGTTAAACAGTCAGTTCCAGATCCACCGATCACAGAACTGGCGACTCTGCTGAGGAGATTAACTTAAAGTGAGGTGTACCTTAGGGTTAGTTCATAACTATGTTTTCAATTGCTTTCCTTGTTTGCTTTAAATTGTGGGACTGTCTTGGGAGTTCTATAGATCCTAACCCGGATCTGGGGATACCTTCTTAGAAAGTAGCAACAAGGCTGTGAGGGAACTGTGCGGGGTATACCGACATGGTTGAAACAGTCTGCTACGTTGATGTGGCACTTTGGTGTGTACCGGTAACCCTTGAGTTCAGTCAAGGAGAGTACGGGGCCTCCGCGTGGTGTTGTGAAGCATCAACAGACCTTAGGAACCTTAATTGAACTATCTTGGCCTCTTTAGGGTAGTGAGATAACTGACTTTGGTGCAGTCCGAGGTTGGTTGATACTCGATACTACACTCAATTGAGGGTTGCTTTCCTGGAATATTTTGGTCGCCAGTTCAGTGGCTAAATCGAAACGATGAACAATGAAAGCAATCCCGTGATATTGGGACCCTTAGAACCCGGTTACTTCTAATAGGACAGGTTGAACCCACCAACTTCAAGAGGGTACTACCCAGACCCCATGCTGGCCTTAAACCCTAAGGGCTTGTCTTGTGTGCCGTGTGTGCCTTACATGTTTGTCTTTATAAATATCTGTGGTGTGTTTAATCATAGCATCATGACATCATCCAGCATCATATACATTGACTAACCCTTTCAGGGGTTCGAACTTTCATATTTGTTCTTGTTTTGTAGGACATGGAAATTGTTCGCAGAAAGACAATTCAAGTCAGCCTTGTAAGGGTCCCTCCTCAGCTTAAGGAACTTATATCCAGGATTCCCGAGAACTCTCCATTCAGTGAAAGACATGGAAGTCTCATCAGCCTGGTCAATACCAACATTGAGGAAGATATGATCAAGGTCCTGTTCCAATTCTTTGACCCTCTGCATCACTGTTTCACCTTCTTGGATTATCAGCTGGTACCTACATTGGAGGAGTTCTCCCGGCTCCTAAAGATCCCTATCCTTGATCAACTACCCTACAACGGTACGGAAAAGGAACCCAAGCTCGAAGAGATTGCTAAAGCCTTGCACCTACAGTCATCTGACCTCAAGGGACATTGGGAAGTTAGAAGTGGTATCAAAGGGTTCTTAGCCAGGTTTCTGTTTGAAAAGGCTCATGAATGTTGGAACTCCCTTGACTTACAAGCTTTTGAAGAAGTTGTGGCCCTCCTTGTCTATGGTTTGGTGTTGTTCCCTAATCCAGATCAGCTTATAGATGTTAGTGCTGTCCAGATCTTTATGTCCAGGAATCCTATACCTACGTTGCTGTGGGACATCCTTCACTCATGTTACACTCGAACCATGAGAAAAAGAGGTGTCCTTATGTGTTGCACTCCTCTCCTGGGAAGGTGGTTTATTTTGCACCTTCCACAATCAGTTTTGAAGAACGAGCGGGGTTTGAGATGGTCACAACGGTTGATGACTCTTACACACGCAGATATACATTGGTGCCCTAGGTCCAGAGAGGATGTCACTATCATTGATCGTTGCGGGGAGTACCCTAATGTTCCTTTACTTGGAATCAGAGGAGGTATTACTTACAACCCATGCCTGGCTTGGAGACAGTTTGGTTATGCTCGGAGGGATGGTCCTCATGACATGTTAATTCCTGACATAGTTTTTGACTTCGACAACGATACTCAAGGACTTCGCCAGAGATTTATCAGAGCCTGGAGGATGCCAAGTGGGATAGACAGTAAGGCACTGGGGCACAGGAACTCCATCCCGTTGGAACCTTATCTCAAGTGGGTACGCGCCCGCTCCCAGAAGTTAGTGATGCCTTATCCTCATATGCTCCCAGTAATCAAAGAGCCAGTCTCAGAAGGAGAAGTGTCCTCCACTATTCAGCACCCTAATATGCCCACATCCTGGGAAGAGATGCAGAAGAGCTGGATCCAGCTTAAGGAAGAACGGAATTCTCTTGAGACCAGTCTACATGCTAGTGAAAAGAAGGTCTTGGAGCTCACCCGCCTGTTGCATGAGGAGAGGAATCTCAACACTTACATAGCTCCAAAGAGGATGCGTAGTGTATTTAGGGATTGATTTGCTTTTGTATTATTTTGCCCATGAGGCTTGGATGTACTGAACAATTATTTCCTTAATGATAACGTGTGTTCCTTTTTGTCTACAACAAATTTGAACTTTCGAACCCTTGAATGCATTGCATAAACACATATCATTCATCATGTGCATAGCAGGTTTTCTTCTTTTCAGGTTGCTTACAGTTCTTCGCTGTTTATTTCAGCATCATGAATCCTGACTCGTCATCAACTGAGATGTCCATCAAAGCTCTTCAGGCGCAGAATACGCAATTTCAGGAACTAATCTTGGGTTTGGCTCAGGGCCAAGAGGAGCTGAAGGCTCTGCTCCTGAAGAAGGAAAAGAAAAAGAAGAGAAGAACTGTTCTGTTCAACTCGGGCCGAAGGTTTGGCAATACTCTACAGAATGAAGAGGCTGGTTCTTCTATTGGCAAGGGTACTCCTCAAGCGGAAAAATGTCCTAGTCCGGTAGTCTCCGACAACGAGACTGATTTTGATGAAGAGCAATATCCTCCTGCAGAAGACAGATACAAGCAGTTGGAAGACAGGCTGAATGCTATGGAGATACAACAGGTACCTGGGCTGGATTTTGGAGATTTGGGTTTGTCTACTGGTGTGATCATTCCTCGTAAGTTCAAAGCACCATCTTTCACTAAATACGACGGGGCGTCTTGTCCCAAGCTACATCTTAGGTCCTATGTTCGGAAGATTCAACCGTACTCAGTGGATAAGAATTTGTGGATCCACTTCTTCCAGGAGAGTCTTTCAGGGACTCATCTCGAATGGTTCTATCAGCTGGATGGGACCAAAGTTCGTAACTGGGAGGAGTTGGCTACTGCTTTCTATAAGCAGTATCAGTATAATGCCGACCTTGCCCCTACACGTACCCAACTCCAGGGTATGTCGTTAGGTTCAAGTGAAGGTTTTAAAGAGTACGCTCAGAAGTGGAGGGATCTGGCTGGCAGGGTGCAGCCTCCGTTAACTGATCGGGAGTTGGTAGACATGTTCTTGGGGACCCTATCTGGGCCATTTTTCAACCATCTTATTGGGAATTCTTCTGCTGGATTCACTGATCTTATTCTGACTGGAGAGAGAATTTAGGCTGGGTTGAAGTCTGGTAAGATTCCGAAGGGTGCATCGTCTAGTTCTGAGAAGAAACCCTTCAAGAAGGAGGCTAGTGCTATATATGGCTCTAGAAGACAAGAGAAATCTGAGCGCCGCCAATCTGTCAGTGCGGTAATGATTGCCAAGCCTGCTGCCGCTCCTCGGCCAACCAATCCTCAAAGGGCTGAAAGACCCCGGAGAGAGTTTACCCGTTTGAGCATGACCTTATCGCAGATCTTGCCACAGTTGCTGTCCACCAATCTAGTGACTGTCAGAGAGGCACCCAAAGGTGTGAACACTGCCTCCCCCAAATACAACCCAAATGCTCATTGTGCTTATCATTCTGATAGCCCGGGGCATTCCACTGATGACTGTTGGGCATTAAGGAATAAGGTGCAAGACCTTATTGATGCGAAGGAGATACAGTTTGAAGGGCCTGAGAGGCCGAATGTGGTTACTGCTCCTATGCCTCAGCATGGGGTAAATGCTGTTGATGAAGAGGTGTACGCTGTTTTTGTGGATGATCTAGCCACTCCCTTAATGACTGTCAAGAAGAACCTACTGCGGGCCGGTTTATTTCCGGGTTGCAGTGAGGTTTGCCTGTTCTGTGTTGTTTCCCTATCTGGTTGTCCCTTGCTGAAGTTAGGCATCCAGAGCCTGATGGACAGTAAGGAGATTCTGTTCAAAAAGTCTGCTGTTCAGTTGGTTCCGGTAGAAGAAGTTTCTGTGGTTACCATCTTTAATAATCCAATCAAGGCTCTCCCGAAGAAGCCTGTCCAAATCATGACTGTCGCACCTGTTGTTATCACTATTCCGGGGCCTCTTCCCTATGTATCTGATAAAGCTGTCCCCTGGCATTATGGGGCAGACGTATAAATTAAACAAGAGTTCAACACTGGCGCCAATATCTGCGATATCACTGGCCCAGCCAAGGTTACCCGCAGTGGCAGGCTCTTCTCGCCTGACATTGCACCGCCCGCTGCTCGAAGACCCCTCCTTATAACACCTACAAGTGTACCTGTTCCTGTTACTGACCAAGTTGTTTCTCCTGCTGCCGAGTCATCCAATGCTCGGGGCAAAGGGATTGAGGTTGAGCCTGCCCAGATGGAGGCACCAATACCTATAACTGCTGAAGCCTCCCAACAAGAGATGGAGGAAATCCTGAAAATAATAAAGAAGAGTGACTTCAATGTTGTGGAACAGCTGGGGCATACGCCCTCCAAAATCTCCATGCTCTCCTTATTGCTGTGCTCCGAGGCCCATGCTAAGGCCTTAATCTCATTTCTCAAGACGGCCCATGTGCCACACGAGACATCTGCAGTTCAGTTCACTGACTGCGTAGCAAATCTGACAGCAGACAACAGCTTGGGTTTCTCAGATGCTGACCTGACTGCGAAGGGAAGAGACCACAATGATGCCCTGCATGTCTCTATCGAATGCAGGGGCACTACTATGGCATATGTATTGGTGGATACTGGTTCTTCCTTGAATGTTCTACCAAAGAAGGCTTTAGACCGTTTGGATTGTGAAGGCCTGGAATTAAAACCCAGCAATATCATCGTCAGGGCCTTTGACGGTTCAAAAAGGATGGTTCATGGAGAGGTTGACATTCCTATTCGCGTGGGCTCTCAGGTTTTTGACTCTACTTTTTACGTGATGGATATCCGTCCATCTTACTCTTGTCTATTGGGTCGACCTTGGATCCATAAAGTTGGGGCAGTAACCTCTACCTTGCACCAGAAGCTGAAATACCCCGTCAGAGGGAAGATCGTCACTGTGCAAGGAGAGGAGGAATATATGGTGAGCCACTTGAATTCCTTCAGATACATTGAGATGGATGGGGAGTTTATTGAAACCCCCTTTCAACATTTCGAGGAGGTGCTTCCAATTTCAGCAGCAGCAGAAACAGCGGTCGAAGAGAATGTTCCTTTGAAGATGGCTTCCCTGAAGGATGCCCGGGCTGTGGTTCAGAAAGGTGAATGTACTAACTGGGGCAGGCTTCCCGACTTTACACAGAAAACTGACAAATTTGGATTGGGTTTTACTGCAGAGGGTCAGAAAGCTATGCGGAAGGCGAAGACCAGAAGACCTCCTGTGTTCATTACAAATCCAGGAGTGAATGCTGTTGGGGAAGACAATGAAGTGGATGAAGCAGAATTCAATAGCTGGATCTACCCGACAACTGATGGTGGATTGACCAATTGGATTGCCAAAGACCATACTCCTGTTACTTTTGTTACGCAGTAATAAACTTCTTTGTTTTGTTATTTGTAATAAACAATAAATTGAACTCTATGGCCCGGTGTCTTACCCGAGGCATCGTGGTTTTATTTGTGAGGGCATATAAATTGTCATTTCATATATCATAAATGAAAATCTAGGACGTTTTCTCGCATTACAAATCTTATGCTCCTTTTCTGTCTTTCCTTCCTTTACATATTTTTCAAAACAGCTGTATTTACACACACACTCACTCATACAGGTTTCAATCCACTATGGATCTCACTGATAACGACTTTGCTACTGCCAGTTATGACTTCGAAAATCCGATCAACTTAGCCGAAGACGAAGGTGAAGATGATTGCGAAGTGCCTGGCGAGCTTGCAAGACTGTTACTTCAGGAAGAGAGGGCAATTCAACCACATGAAGAGCCAGTGGAAATAATAAACCTGGGTACTGAGGCAGACAGGAAAGAGGTAAAGATTGGTGCCAACCTAGAGCTCAGCGTGAAGCAACGGTTGACTAAGATGCTACATGACTATGTGGAGATATTTGCCTGGTCCTACGAAGACATGCCCGGGTTGGATATCGACATTGTGGTCCATCACTTGCCTACTAAGGAAGATTGTCCTCCGGTTAAGCAAAAGGTCCGTCGTATGCGTCCAGAGATGTCTGAGAAGATCAAAGCCGAGGTTATGAAGCAGTTCGATGCCGGGTTTCTTGCAGTGACTTCTTACCCTCAGTGGGTTGCTAATGTGGTGTCGGTACCTAAGAAGGACGGTAAGGTCAGAATGTGTGTCGACTACAGGGATCTGAACAGGGCCAGCCCCAAAGATGACTTCCCCCTACCTCACATTGTTGTCCTTGTTGACAATACAGCTCAGCACAAGGTGTTCTCTTTCATGGATGGCTTTTCAGGTTACAATCAAATCAAGATGGCTCCTGAAGACATGGAAAAAACTACCTTTGTTACTCAGTGGGGCACCTTCTGCTACAAGGTCATGCCTTTTGGACTGAAGAACACTGGGGCAACCTACCAACGTGCCATGGTTGCTTTATTTCATGACATGATCCATCATGAGATAGAAGTGTATGTTGACGACATGATCGCAAGGTCCCAGACTGAGGAAGAGCACCTAGATCATCTGCAGAAATTGTTTGACCGTCTGAAGTTGTACAAACTAAGGTTGAACCCGAACAAGTGCACCTTCGGGGTAAGATCTGGGAAGTTGCTAGGCTTCGTCGTAAGTGATAAGGGTATTCAAGTGGACCCTGCCAAAGTCAAGGCTATTCAAGAGATGCCAGTTCCTAAGACAGAGAAGGAAGTCAGAGGTTTTTTAGGACGCCTGAATTACATTGCTCGCTTCATCTCACACCTGACTGCTACCTGTGAACCAATCTTCAAGCTGCTGAAGAAAGATCAGGTAGTACGTTGGAATGATGAATGTCAGGCTGCTTTTGACAGAATCAAAGAGTATCTCCAAGAACCACCCATCCTTATGCCACCGGTTGAAGGGAGACCTCTGATACTATACCTAACAGTACTTGATAATTCAATGGGGTGTGTGCTGGGGCAGCATGACGAGTCTGGCCGAAAAGAGCATTCCATTTATTACCTTAGCAAAAAGTTTACCGACTGTGAGACCCGATACTCACTGCTTGAGAAAACTTGCTGCGCTTTGGTATGGGCTGCTCGCCGGCTGAGACAGTATATGCTGACTCACACTACCTTGTTGATCTCAAAGATGGATCCTATAAAGTACATATTCGAAAAGCCTGCTCTATCTGGGAGAATTGCAAGATGGCAAATGATCTTGACGGAATACGACATTCAGTACACGACCCAGAAAGCCATCAAGGGAAGGGTATTGGCAGACCACTTGGCACATCAGGCCGTAGATGATTATCAATCAATGAACTTCGAGTTTCCGGATGAAAGCATCATGATAGTAACTGATTGTGAAGTACCTGGACCGGATGAAGGACCTGAGGAAGGATCCCGATGGTCTATGCATTTTGACGGAGCCTCTAATGCTTTGGGTAATGGTATCGGCGCCATAATCATATCTCCTCAAGGCACTCATACTCCACTCACTGCCCGACTATGTTTCAACTGTACCAACAACATGGCGGAGTATGAGGCGTGCATCATGGGTCTTCAAGCTGCGATCGATCTAAGGATCAAGTTTCTGAGTGTCTTCGGAGATTCCGCTCTTGTGATCAATCAGATCAAAGGAGAGTGGGATACGAAACATCCAAATCTTATTCCTTACAGAGAATGTGTGTTGACCTTGATCCCCCACTTCACGAAGATAACCTTTGAACACTTTCCGAGAGAGGAGAATCAGCTGGCGGACGCGTTAGCTACAATGTCTTCCATGTTCAAAGTCAAATGGGATAATGAGGCTCTCCGGATCATCATCTGGAAACTGGACGAACCGACATACTGTTGTGATCTCGAGACTGAATTGGTAACTGAGAAGCCTTGGTACCATGAAGTGAAGAGATATCTGGAAGCTCAGGAATACCCTGAAGGTGCATCTGTCAACGATAAGAAGTTCCTGAGAAGGTTCGCAGCAAAGTTCTTCCTTAGCAACGGCATCTTGTACAAGCGGAACCATGATTCCACCTTACTGCGTTGTGTGGATAAGACTGAAGCAGAAAGGATCATGGAAGAGCTACATGAAGGGGCCTTTGGTACACATTCCAGTGGACATACTATGGCGAAGAAGATCCTTCGGGCAGGGTATTACTGGTCCACAATGGAAGCTGACTGCTACCAACATTCCAGGACATGCCATAAGTGCCAGATTTATGCAGACAAGGTGCATGTTCCTCCAGTTTCTCTGAATGTTCTTACTGCGCCTTGGCCGTTTGCAATGTGGGGCATAGATATGATCGGTGAGATTAAACCTACGGCATCCAACGGGCATCGCTTCATCCTGGTGGCGATTGATTACTTCACGAAGTGGGTCGAAGCAGCTTCCTACGCTACGGTAACCAAGACTGTCGTTGCACGGTTCATTTGGCATAACCTGATCTGTCGATACGGTGTCCCAGAAAGAATTATTACAGACAACGGTACCAATCTGAATAATAAGATGATCACTGAGCTCTGCGAGCAGTTTAAAATACAGCACCATAACTCTTCCCCTTACAGACCGAAGATGAATGGGGCTGTAGAAGCAGCAAATAAGAACATCAAGAAAATCGTGCAGAAGATGACAGTGACTTATAAAGATTGGCACGAGATGTTACCGTTCGCTCTACATGGGTACCGTACCTCAGCCAGGACGTCAACCGGGGCAACTCCTTTCTCTTTGGTTTACGGTATGGAGGCAGTCTTACCGATCGAAGTGCAAATACCCTCTCTCCGGATAATGAAGGATGCAAATCTGAACGAAGATGATTGGATCCAGACACGACTTGATCAACTAAACCTTATTGACGAAAAGAGGCTTGCTGCTATCTGTCATGGTCAGACGTATCAAAAACGGATGATCAGGGCATTTAACAAAAAGGTCAGACCACAGGAATATCAAGTTGGGGATCTGGTAATCAAGCGAATCATCCTTCCTCAAAGTGATCCAAGGGGCAAATGGACCCCTACGTACGAAGGGCCATTTGTGGTTAAGCATGTGTTCTCAGGAGGAGCCATGATTCTAACCAACATGGATGGTGACGACCTTCCTCACCCCGCCAATGCAGACATAGTAAAAAGATACTACGCATGAAAAAAAAAGACCCGCTAGGCTGACATGCCTAGGCAAAAATTAGGGCTTCCCGGCGAACCAAAAGGGTTCGGGCAAAATGATGGGATGAAATGAAAAAATCTGTACACCCGGCAAGTCGAAAACCTAAAAAGGCGGCTTGGGAAAAAATGGGTATCCCGGTGGACTGAAAACCCGAAAGGGCGGTCCAGGCAAAAGTTAGGGATAAAAGCGTAATACTATGTCTCATTGGATCACCTTGCATCCAGAATCCGGTATCTACATCAAGTTCAGACGACATCGATCAGTCAGCTTCACCTTCAACCAAGGTCATCAAGTGATGAGACGCTCGGAGATATAACGGCAATAGCAGAGTTGAAACCCAGTGGGATCATTCATTTCACACAGCTGTTTTATTTTCTTTTGTACAAAATTTGTATAAACTCTCTTGTTCGGCGGCGTTCTCTTACTAGGACGTCAGCCTCTTGTACATAAAACGCCTATTTACAGGCCAATCAAAAATCAATACAAATACACTTTTCAGTTAAAATTGCCAATTGTTTTTCCTTTTTCCTGTTTTGTTTTGCGAAGAACGTCCAAGGTTCAATTTGTGATATATGCATTGACAATAATTTGCTAACTCATGAATATTTGTGTGCGAAACAAAGGATTAATTACAGGTAACATTAGAAACAGGGGCAATAAAGAGTTGTCTAAGCAATCTAATTGTTCTATCCTCCAAGGTACCAAGGTAGGTTCAGCTAAAGAATACAACCAGATATCCTAATTCCCCAGAGAGTAAGTCAGCAAGACAGTGTACTCTCCTCAAGCAAAGCTATATTATCAAACCTTAAGGAAGTTGGGTATCCTCCCGCAGGTCTCAACATTCCCCAGCAACATATATATTCTTAACAAGCATCCTCGGCAGTCTTGACCTAAAGATTGTTCCCTGGCGGTATAGCAAACATTCAGTGGAATCACTTCCCCGATACATCTCAAAACTTCCCCAGGAGAATCCAATCCAGTTTCCCCAGGAAAAGTTGGAATCCATCTCCCCAAGCAGAAAGCTTATCCCCAGTAGATTCTGGAAGCTCATCCCTCGCAGAGCACGAGCGTGTTCCCCGGCTTTATTCAAAGAGTTATCTCCTTAACAGGATATAACTGGGTTATCCTCAGCCAATAACCACGGAAATATCGTCCTCGACGAAGTCTTCTTACCCCCAGCGAAGTCTGTCAACACTTCCAACATAACAAGGGTATCCCCAGCAAGTTATTATCAACATTCCAGCAAAGTATCTCTCTCCCCACAGAGTATTGCTTCCCAGCAAGATCGTTAGAGTACTTTTCTCCCCGCAGAGTAATCCATTCGCCAAGTTATTCCCCAACGGAGTTATCTTCTCCTACCGGTATTCTTGCAACTATCATCCCCAGCGGAAGCAAAAATCTATTCTCCAACATTAGCCCAGGAGTGACTTCCTGGCATCCGTCAAGGATTTACTTTCCTAAGACGAAAACATACACATCACATCTTCATACATTATAGCATGCATGTACGCATCATGAATATACAATCTCACTTATTCTGAGAGCATCCCGAATGTCATACAACATGACATCGCATACAACTAACGCTTGTCTTTTCAGGACAAAGGTCAGTACAAAAATGATTATTATCAATGGTCGCAACTAAAGATCCGATTCCTGAATCTTGCCAGGGTGTATCTGTTGATGACCAATTACCAGATCCGATTCCTGTATCCTGCCGGGGTGTGTCTGAAGAGTTCGAGGGTCCGATGCCTGAATCTTGCCAGGGTGTATCCGTTGACGACTAACATTACCAGATCCGATTCCTGTATCCTGCCAGGGTGTGTCTGAAGAGTTCGAGGATCCGATGCCTGAATCTTGCCAGGGTGTATCCGTTGAAGACTAACATTACCAGATCCGATTCCTGTATCTTGCCAGGGTGTGTCTGAAGAGTTCGAGGATCCGATGCCTGAATCTTGCCAGGGTGTATCCGTTGAAGACTAACATTACCAGATCTGATTCCTATATCTTGCCAGGGTGTGTCTGAAGAGTTCGAGGATCCGATGCCTGTATCTTTCCAGGGTGTATCCGTTGAAGACTAACATTACCAGATCCGATTCCTGTATCTTGCCAGGGTGTGTCTGAAGAGTTTGAGGATCCGACTCCTGTATCTTGCCAGGGTGTATCTGTTGAAGACATTTCAAGACCTAGACCGGTTCAGTTAATCGACCCTAAGATTTTCTGTCTCTTATCCAGTCATAGGCCTTCTCTAGTCCAGTTAAGTCGACCCCAAACAGATTTTCCTGATGAAGACTCAGTAGAAGTTATCCAAGGTTCTCTCAATGTTTGCTGTTGAGGTGGTAATCGCCTATGGTTCTCTCCCCGATACTGCGGAGGTGGTAATCCCAGATTTCGCTCAATGATTGCTGTTGAAGTGAAGTTATCCAAGATTCTCTCAATGATTGCTATTGAGGTTGTAGTCGCCTGTGGTTCTCTCCCCGATACTGCGGAGGTGGTAATCCCAAGATTTTCTCAATGATTGCTGTTGAGGTTAAAGTCATCCAAGGTTCCATCACCGTTCCTATTGAGGTAGTAACCATCCCTGGTTCATTCATCACCGTTTGAAGCTCCAGATTCAGCTCCTGTAACCAGTCAGGACACATCTACACAAAGAATTTGAAGACCAGCTCCCGTAACAGGTCAGGTAATCATTTTTCTTTTTTGCAGGTATGAAAGTTCTCGCTAAGGAAGCTCTTATGCAATCAACATCCAGATGGCATCCGTAAGCCCATCCACCTATCCATCATCCCTTAGCATGGCATCTATAAGCCCATTATCCTATCCATCAATCTCCAAAGGGCATCTATAAGCCCATTCCAACATCACACTACTATGTGAGCGCAAATTTCTGGGCACTTTAGTGTTCAATCATCTTCCACCCTCGGATTACGAAAGGCACATCAGCCAATCTGCATCCTCAGGTTTAAGAAGATTGAACAGGGGCAACTGTTGTACCCCAAAATTTGCCCTCCCATATTCTTCAAGGATTTGTCAAAAGCATGCTTCAAAGTTCCCCAAGGGTTGCACAGTTCAAGGGCCTCCTAACAGTCAAAATTAGGGTTGTGGTTCTGACAAAGAAAAAGAAGTTTCCAAGGGTCCAATCAAGTCTCACATGCCTATAAATTTGGTCAAGCATCCTCATATCAAGTTTCAAGACTTTCAGCACAAAATTGCACAGTCAAAAACCCTAATTGCACTACAGTCAACTGTAGGGGCAAAATGGTCATTTGACAGTCAAAAGTTCAAATTTTTGGTCAAAATCTCATTTTGAAGCCACAAACATCATTTGATCAATGCTTGATCATGATTCTCAAAGCTTGGCTCAAAAATCATCAAGATGCAAAAGTTTCCATATTTGGACAGTTGGAAAAGTCAACTGTAAATTGACCAGTGCATAACTTTCACATGGATTATCAGAAAAATTCCATCCGAAGCTCATTTTGAAGAGAAAGACATATCCTACAACTCCTCTTCATACTTCAAGTCCAAGAAATGCTCTCACAAAAAGTTATCAATTTCAACATTATAGGTCATTTTCAAAAGTCAACAAAAAGGGACTTTAAGTCAAAGGCCATAACTTGAGATTGGTAAATCAAAATGACATGGGACAAAAGGCATTGGTTAGAGGACTCAAAGAACATTCCAAAATGTCCAAGAACATGAGCAAAGCTTAAAAATTGAGCAAGTTATGCCTTGTAGAAGTTGGGAAATTTTTGGATATTTTGAAAAGTCAACATTGCTTCAAATGACCTAAAATTGCTAATGGGCCTCTTTTTCTTCCACAATTCATTATCCAAGGCATGTGCACGACCATTTGGCCCAAAGAGAAGTTTTTCTTCATTTTTTATTTATTTATTTGGATTTTTATTATTAATAATTCATTTAATTAATTAAAATACATGAAAAATGTTAAACCTAATGTTTCAAATCTTTTTGTGCATAAAACATCTCCAAGATTTCGTGCAAATCAGATTAGGAAAGAATCAAAGGCAATTGGATGTGATTGGCATCAAAAACATGTGAAAAAGATTGCAAAATAATGGCTTGAAAATCAAATATCTTTTTCATCAATTCATGGATGTTTTGATCAATTTCTTTGACCTAAATCATTCTCACATAAATACCAAGTGCAACCCTAATGCTAAGGACCTCCAAGCTGCGCCATAGCCAAAGAATCGAACTCACACTTTTGCCTAAAAATTTCAAAACTGCAAACAAGGTTACAGGTCGATTCAAGCAAAGAGACTTGTTCCATCACCTTCCTGAGGCTTCAAGGAAGGTTTCCAAATAAAAACCATCTATCCTAACACCAAGAAACGTGAGAACGATGATGCCCTGTACAGAAAATTTCTTGCATTCGTACATCATGAATCATGCGTTTTTGGCAATTTTTAACATTTGATTCATATTCATTGTTTGATTCTAACGCTAACTGTATGGTTTAATTGTGTTTTTGTGCACCCTTGAGGATTTCACCATGAATACGCGCTAGGGTTTCCAGGACCTTGAATTAGGGTTTCTTAGTTAAGGAACAATTAGCACATGGGACCTAGGCCATTCAACTCAGCGCGCTTGGACGAAGAGAACAGGACCCTCGCGCCTAATTTATATGGCCGGACGGCCTAATCGTTATTTTTGATAATAGTGCCTTTTGGAACGATTCAAAACCGTTGCCAATGTTTTTTGTGTTTCAGGAAAAAATAAAGCTATGGAGAAGACGATGCACTGGCAAGCTATGATTGGGTCGTTCAAAATTTCGCGCTAAAAAGTCATTAACGCTTGGTTTTATTTTATAATAATTGATTGTTATTAATATACAAAACGCGTTGAGTGGAGCAGTTGGCAAAGTGTCTTAGTGGTAATCCCTGGGACCTGGGTTCGAACCCCAGGTCCCCCATCCCTTTCATGTTATTTTTATTAACGTGCTTGCATGCAGTTTCGTGACCAAGGAACACCATACGCCTCTCAAATCAGCTTGCCACTTGGCCAATGGAAACGATCAGAAGGCCATGATCTGAAGAACATGGTAGACCCCAGTCAACCATCCCACACGCTGGCATAAAAGTCAACGAGGCCAAAGGCTTGTTGGGCCCAAATTTCTAATCAAAACCTCCAAATTAGGGGACAGACCCCCCAAGGTTTGCTATGTTCATATTTCCTATTTTTTTTATTTTAATTAGTTTCCTTTAAATTCTTTTACTTAATTTGTTTTTTCATAAAAAATATAAAATAACATAAAAATCAGAAAATTGCAAAAAATCCAAAATATATTTTATTTAATTAATATTTTTTGTAAATAAAATTCATTAATTGACTTAGTTTTTAATTTAGGATTTAACCTTAACATTTTTAATAAAATCTAAAATTGGTAGAATTAGGGTTTCTAGCATTTTTCATCCTTTTTTATTTTACTATATTAATTATTAATTCTTAATTAGTTATTTTTATAAATCATGTTGCAATTAATTAATTAGGCTTAATTTTAGATAATTGTCATATTTTCTTAATAAATTAAAAAATTGTAGAATTAGGTTTCAATTTCATTAAAAAAATCATAAAATACAAAAATACCAAAAATAATTTCCTTTTCATTTTAATTTTAATTAATCTAATAAGTTAATTTAATTTCATTAAAAAGGGTCCAACGCCCTCGTTTCTAATTTTACTTTAATTCGCGTATTTATTTTCTTTTTCTTTCAATGTTTATGTATCTCTCCCAAAGCCGTGTAATATATTTTCTCGCACTTTACTTTTCATTATTTCTTTATTTTCTGTCAAATCGGGTTCTGGAAATTTTGGCGATGTGGACCCGCGCCTTTTGTAATAGCTTAGAATTTTTATCTTCTCGCAATTTTTAACTGTTAAATAAATGCATGCAAGAATGAATAGCCTAAAATAAAAACAAACGCTTAGATCACTTTAAACATACAAGACAAAAATAAATGAATCTGACACACAAATCACACACCACCCCTAGGGTACGCCTCACTGTTGCCTTGCCTCGAAAGGTGATCGTCGAGTAGAGGATGTCTTAGTAAGTCCTCATGATCCGGGAACCTGGCATGAGGGTAGCTTCTAAGGTGTCTTCCCATTGCTCTGGTGATCACCATGTCCCGAACCTCGAATTGACCCGAACACCTCCAACGGTGGTGCTACCTACCTCTCAATGGTGGGATGGCACTACTTTAAAGGACATCTACACAGACGAATTCCTTAGGGTAGGTAGACAACTCTAGATACTTGCTCTAATTTCAAAAACAAATCAAAAATACTTTTCACACCAACACATTTTCATAAAGCTTTCGAAAGCATTTTTCAAACACTCTTGAGGACCGATACAAGAGTCGAACTGAAATTTTCAAAGAAACTTTTTAAAACCCACAGTTGAAAAGCAAACAAACCATTTTGAAAACACAAATGAGCAAGTATCTAAGAGCCCATGGATAACCATGGATAGAAAGGGTGCTAACACCTTCCCTTTCTATAATCTACCTCCCGAACCGAGAGCAATCTCTTTAAGGAATTTTTCTGTGCTTTTGTCCTTTCCATTTGGAGAAAATAAAAGACAGTGGCGACTCTTGCTTACCGCGACAATTCGCGAACCATCGTTAAACAGTCAGTTCCAGATCCACCGATCACACTCTCCTCAACCAGAACATCAAAATCTCAACTCACCTCAACCAGAAAATGAAAACCACCTCACTCCTCAATCTGAAAATCCAAATTCTGAAATACCTGAACCAGAAAATCAACACGCTACCGCAAACCAATCAAAAGACTCCCTTACAGACTCTGATACCACTACCCCAATTCCTGGAATAACAAAACCTCTTATGGTTCAGTTACCTCTCTCCATCCATGATATTCCAGAAATACCTTCACCATATGATTACATACCACCAAACACTCCTCACTCACCAATCCTTATTTCTGATTCGTCCACTCCCTCACCAATTAACCGTCCAGCTGATCATCTCAGAACTGTTATTGATCTAGAAGCACTGGACCATCTAGCTTCCACCTCAAATAAAATTTCCATTCCCAATCCCAAACCAACCTTAACCAAATCAAATATTGGTAAGAACTTGTTGGTTTTTGAAACAAAAATACAGGAATGGGTTAATTCTTTGAAGCAAGCAAGTCAAGAGAATTCTAATCCCGCTTCTTCTGATTCTCTGGGATAGATTCAGAAAATGGTTCAATTCTGAATCCCATAGGCTGAAAGAATTGAGCTATGAGATGGCTCAGCAGAACTTCAGTGATCAGCTGAAAGCCTTCAAAGATCAAGTTCTAAGTCACTAGGACAAGAAATAAATTCTTCTACTGGAAAATGCTCCCTGGAAAGAGCACCAACCTTCAGAAACCACTGAACCAGATTCTGATAGTCACCCTCTGACTACTGCTCCAGAAAAGGAAATTGCAATAGAAGAAGTTGTTCAATCAGAAGAGGCTGCAGAGTGTTATGACCGGCATGCAACCTCTGAAGATACACCAGCTTCGTCTCTAGTCATGCAGACTCTGGAAGAGTTGAAGAAGGGGAATGCTTTAATCCATACAAGGTTGGATAAGCAAGAAGACACAAACAAAGAGATAATGGTTATATTGGACAAGCAAGAAGATACAACAAAAGAAATCAAGGATATTCTGGGAAAGTAGGAAGAATCAAGCACTCAGATTAAGAGCTTGTCAGAAGCGTTGTTCACACAACTTCCCCCTCTTTCTTAGACTTTCTTTAACTTATATACTGTATTCTTCATCTTATCCTCTTTGTTTCTGAAAAATGTCATTGCATTCTGTTTTCAATACAAATCATCTTTTTGACTCTGATTATATTGCTTTTTGATACCTGAAAAAAAGGGGGAGAACATAAGATATTTTCAATAACAGTATATCGGGACAAAGTCTCAAACATTCTGTATATCTTAACTTTTATTTTTTCTGAAAGCATGAACAGGAACATATTCTGATAAGGACAGAAGGAGATGCATCAAAAGCTCTGACGAGAAGGAACTTCAGGGAAGTAACCCATCTCTATCTGAGTACTCAACTCAGGGGGAGACACTCTTAAGCTTTTTGTTCTATAATTTTTTATTGAAAATCCTAGTTTTTGTCATCATCAAAAAGGGGGAGATTGTTAGAACATAGTTTGATTCTACAACCCTTATTAGAGTTTTGATGATAACAAACACAAAGAACAAATATGCATTCTAAATTTGTGTTGTATTTTATACAAAAGTTCTGACTGAAACGACATCAAAAGTTAAGCCACAGAAGCTTTCAAGCTGAACAAATCTGAATGTTCTGAAGAATGATGATCAGAATCTGCGCTAAAGTAAAAGATACTCTGATTCTGAACAGAAGTCTAACGCGCCAACAGATCCTCCTATCTCTGAGTCATCAAAGTTATGAAGTAAAGCAACATGCAAGATTCCCAAGTTCTTAAGCGTTACTTTTCAATTAAGACAATATCATATGCAACGGCTTCATTCAGACAAGAATCTTCTCGGTATGGAAAGTGCATTAAGTGTCCATTATCACGTTTTATTTTGGACAGATTTCCATGCCTATATAAACAAGCTCAAAGGGTAAATCGTTTACGATTTCTCTAACGACTGATCATACATCTCAAAAAGCTGCAAATATTCATATTCTTTCATATACTCAAATTGTGTAATACATCACAGTAGTGATACAGTTTTTTTTAACGAAAAACATATAGTACACAATTAATTGTTCCTTGATAAAGATATTGTTCCTTGAGATAAACCGGGTTGTGGTCATACTCAAGAAGACTTCGGCAGTTGTCAAAGTAGTTTTTTAATCTGTTTGATTAGTGGATTAAGTCCTCGTTGGAGAGAGGTGAAATCACCTTGGCGGGTGGACTGGAGTAGTTTGAGATCAAGCGAACCAGGATAAAAATCTTGAGTCTATTGCATTTGATTTTTAAGTTTCAATTCAACCCCCCTTCTTGTGTTTTTCACTTCTTTAGTGTTTTTGTTTTCATGCATTTATCTTGAATTAGGGTTGTCTACTTGTTTGTTTTAAGTCTTGCCATACAAACCCTAATTACTAGCAATAATATGGAAACTGATAAATTGCGGAATTTAAAAGTTCTACGCTATTACATCATTTTAGGGGATGGGGATACAAATTACAAATAGGGATAAAAGAAATTAAAACTTAATTACTATTACAACCATATTGAATAATGCCAAATAAAATGCACAAGAATATAAAGATAATGTAAAAGAAAAGAAAATAGTTTTTTTATGGTTTTTAGTATGAAAAACGTTTTAACCTAATTAATCAAATTGAAAAGAAATTAATAATAATTCTAATGTATAAATTAAATTAATTTAATTAAGAGAAAGTTAAAACATAATTCTAAATTAATTAAGAAAATAAATTAATTTATTAAGGAAATATTTTTTAGGGTTTTTTGTTTAAAGGAAATGAAATAAAGTAAAAATAAAATAATAACCTTTAGTCTAAGTATTTAATAAAAATAAATTTTTGTACTTTTTTAATAAAATAATAATAATAAGGTAAAATAAAATAAGGAAAATAAAATAAAAATAGAAATAAAAATTAAAGGGTCAGGGGGTCTGAAAATGAATTGGGAGGTTAATAAGTAAAACAATTTTTTTTTGTTTAGGGCCCAAACTGACTTTTTTTGTGTAATCAGAAAATAAAAAAAAATAAAAAAGAGAGTGGGTCTTCGTGTTGTTTAGCATTCAGGGTGAAGGGAAGAAAAAATATGATGGCCCATCATGAAGGAGGCTCAGGCATGTTGATGACCAAAAAATGAAACAAGGAGATGTTTGAAAAAATAACAAAAGGTCCCCGGGGTTCGAACCCATAATCTTCCATATGTATGCCTTACACGTGCTCTCTCTACCACTGGGGTGGCTATACATCCATTTATTTATACAAAACCATCACATTATATTATAAAACAGATTTTAGTGACAACTTCATCTTCTTCCTCGCGCCATAACCAGAACTTTGTAACTTTCTCATTTCTCAACCATTCTCAAAAGTGTAAACATCAAACTTGTTAGAAATTTTACCATGATTTCAAATATGTAAATAATTTAAACAATGGATCAAAGATGAGCACGGATTTTAACTGGTACCAAATCTGACCTAATTTTTTTTGGAAGTTCAAACTTAAAACTGACATCACTCAGGCAATATAAATGAATTCTAAGGACATGGTTAGTTTCAGGGCTATGATGTCTACATTTTATCTTTTAAAATGGAAATCAAATGATGTCTGTATGAAGAGTTAGAAAATCAGAAAACTCACCTTGAAAGTGGATATCGTGTTTTGAGTTTGAGCTCACTTCAAGGTGTTGTAATGATCTAGTTAGCTTCCTTGAACCTCCAGGAAACTATTCCAATAGTTACTTTGAGTTGAGGGTTCTTGAATCATACTAGAGAAGTCCAAGTGAAAGGTGCTATTTTTGAAAATGGAATATGGTGAATATGGAGTTACAATTGTGTAACAGGTGTTGGGTTGACTTCTATATGTGTTATAGAAGCTTGGTGAATGATAAAAATGAAAAACGCACGAGTGATTAGTGAGGTGGCTACCAAGAATCAGAAATGGCACAAAAGTCAGGCTTGAGAATAATTCTGAGTTTAAGGGAGTTTTCAGGCTTGCAAAAATCGTGTCTTAACATGCAAATGATCTCTCAATTTATAGGCAAGAGGTTTGGCGAAAAGAGAACATCAGATTTGCAAGTTGCAAAGTTATGGCTATGTTTCTTGATTTTGAAGCAAGCTTGAAGAACATGGTTTCAAGGTGAAGAACCACGCCCTCTAGGGTGGATAGAAACTTTAAACATGTTTCTTCTGAATATTTATGTTGAGTATGACCAGAACAAACAAGTTAGAGGCTCAAGAAATTGACTTTGTGATTAAAGTGAACTTTTCCAAAATGAAAGTATGACCTTTCTTCCATAAATGGTAAATCAACTTGGACAAAGCTTGAAACACTTAGACTATTGATCAATCACCTGCGTAAACATTAAATTAAGGAGTAATTTGAAATTTAGAAGCCTACAAAGTAAGATTATGTAGTATAGCTATGAGATTTGGTCAAATGTTCATCATCAAAATGACCTGTAATTCAAGAATGGATGCCCAACTTCTTGTCTTCGATTATCTTTGCTCAAGCTTGATCTCTTCAAGTTATTGGACATTTTGGAAATATTGAAAGATTGTCTGCAACCTTCTTGTTTTCCATTTTGTCTAAATCAACTTGGAACTATATGAAAAATAGCCAAGAAGTTAGGTCAAAAATATGCCTAAACTTTTCAAAATTTTCACTTTTTTTAAGAAAAAGATCATGACTTTATGAATTTATAACTCAAAATTCAAGCAATTCTAGGACTTGATCAACAAATAAAAGTTGTATATTTCATCAAGATATAAAACTTTCATGTTGAAAGTTTTCTTTGAATCATCTTGTATCTTGGTGAAAAAATGTCATGTAGTAGTGAAATTGTCATGTTTAAAACACTTAGAAAATTTTCAAAGTCTTGAAAAGTTTGACTGTTTGATGACTTTTTGACTTTCTTGTTTCTTGATGATCAAGCTTAATATTTTTGAAAGTATTTATAAATCTTGACTTTTGAAACTCAATGACCAAAAAGTCAAAGTTTGACTTTTGGTGTATCAATTAACTTTTTCACCAGCTGGCCAAATTTCAACTATCAACTGTTTGATCTTGAGGGATGAATTGATTCATGAAATTAGGTCAACATGTTGTATTGGAATCCTTGAGATTGTGATTCAAACCATTAGATCATGTATTAGGTCAAAAGTCACTGATCAATCAATTACAGTCAAAACCTTAATTTTGACCTTTTTTCCCCTTTGATGATTTGGACACTTTTCTTGAGGAATTGTGATGGGAACTTGATCAATTGATGAATATGACTTCAAAATATTGATGTAAATCAAAAATCTTGGATTTTGACAGTAGTTTGACCACAATTGACTTTTTACCAAATACAGCTGATTTTCAGTCATCCGATCAATTGATTGAGAAAAATTGTGATCCAAGACTTGAAACTTGGCATGAGCATTCTTTGAGGTATATAATGAACCATAAAAGTCCTTTGAAGAAGTAGAAGTTCAATTGTCCTTGTGAAAATTAAAACCCTAATTTGGAGTCTCAGTGCTTAAGAGATGGTTTGACCTAGTGAACACTTATGCAAGCTTGAGCCTTTGAAGATCTTTGTGAGAATGTATTGAGAAAAGAGAGGGAAAATTTTGGGGTACAACACTTACCACCATGGACGGTGAATATTTTTGCACCCTGTGAACGCGGACATAGTCAAAAAATACTACGCATAAAAGAGATCCGCTAGGTTGACAGGCCTAGGAAAAAATAAGGGCATCCCGACGAACAAAAAGGGTTCAGGCAAAATTAGGGACATATAAATAAAAATTGTACACCCGACAAGTTGAAAACCTGAAAAGGCGGCTGGGCAAAAAAGGGTATCCCGATGGACTGAAAACCCGAAAGAGCGATTCAGGTAAACGTTAGGCCTTAAAGCGTACGACTATGCCTCGTTGGATTGTCTACTTTTAGCCAGCGTTATTACCAATGACAAGTTCAGATGGTACAGATCAATCCATTTATCTTCTTCTTACGGCAAGTGATGTGATGCTTGAAAACATAGGGGCAATAACAGAGTTGAAACTCGATGGGATCATTTTCACATAGTTGTTCTTCTTTGTTTACCACTTTGAACTTTTCAGATTTTCTGATGATTTCGTCTTACTAGGATGTCTTCCTCTTTGTGTAAAACTGCCTGTTTATAGGTAAACTTTCTAAATCAATACAAGTCCTTTTCAAATTTTGAAACTGTTTTACTTCCTATATTTTGTTTGCAAATACGTCCAATGATTAATTTGAATGAACATATGCATTTGAACATGGTTGTTGGTTACAAATATTTCCTTAAAAACAAGAATAACAATTACTAAAGATCCTAGGAGTTGGGATAAAGTTTCAGCTATTCTCAAATCCCCACAAAGCAATCCTCACGAAGTTACCCTTAACAAATGTAGACTTCCAAGTAGGTGTAATATGCCCTTGAATAGAAATTGGGGAATTCTCCAACAGTTCATCTCTATATCCCTAACGGATAGCTTGACATGATCATTTCCCCCAGTAGATTGTCTTACAGATAGGAATATGATCATTTCCCCAGCATCTTGCAGAAACTTCCTCAGCACAGCCTATGGAGTTTTGTTCCCCATCAGAGTTTTATTCCCTAAATGCAGTTTATAGGAATTTAATTCTAACACCATAAAATACCTGACATAATTCTATTCTCCAGCATGTTTTATTCAAGGTAGCTATCCCTAGAAGGGTCAACACCCGTATTTGAAACCTGGTCAGATAATGCATCGGAGAATTATCCATCTCTTTTATCCCCAGTCAGGGTATATAAAAATCAAATTACCCAGTAAAATAACAACGAACTATTAACTTTCCTGAAATGCTTCTATCCCCAAGCAGAACTCAGAGATCCCCAACAAAGTATCCACAAACAAAAAGCGGGAACCCCCATCAAAATCGTTCCTAGAAGAAATTGAAGATTCATATTCTTCATCCCTAGCGACAGACAAGGATTTATTTTCCCTAACTAAACATTGCTATACAAAGCTACCGCTGTCATCAGCGACATCTTGCATCCATACCTCCTTTACAAAATATCATAGGATGTGCATACAAAACACATGTAATATTCTCATGTATTTTGAGAGCATCAGTACGCAATGCATTACATACATCATGACATTGCATAAAACTAACTTTTTTTCTAGGTTAGTTCACAAATAGATGAATATTGTCAACAATTTATCATCCTTCACGTACAATCAGACAACGATTCATTTCTGATACTTCTTTGGATACAATCAGGAGTATACTCATTCCAATACATACTTTAGATACAATTCAGATATGATTGAGATATAGATTCATTCTGATATTCATTCCAGTACATCTTCTAGATACAGTTCAGAGACGATCACGATATAGATTCATTCTGATATTCATTCCAATACATCTTCTAGATACAGTTCAGATACAATCAAGATATAGATTCATTGTGATATGCATTCCAGTACATCTTTTAGATACAGTCAGGTGTAAATCATTCTAATACGGATCTCAAATACAGTCGGGCGAAGGCTCATTCTGATCCTCTTATAGATACAGTCAAGACATAGACTCATTCTAGAACATCATTCAGATACAATCGAGACATAAGATTCATTCTGACACTCTACAACACATCTGCTAGATACAGTCGGACATAGACTCATTCTAATATACTTCTCAGATACCGTCGAACATAGACTCATTATGATACTCCTATCAATAGACACTTTAGATGGCATCTATAAGCCCATCTATGGAGACACTCTGTCACCTCTCTGAATGGAATCTTTAAGCCCATTAAAGCAGGGAAATCAACCAACAATGTTACTTCATGCACCGGTGAGTTCAAATTCCCAGGCACTTAAGTGTTCAATCCTCTTCCACCTTCAGATCACGA
This sequence comes from Vicia faba, assembly GCA_948472305.1. NCBI lineage: Eukaryota > Viridiplantae > Streptophyta > Magnoliopsida > Fabales > Fabaceae > Vicia > Vicia faba. The sequence continues at coordinate 123,797,033 of OX451739.1, read as the reverse complement.
ATGGCGTACATGTCAATCTAACTCCTCAGGTTTAAGAAGATTGAAGATGGGAAGTTTTTGTACCCCAAAATTTTCCCTCCCATTTCTAATACAAATTCATTCAAGACACTCCCTTAGGCTCATAGAAGTTTCAAATGCTCAAGACTTCTCAAGGAATTGATCAGACAGGTCCTCCTCCTAAGGAATTCACCTACAACTAGAATTTTGTTGTTCTCAAGGAAAATTGAGATTCTAATGCCTCAATTGGGTTTCATAGTTCCTCATATGCTTCAAAGAATCCTCATGTCAGGTTTCAAGCCTTACTTCACAAGTTTGCTTAGTCAATTGCTCAGATAAGTGAAAATCAGTTGTATTGGTTAAAGTCAACATTGATCAATCTACAGTCAAACTTCAAGATTTTTGGTCAACATCAATATTTTAAAGTCACATTCATCATTTTATCAAAGGCTTGATCATGATTCATCAAGAAAACTCAAGATTCCTTAAAAGTCAAAAGTTACTAAATTAGGGTTTACTTAAGGAGAAGTCAACTGAACTTTGACCAAGCACAACTTTCACATACTTCATAAAAAATTCCTCAACCAAAGTCTATCTTGAAGGGAATTCAATTCTCTACAACGTTGTCTCTCTAAGCTCAATGCCAAAAATGCCTCATTTGAGAGATATGAGCCAGAACTTTACAGGTCATTTTGAAAGTCAACAAAAAGAGACTTTTTGTGAAGGAAATTAACATCAAGTTAAAGACTTCAAATGAAAAAGTAATCAAAATGAAATTAGTAGGAACACCTTGAGGTTTCCAAAATATCTAGGATCACCTTCATATGACAAAAACTGAGAGAGTTATGATTGGTGCAAGTTGAGCAAATTTGGAGAAATGCATGAAACTTTCATTGAACAATTTTGAATTTTGGACTCATGGACCTATCTTTTAAGGTCTAAACATGTTCATGACACCTTAGAAGACCTCTAAGTCCATTAATGCATCATTTTAATTTTTATTTCATTTATTTGATTTTTATTCATTTAAATTCAAAATTAAATCAAGTAAATGTTAAAAAAATGTATAAGGCAAAAAAGGCTTGTGATCTGAATCTTTTGGAGGCCCAAGGTCATATGCTGTCGTACCCCAAATTTGCCCTACCTCATGATTTTATTTTTCAAGATTAAAGTAGAAGAAATATTTAATTAAAGATGGTACAACAGTATCTAATGACCCATCTTTATCAAAGACTATGGGGTGTATTTTAATTCAGGAGAGTGGGGCTTTCTAAATCAGAAAGACTCATATATCCGTAGGACCATCCACGAAGCATGTTGGCCAATGGCCCATGCGATTCAAAATTGGAAAATCATTTCAAATAAGTATTAAGCTTAATTATAAAACCCATTTAGGGATCGTTATTATGAGTAAAAAGGGGGCGCGACTTCAAATTAAAAAGCCCATTAGAAATCATTGAGCCCATTTCATTTTGGATCAAATAGCAAAGAGAGAAGGGTATATTATTAATCTATAAGCCATTTTTAGCCAATTGTGATGTTTTATTACTATTTTAGAAGAAAACATTCAAACTCCTTGCTATTATTATTTTATTAAAAAAAATACATGTATCTCTTTATTAAGAAAAAAACATGTTATAATCATTAATTGTTATAATTCATTTAGTAAAATTTGTTTTCTAGAAGAGAATACAATTGGATGTTTTTTTAGAAAGGCTTAAGCCTAATAAACATTTTATTAAAGTCCAATGGCCTTGCTGTAAAGTATTGTTGTTGGACCAAATAAAATTTTAATGCAAAAGCCCAATAATTAGTCAGCGCTAGGCCCAGATGTTAAAAATAGATACTGTATCAATTGAAAGAGAAATTGTGCACGTTTTTGTATCATCAACATTTACTATTTAGATCATATCTTTTTATAAAACAGAGTAATACATAATAAAATTTAAACGCAATCAAATCTTTGTCTGAAAATCAAATCTGGAAAAATTATATTAACACTAAATTAAATCCAAAATTATCCTTTCATTGAATCAAATCTAAACTGTTACAGAGTTAGAATCGTTACAAAAAAAAACCAAGCCCAAAATCCTTGTTACAATACAAGCTAAAGAAAACGAATTAATTCAATCAACTACGAAATCCAGAAAATCTTCTACAAACCAAATCCGAAATTTATATATTACAGAAATTAAATCTTGCAAATTACAATAAAAAAATTACAGAAACAAAATCAATTAACAAACAATCAAAATCCCTAATTGATTTATAATCCCTAATCTAAGTAACCTGTAACAGAAAATTGACACAACCCTAATTTCTTAACCTATAAACGGAGAATTAACAAAAGAAGCAGGAGGGGATAACGAACATTAGCGCGAAGAACAAAAGGGTGGTAGAAGAACGATCCAAAACCAGGGTTTCGATATCCAAAACCCTAGTTGCTATCCTCCCCAACGCCGGACATCATCAACCTTCTGTCGCCAACTCTCATTACCGAAATCTGCAATCAAAGAAGACAGAGGGATTAACTTCAACTAAAAAGCTCAAAATCAGAGGACAATTGAAATCGCGAAAGGGTAAATAGACCCAGCTTTTTTTTGTTTTTTTGTTCTTGTATCTAGGTTTTTCTGTTGGGTAGGTTGAAATAAAGGGGATTGGATTCACGTTGGGATGGAGTTGAAGATTGATGGTGAAGCCGCCGCAGAGAAAAGAGATTTATGGTTAAGGAGAGTGGAGAGGGTTATACGCGAGGTAGAGAGAAAGAGGAAGTTGTACTGTAAACCAAACAACAATGAAATGAAATAAAAATGTGTTAAACAAATTATTATACTTCGTTCAATCACGTGCACGTATGCCTACCCTAACTAACCTAGTCTTTCAATTTTGTACTTTTGATTTGGATCTGACGGTCGTAAGGCCAAGTCGTCACGATAAACCATACTCCTTTGCCACACTCGATTACGCCAGCCCCCTCCTAAACATAATTGGCCTAAGCCCAGTAGGTGTTCACTCCCCCCCCCCCCCTTCTGCCATGTTACTAAAATGTAAAACAATTCACACCCCCCTGTTCTGAATTATTTTGGGCCTAATTCAATTAGTTTGCAGCACCCCCTTGTTTTATTTAACAGCTAGGAAATACACCCCCCAGGTTCAACTTAATTAAATTATTTTTTCTATATTATCACTTATTTTCTATAATTATTATATTTTAATATTTTTATTATTATTATATATTATTATTATAATTACTTAATTTCTTATTATTATTATTTATAATTATTATTATTAATTTTTATTATTCATTATACGTAAATATTATTATTATTATTCATATATTAACACGTAAATTATTTTATTCCAAAAATGCATATAATTTTCTTATATTATTTGCATTAAATATATTTTTATCATACATTAACAAGATTCTTTTTGCAATTAATACAATTAAAAAACACTCAACAAACAACAAACTATTTTTCGTAATCAACTAAACTAATCAACTGTTTTTTGCAAAAGAGTTTCAAACAAATTTTGACATACCGTGCATTTAGTCAAAATCTCTGCAATCACTACTCCCGGCCAAAATGCGAGGTGATTCAAAGTACGTTTGCGACCCCTAAAAAACACCAACCCCATACGAACTAATAATTGGGACTCTGATTCCTCATAAGAGGATACGTAGGCATACGATCGAAAATCGTAGCGATTTCCCCTATAAAAATTTTAAACCCTTTCCTCCTAATTAAAATTCAAAACCCTATTTTACCCAAACCTAAGCCTAAAACCTAGTATCCTTGAGAACAAGGTAGATGAAAGGTGCCTAACACCTTCCTTTCGTCTAATGAAGTTTGAAACCTAGAATCTCTGTCTGCGAATTAGGGTTTCCTATTAGATTCCCTTCCCTAGGATAAAAACAAATAGTGGCGACTCTGATTTAAAAACTAGTTGCCACAGCTTACGACTCTGCTGGGGAATTCAACTTTAGGTTTTAGGGTTTTTACCTTGGGGTTTTTTATTTATTTATTGCATTACTTATTTATTACATTATTTTATTTATTACATTTTTTTATTTATTGTCAATTATTTTTATCATATATTTACTGCGTGGCAGGAATTTTCATTTCAAAAAAATATATTTTCAATAACCCTTAGAAAGATGGTCCGTCTATTAGCTTAGGGGGTACATCATCCCTGCAAGTTTATGTGACGACTTCGCCTAGAGTCGATGAACTTCCGAAAAAGGAATACTTATCGAGAGATATCCTCTTGATGAGTAGGATTTTGGAAGGACAACCATTACTCTTTGTAACGACCTTAACCTAAAATCTCATGACGAGATTTTTCACGACTTGGAGACGAAAGTTTCGATCCGTAAAGAGGCTCCACCTAAGGGAGGATCTTGTGCCTTTTCCCTTTGGTGTTATTCATGACACCCTTAAGGAAACCAAATTTTTGGAGGTTAGACTAACCGTAGGTCAAAATCAAGGAGCCTAACTTCTAAGGGTACTTATCACAAAAACCCCGTCACTATACATCCATACCTTATAGGGGCACTTATCACAAAAATCGCGTCACTCAACCCTACACCTATGCATTCATACATTTCATATATTTGTCACCCATTTATTTTTATTTTTATTATTCACAAGGGTATAAAAAATAATAATAAAATCAAGATCTTGGTGACTGTCTTTAAAAATGGATACCAAAGGAAACAACTTGGCCGCGTCAATGCGCCAAACATGTCTGAAATCAAAGCCACAAAAGGGAAATAATGTATTGAAGACTTTCTCAAGCTTTGTCAAGAAAAAGTGGATGGTTTCAAGAGCATACATCTGTAGGCGCACCTAGAAGACTTATTTCCCTTTTCTTGATTTCACGCAAATAAAGTTTTGGTTTAAGATTGTAATATTTTTCAATATCTGAATTATGTTACCTTAAATAAAGGAATTTTGTTTCCACATCTTGTTTGTGTATCTATTTTAAAGCTGGCCACCGAATATAACAAGCAAAAGACAAATACATACCCAAATGAATAAGACATTTAAAACAAGTAACCATTTCATATTCATTCGCATGCATGCATTCATAAACACCTGCATATCATATCAAAACTCATATTGATTTTTAAAATAAAAAAAATCTCTCCAGTTAATCCATGGGTAGAAGAAGATCAGCACCTTCTTGGTCTCCATATAAAATAAGGGCCTATCAACAAAGAACCCTGGAATAGATCGAGGAAAACTAGGCTGCATTCAAGGAAGATCTCAACCAAGTCAAAGGTGATGTGAGTTCGATTAAAGGAGATCTGAGTAAAGTTCTCCTAGCCCTAAAGAACTTCATTGACAAACAAGACCAGATTCCCAGGGTAGCTTTCGAAGAAGTAGCTCAAACGCTTGGGGCATAAAGTGGTCACCAACTAATAAAAGAGCCAGAAGCAAATGCTTCCTACAATTCAAGAAGGCCTGCTTCAAACATCCCCAAAGGAAAAGAGGGAGAAATTAAGGTCGTAGCCTCACAACCAAGGGCACCACAACCATTAATGAGCCCACAAGGACAGTAACAAGGCATAAGGCCATAAAGAAATTTTGATCCACTTCCCATGCCACCTAGCCAGTTATTACAACAGCTAGTTAAGGTATCCTTGGTGGAACTCAAGCCTCTGGCTCCCCCAGTTATGGCGCTCCCGCGAAAGTACAATGCCAACGCCAGATGTGAGTATCATGCTAACTCTATGGGGCACACCATTGAACAATGTTGGTCATTCAAGCATAAGGTCCAAGATTTGTTAGAATCTCAAGACATCACATTCGAGAAACTTAACATCAAATCAAAACCTATGCCTCCGCATGATGGGCTGAAATAAATGCAATTGAAGTAGTCACTAACTTTGGGGCAACCAGACATGAAAAAACCTCAATCAACTTGTTGAAGGAGTATCTGTTCAAATATGGGTTCCTGTTAGAACATAATGAAGCCTTTGAAAGAGTGCTACAAAATCTAGGGGACCAGGGGAGATTCCAATTCGGACCATACCCTGAAGAAGAATATGTAGCTACTCTGAAGTTTCCTCCAATCCCGGAGACCTTTGTCAACAAGGGGACAGAGCACGGAGGACATGTGGAAATGATGTCCAACAAGGTCGACACCAAAAGGGGCAGCTGACTTCATCAGAGAATGCTCCCCAGGAGAAGAACTCAAAAGATTGATTTCCGTGGAGATTCCTGAGATCTTTTTCTTCCCTAAGTAGTTTTTCTTTGTTTTAAAAAGAACCTATGTCAAGCCCGAGGCATTGGGGTTGCTTGTAAGGGTTCCCCCGTTTTGTTTCAGACAATATTTACAAGTAATAAAAGTTATATTTTGTTTTCCATCCCTGTATTTCTCTTGTATTTATCTCTTAAATTTAAAAATGGAAATACTTTCTCTACATATGCATATTCAAAAGCGAATATATTAAAATCTGCATCAAAACATGATAACGGTGCAAATCCATGCCCAAAACCACCGATAATGCTACTGTTGCGACCCGATATAATTTTGTTGCTCCTATCAACCAAGTTGAAGAGGAAGATGATGAGGATCTTAAACTCTCTGAGAAAATGGAAAGGGAAATAAGAGCGAAAGGATGACAATGTACAATCGTATCAAGAGGCTATTAAGACCATTAATCTAGGTACAAAGGAAGAAATCAAGATAGGGGCAATGTTAGAGCAGAGCGTCAAAGAAAGGACAATCAAGCTATTATCTAGCTCACAAACCACTGCTAGAATATCAGCCTATAAAGTTCGACTTTCCAGACGAAGATGTCATGGCTATGGGTAACTATGAAATAACAAGACCTAACAACGGACCCAAGCCAGGGGCACGTTGGACACTCACATTCGATGGGGCTTCAAATACATTGGGGCACGGTATAGGGGCGGTTTTGACTTCTCCAAAGAATTCTTACAAGCCCTATACTACAAGATTGTGTTCGACTACACCAACAACATCGCTGAGTATGAAGCCTGTATACTAAGACTAGAAACGGCCATTGATCCAAGCATAAAGCACCTCTAGGTATTTGGGGACTCCGCATTAGTCATATACTAAGTAAACAATAAATGGAATACTAAAACATCTTAAACTAATTCCATATAGGGATCATGTTTTAAAGTTGGCTGTGGAATTCACAAAGATCACTTTCAGTCACATCCCACGAAAAGAAAATCAAATGGCAGATGCTCTGGCAACTATATCAGCTATGTTCAAAGTAACTTGGTCAAACCACGAACCATGCATCACAATCAGACGCTTCGAAGAGCCCTCATATTGTCTTTCTATAAAAGAATGACCAAATGACAAGCCTTGGTTTTACGACATCAAGAAGTACCTCGAAAAACAAGAACATCCAGAAAATGCCTCCAGCATCGACAAACGAACTCTACAGAAATTAGCCTCGAAATTCTTTCAGAGTAACTGTGCACTGCACAAGATGAACCACAACATAGTCTAGTACACAAGAAGATTCTGCTACCTCACCTTGACTCACGTGGTAAATGGACACCCGACTATGAAGGTCCATAAACAACATTCTCCGGAGGTGGTCTTATCCTCACAATAAGGGATGGGGAAGAAGTACCGCATCCTGAAAATTCAAATGTAGTCAAAAAATACTATGTATAAGAAGCTCATTAATCTCGAACCCTAAAAGGGAGACTTAGGCAAAAAGGAGCGTCTTGGTGGATCGAAAACCCTAAAGGGCGATCCGTGCAAAAATTAGGGGCATATAACAAAAAAATTATCCCGGTGGATTGAAAACCCGAAAGGACGATCCAGGAAAAAATTAGGGATCATTCAAAAAGAAATAAAGAACAAAAAGACTGCAATCTTAGAACTACGACTACGAACCACGAAGGGAGAGATAAATATGAATCATACAACTCAGAAGCAAAGGAGATAAGGGCTATTAAAAGGATATTTGGGAACATCATCATCAATTATCATTTTTCATTGCCATTTACAGTTTTAAAACCTTTTGTAATTACCTCTTTCTAGGAATTGCATCTTGTATTCTCGCCTATTCAGAGGCATATCAATAAAACATTTGTTTTCTTTGCATCTTTCAAATTGCATTTTTCTTTTCTCAGACTTGTTTACGAAATACTACGATTATCACTTGTGAATATTATCTTGAAATCATTTCAGGGAAATTAACTAATAAAAGCATTTGACAAAAACATCAAAAAGCATTCTGGTTAGAAAAATATCGAAAGAAAATCCATGTCTACGTCCACACACATGTCTACTCCTGTGTCTACAATAAAAATTCTATACACATGTCCATGTCTACGCCTGCGCTTATAACATAAAAGTCTTCACATATGACAATACATATGTCTACGCTTACGCCCGCGCTTACAACATACAAATCTACGCATATGCCAATACCTACGCCTATGTTTACACCTGCACTTACAATACAGAAAATTAATGTTCAAAATTTTGATAACATTGTTCACTATGTTCAAATTTAACAAAGCTACGACGACACAACATACAACGCCAGGGAATTGGTAATTCTAAGCCAATGGTTTAAAGGAGAGAATTCCATAAATAATCTTCATAACATTTCAAGGCATACACGTGTTTTACACACATTTCATACATACATCTGGCATATCCAAAGCATGCATACCCTATACATTTTGCATACATACAAACATTCAATACGCATGCATACACCTGTATCACATAGAAAATGAACAACCTAACCCTCGATTCAATCATCTAAGGGTCCATCAACCAAACACTTCTCATGCGATCTAACCCGTCATCTAAGTCTCCATGTCGTGACACGTTCAGCCCATCACTTAAGTCTCCATGCAGTAATGAACGAAACTCGGTACATTGCCTCTAAGCCTCAATGTATTCTCCTAGCTCGGTACATTGCCTCTAAGCCTCAATGTATTCTCCTAGCTCGGTACATTGCCTCTAAGCCTTAATGTATTCTCCAAATTTGATACATTTCCTCTAAGCCTCAATGTATTCTCCTAGATCGGTACATTGCCTCTAAGCCTCAATGTATTCTCCTAGCTTGGTACATTGCCTCTAAGCCTCAATGTACTCTCCAAACTTGGTACATTGCCTCTAAGCCTTAATGTATTCTCAAAACTCGGTACATTGCCTCTAAGCCTCAATGTACTCTCCTCATCCAGCCCATTACCTAAGACATCGTGCAGCAGTGTGATTCCTTGTTACATAATATAGACCATTTCCTAAGACCTCGGGCAACAATGTGCTTCTTTATTCTGCAGCACCGATCATCACCTAAGTCGACATGCAGCAATGTTCAGAAGAAGAAAAAACAAAACTCGGTACATTGCCTCTAAGCCTCAATGTACTCTCCTCAACTTAACCCACTGCCTAAGACATCGTGCAGCAGTGCGGTTCCTTATTTCGTAAGACAGACCATCGCCTCAGACTTCATGCAGTGATGCTCGAAAATATAAAACCTAGCTTACCGCCTAAGATATCATGCAGCGATTCGTTAATGTCACCCATGGCCTCAGTCTTCAAGCAGCCATGCATCATCAATTGTTGTTTTATTCACCCCCCCAAGTGGATGAATAAACAAAAGTAAACCAAAACACAAGATTGATCTCAAGATCAAGACCATCTGCCTCGTTATCAAACCCTAGTGAGTGATATATCATCAGCTTCGCCTATTTCCTCAAGACTCGTAAGGGTATGCTACATCAGCGTAACCTTATGATTGGTCGGACAAATTTTTGGTATTCCAAGTATTCAATAAACTCCCAATCAGAATGTGCAAGACTCGCGTTTTCTCACGCTATTCGATTGGATGATAATTGAATAGGGGCAACTGTCGTACCCCAAATTTTCCCTACCTCGATGATTTTATTTTTCAAGATTAAAATAGAAGAAATATTTAATTAAAGATGGTACAGCAGTATCTGATGGCCCATCTTTATCCAAGACTATGGGGTGTATTTTAATTCATAAGAGTGAGGCTTTCTAAATCAGAAAGACTCATATATCCATAGGCCCATTCACGAGGCATGTTGGCCAATGGCCCATGCGATTCGAAAATGGAAAATTATTTCAAATAAGTATTAAGATTAATTATAAAACCCATTTAGGGATCGTTATTGTTAGTAAAAAGGGGGTGAGACTTCAAATTAAAAAGCCCATTAGAAATCAATGGGCCCATTTCATTTTGGATCAAAGAGCAAGGAGAGAGGGGTAGAGCCCAGATGTTAAAAACAGATATTGTATCAATTGAAAGAGAAATTGTGCACATTTTTGTATCATCAACATTTATTATTTAGATCATATCTTTTTTTAAAACAGAATAATACATAATAAAATTTAAACGCAATCAAATCTTTGTCTGAAAATCAAATCTGGAAAAATTAAATTAACACTAAATCAAATCCAAATTCATCCTTTCATTGAATCAAATCTAAACTGTTACAGAGTTAGAATCGTTACAAAAAAAACCCAAGCCCATTAAGATTTTTATCCAATTGTGATGTTTTATTACTATTTTAGAAAAAAACATTTAAACTCCTTGCTATTATTATTTTTGTTAAAAAAATATATGTATCTCTTTATTAAGAAAAAACACGTTATAATCATTAATTGTTATAATTCATTTAGTAAAAGTTGTTGTCTAGAAGAGAATCTGATTGGATGATTTTTTAGAAAGGCTTAAGCCCAATTAACATTTTATTAAAGTCCAATGGCCTTGCTGTAAAGTATTGTTGCTGGACCAAAGAAAATTTTAATGCAAAAGCCCAATAATTAATCAGCTCTAGGCCCAAATGTTAAAAACAGATATTGTCTCAATTGGAAGAGAAATTGCGAACATTTTTGTATCATCAACATTTACTGTTTAGATCATATCTTTTTTTAAAACAGAATAATACATAATAAAATTTAAACGCAATCAAATCTTTGTCTGAAAATAAAATCTGGAAAAATTAAATTAACACTAAATCAAATCCAAATTCATCCTTTCATTGAATCAAATCTAAACTGTTACAGAGTTAGAATCGTTACAAAAAAAACCCAAGCCCAAAATCCTTGTTACAATACAAGCTAAAGAAAACGAATCAATTCAATCAACTGCAAAATCTAGAAAATCATCTACAAACCATATCCAGAATTTATATATTACAGAAATTAAAACTTGCAAATTACAATTAAAAATTATAGAAACAAAATCAATTAACAAACAATCAAAATCCCTAATTGAATTATAATCCCTAATTTAAGTAACCTGTAACAACAAATTGACACAACCTTAATTTCTTAACCTATAAAAGGAGAATTAACAGAAGAAGTAGGAGGGGGATACCAAACAGTAGCGCGGAGAACAAAAGGGTGGTAGAAGAACGATTCGGCAACTGGGGTTTCGATATCCGAAACCCTAGTTTCTATCCTCCCCAACGCCGAACATCATTAACCTTCCGTCGTTAATTCTCTTTACCGGAATCTGCAATCAAAGAAGACAAAGGGATTAGCTTCAACTAAAAAGCTCAAAATCAGAGAACAATCGAAATCGTGAAAGGGTAAATAGACTCAGCTTCTTTTTTTGTTGTTGTTCTTGTATCTGGGTTTTTCTGTTGGGTAGGTTGAAACAGAGGGGATTGGGTTCACATTGGGATGGAGTTAAAGGTTGATGGTGAAGCCACCATGGAGAAAAGATGTTTAGGGTTAAGGAGAGTGGAGAGGGTTATACGCGAGGTAGAGAGAAAGAGGAAGTTGTACTGTAAACCAAACAACAAAGAAATGAACTAAAAATGTGTTAAACAAACTACTATACTTTGTTCAATCACATGCACGCACGCCTACCCTAACTAACCTGGTCCTTCAATTTTGTCCCTTTGATTTTGATCTGACAGTCGTAAGGCCAAGTTATCACGATGAACCATACTCCCTCGCCACACTCGATCACGCCAGCCCCCTCCTAAACGTAATGGGCCTAAGCCCAGTAGGTGTTCACACCCCCCTTTTTGCCATGTTACTAAAATGTAAAACGATTCACACCGCATTGTTCTGAATTATTTTGGGCCTAATTCAATTAGTTTTCAGCACCCCCTTGTTTTATTTAACAGCTAGGAAATACACCCCCCAGGTTCAACTTAATTAAATTATTTTTTCTATATTATCACTTATTTTCTATAATTATTATATTTTAATATTTTTATTATTATTATTATATATTATTAATATAATTACTTAACTTATTATTATTATTATTATTATTTATAATTATTATTATTAATTTTTATTATTCATTATATGTAAATATTATTATTATTTATATATCAACACGTAAATTATTTTATTCAAAAAATGCATATTATTTTCTTATATTATTTGCATTAAATATATTTTTATCATGCATTAACAAGATTCTTTTTGCTATTAATACAATTAAAAAACACTCAACAAACAACAAACTATTTTTCGCAATCAACTAAGCTAATCAATTGTTTTTTGCAAAAGGGTTTCAAACAGATTTTCACTTACCGCGCATTTAGTCAAAATCTCCTCAATCACTGCTCCCGGCTAAAATGTGAGGTGATTCAAAGTACGTTTGCGACCCCTAAAGAACACCAACCCCATACGAACTACGAATTGGGACTCTGATTCCTCATAAGAGGATACGTAGGCATAAAATCGAAAATCGTAATGAGTTCCCCTATAAAAAATTTAAACCCTTTCCTCCTAATTAAAATTCAAAACCCTATATTACCCAAACCTAAGCCTAAAACCTAGTATCCTTGTGAACAAGGTAGATGAAAGGTGCCTAACACCTTCCTTTCGTCTAATGAAGTCTGAAACCTAGATATCTGTCTGCGAATTAGGGTTTCCTATTAGATGCCCTTCCCTAGGATAAAAACTAATAGTGGCGACTCTGATTTAAAAACCAGTTGCTACGTATGCTACAAACTGTGTAGACCTATTTGTGAATCAAATATTCATGGGTTTTGGAAGATCTCAACTTATTTTCAAACAAAATCAAATATATGATATCATGAGGTATCCAATCCAACCATTTGACCTAATCTTCTCTTCTATATATACTCATTACATTCAGACTAAAAGGAGGACAAATAGCAGCTTGTAGAGCCAACCCAAATTCTTCCGATTTGCAAAGAAACTAGGGCACGAGTAAACTCTTTCTCCAGTAAGTTTCAATCAACTTTGAGCATTCCATCAGCTTCCTGAGACTTCCAGGAGTCGTTCCTAATCACCACTCAAGCCTACAACATCTCAGAACTCTCCAACCAAACATCTCTGATTTGTTCATGTTTTGTGAATTCAAATTACTTATACATGCAATATAAATTAATTTTATGCATATATTCATGCTTATATTGATGATTGGAATTATTTTGAACCATTATTTTTGATTTTGAGTGCAGGTATCACAATTCACCATTGTTAGGGCTCAAAGCTCCCAAAGTTTCGAAACCCTAGCTACAAGCCTTCTCAGTCAAAACTAACACCACCATTGCATTCGTGAGGTCTCAATTCGTGAATCGGGATGCTTTTCTTTTTTGTTTTGCTTCGATTTTGCAGGTTTGGAATTTGTTCTCATTGGAGAAGAAGGTGGCACCACCATTGGTGGTGGCGCTGACCTGAGTCAAGGGCATGCATAACTCCCTCCCTCTCTCTGATTGGTCCATTCAAAAGCTTCTGACCCCACCACTAGTGCGCATTTTCAATTCTTGTTGATTTCTGATTTTTAGAGTTTAACTTGTTTTATATATATTACATGTTATTGAATTAATGCGGAACAACTATGGCCAGGTGGTAAGTGAGATGCTTGTTAAACGAGAGGGTGTGGGTTCGATCCCCCCTTTTGTCAAAATATTTTCTTTATTTTCCAGGTTATCGCAGGTTCATCATATGTTGATTGATACTCATTCTCAATCACAAACAAGCATATAGCCCGATGGATGAAGCTATCACCTTTGAGCCAAAGGGGGTGGGTTCGATCCCCACCCCATGCATCTTATTTTCTCAATTTTTCTAACCCTTATTTTTAATTCCATTTAATTATCTATTTTTCTAATTAACCAATTAACCAAAAACCATAAAATACCTTTTCAAAACATAATTAGTTTTAAGTTTATTTCTTAATAAATTAATTTTCTTTAACTAATTAGACTTTAGGTTTTATTAATTAAAATGAATTAGAAATTAGGTTTTTTTAATTACTTTTAACATTTAAATTATTTTCTACAAAAACACCAAAATATATTTTCTAAAAGATAGAATCTTAAGGTTTTAAACATCCTTTTCTAACACTTTCATTCATCTTTTTCCAGTTATTTTCTTAGTCAAGTGTATAAGACACACTCTCTAATGTAATAGCGTAGATTTATTCTCCGCATCTTTTTTCTTATTATGTATCTGCCCCAAGGCCCTGTAATAGTGTAGGACTTTACTTTTCCGCACTTATAATTTATGCCTTGTATAAATAATTGTTTAGCAAGAATTAAAATCAAATGTAGACAACCCTAACTTAAAGATAAAATAACTAAAAACAAACACTTACACCTCTAGGGTATCCTCTCTTGTTGCCTTATGAATATTGGTTATATCTCTCGAAAGTAGGGATACTTTAGCAAAAAACCCTCGATACAATCATCATAGTCCCTATGATACAAAAGATCATAGTCCCTCGATGTCCCTCGAGTTTCCTAGGAAAAGATGATCTAGTCCCTCAATGACCCTACGAGCAAAATGATGATAGTCCCTTCGATACAATTGCTACAATATTCTTACATGTTGCCTTCTATGACCATACGATGACCCTACGCTTGTCCCTTCACATCCAATAGATAAGATTACCTACCAAATAATGGTATGGATAATACTATCTCCAAAGAAAAAGGAAAAGACTAGGAAAGACAAAAACCCGGTGGGTATGACTCTTGAATGCTTACTCATAAACAAAACATTTTCTCACATCACACTTTCAAAATAATAAATAATTTAGGAAACACTTTGTATACATTCTTGAGGACTGATACAAGAATTATTGTAAAGTCTACCTTACATTGGCATTTAAAAATATTTTCAAACAATGCACACACAAAAAGCAAGTGAGCTAAAAAATTAAGAGCTCGTAGATAACTACAGATGTAAAGGGTGCTAACACCTTCCCTTTACATAATTTACCCCCCGAAATCAAAATATTTCAAAGGTCTTTCTTGTTCTTTTCACCTTTCCTAAATATTGGTTAAAAGAAAAGTTGGTGGTGACTCTTGCTAACTGCACATTTGCGATAACATTAAAAAAGTCAACTCTTCCACCATATTACACCAAGCTTGGACTACTCTCGGTTGCTTGCCACAGACTTGGACTCTCAGGACACAAAGCACATCTACTAAAAATAAAGAGTGTGATACTTCACAACTATCCCAACACAAGGTAATCCAATAAAACATACTTACTTAGTACCAAAGTATAACTTTATCTACTTCAGCTCATACTTTAGATATCTTGGCATGTGAACAATCACCAGTTTCACCCTCTTATTCTGGCATCAATAAATCCTTAATGACCTTATTATACCGTCTTCCAAACCCCTCCCATTACGATGGTAATCCTCTTATTCTAATTATAAAACCATTCTACTAAAGTTTCTTGAACCTGCTTAGTCTATCTCTCAATACAAATCTCTATCAACTGTTTCTTGGGCAACTCAACATTTCCATAAAAGTATCCCATTGATACTAAACCTCTTATGACTTATACTGAACACAATCTCCCCTCCAAAACTGGGTGTTCTTGGTCTTTCTTCTACCTTTTGCCTAGTGCATCCATATCCCATTGGGAATTCTCCATCATGTCCTTAAGTATCCTTGTATACTTCACACTGCCTAAGACCCTAAACAAAATGTTGAATTCTCAATAACTCTTATGCCTTTAACCATTTGGAAGGTGCCTTTCTAAACATATTGCCTGAGGTACTCTCGTTCTTCAAGATGTTCTAGATACCTTATAAGCTAATACACCAATGTACCACCTCACATTAAAACCATGTGACACACGTGAGACAAAGTCATCCTTTCTCCCTCAATGTCTAGAATTACTTAAAATGCTTATTCCATGCAAATGGGTCAATGTAGTTTTAACCACATGCTTACACATTTCTCAAAACTCAATAGATTCATCTAATATAATTTTGCAATTCATAAATCTTCTAGCACTACAAAGATTGCTTAAACCAAACACCATCTTGCACTTCTACCCTACTTGACGCACAACTCTTACTACAACTCCAACCGAGCTCATTGATACTCCTTACTTTCAAACTTCTGACTTAGAACTACTCTCAAAGCACAAGCTCTACTACCCTTTGGAGTCCTCGTGCTCACTTAACCATGATCTTACCTACCATGCATATAGAATTAGGTTGATCAGGCATAATACTATATATTTTGAAATTAAGAATCATGTTGGAAAGATACACTCATGAGGAGGGAATTGGTTTACTTATGATGTTTCAAGGCTGAGTCGAGAATCGACCTGGTCTTATACCAATTGTAACACCTTGTATAATATATATCATGAATAATACCATACAAGTGTTAATTTCGATATTGACACAACATAAGTGCCTTTTGGCATTATTATATACATGTCAATAACTAAAATATACATATACATGGCACATGACATACAATGGTGCCAAAATAAAATCTAAGAACTAAGTACAATATTTGTCATTGTACAAAATACACAGCGGAAGATCGCATCATCAAAAGCATTGAAACATCATCAAGCAGCTCCCATGCAAATAACTTTAATTACCTTAAAATAATAACAATGACGGGGTGAGATAATAATCTCAGTGAGTCTCCCTATCCTATGGGCCCACGTGACTCCACATAGTTCAACCTGATTTCTAACTCAATTATTTGCCTTATGTTACTTGTGCATCACTCACACAATATAACTAGGACTTGAACAACTAAGGGGTATTCAGAATGTTTAGAAACATGTCACTTGAGTGCATCCACTCAAACAATCACTATTCGAATACGACAAATATATTTCCCCAAATCAGAACTATGTCTAGTTTAGAGCATGGGTCACAAATGTTCGTATGATTCAACTTTCATGTGGATATCAGGTTCTACTATGGGTCTGAACCCACTTATAAGAACCAACACTCGTATGAGACTCGAACCCACTTTGAGTATCTTTCACCATATGGGACTTGAATCCACTTTGGTGTCCACGTCTCTATGGGACTCAAACCCACATATGAGACAACCTCTTCTATGGGCCCAAACCATTTATGAGGTGCGAATCATGGGTACCTGTAACACCTCACTTTCCCCACAAGAATAATTATAATGAAATATATGAAATATACATCAGAGTCCACAAATGGGTTGTCACATCATTCAAATAACTTATAAAGTCTCTAGTCACTTTATTACTTCATTTATTAATAGCAATCAACTAAGCAGCAAAATAATTCAAATTAATTCACTTCCATGGCGCTAAGGCCTTAACAATAGTAAAAACTCCACAAAATGCGTGGTTCAACATAATTATAAGTTAAGATACATAAAAATTAAAAACAATGCAAAAACATAGAAATTTCCCAAATCTCGTGTTACGTATTAGAGCGACTCCTAAGACTCGATCAGACAACACTCACTCCAAGCACCAATTGGGTACCTATTTATTTGTAATCCCCGAGGAGCATAAACACAATAACAGAAAAGGGGTGATAATTACATTCAATAAATAACGGTGAAATATCATATGCTAAGGAGTAGTAATTCACAAAATTCATATAATCTATGTGTGATACGGTGGGAGAACTGACTTGGGTGTTTTGCGTTTTATCGCAAATGTTGCGGATAACAAGAGTCGCCACTGACTTTTCTTTTATCCAATAAAGGAAATGGTGAAAAGAACAGGAAAGACCTTTTGAGATATTTTCTTGAGTTAGGGGGGTAGGTTATGAAAAGGGAAGGTGTTACCACCCTTTTCATCCATAGTTATCTACAGGCTCTTAATTGCTTGATCACTTTAAAATGCTTTGTGTTTGTGTAAGTTTGAAAATATTTTGAAAAAACGCCTAAGTTTGACAAACTTTGCAATGATTCTCGCATCTTTGAGAATGTATACGAAGTGTTGGTTTCAAAAATATTTGTTGAAAGGGGGATGTTTGGAAAGATTTTTTTAAAATTCCAATGTAAGGCAATTTTGTAATGATTTTTGTATAGTTGAGAATTTATACAAAATGTTTGTTTGAAAAATTATTTTGAAAGTGTGAGGTGTAAAGATTATTTTAGTTTGTGAGCAAGCAATTACGAGCAATATACCTACTCAAAAAAGTCTTTGTTCTTTTCCTCCTCCTTTAGATAGTGCTACATTACCATTGGTTGACAGAGAGCCTTATCATTGGATGTGAGGGAGAGGCGTGGGTCATCGTACAATCATAGAAGGAAACTTGTAAAATGTTTTAGCAATTGTCGTAAGGGACTAAGATCATTTACCGAAGGCAACATTTGAAGGGTCATTGAGGGACCATGATCTTTTAATCGAGGGTCTTTGCTAAAACATCCCACGTTCGAGGGACATGACTGTTTATATCCGAGGCAACAAGTGTGGTTAATCTTATAGGTGAATGTGTGCAAAGTGTTTTGTTTTCATGTATATTATATTTGAATTAGGGTTTTCTATGGTTTGATTTTAGTCTTGTCATGCTAACCCTAATTACTAGAAATGATAAGGAAAGCGATACATTGAGGAATTTAAATGTCCTATACTATTACAATGCTTCGGGAATGGGGGGGGGGGGGTACAATTTTGTGAATAGGGGGAGAAAGAAATAAAGCCCTAATTACTATTACAAACCAATGAATATGAATTACAATAATAATACACAAAATGTAAAGGTGAAGAAGAAAAGAAGCAAATTATGTTTAGGGTTTTTGATGAAAAGGTTTAGATATTATCCTAACTGAACTACTTAATTTTAATTATAAAATAAGTTGATTAATTTTTAACAAGACCTAAAATCTAAGTCAATTGAATTTAAGAAGAAATTAAAACCTAAGTCTAAGTAATTTGTTTAGAAAATAATTTGAATGTTAGTATTAACTTAAAAAATGTTTTACAATGTAAAAGAAAATAATAGAATTTAATTTAATAAAAATAAGATAAAATACTTAAATTAAATTATTTAATGAAAACATATGTTTTTTGTATTTTTGGTTTTAATAAAATAAATAAGTAAAAATAAAAATACAAAGATATATGGGTTGGGTGTTAAAAGGTAAAAGGGGGTTAGAAATAAGCAAAGAGAAAAAGCCCATTATGTTTTTGTAATCAGAAAAATAAATTAAATAAAAAAGTGTGAATGGACCTGCGCTTTAAACAGTAAAATGGGGGGTGAGAATCAGAAATAATTTAAGCCCAAAACAACAGGTCCAACGCCTGTTTTGTGGTTCATTATGGATGGCTACTTGAGGTGCACCATGGGCTTGCCTTGTGGTGTGTTGGATGAGACCTTATGATGATCCTGTGGTGATGGAATGAGGGTGTATGGCGCACGTACAAAGCCTGCTTATATTGAATCTGCAAGAACAAAATATAAAAAACTAAAAGGGTACCACTGGGGCTCGAACCCAGGTCTCTATAGTTCAATGCCTTACGCGCGCTCTCTCTGCAACTAGGGTGGCCGTTTCATCCGTTTATAGAACAATAACTAACAAATATATTACAAACTCATTTTAAATGTAACTTCATCCCTAACCTCGCGCCACTTCCATTAACAAGATTTTTGAATTTCTGAACTCACTCATTTCTCAACCATTGCAAAAGTATGAACGTGAAACTTTCTCCATTTTTCAATACGAATTCAACCATATAAATTTCATGAGCTATAAATCAAAGATGAATGATAATTTTACTGGTACCAAAGAAAAACCTAATTTTTTCATAATGTTCATCTTCAAAATTCCCATCACCCAGGCAAAATAAATGAAATTTAAGGGCATGGTTAGCTTCAGGGCTATGATGTCTACATTTTTTATTCATAGAGTAACCATTAATGATGCTTGTAGAGAGAGTTCAAAGTTGAGAAAACTTACCTTAAAACATGAAATCGTGTATGGTTTTGAGAACTTCTGGGAGTGTGGTGATGATCTGAATAGCTTCACTGGACTCCAAGGAAGCTAATGCAACGCTTACTTTGTGCTGAAAGTGGTTGAATCGTGCTGGAGAAGTCAATTTGCAGAGTTGAGTTTTTGAGTTTGAAAGATGATGAAGATGGAGTTACATTTGTGAAACAAGGATGGGGATGAGTTATATTTGATGTATGGAAGCTTTGAGAATGATTTAGAGGGAAAACGCACGAGTGGATTGTGAGATTGAAGTTTTTGGCTAGAAATGACAAGTTATGGAGGTTTGGATGCAATTCTGAGTTTTAGGGAGTTTCAGGGTGTTTCAAGGCTTGTGAATTCGGATGTTAGGTTGCATATAACCTATCTATTTATAGGAAAGAGGTTTGGAAGCTTGAAGGGATCAGAAACAAGAGATCACATGTTATGGTATTGAAACTTGATTTTGAAGCAAGCTTGACAAACATGGTTTCAATGCATAGTACAAGGGTTTGTAGAGTGGATAGAGGCTTTAAACATGTTGCTTATGAGAATTCATGTTGAGCATGATCAGAAAAAAACAAGTTAGAGGCTCAAGACAAGTTGACTTTGTGATTAAAGTCACTTTTCCAAAATGGAAGTGTGAACTTTCTTCCCTAAATGGCATGGTCACTTGGACAATGGCTGAAGATCTTGGATCATAGCTCAATTAGTTGTGTAAACATTTGATGATGGATAGATTTGCAAGTCAAGAGGCCTGAAAAGCAAGATTATGAAGCATAGTTGTGAGATTGGATCATGTGTTCATCAAGAAAATGACTTGTAATTCAAGAATGGATGCCCAACTTCTTCTCTTCAATCATCTTAGCTCAAGAATGATATCTTCAAGTTCTTTGACATTTTGGAAAACTTGAAACATTTCCTACAACCTTCATGTTGACCACTTTGGCTAAATCATCTTGGAACTAGATGAAAATTGGTCAAGAAGTTAGGTCAAAAATCTGCCTAAACTTGCTAAAATTTTCACTAAGTGTTTTATGAAAAATTTCATGACTTTATGAGCTTATATCTTCAAATCTAAGAATTTTTTGGACATCAAACCAAAGGGACAAAGTTTTATAATTCATCAAGATCTACAACTTTCATGTTGAGAGTTTTCCTTGAATCATCTTGCATCTTGGTGAAAAATTGTCATGAAGTGATGAAATTATTAAGGCTAAAAAACACTTAGAATTTTCTAAGTCTTAAAAATATTGACTTTGTTGACTTTATTGATTCTTTATGATCAAGTTTGATATTTTTGAATGTCTTTATGAATCTTGACCTTTGAAATTCAATGTTGACCAAAAAGTCAAAGTTTGACTTTTTGTGTATCAATTGATCAAATTTCAACTATCAATCTATTGATCTTGAGAAATGATTTGAACCATGAAATCAAGTCAAGGTGTTGTGTTTGAATCCTTAATATCATGCTTCAAGCCATTATGTCATGTACTGTGTCAAAAGTCATTCATTCTTAGTCAAAACCCTAATTTTGACAATTTTGCCCCTTTGATGATTTGAGTGCTTTTCTTGAGGAATCATGATCAACCCTTAATAAATTGATGAATATGAATTTAAAATTTTGATGTTGGCCAAAAATCATGAAGTTTGACAGTATATTGACCATATTTGACTTTTTACCCAATATAGTTGATTTTCAGTCATCCAAGCAATTGACTGAACAAAATTTGTGATGCAAGGCTTGGAACTTGGTATGAGCAATCTTGAAGACCTATAATGAACCATGAAAGTAATTTGAGGCATCAAAAGTCCAATTGTCTTTGAGCAAATCAAAACCCTAATTTGGAGGCTCAATACTTAGGAGATGAGCTTGTCTGATCAAACCCTTGAGAAACCTTGAGCATTTGAGATCTTTGGTGAGAAAGGTCTTGAGAAAAGAGAGGGAAAATTTTGGGGTACAATAGTTGCCCCTGTTCAATCTTCTTAAACCTGAAGAGTTAGATTAACTTCTTCGCCATTCTTGACTTGAAGGTAGAAGATGATTGATCACTTACGTGCCCAAAAATTTGCACTAGCTTGTGCACGAAGTAAAACTATTTGTTGATTATGTCGGGAATGGGCTTAAAGATGCCATTTGGAGAGGTGACAGATGTAATACCCCAAATGTTTCCTACCCTTACTCTTTTATCTGGCTTATGCATTTTGCACTTCTCATTTCATGTACATACTTCCCGTTAGGTCATTTGACATATCAAGCATCGTTAATCAATAAATTTTTGGCATGGGATCAGGGATTTCGAAGAATTAGGGTTGTTGTATGGCTTCAAAGCTCTCATCTTTGAACAAGCTTATTTCAAGTGATCTATCCATCAATAATTGTATGAATCTAGGGTTTTATCTCATGGACTTCTTTATCATCAAGTTACGGGGCTATTCTCTTCTTCTCAGCATCAAGTTACGGGAATATTATCTTCTTCTCTACATCAAGATACAAGGTCTTCTCCATCCAATTTCATTGAGGGTTTTTCTTTTGGATCAAAGATATTGGAGAATTAGGGTTTCTCTTTGGTTTTGAGGCTCTCTTCTATGTTCAAGGGTAATTCAAATTATTTCTTCAACGATCAAGGTTTGGAGTTAGGCTTATGTTCATTAAGCTACAAGGTTCTCCGTCCTCATCAAGTGTTCTCAAGATCAAGTGCTTAAGGTTTTTGTCAATGTTTCAATTAAGAAAGCTACGAGTTAGGATTTTGGTTCTTCTTTACATCTCAATTAATTTTCTCATCAACGTGTATTCAAGGCACGAGGTTAGGGTTATATCTTCATCAAAGGGTTTTGTCGAAGGAATTACATTTTGTATTAAGATCATGTCTCGTCTATCAAGAGATACACATGTTGCTTAAGCTACATGACATAATCCTTGGTTCATGTACGAGAAAAGAAGGACATAAGTATCATAAGAGGATATCACCCATAGATTCATTCAATATTATGCAAGATCCATAAAAATTCATTCATGGTCATTCAATTCCATTCAAGATCACTATAAAAGTACGTTATTCATCAAACTTTCATCCAAGGTTCTTATTCAATTTTGTTCGAAGTACAAGTTAGAAATCACTGTTTACATTCACTTGAACCTTGCAAGATTACACCACTGCCTTTACATAAACCATTACCATTGAAATTCTGGTGTATGCCAGAATTCAGATGTTATACTCAATGTCTCGACATCTGATATGACATAATAAATACACTGCAAGGTAGATACCCAATTTTTCGTGATTCAGTACTGAAGAGAAACAGAAACACAGTTTAACCAAGCTGTGCCAGATATACTTTGATGGTGCAGAGGATAGAACAACGATGTACCTAGTTCTGTTTATCTGTTTCACATGATCAGCAGAGAGCGAACATCCTTCACAGTTCTGTTTCTTCTGCACAGATATCAGCATGATGTCTTAACATGTTCTGGGACATCATCTGTTACAACATTACAGTTTTACCTTGATATATAATAGACAGAATTATAAAGTGTTGAAGGTAAAAACACAAATCAGTTGTTGACCCAGTTCGGTGAAACACACCTACTCTGGGGGCATACCAAGCCAGGAAGAAGATCCACTATCAGCAATATTAATTCAGGACTAAACTACACAAGTTCCCATCCTTCACTTAATCATCTACCCAGTGCAACCTATACCTAGGAACTCCTAGATAGAAACCTACCAGTTTCCATTCCTATTGCCACAGCAACAAAAGTCTTACTCCTACTCAAGAAGCAGTGCCCTCCCACTTGGTTTCCTACATTACAATAAATATGAAGTAATGCAAAAATACTTAGACTTGCTTCACAGCTTCATCCAAGAGCACTCAAACTCTTACCTACAGGTTTCGAGTTACATACATGGTAACCTTGCCACAGACCGACAGGTTTTCCTAACAAAACACCCCCAATGTTACATTATATGAGCTACACAAACCCTAGGTTACAATCTGCTATTTATAACCTATTACCCAACTGGATTTGGGCCTTCAAAAATCTCAGCAAGTTTTTCTCCTTGCTGTTACAACTCAGCAGCAAACTTCTCCTATAATCAAGGTCTTCAATCTTCTAGTTCCTAAAATATCTCCATATTTAGAAACAGTATTTTCTTCAAATATTCTGATTGATTCTTGATTGATCTTCAGATTCTCCATAAGAAATGCCACATATATTCTCAGAGTATTTAAGTACCAGAACTGTAACTGAATTATCAATTCTGTTGACGTGATGTCAAGTCAGATGTCATGACATTACATCTAACATGTTTTCCTAGATGTTGAACTTCTTCAACACAGCAAATAACCTCTTTCATAATTTAGATCACTTAGAATAGTTAGGTTACAAGTCACAGCTGTTACAAACATTCAACATATAACATAGTTACTTAATCAGTACTTAATTTCAGGCGCGATGTCATATGCTGATGTTGTGACATCTTACATAACATGTTGGTCCAGATGTTGAACTTCTTCAACACCACATATTAAAACAACAGAGGGAATCTGGGTAAACTTGCTTTCTTATTTGTTTTATAAATGAAGCCAACTCTCCAGCCAGGGCACTTACAATCTCCCCCTTTGGCAAATTTTGGCTAAAACAAATAAGTGCAAGTTGTATTTTGGGACCAGGCCACAACACAGTTGAGATGTTACAACATCTTGTCCAACATCTTCTTTGTAGAGGCTGATGTCCTTTGAGAAAACAACAAACCTCTATCCCTCAACTGTGAGCAACTCCAAACCATCGATGCCCCAAGAGGATTTCTTTTCTCAAGATTACTGTTGATAATCTTGATACTTATTACTTGTGATCATGTAACTCAGATCACAAGTCACAACTATCCTCTTAACTCAGAACACAAGACACAAACAAGGTCACTTACTTAGGGATCATGTTGCTTTCACCTGAGTCTCGCTGGACATTGCCGTGTGTTGCTTTCACCTGAGTCTCGCCTGAGACTGGGTCCCTATCTTTCTCCCCCTTTTTGGCCAGAATTTGACAAAGACTGCCCATACAGATCCATACCCATGCACAATTTTCCCAGATGCTAACAAACTTCATATTGCTGAAACCCTCTGATGAAGAGAAAGAATAGAGAGAGTCTTCATAAATAATGCAATTTTGGCATAGATAGTAACGATCTTGGTACTTTACTCTGACAGTTTCAGTACCCTAGGACTGGTTTTAATGCAGGTACCTACCCTTGGGTTTGACCCTTTGACCATTGTCAGACATTTGTCTTTTAGAACCGACTACTCCTTTTAAGTACTCTGCCTCAGTTATATAATACCTTTATTAGATGACAAGTTATCATCTAAACATTCCAGCTCACTAAACAGCTCCATAATGAGACACAACCGCCCTGTTTTCTTAGCAGATGAAAACATGCTCAAATCCTATGTCGTCATACATTCAGGTAATTTGAAACCAATCCATTTTCACAAAGAGGATGGTTACTCCCTATGAGTCATACAGCTGTACACACATGGATTTATTAATAATAATCCACACTTCATCCAATTTTCCTCCTGTCTGTAGTTTTAGAGGAAATTAGGAACAATGTCATTACCAAAGTGATGACATTCGGTCAGACATAGTCTTTTTCAGTTTTGAACACATCATTCCAATAGTTAATAAGGTGCCACACTTTATATCCTACGATTTTGACGAAGACCTTTTGTTCAAACCAATACTCCCCCTGTTAGGGACAATCACTTCTCCTCATGGAAACAAGTAGGACACATTCAATACTCAGTTGGACCTTCAAGGCAGCTTCTGATTCAAAGTAAATAAGACCCCTTGATGAATGGAAAACATAAGACGCATCTTCATGTCTTCAAGAGCGCACCCTCTGTTCAACAATATTGATTGAACGCATTCATACTGTGAATCAAACTTTCTCGATAATAATCAGCTGTCATATGTTGATTATCTTGATTCTCAGAGTCCACTGCTGAGATAGACCAAATGCCACTGTTTGATTTTCTCCTTCATGAATCCTCAAGAAAATCAAATGCCACCTTTTGACTTCTCCATGTTTATCAGACTTCTCCGAAAGATATTCTGATCTTCAATTGAAATTTGAACTTCAAGCAAGAATCTGATGTTGAACCAAATGTCACAGCATTATGTTATAACATCTAGTTGTTGAATTCAGCTCCAGACTGATCCAAGTGACCATCATCAAGATTATGATGTCTTCTTCTTCTTGTGGCTTTAAGTCTGAACATGTTTCCAGGAAACCTTTTCAAGGATCAAATGATTTTGCTGTCACCAAGGAGATAGCTCTAAGGTATCACTCTTCCTGTGGTTCTTCACAGGGTCTAGAAGAAGGAATGTTCCCACATCTTTAAGAACATCAGTTATCTTGTACTCCAAGGATAATCAATTAAATACTTGCACTTGTCACAAATAGCAATTGATCATAAATCCTTCCCATTATCTAGTAAGATACTTTCACCATTTGAATACTTAGACATACTCTTCGTGTGTTAATATCTTCTTCTTGCAAGCTCTTTCCACAGAGTTGAGATATCTAGGTTGCCACCCTTGACTCAAGTAAATAGAATTTTCTCTGAACAAACTCTACTTACTTCAACCGATTTGAGACTCCTACCAGATCAGATTCATTCTTGGAATGAGAGAGATGAATCCTTCCTTGCAAATATGTCACATAACACCCAGAACCCATGTGACATAGGTCAACAGCCAGCTAAACACCAGGCTGAACTAATGTGAGGAGGTTAACCAACTCTCCCCCTCAAACTATCAGTCATGGAAGCTCCACACAAAATATCCATGCATTGTGCACAAATGTCTCGACATGACATATGACATTCCTACCAGATTTACGTAACTCCAAGAGCTATACCTTAACCAAACTCTGAGTTTTCATATTCTTGAAAGATCTTCCACCTCTAATCACGATGTTTAAATGACAAGACTCATGATCCCAATCTACTTCTATGAAGAAGCAATAATGATGTACCATCATTGGCCTTTATTAACCAATGAGCTTGTCTTTCTTCACACCATAGTACTCCAGGGAACAACAGCTCAGCCCTGATCAATGTCATATCTCAACCAGCTTTACTTCTAGAGTTCTGACTCCTAAAGTAACCTTCGGGAGTACACAGACATAGTTGACTTTACCATTGTCAACTTTGCACACACAGATGTCTCCTCTTCCAGGTCAGGAGTAGGTTCCAAACAAAGGTATCCCTTTGTTTGAAACCCAAAACATATGCTCTTCAACTAGTAGCTGCATCCTTGTTCCACCATCACATAGAACATCAGTTCCATCACCTTGGAATAAGGCCCCTCCTTGAAATTCTTCAAGGTCTTCATATAACACTAATCCGTGATTATGTGGTTCTTACCATCCTGAACGAAGAAAGTCTTCATGAGTGGACTTGAGAGGACTCAAGTATCTGTGACATCTTCAATAGTTTATGTTGAATTCTTGAATACAATAGCCTTCAATCCACAAGGGGGGAAACACATCAGAGCTTGAGTTTTTCCAGGTATTACACAGCGGAAGAACATAATACAACCCAATCTTTGCACACACACTCCACCAGACTAGCCTTCAAAAATAGACCAAGTTTGACTATGGTTCAAACCTAGCATGACTACTACACACAACTTCAGGCGTACACACATCCTAGGTTTGAAAATAAATCAAACCTAGAGCAGCTACCACACAACCAGGCCAAATGCCAATCACCAAAGACAGGTACACACAATTCCTGTCAAGAATAGTCCATCCTCCCACTTCAAGGGACCATTCAAAGAAATAGCAAACCATTCCAGGTTACAATCTTCAGTACTAAAATTGACCTTGCAGATACCAGAAAGTATCACCCATGGATCTCATCCAGAAACAGAACAGGATGCCTGCTCTGATACCAATTGAAATTCTGGTGTATGCCAGAATTCAGATGTTATACTCAATGTCTCGACATCTGATATGACATAATAAATACACTGCAAGGTAGATACCCAATTTTTCGTGATTCAGTACTGAAGAGAAACAGAAACACAGTTTAACCAAGCTGTGCCAGATATACTTTGATGGTGCAGAGGATAGAACAACGATGTACCTAGTTCTGTTTATCTGTTTCACATGATCAGCAGAGAGCGAACATCCTTCACAGTTCTGTTTCTTCTGCACAAATATCAGCATGATGTCTTAACATGTTCTGGGACATCATCTGTTACAGCATTACAGTTTTACCTTGATATATAACAGACAGAATTATAAAGTGTTGAAGGTAAAAACACAAATCAGTTGTTGACCCAGTTCGGTGAAACACACCTACTCTAGGGGCATACCAAGCCAGGAAGAAGATCCACTATCAGCAATATTAATTCAGGACTAAACTACACAAGTTCCCATCCTTCACTTAATCATCTACCCAGTGCAACCTATACCTAGGAACTCCTAGATAGAAACCTACCAGTTTCCATTCCTATTGCCACAGCAACAAAAGTCTTACTCCTACTCAAGAAGCAGTGCCCTCCCACTTGGTTTCCTACATTACAATAAATATGAAGTAATGCAAAAATACTTAGACTTGCTTCACAGCTTCATCCAAGAGCACTCAAACTCTTACCTACAGGTTTCGAGTTACATACATGGTAACCTTGCCACAGACCGACAGGTTTTCCTAACAAAACACCCCCAATGTTACATTATATGAGCTACACAAACCCTAGGTTACAATCTGCTATTTATAACCTATTACCCAACTGGATTTGGGCCTTCAAAAATCTCAACATGTTTTTCTCCTTGCTGTTACAACTCAGCAGCAAACTTCTCCTATAATCAAGGTCTTCAATCTTCTAGTTCCTAAAATATCTCCATATTTAGAAACAGTATTTTCTTCAAATATTCTGATTGATTCTTGATTGATCTTCAGATTCTCCATAAGAAACGCCACATATATTCTCAGAGTATTTAAGTACCAGAACTGTAACTGAATTATCAATTCTGTTGACGTGATGTCAAGTCAGATGTCATGACATTACATCTAACATGTTTTCCTAGATGTTGAACTTCTTCAACACAGCAAATAACCTCTTTCATAATTTAGATCACTTAGAATAGTTAGGTTACAAGTCACAGCTGTTACAAACATTCAACATATAACATAGTTACTTAATCAGTACTTAATTTCAGGCGCGATGTCATATGCTGATGTTGTGACATCTTACATAACATGTTGGTCCAGATGTTGAACTTCTTCAACACCACATATTAAAACAACAGAGGAAATATGGGTAAACTTGCTTTCTTATTTGTTTTATAAATGAAGCCAACTCTCCAGCCAGGGCACTTACAACCATTACAAGGTAACCTCATCTCACAAACATTACAACTCAAAAATAATTACAAAAAAGAAGTTCTCATATATATCCTAAAGCCTATCTCTTCATACTTCAAAGTCTTTCATGATAAGCCTCCATGTTTCAAAGTCTTTCATGATAAGCCTCCATGTTTCAAAATCTTTGTCGTCTGCCATAACTTCATTATCTTCAAGCCTTGAAATAAGCCAAAAGAGTACTTGACCATGCCATTATCTTCCTTTCTAACAACCAATTCCATGTTTGAAAATCAGAATTGAATCTTCATAAAACCAAGCATACCATGTTAGTTTCAGCATAAGCGGCAATCCAAACATCATTCATCCCCTTTAATTTCAAGCATTCAAACATATGTCATCCTAAACAACATGAAACCAATGTGGCTATCTGAATTCTCAGCATATACAATCAAATACAGTCCGGTTATGCAACAAGTTTCAAGACATTCTCAAGCATTTAAACAAGATCAAGGCTAAATCAGACGTCTAACAGCTACAACGTGTTCATTCACCAACAAGAAGTTAAACTCAAACATAGGCATTCAATACATGGCACATTCAAAATCCAAAAATAGAAAATCAAGTAACAGTGAAAATTTGCTAAAAAAACCAGAATACATACATATTGAAACTCAACTGTTAACTATCCTATCAATGCAAACTCAAGCCAAGAACGAATACAGGCCAAAATAGCACCAATAGCTAATAGAGTTTCTGACAACTCCTAACTGTCATAATCTTACAATTGTCCAAAAAAGCCTCCTAACTATTCCAGTTAACTAAATTCCAAACATCTCTAACCGCTTTCTAACCTCTCTCTAACAACCCCTAAATAACCTTTTAACAACTCTTAACAGAAATTACAAACAACTAACAAACTGTCCAAACATAAAATATCTCTTAATTGATTTTCTAACCCCTGACAGTTTCTAAACAAACTCTAACTAACTTTGCAATAGAAAGCTAATTGTTAGCTAACAGTCCATAACAGAAATTCCCAACTGCTTCAACCTCTTAACTGTTTTCTAAACATAATTTACCAACAGAAAACTTCATAACTAACTTTTAACTTCCTAACCAACAAATATGCCAGCTCATTCAAACAGAAATCAAAAACCAATTTAATAGAAAACTACCTATAACTTCCAAAACAGAATTCCAACTTCTCTAACCCCAGCCAACTTTTAAACCGTCACAACAAAATTCCTAACTTCCTCTACCAACCTCTTAACCAATTCCATAACAACTTCCAAACGAAAACTCCCAACAGAAACAACAAAAATGGAAAGAGGAGAGAGAGGATCACGATTCAGATTCATCCACCATAATTTATCAGAGAAGATCAGAATCAGAGAGAAGGGGAAGATATGGAGAACTCATCAAGAAAAACTGTCTGCTGACTCTCTTTCCCTTCATCGTTACTAAGATACGACTTATTCACACTAATCATTCCTAAAAGAATCATTATCCACAAAGTATCTTAGAGCTCCAAAGTTTCCTCTGCATATCATCTTCTTCACGTAGCTTCAACTTCTTCAAAAGATTCAAGCTAACATCCTACAACTTTCATCATCACCAATAACTCTACTTTTCTTTATCGTCTTCCTCAATGCATATGCAATCAAGAAACAACACCGCCTCAATCAAGAACAACAAATTTGCACAATTAGAGAAATGCACAAAAATGAGAAGAAGAAGAAGAAGAAGAAGAAGAAGGTGAAAGGCGAGAATTATTCATACCTGAACATGCACATCTAGTTTTCTTGTAGCGTCACAGTCGAAGCAACTTTGGAGTGTCTCCGATAGGTAACTCTAGAAATCCTTCAACTATTCATCTCTTTCTCTATTTCTTGATGTGAATCCGTAGAAGGAGATGAGAAGAACAGGAGCCCTAACCTTGTGCCACCTAAAGTTTCACCACGGGCATTTAATATAATGGTGAAATCCTACAGGTTTAATGGTTTTCTATAGATTTAGGATGCAACATAGAGAATAAATTGAAAAGAAGGTGATACAGAGTAAGGTGGAGGGATGAAGAGGAAGTAGAATCGAGGGAAACAGTGAGAGGCGTGGGAAAGTTGTTAAACAAAGGATCAAAGGACCAGTCCAATCGTACGTCGTGCGTCGTAACCTGAGAAACGCCCTTAACCTACCTCTGAATGCAGCGTTTCACCACATCTCATGATTTCTTTTACAATTTTTTTGATAAAGAAATATGTTGATGCTGAAAACCGGATTTAGGTTGGATGGAAATTGGACTGAACTGGTTCTTCCCTCAAGGCCCATTCCTTTTTTTGGCAGTTGGAAAGCTTTACAACAAAAAGCTGATATTGGGCCTAATACCCATTCAATTACTTACACATACCACTAAATTATTTTTACACCCTCCTAAAGTTTCATTTTCTCTATTTTGTTTCAATTTAATTTTTTAATTAATTGTGGTGATAGATTTTTGTTGTAATATTAGAAAATAAAAGAGACTTGACTTCGAAGCTAGCGAAGAGCATAATTTTCATCTAGAGAATTCGAGGGAGCTTTTAGTAGAGTTTTCTTATTGCTTGTGTGTTTATGAAGAGGTAACGGACCTTCTCCATTCGGTATCATCGTGACCTTAATTTATCTCCCCTTTGCTAACTTTTTGTCAATTTCAATCACTAGTTTTACTCATTTTATGTCATGTATTTCGTTTGCGATTTTTGGTATGGATTGTATGCAATACTTTAATACTTGCTACCTAATTTCACTTGTTTGTATATTCTTTCATTTTGGTTCAAATTTAATCTTCGATTTAATTGAACTAAAATTAGACATTAGGCTTTTAAATCCAAGCATGCAAACATTAGATAGAATTCCCTCGAAATTCCAACTTTAGGTCCAATGATGCATAATAACATTAGGTTTAGAAATAGGCTAGTCTCCCTTTGACTTTTCTTCCCTCTTTTGCATTTGCATCAAAACAAAAACTTCTTTTTTCTTTCAAACTTCAAAACACTTTAAAATTACTGACGAGAATCATGCCTTTGTTGTGTATGGGAAATGATAAGCGGGACTCTTCTTGATCTTATTGTTCTTCCATCTCAGGCTTAGGTGTGGTTCAAGTCTCAAAGACTCCTTTCATGGATAAGTGAAATAGTGGCTAATATCTCTCTCTTGAGGTCAACTAGTCATTATCTGCAACAAAAAATACAAACCAACTCAAACCTTTTGTACGCCCAAGCACCTTTTCTCTAAAACCTTTTTAAGTAAAGACATGACTAATTTACTTTTGTGCCAACACGTGAGTCTCCAAAGGTTGAGCTGCGACAGAGGGAAGAATTAACATCGTCCATAAAACACAAAACAAACAAAACATGTCAGCCGAACTACGGTAGCTCTGATTCCTTAAAAAGGATACGTATGCATTGGGGTAGGGCCCAAGAGAGTACAATTTTTTCCCTACATTCTTTTCTCCTTTATTTTGCATGCATTCTCCCTTTAGCAGTATTAAACAGTAAGCACAGATTAAACACACCCATAAGACAAATTACAAGAGTGGATACCATAGAGTACTACGGGCGTGTAGGGTGCTAATACCTTCCCCTTGCGTAACAGACTCCCTTACCCGATCTCTCAGTTGCAAGACCGTGATTTCTCCCTTCTCAGGTTTTCTCTATGTTTACCTTTCCCTCCATGTGGGATAAAAGACGTTCGATGGCGACTTCATTGTTTTATGATTTTCAACCGGTTGTTTCAGCTGGCGACTTCACTGGGGACAGGTCGAGCAAATGCTAGTCCATCCCGGAGTGACTCATAGATCTTGTCTTCTTCTCTTTAGGTGTTTATTTATATGCTTTATGGCTCATTCATTTTGTATATACTTGAGCATATGTACGCATTACATTTTATTGTTTTCCATATACTATTGTTGTACTGGATCTGCTTCTTGACTGGGTTGGGATGTTACTATTGAGGTAAAAGGCCCAGTACCTAGGCCAGAGTGCACTAGTACACTAGGAATAGAGTGGGGACATGACGGCTATAGGACGTGGTCCGACTAGTGCAGTCATGTCACATACCATGCTTGGATGAGGTTCAATTTGAGGTATTTTCATCATGCACGTCTGTGTTGCGTTGATTTTACTTTCACGCGAACCCGTGATTTTCGAGTTACCCTTGCCATACCCTGACCTAGTCTTCACCCGTGAGTGGGGAGGGAATTATTATCACAGGTACAGATGGTGAATATGTTCAGATTGTTACTCATGCTCGGATGGTGACTATTGATTCTAATGGTTATGTTCTGGATTTTTGTTTATGACTTATTTAGATGCTATATTCTGTTGGTGACTATGGGGTTCTCAGATTTATTTTCTGAGTTCCTGACTTGTTTACTTGGAGGTTCATTAAGGCCTTCTATCTTGGTATTCCCAGCATGTTCATAAAATGCTCAACAACATCCGGTTCCAGAAGCCTTAATCCTATAGAATCAATAATCCACATGGTACTTGGTTCTTATATGTGTGGAAGCTATGTTGGACCTTCGGTCTGGTTATATTCACATGGTTCAGGAACAGTGCAACAATCATATTAAAAAATGATGGAACATTGATCCCATTTGATCTCATGTATTTGCATACATAACATGGTTCACCACATGCTTAACGTACATGTTCTGTTATTTTTAGAGAATCATATTTGTAAGATTTGTGTTGAACTTTTCCACCCTTTACTTGCGTAAAATCAAAATCAAAGCATGTAAATTCCTTGAAAATGATGGAACATGGAATGACATTCATTCATGCACCCCATGCACATTCATGCATCCATAATAGGTATTCGGAGATTGGGGACTCTTGTTATTATCCTCAAAGGTTCAACTTGATTTCTTGCTTCACATGCTCAGAGGTCAGTTATGGAATAACTTTGTGCGATATATATATATATGCAAGCTTTGGCCTGTGGTCTGAAATCCTTCAAGAAGGAAGATAAT
Source organism: Vicia faba (assembly GCA_948472305.1). NCBI lineage: Eukaryota > Viridiplantae > Streptophyta > Magnoliopsida > Fabales > Fabaceae > Vicia > Vicia faba. The sequence continues at coordinate 123,762,497 of OX451739.1, read as the reverse complement.
TGATTGAAAACTCAGGTGAACCAGGTCATGGAAGCTCTGATGATGATGTCAACAATCTTGCAATTACTTCTGCAACAAGTTCTCTCTTCTCCTCATCTTGTGGGAATTGCTTTCAACTATGGAGTGCTACACAATCTTGAGTTCTTGGAACATCTTACCAGCAGATGGTTCCCATTTACTATGGGATCTTATATCAGTGCTTCATTCTTGTTGGCCAACGTTAGATGTGGTCTCCACACTGGGGCAATCAGGGGCACTCTCCACATCTTTGTGTTCCTTGATTTGTTCAACAGTAGCCAGTCTTTGTTCCCATAGTGAATTCATTGGGCTAGGCTTTTAAGCAAAGACAGAAGAAGCCTGATGAGCATGTTGATGTGATCCCAATGCATTACATCCTATTATTTCCATATCTAATATTTGGGGTCCTCCTCCCACAAACATCTCTTATGATTCTGATACACGGGCTAGATGTGTCTCCTATGCTGGGGCACCCGGTTTAGATGTTGAAAACTGCAAAGGGGTTGAAGCATCAATCCTAGAACCTGTCTGGCGTCTCTTCCAAAAGTCTAATTCCTATTTGGCCAATTGTTGGACTCTTTCTCACCAGGTGGATGCCTCTGTTGTTCTGATAGAAGACAAACTGTATTATTTCTTCATGGCGTAATATGCTTGGTGATGTAGTTCATACTAATTTGCTTGGTAAGGCATTCGTTCGCTCTCCTAAAAGAATCTTCTATGCATATTATTCTGGGGCACCTTACCATTCAATTGGAGATGGTATGTCATCCAGAGACAAGGTCCAAGATGGAATCAATCCAGAGACTGTGGTGTCCAAATCAGATCAAAAGGGGAATTCTCTCGCCCATTCAAGCACCAAGACTACAGAAAGTCTTCAGAATCAAGAAGTCCATACGGAGTCAAGTTTCCCCAATAATGGCAATCATTGCTATCTTTACTGCATTTTCATTTGCACTCTTGCTTGTTTGTTTAAAACATTTCTTGCATGTAGAAACTTGTCTATTTTTGAATGAAAATCTTAATGCAATAAGTATGCTTGTCTTAAAGTGTTCTTTTCGTTTTTATTCATCCATTCGCTATCACTCTTTAAATGTTTTGCTTGCATATTGATTCCAAGTCTCCAAGTCTTATGCTTAGGTAAAGATTGGAGGGAGGATGACAATAATCTAAAAACGCAAAAAATCTCTGGTTGGTATGCTTTTGAGTAAGACCCTACTGACGATGTACAAGCCTTGCTTCTATTCCTAAACACTGGAGATATAAGGGAGATAGACCCTCGTTAACCTCTCTTAGCCTTCGAAGTAGGAGTTTATTTTCTGTTCAGAAACAACCCTCATTTTAACCCTGGGGCAGGTAGTGTTCAGTTAATCTGATCAAGCGTTCATAACTCATCAAGAGCGTGCATCCAAGGATACAACAATGGTTATCCTTCAAAAGGTTGAGGAAATTCAAAACCACAATGGTTAACCCTCATATGTCAGCAATGTTCATCAACTAACGATATCCCAATGGGTATCACATGCACATCAGGAGGTCAACAGATGACGATACAACAATGGCTATCCATCATCTACTAAAGACTCAGACAGTCACGGTCACTTCTAACAAATCAGAAACGGCGTAAAGGTCAACAACTTGTTAATGATGGAAATTATGAATAAGAAAGAAACAAAAAGTCTCGCTAAGTCGAAATTTGTTCCAAATCTAAAATCAAAAGAATTTGTTCAAGCAAAAGTTAGGGAAAGCAAGAAATAAATTGAAAAGCCTAAAAGGAAAAAAGGATTACCAATAAAAATCCCTATTGAGAGAACAAGGTCGTGTGATCAGACACCAAAATCAGAAGTTAGTGACTGTTGTGTCCAAGAGGCCTCAGTGGTTCCCCAACCATCGCAAACTCTTCTCAAGAGATAAATGCTTGTATCGGGTCAACTGAACGTAGGAATGGAGAACATCATGGAGAATTGGTGAACACCAAAAAAATTTATCCTTAAATCCTTTTTCTAAAACCATGACCCAGGCCACGTTACAACCCTCAAAAGTCCTAACTGAAGCATGGGTCAACTCAAAAGTGTGCTACAGCGAGATAGCATTTAGCTGAATCCTAAGAGGTATATTTATATATCTGGGTTGGCATCATATGCTTGCATTATCTTTCATAAAAAAGAATATGCAAATGTTTCTCTCTAGCTAGTGACTCGTTCACAACAGAGTTGTGACATCATTTCACTCAAAGTTTTTCAAACTTTAAGACTTACATATGTGTTGCATTAAAATTATCATTCTCATAATAAACATTCTTTTGCATACAAAACAACTGATTGACATCAAGTAAGTTTACACAATGAACAATTGGTAAAGAGCTCAATCTTGTCAAAGAAGACAGGCTTGAATACTCTGTTGAAGCAAGAGTCAGATGTCACAAGAGAAATGACTTATCCAAGGGCATGTTAACTAGTGATTCTATTAGGAGAAAGCATCTTGGTGCTTCACAGTCTGAGTACCCTTTAGGGATGAAGTTAGCAGATTCTGCCAATCTGGGGCAATAAAGTCGAGAATCGATCTCTCCGAGTTCATCCAAATCTGGGGCATTCCCTCAAATTTATCAATTAGAGGATATCACGTCGTTAAACCTCTTCAAGTCGTCATCGATCAGGGACTATCACATTGATAAATCTATTCAGAATTCATTCAACCCAGGGAAGTTATGTCGAGAATTCGACAAATCTCTCCAAGAAAGTTGTAACCAAGAGCAGTTTATTTCGTGACTCAAAACATTGGGGTAGGCCACCTCATATCATTTTGTGGCACGAATATTCTGATCTTCTATTAGACATAAATTCTTTCATAAATCCCACAGACAGGGGCGTTCCTCATCCGTACTTGCAAAGTTGCTCAAGCCAATTATGTTATACGAGACGAATCAAGCTAAAAGCTTCATAACAGTCACCCTGACCTAGCCAGTGCACAAAGCTGCCTTCATTTTCTACAGACAATTTCAAACCTGGTTCCCCAAGTGAATTCAGAAAGTTTGGAGTCACCGTTTGACTTGGCACACATAAGTGCATCCCTAGTGGAGTTAATCAAGTGCATCCCCAGTGGATCTAAATCGGGGCATTTGCAGAGCTAAACCGGGGTATTCGTAGGTGTCCATGCCCATATTTTGTCCCCAAGTGATTCAATAGGTAATTCGGTAATTCCCCAGTGTGGCATAAACATGGGGCATGTATTCAGAGAGATTCACATGGTGTTCGGTATCCGTCCTTCAGTATATTCAGTTCTACCATCCTCTCAATGGTTCAGGGCGTAGGAAAGTCGAGCCAGATTATCTCTTCCCCAATAATACAATTCAAAATTCAGTGGTGTACCTATAAACTTGCTCTATCAGCAATTCAATCTCCAGCGAAGTCACCAATAATCTTCGGTGCCATGAGCTCCAAGTGCAAATTCTTACCAGCATCCCCAGTAATTTTGGTACTGCAGGTTTCCAGCTCTAATATGTATTATCATCCCCAATGATGAGAAACATTTCTCAGCGAGCCTTCGCTCATCCCCATGAAGTATATTTCTTTGCATTGAATATAGTTATCATTACATAACATCGCATTTTCAAAAGCGCATAGCCGATCCATCAGAATGGATCTTTGCGTCAAAAGAAATTCAAACATGCATACGAAGCATAAGCCATATCAGGTACCTTACATGAGAGACTGGAATCATCCAAGGACAACAATAAATCCTCACAATAGGGTATCGCTTCCAAAATCCCCAGTTGGTGACCTTCATCTTCATAATTCCCAACAAAACCAATACACCTTGTCATAGATTCCCTGGTAGGTCATCCGTAGGCCTAGATTTTGGTAGACCGCCCGTAGGTGTTACCTTAGGATCTTAGATTGACCATAGATCTATATTCCCTTGTAGGCTGCCCGTAGACCTAGTTTTTGGTAGACCTCCCATAGGTCTTACCTTAAGATCTTAGATCGACCATAGATCTAGATTCCATTGTTGGTCGCCTGTAGACCTAGTTTTGGTAGACCGCCTGTTGGCTAGGTTCTTCCAAGATGATCATCGTCGAACCTGAGATCGCCCATTGGCCAGGTTCTTCCAATAGATCATCATCGAACCTGAGATCGCCTGTAGGCTAGGTTCTTCCTTAGATCTTCTTAGAACCTGGGATCGCCCGTAGGCTAGGTTCTTCCTCAGATCATCTTAGAACCTGAGATCGCCTGTAGGATAGGTTCTTCCTCAGATCATCTTAGAACCTGAGATCTCCTGTAGGCTAGGTTCTTCCAATAGATCATCGTCGAACCTGAGATCGCCCGTATGATAGGTTATTCCAATAGATCATCGTCGAACCTGAGATCGCTCCTTGGCTAGGTTCTTCCTTAGATTGTCCTAGAACCTGAGATCGCCCGTAGGCTAGGTTCTTCCTCAGATCATCTTAGAACCTTAGATCACCCGTAGGCTAGGTTCTTCCTCAGATCATATTAGAACCTGAGATCGCCCGTAGACTAGGTTCTTCCTCAAATCATCTTAGAAACTAAGATCGCTCGTAGGCTAGGTTCTTCCAATAGATCATCTTCGAACCTGAGATCGCCCGTAAGATAGGTTCTTCCAATAGATCATCGTCAAACCCAAGATCGTCCGTTGGCTAGGTTCTTCCTTAGATCGTCTTAGAACCTAAGATCGCCCATAGGCTAGGTTCTTCCTCATATCATCTTAAAACCTGAGATAGCCTGTTGGCTAGGTTCTTCCAATAGATCATCGTCGAACCTGAGATCGCTCGTTGGCTAGGTTCTTCCTATAGATCATCTAAGAACATGAGATTTCCCATTGGCTAGGTTCTTCCCATAAATCTTGTCTTAGAACCTGAGATCGCCAATAGGCTAGGTTCTTCAACAAATCACTTTTATGTTTCACCTTAGGATTGTAGGTCGCCCGTAGACCTTATCCGTCATCTATTTGTATCAACCTTTGTCTTGTATTGGCATCATGCCACGTTAAAAGTCCAATCTCAGCCTCTTCACTGAAAAAAGAAAAATTATTTCCCCTAGCAGATATCACAAAAATAAATAACACTCACACTTTCTCTCATAACAAATTTTTGGCATTGATATTTAATCATATTCTACCTTGAACTTCCGAAAGGCACGCATCAATCGTACTTTCAAGTTTAAGACGATTAAATAGGGGCAGATGTAATACCCCAAATTTTTCCCACCCTTTCCCTTTTATCTGGCTTATGTATTTTTCACTTATCATTTCATGTACATACCTCCCATTAGGTCATTTGACATATCATGCATTGTTAATCAACAAATTTTTGGCATGGGATCAGGGATTTCAAAGAATTAGGGTTGTTGTATGGCTTCAAGGCTCTCATCTTTGCAAAAGCTTGTTTCAAGTGATCTCTCCATCAATCATTTATGTGAATCTAGGGTTTTATTTCATGGACTTATATATCATCAAGTTACGGTGCTATTCTCTTCTTCTCAACATCAATTTACAGGGCTATTCTCTTCTTCTCTACATCAAGATACAAGGTCTTCTCCATCCAATTTCATCGAGGGTTAGTCTTTTGGATCAAAGTTATTGGAGAATTAGGGTTTCTCTTTGGTTTTGAGGCTCTCTTCTATGTTCAAGGGTAATTCAAATTGTTTCTTCAACGATCAAGGTTTGGAGTTAGGGTTATGTTCATTAAGCTATAAGCTCTACGTCTCTCATCAAGTGTTCTCAAGATCAAGTGCTTAGGGTTTTTGTCAATGTTTCAATTAAGAAAGCTTCGAGTTAGGATTTTGGCTCTTCTTTACATCTCAAGTCATTTCCTCATCAACGTGTATTCAATGCACGAGGTTAGGATTGTATCTTAATCAAAGGGTTTTGTCGAAGGCATTACATTTTGTATTAAGATCACCTTTCGTCTATCAAGAGGTACACATGTTGCTTAAGCTACATGACATAATCCTTGGTTCTTGTACGAGAAAAGAAGAACATGAGTATCATCGGAGGATATCACCCATAGCTTCACTCAATATTATCCAAGCTCCATCAAAATTCATTCATGGTCATTCAATTCCATTCAAGATCACTCTAAAAGTATATCATTCATCAAACTTTCATCCAAGGTTCTTATTCAATTTTGTTCGAAGTACAAGTTAGAAATCATTGTTTACATTCACTTGAACCTTGCAAGATTACACCACTGCCTTTACATAAACCATTACCATTACAAGGTAACATCATGTCACAAACATTACAACTCTAAAATAATTACAAAAAAGAAGTTCTCATATTTATCCTAAAGCCTATCTCTTCATACTTCAAAGTCTTCCATGATAAGCCTCCATGTTTCAAACTCTTTATCGTCTGCCATAACTTCATTATCTTCAAGACTTGAAATGAGCCAAAATATTACTCGACCATGCCATTATGTTCCTTGCTAACACCCAATTCCATGCTTGAAAGTCACAACTGAATCTGCATAAAACCAAGCATACCATGTTAGTTTCAGCATAAGCGGCAATTGAAACATCATTCAGCCCCTTTAATTCCAAGCATTCAAACATATGTCATCCAAAACAACATGAAAGCAATGTGGAAATATGAATTCTTAGCATATACAATAAAATACAGTCTGGTTATGCAACAAGTTTCAAGACATTCTCATGCATTCAAACAAGATCAAGGCTAAATCAAACGTCTAACAGCTACAACATGTTAATTCACCAACATGAAGTTAAACTCAGACATGGGCATTCAATACATGGCATATTCAAAATCCAAAAACAGAAAATCAAGTAACAGTGCAAATTTGCTAAAAAAACCAGAATACAAACATATTGCATCTCAACTGTTAACTAACCTATCAATGCAAACTCAAGCCAGGAACAGATGCAGGCCAAAATAGCACCAATAGCTAACGGAATTTATGACAACTCCTAACTGTCATAATCTTACAGCTGTCTAAAAAATCCTCCTAACTATTCCAATCAACTAAATTCTAAAAAACTCTAATAGCTCTCTTACCGCTCTCTAACAACCCCTAAATAACCTTCTAACAACTCTTACTGGAAATTACAAACAACTAACAAACTGTCCAAACAGAAAATATCTCTTAACTGACTTTCTAACCCCTGACAGTTTCTAACCAAACTCTAACTAACTATGTGTTGTACCCCAAAATTTGCCCTCCCATAACCTTCAAAGTTTTGACAAGAATCATCCACAATTGGTTCAAGTCTACTCAAAGGCTACACAGTCAACCATCCTCATGAAGCCAGTCAAACTAGGGTTTTGGTTCTCACAAGGAAGCTGAAGTTTTCAAGGCCTCAATCAAGTCTCCCATGCACATAAACATTGTCAAGCACCTACATGTCAAGTTTCAAGGCTCACAAGGTCAAGTTGCACAGTCAAAAACCCTAATTGCTCAACAGTCAACTGTAGGGGCAAAATGGTCATTTGGCAGTCAAAAGTCAAAATTTTTGGTCAACATCTCATTTTGAAGCCACAAACATCATTTGATCAATGCTTGATCATGATTCTCAAAACTTGGCTCAAAAATCATCAAGATGCAAAAGTTTCTATTTTTGGACAGTTGGAAAAGTCAACTGAAATTGACCAGGGCATAACTTTCACATGGATTATCAGAAAAAGTCCATCCAAATCTCATTTTGAAGAGAAAGACATTTCCTACAACTCATCTTCATACTTCAAGTCCAAGAAATGCTCTCACAAAAAGTTATCAATTTCAACATTATAGGTCATTTTCAAAAGTCAACAAAAAGGGACTTTAAGTCAAAGGCCATAACTTGAGATTGGTAAATGAAAATGACATGGTACCAAAGACATTGTTTAGAGGACTTCAAGACCTTTCTAAAATGTCCAAGAACATGAGCAAAGCTTAAAAATTGAGCAAGTTATGCATTGGAGAAGTTGGGAAATTTTTGTGAAATGGCCAAAATCATTTATCCTTGAAATCTCATTTTTGACAAAAGGGGCCCACTTTTTCCACTTGAATTAACTTGACCATGCTTCCCACGTGTCCCACCTTTTATTTCAGATTTTTTTATTAATTTTTTCATTTTTATTGATTTTTATTGGATTTAATTAGTTTTAAATATTTTAAAATCAAAAGAAATTCAAAAATTGATTTAAGAGGGAATATTTGGCCTTAACTAGCCTTGAAACATCATTATGGGCCTACCCAAATTCGTGCAAAGAGCAAACAAGGCAAGAATTCAAAATTTGAGTCAAAAATGGAAAGTTGGTTATGGTGGTTTATGTGAAAATCCAATGCATCAATGCAAGGCTTTATTGGCTATAATTATCATTCATACACATTGCCAAAAGGATATACAAGTGATCAAAAACCATTTGACACAACAAGCTGCGCCAGAACTAAAAACACAAACTCACACTTTTCACAAAAAATCTCAAATCTGAAAACTCAGTTAGAGGTGGTTTCAAGCCAAAATTCCCATCCCATTAGCTTCCTTAAGCATTGTAGAACGTGTTCCAATCAAAGACAACCCTCAAAGCACGAAGAATTGGTATACTGAATCAAAACTGTACATGAAAAATTCCATAATCGTATATCATATTCTAAGCATTTTTATAGCATTCTATTCATGGAATCATGTTCATTATGAAGTTCTGAGACTAACCATTATGTTTAATTGAATTTTTATGCTGCATACGCGATTTCACCATGCTTGCGTTCTAGGGTTTACAGGAATCAAAATTGGGGATTTTAAGACCAAGAAAAATTGGCCCTCAAGACCATCATGGTTGTACTCAGCAAGCTTGGACGAAGAGATTAACATACTCGCGCCTAATTTATAAAGCCACATGACCTAATCGCTATTTTCTAATAGCATGTCTTAGGCCACGCACAGAAAACCGTTGCCTTTGTGTTTTGTTTTACAGGGATGGTGAGGAAGATGAAGCCGTGTCACACGCTGATTGGCACGTTTGAATATTTCGCGCGTTGCACCACTAACCATTTGCTTTTCTTTTTATAATATTCATTGTTTATTTATTAATCAAACGCGTTCAGTGGCTCAGCTGGCAAACGCTCATTGCTTCAACATCCAAGACCTGGGTTCGAGCCCCAGGTCTGTATAATTTCCATATTATTTTTCCATGTGAATTCCTATGCAGCGTTTACATTGAAGCGCATCATGTTCCTCCATAATCAAGACGTCCACGTGCCCCTGAAGATCAAACCAAAGGCCTAGATCTGAAGCACACCATGGGCATAAGTCAACCTTGCTGTACGCTGCCTGGGAAAGTCAATGGATCTGAATGCTATTGGGCCTAATCACATGGGCTTTACCTCCAAATTAGGGGCTTCACCCCCTTAGGTTTTTTTTACAATTTCTTTCTTTTCTTTTGTTCTTTTATTTTTTTTTTTATTCTTTTAATTGTTGTTTGCTTTTAATTAATTAATATTTTCAAAAATATAAAAAACACAAAAAAAATCAGAAAAGATAAAAATAAATAATAATTTTATTTTAGTATTAATTTTCATAAATAAATTCGCATGTAATTAATTTAGATTTAATTTTAGGTAATTTAATTCTTTTTTTTCATAATAAACCAAAAAAATAACAAAAATAGGTCTTTAATACTTTTTCCTTTTTTTTTAGGTAATTAAATATTTTGTCATCAACCATTAATTTTGTAAATAAGTTTTTATAATTAATTAGTTTTAGGTTTTAACTTTAATGCATTTTCTTTAATAAATTAAAAACAATTAAAATTAGAATTAATTACTTGACTTTTAATTAATTTAATTTTCTTTAATGTCATAAATACAAAAAAAAAACATAAAAATAAGTCATTTCTTTTATTTAATTTAATTATTTTAACTTAATTATTTTAATTCCTTAAAGGGTCCAACGCCCTCGTATTCGGTCATATTTTCCTTTTTCGTGCGCTTTTATTTATTTTTGATGTAAATATAATGTAATTGTACCAAAGCCATGTAATAGCTATTAGACATTTATTTTCTGCAATTTATTTTAAATCGGGTCTGGATTAATTTGGCGTTGTAGACCCGCGCCTCTGTAATAGCGTAGGACATTTATCTTTTCCGCACTTTAAATTTCCGCACTTTTAACTGTTAAATAATCACATGAAAGAATGAATGCCCAAAAGTAAAAATAAAGCGTAGAACACCAATGCATGACAAGACAAACTATAAACTGAAAATGACACACAATTCACACACCACCCCTAGGGTACGCTTCACTATTGCCTTGCCCCTCGAAAGGTGGTTATCAAGTACAGGATGCCTTAGTGAGTCCTTATGCTCCATTGATCCCGTTGCCTCGAATAAGTTGCCTCGGAACGGTCGCCTCATAATAAAAGGATCAATGGCATAAGGGTAGCTTCTAAGGTACCTTACCATTGCTTTGGTGATCACCCTGTTGCCTTGCCCCTCGAAACGTGGTCGTTGAGTACAGGACGTCTTAGTGAGTCCTTATGTTCCATTGATTTGGTTGCCTCGAAACAAGTTGCCTCGGAATAAAAAGATCAATGGCATAAGGGTAGCTTCTAAGGTATCTTACTATTGCCCGGTGACCACACTGTCCCTAAACCTCGAATTGACCCGAACACCTCCAACGGTGGTGCTACCTACCTCTCAATGGTGGGATGGCACTACTTTAAAGGACATCTACACAGACGAATTCCTTAGGGTAGGTAGATTCTCATAGATACTTGCTCTTTTCAAAAACAAACAAAATACTTTTCACACCTACACTTTCTAAAAGTTTTCAAACAAATTTTTCATACACTCTTGAGGACAGATACAAGAGTTACTTAGAGATTTTTCAAACGAAACTTTTTTCAAAACCCACAATTGAAAAGCAAACACTTTTGAAAACATAATGAGCAAGTATCTAAGAGCCCATGGATAACCATGGATAGAAAGGGTGCTAACACCTTCCCTTTCTATAAATCTACCTCCCGAACCGAGAGTTAATCTCAATAAGGAATTTTTCTGTGCTTTTGTCCTTTCCATGTTGGAGAAAATAAAAGACGGCGGCGACTCTTGCTTACCGCGACATTTCGCGAAACCAGCTTTAAAATAGTCAGTTCCAGATCCACCGATCACAGAACTGGCGACTCTGCTGGGGAAGTATTGATCTTAAAGTGAGGTGTACCTTAGGACTAAGATCACTGTGTTTTCAATTGCTTTGACTTGATTGCTTTAAATTGTGGGACTATCTTGGGAGTTCTATAGATCCTAACCCGGATCTGGGGATACCTTATTAGAAAGTAGCAACAAGGCTGTGAGGGAACTGTGCGGGGTATACCGACATGGTTGAAGCAGTCTTCTACGTTGATGTGGCACTTTGGTGTGTACCGGTAACCCTTGAGTCAATCAAGGAGAGTACGGGGCCTCCGCGTGGTGTCGTGAAGCATCAACAGACCTTAGGAACCTTAATTGAACCATCTTGGCCTCTTTAGGGTAGTGAGATAACTACTTTGGTGTACTCCGAAGTCGGTTGATACTCGATACTACACTCAATTGAGGGTTGTTTTCTTGGGATATTTTGATCGCCAGTCAGTGGCCAAATCGAAACGATGAACAATGAAAGCAATCCAATGATATTGAGATCCTTAGAACCCGGTTACTTTGATAGGACAGGTTTGAGCCCACCAACTTCAAGAGGGTAATACCCATCCCCCATGCTGGCCTAAACTCTAAGGGCTTTGTCTTGTGTGACTTGTGTGCCTTACATGTTTGCCTTTGTAAATATTTGTGGTGTGTTTAATCATAGCATCATGACATCATACAGCATCATATGCATCCTCTAACCATTTCAGGGGTTCGAATCTTCATCTTTGTTCTTATCTTGTAGGACATGGAAACTATCCGCAGAAAGACAATTCAGATCAACCTTATAAGGGTCCCTCCTCAGCTTAAGGAGCTTACATCCAGGATTCCCGAGAACTCGTCATTCAGTGAAAGGCATGGTAGACTCATCAGCCTAGTCAATACCAATATTGAGGAAGAGATGGTAAAGGTCCTTTTCCAATTCTTTGACCCTCTGCATCACTGTTTTACTTTCCCGGATTACAAGCTGGTGCCTACTCTAGAAGAGTTTTCCCAACTTCTGAAGATTCCCATTCTCAATCAACTACCCTACAACGGTACGGAAAGGGAACCAAAACTTGAAGAAGTGGCTAAAGCATTATGTCTACAACCATCTGACATCAAGGGGCATTGGGAAGCCAGAAATGGTATCAAAGGATTCTTGGCAAAGTTTCTGTTTGAGAAGGCCCAAGAGTGTTGGAATTCCCTTGACCTGCAAGCCTTTGAAGAGGTTGTAGCCCTCCTTGTCTATGGGTTGGTGTTGTTCCCTAAACCAGATCAGCTTATAGATATCAGTGCTGTCAAGGTCTTCATGTCCAGGAATCCTATACCTACGTTGCTGGGGGACATCCTTCACTCATGTTACACTCGAACCATGAGAAAAAGGGGTGTTCTTATGTGCTGCACTCCCCTCCTGGGAAGGTGGTTTATTTCGCACCTTCCACAATCAGTTTTGAAGAACGAGCGAGGTTTGAGGTGGTCACAACGGTTGATGACTCTTACACATGCAGATATACATTGGTGTTCTCGATCTAGAGAGGATGTCACTATCATTGATCGTTGTGGGGAGTACCCTAATGTTCCTTTACTTGGAATCAGAGGAGGTATTACTTACAACCCGTGCCTGGCTTGGAGACAGTTTGGTTATGCTCGGAAAGATGGCCCTCATGAGATGTTAATTCCTGACATTGTTTTTGACTTCAACAAGGATACGCAAGGACTTCGCCAGAAATTTATCAAAGCTTGGAGGATGCCCAGCAAAATAGACAGCAAGACCCTGGGGCACAAGAACTCCATCCCATTGGAGCCTTATCTCAAATGGGTACGAACCCGTTCCCAGAAGCTGGTGATGCCATATCCTCATGTTCTCCCCGTGATCAAAGAGCCAAGCTTGGAAGGAGAGGTGTCCTACACCATTCAACATCCTGACATGCCCACGTCCTGGGAAGAGATGCAGAAGAGTTGGATCCAGCTTAAGGAAGAACGGAATTCTCTGGAAACCAATCTACATGCCAGTGAGAAAAAGGTCCTGGAGCTCACCCGCCTACTGCACGAGGAAAGGAATCTCAATACCTATATTTCCCCGAAGAGGATGCGTAGTGTTTTTTGGGATTGATATGTTTTGTAATGTTTGCTCATGAGGCTTTAATGTACTGAACAATTATTTCCTTAATGATAACGTGTGTTCCTTTTTGTCTACAACGAATTTGAATTTTCGAACCCTTGAATGCATTGCATAAACACATATCATTCATCATATGCATCACAGGTACTCTTCTTTTCAGGCTGCTGACTGTTCTTCGCTGTTTATTTCAGCATCATGAACCCTGAATCATCAATCGAGGCATCTATCAAGGCTCTTCAGGCGCAGAACGCCCAATTTCAGGAGCTGATCAAGGGCTTGGCTCAGGGTCAACAAGAGTTGAAAACCATGCTTCTGAAGAAGAATAAGAAGAAGAGGAGGACTGTGCTATTTAACACTGGGCGCAGACTCGGGAACACCCTGCGAAATGAGGCTGAGAGGACTACTCCATCTGTGGGGGAAGGTAGTCACCAAGAAAGGGAAGTCCCTACTCCTGTGGGCTCTGATACTGAAACAGACTTCAACGACGAACAGTACCCTCCTGCTGAAGACCGGTACAAGCAGTTGGAGGACAAATTAAAAGCTATGGAAGTTCAGCGTGTGCCTGGACTGGACTTCGGAGACTTGGGGTTATCTACTGGGGTGGTGATTCCACACAAGTTCAAGGCACCTGCCTTTGTGAAGTATGACGGGGCTTCCTGTCCCAAGATGCACCTCCGTTCTTATGTAAGGAAGATCCAGCCTTACACAGCAGACAAGAACCTTTGGATCCACTTCTTCCAGGAGAGTCTTTCAGGGACTCACCTCGAATGGTTCTATCAGCTGGATGGAATCAGCATTCGTAACTGGGAGGATCTGGCCACTGCTTTTTACAAGCAGTATCAATATAATTCCGACCTCGCTCCTACGCGTACCCAGCTCCAGGGTATGTCGCTAGGGTCGGGTGAAGGTTTTAAGGAGTATGCCCAGAAATGGAGGGACCTGGCTGGCAGGGTGCAGCCACCATTGACGGACCGGGAGCTGGTAGATATGTTTTTGGGGACCCTTTCTGGTCCATTTTTCAATCATCTCATCGGTAATTCCTCTGCTGGGTTTACTGATCTGATCCTGACTGGTGAGAGGATCGAGGCCGGTATAAAATCAGGGAAGATACAGAAGGTTGCCTCCTCCAATGCTGAAAAGAAGCCCTTCAAGAAAGAGGCAAGTGCTGTGTATGGCCCGAGAAGGCAGAACAAACCTGAACACCGCCAAGCTGTCAACGCGGTGGTTATTTCTAAACCTGCTGCTGCTCCACAACAGTACAATCAACCCAGAGCTGAAAGGCCCAAGCGACAATATACTCGGCTCAACATGACTCTCTCTCAAATCCTGCCGCAACTGCTATCAACCAACTTGGTGACTGTTAGAGAGGCCCAGAAGGTTGTGAATACTACATCCCCCAAGTTCAATCCAAATGCCCGCTGTGCTTATCACTCCGATAGCCCGGGGCATTCTACTGATGATTGCTGGGCCTTAAAGAACAAGCTGCAGGACCTTATTGATGCAAAGGAGGTTCAGTTTGAGGCATCTGAGAAGCCTAATGTAGTGACAGCTCCCCTTCCTGCTCATGGAGTGAATGCTATTGGGGACGAAGAGGAAGTGGATGAAGCTGAGTTCAATAGCTGGATTTACCCTGCAACCGACGGTGGACCTAGCAATTGGAGTGCAAAAGACAATCTATCTGTTTCTCTTGTTACTAAGTAATGAACTTCTTTGTTTTGGATTTGTAATAAACAATAACTTGAAACTGTATGGCCCGGTGTCTTACCCGGGGCACCTTAGTCTTATTTATGAGGGCTTTTGTTTGTCATTGTCATATATCATAAATAAAAGCATTGGACGTTTTTCACATTTCAAAATTTTGCGCTCCTTTTCTGTCTTTCTTCCTTTTACATATATTTCAAAACAACTGTATTTACACACACTCACTCATACAGGTTTCAATCCACTCTGGATCTCACTGGTAACGACTCTGCCACTGCCAGTTATGACTTCGAAAATCCGATCAACTTAGCCGAGGACGAAGGTGAAGATGATTGCGAAGTGCCTGGCGAGCTTGCAAGACTGTTACTTCAGGAAGAGAGGGCAATTCAACCACATGAAGAGCCAGTGGAAATAATAAACTTGGGTACTGAAGAAGACAGGAAGGAGGTAAAGATTGGTGCTAACCTAGAGCTCAGCGTGAAGCAACGGTTGACTCAAATGCTGCATGATTATATGGAGATCTTTGCCTGGTCCTACGAAGACATGCCTGGGTTGGATACCGATATTGTGGTCCATCACTTGCCAACTAAGAAAGATTGCCCTCCGGTTAAGCAAAAGGTCCGCCGTATGCGTCCAGAGATGTCTGAGAAGATTAAAGCCGAGGTTATGAAGCAGTTCGATGCCGGGTTTCTTGCAGTGACTTCTTACCCTCAGTGGGTTGCTAATGTGGTTCCGGTACCTAAGAAGGACGGTAAGGTCAGAATGTGTGTCGACTACAGGGATCTGAACAGGGCCAGCCCCAAAGATGACTTCCCTTTACCTCACATTGATGTCCTTGTTGATAATACAGCTCAGCATAAGGTGTTCTCTTTCATGGATGGCTTTTCAGGGTACAATCAGATCAAGATGGCACCTGAAGATATGGAAAAGACTACATTTGTTACTCAGTGGGGCACCTTCTGCTACAAAGTCATGCCTTTTGGACTAAAGAATGCTGGGGCAACCTACCAACGTGCCATGGTTGCTTTATTTCATGACATGATCCATCATGAGATAGAAGTGTATGTTGATGACATGATCGCAAGGTCCCAGACTGAGGAAGAACACCTGGATCATCTGCAGAAATTGTTTGACCGTCTGAAACTGTACAAGCTGAGGTTGAACCCGAACAAGTGCACCTTCGGGGTAAGATCCGAGAAGTTACTAGGCTTCGTTGTAAGTGATAAGGGTATTCAGGTGGACCCTGCCAAGGTTAAAGTTATTCAAGAGATGCCAGTTCCTAGAACAGAGAAGGAAGTCAGAGGTTTTTTAGGACGCCTGAATTACATTGCTCGATTCATCTCACACCTGACTGCTACCTGTGAGCCAATCTTCAAACTGCTGAAGAAAGATCAGGTAGTACGTTGGAATGATGAATGTCAGGCTGCTTTTGACAGAATCAAAGAGTATCTCCAAGAACCGCCCATCCTTATGCCACCGGTTGAAGGAAGACCTCTGATACTTTACCTGACAGTACTTGATAACTCAATGGGGTGTGTGCTGGGGCAGCATGACGAGTCTGGCCGAAAAGAGCATGCCATTTATTACCTTAGCAAAAAGTTTACCGACTGTGAGACCCGATACTCACTGCTTGAGAAAACTTGCTGCGCTTTGGTATGGGCTGCTCGCCGGCTGAGACAGTATATGCTGACTCACACTACCTTGTTGATCTCAAAGATGGATCCGATAAAATACATATTCGAAAAGCCTGCTCTGTCTGGGAGAATTGCAAGATGGCAAATGATCTTGACGAAATACGACATTCAGTACACAACCCAGAAAGCCATCAAGGGGAGTGTATTGGCAGACCACTTGGCACATCAAGCTGTAGATGACTATCAGTCTATGAACTTCGAGTTTCCGGATGAAAGCATTATGATAGTGACTGATTGTGAAGTACCTGGACCGGATGAAGGACCTGAACCAGGATCCCGATGGTCTATGCACTTTGACGGAGCCTCCAATGCTTTGGGTAACGGTATCGGCGCTGTGATCATATCCCCTCAAGGCACTCATACTCCACTCACTGCCCGGCTGTGTTTCAACTGCACCAACAACATGGCGGAGTATGAGGTGTGCATCATGGGACTCAAAGCTGCAATTGACTTAAGGATCAAGTTTCTGAGTGTCTTCGGAGATTCCGCTCTCGTGATCAACCAGATCAAAGGCGAGTGGGATACGAAACATCCGAATCTTATTCCTTACAAAGAATGTGTGTTGACCCTGGTCCCCCACTTCACAGAGATAACCTTTGAGCACTTTCCAAGAGAAGAGAATCAGTTAGCGGACGCATTAGCTACAATGTCTTCAATGTTCAAGGTCAAATGGGATAATGAGGCTCCCCGGATCATCATCTGGAAACTGGACGAACCGGCATACTGTTGTGATCTCGAGACTGAATTGGTGACTGAGAAGCCTTGGTACCATGAGGTGAAGAGATATTTGGAAGCTCAGGAATACCCTGAAGGTGCCTCTGTCAATGATAAGAAGTTCCTGAGAAGGTTCGCAGCCAAGTTCTTCCTCAGCAATGGCATCTTGTACAAGCGAAACCATGATTCAACCTTACTGCGTTGTGTGGATAAGACTGAAGCAGAAAGGATCATGGAAGAGCTGCATGAAGGGACCTTTGGTACACATTCCAGTGGGCACACTATGGCGAAGAAGATCCTTCGGGCAGGATATTACTGGTCCACAATGGAAGCTGACTGCTACCAACATTCCAGGACATGCCATAAGTGCCAGATTTATGCAGACAAGGTGCATGTTCCTCCAGTTCCCCTGAATGTTCTGACCGCACCTTGGCCTTTTGCAATGTGGGGCATTGACATGATTGGTGAGATCAGACCTACGGCATCTAACGGGCATCGCTTCATCCTTGTAGCGATTGATTACTTTACAAAGTGGGTTGAAGCAGCTTCCTATGCTACAGTGACCAAGACTGTTGTGGCACGGTTCATTCGGCATAACCTGATCTGCCGATACGGCGTCCCTGAGAGAATTATTACAGACAACGGTACCAATCTGAACAACAAGATGATCGCTGAGCTCTGCGAACAGTTCAAGATACAGCACCACAATTCTTCTCCTTACAGACCGAAGATGAATGGGGCTGTAGAAGCAGCAAATAAGAACATCAAGAAAATCGTGCAGAAGATGACAGTGACTTATAAAGATTGGCACGAGATGTTACCGTTCGCTCTACATGGGTACCGTACTTCAGCTAGGACGTCAACCGGGGCAACTCCTTTCTCTTTGGTTTATGGTATGGAGGCAGTCTTACCAATCGAAGTGCAAATACCATCTCTCCGGATAATGAAGGATACAAATCTGAACGAAGATGATTGGATCCAGACACGACTTGATCAGCTCAACCTTATTGATGAAAAGAGGCTTGCTGCTATCTGCCATGGTCAGACGTACCAAAAACGAATGATCAGGGCATTTAACAAAAAGGTCAGACCACAGGAATATCAAGTTGGGGATCTGGTAATCAAGCGAATCATCCTTCCACAGAGTGATCCAAGGGGCAAATGGACCCCTACGTACGAAGGACCATTTGTGGTTAAACATGTGTTCTCAGGAGGAGCCATGATTCTAACCAACATGGATGGTGACGACCTTCCTCACCCCGCCAATGCAGACATAGTAAAAAGATACTACGCATAAAAAGACCCGCTAGGCTGACATACCTAGGCAAAAATTAGGGCTTCCCGTCGAACCAAAAGGGTTCGGGCAAAATGAAGGGATGAAATAAAAAAATCTGTACACCCGGCAAGTCGAAAACCTGAAAAGGCGGCTTGGGCAAAAATGGGTATCCCGGTGGACTGAAAACCCGAAAGGGCGGTCCAAGCAAAAATTAGGGATAAAAGCGTAATACTATGTCTCATTGGATCACTTTGCATCCAGAATCTGGTATCTACATCAAGATCAGACGGCATCGATCAGTCAGCTTCACCTTCAACCAAGGTCATCAAGTGATGAGACGCTCGGAGTTATAAAGGCAATAGCAGAGTTGAAACCCAGTGGATCATTCATTTCACACAGCTGTTTTATTTTCTTTTGTACAAAATTTGTATAAACTCTTTTGCTCGGCGGCGTTCTCTTACTAGGACGTCAGCCTCTTGTATACAAAACGCCTATTTACAGGCCACTCAAAAATCAATACAAATATACTTTTCAGTTAAATGTGCCAATTGTTTTTCTTTTTCTGTTTTGTTTTGCGAAGAACGTCCAAGGTTCAATTTGTGATATATGCATTGACAATAGCTTGCTAACTCATGAGTATTTGCATACAAAACAAAGGATTAATTACAGGTGACATTAGAAACAGGGGCAATAAGGAGTTGTCTAAGCAATCTAATTGTTCTATCCTCCAAAGTACCAAGGTAGGTTCAGCTAAAGAACATAACCAGGCATCTTAAATTCCCCAGAGAGTGAGCCAGCAAGCAGTATACTCTCCTCAAACAAGGCAGTTATCAATCTTAAAGAAGTTGGGTGTCCTCCAGCAGACCTCAACATTCTCCAGCAGCATACATGTTCTTAATAAGCATCCCCGGCAATCTTGGTCTAAAGATTGTTCCCCGGCGGCATACCAAGCATTCAAAGGGATCACTTCCCCCGCAGTTCAATACTTCCCCAGGAGAGTCCAATCCAGTTCCCCAGGAAAGTTGGAACTCATCTCCCCAAGCAGCAAGCTTATCCCCAGTAGATTCTGGAAGCTTGTCCCTCGCAGAGCACGAACGCGTCGTCCGGCTTTATTCAAAGAGTTATTTCCTTAACAGGATATAACTGGGTTATCCTCAGCCAAAAGCCATGGAAGGATCGTCGTCGACAAAGTCTTATCATCCCCAGCGAAGTCTATTAACACTCCCAACATGACAATGGTATCCCCAGCGGAGTTCCCATCAACATCTCAACAAAAGTACCTCTCTCCCCACAGAGTTTTGTTCCCCAGCAAGATCGCTAGATTAATTTTCTCCCCGCAGAGTAATCCATTTGCCAAGTTTATTCCCCAACGGAGTCATCTTCTCCTACCGGTTTATTCTTGCGACCATTATCCCCAGCGGAAACAAGAAGCTCTTTTCTTCCACATCAGCCCAGGATTCAACTTCCCGGCATCCGTCAAGGATTTATTTTCCTAGACAAAAACATACATTCATAAACAACACATCTTCATATATTATAGCATGCATATACGCATCATGAACATACAATCCCATTCATTCTGAGAATACCTCGCATGTCATACATCATGACATCACATAAGACTAACGTCTTGCCTTTTCAGGACAAAAGTTAATACAAAGATAACTGCTATCAGCTGTCGTGATTCCAGATCCGATTCCTGTATCTTGCCAGGGAGTATCTGTTGACGACTACAGTACCAGACTCGATTCCTGTATCTAGACAGGGCACGTCTGAAGAGTTCGAAGATCCGATTCCTGTATCTTGCAAGGGAGTATCTGTTGACGACTACAGTGCCAGACTCGATTCCTGTATCTAGACAGGGCACGTTTGAAGAGTTCGAAGATCCGATTCCTGAATCTTGCCAGGTAGTATCTGTTGACGACTACAGTGCCAGACTCGATTCCTGTATCTAGACAGGGCACGTCTGAAGAGTTCGAAGATCCGATTCCTGAATCTTGCCAGGGAGTATCTGTTGACAACTACAGTACCAAACTCAATTCCTGTATCTAGACAGGGCACGTCTGAAGAGTTTGAAGATCCGATTCCTGAATCTTGCCAGGGAGTATCTGTTGACGACTACAGTGCCAAACTCGATTCCTGTATCTAGACAGGGCACGTCTGAAGAGTTTGAAGATCCGATTCCTGAATCTTGCCAGGGAGTATCTGTTGACAACTACAGTGCCAGACTCGATTCCTGTATCTAGACAGGGCACGTCTGAAGAGTTCGAAGATCCGATTCCTGAATCTTGCCAGGGAGTATCTGTTGACGACTATAGTACCAGACTCAATTCCTGTATCTAGACAGGGCACGTCTGAAGAGTTCGAAGATCCGATTCCTGAATCTTGCCAGGGAGTATCTGTTGACGACTACAGTACCAGACTCGACTCCTGTATCTAGACAAGGCACGTCTGAAGAGTTCGAAGATCCGATTCCTGAATCTTGCCAGGGAGTATCTGTTGACGACTACAGTACCAGACTCAATTCCTGTATCTAGACAGGGCACGTCTGAAGAGTTCGAAGATCCGATTCCTGAATCTTGCCAGGGAGTATCTGTTGACGACTACAGTACCAGACTCGATTCCTGTATCTTGACAGGGCACGTCTGAAGAGTTCGAGGATCCGATACCTGAATCTTGCCAGGATGTATCCGTTGAAGACTAACATTACCAGACTCGATTCCTGTATCTAGACAGGGCACGTCTGAAGAATTCAAAGATCCAGCTCCTGTAACCAATCAGGACACATCTATACCAAGCATCTGAAAACCAGCTCCTGCAACGTGTCAGGTACTCATTTTTTTCTTTTGCAGGCATACAGGTTCTCGCTAAAGAATCTCTTACGCGATCAACATCCAAATGGCATCTATAAGCCCATCATCCTATTCGTCAACCTCTAAATGGCATCTGTAAGCCCATTTCCATCATCACACTGCTGCTATGTGAGCGCAAATTTTTGGGCACTCTAGTGTTCAATCATCTTCTACCCTCGGATTACGAAAGGCACGTCAGCCAATCTACATCCTCAGGTCTAAGAAGATTGAACAGGGGCAACTGTTGTACCCCAAAATTTGCCCTCCCATAACCTTCAAAGTTTTGACAAGAATCATCCACAATTGGTTCAAGTCTACTCAAAGGCTACACAGTCAACCATCCTCCTGAAGCCAGTCAAACTAGGGTTTTGGTTCTCACAAGGAAGCTGAAGTTTTCAAGGCCTCAATCAAGTCTCCCATGCACATAAACATTGTCAAGCACCTACATGTCAAGTTTCAAGGCTCACAAGGTCAAGTTGCACAGTCAAAAACCCTAATTGCTCAACAGTCAACTGTAGGGGCAAAATGGTCATTTGGCAGTCAAAAGTCAAAAATTTTGGTCAACATCTCATTTTGAAGCCACAAACATCATTTGATCAATGCTTGATCATGATTCTCAAAACTTGGCTCAAAAATCATCAAGATGCAAAAGTTTCTATTTTTGGACAGTTGGAAAAGTCAACTGAAATTGACCAGGGCATAACTTTCACATGGATTATCAGAAAAAGTCCATCCAAAGCTCATTTTGAAGAGAAATACATTTCCTACAACTCATCTTCATACTTCAAGTCCAAGAAATGCTCTCACAAAAAGTTATCAATTTCAACATTATAGGTCATTTTCAAAAGTCAACAAAAAGGGACTTTAAGTCAAAGGCCATAACTTGAGATTGGTAAATCAAAATGACATGGGACCAAAGACATTGTTTAGAGGACTTCAAGACCTTTCTAAAATGTCCAAGAACATGAGCAAAGCTTAAAACTTGAGCAAGTTATGCATTGGAGAAGTTGGGAAATTTTTGTGAAATGGCCAAAATCATTTATCCTTGAAATCTCATTTTTGACAAAAGGGGCCCACTTTTTCCACTTGAATTAACTTGACCATGCTTCCCACGTGTCCCACCTTTTATTTCAGATTTTTTTATTAATTTTTTCATTTTTATTGATTTTTATTGGATTTAATTAGTTTTAAATCTTTTAAAATCAAAAGAAATTCAAAAATTGATTTAAGAGGGAATATTTGGCCTTAACTAGCCTTGAAACATCATTATGGGCCTACCCAAATTCGTGCAAAGAGCAAACAAGGCAAGAATTCAAAATTTGAGTCAAAAATGGAAAGTTGGTTATGGTGGTTTATGTGAAAATCCAATGCATCAATGCAAGGCTTTATTGGCTATAATTATCATTCATACACATTGCCAAAAGGATATACAAGTGATCAAAAACCATTTGACACAACAAGCTGCGCCAGAACTAAAAACACAAACTCACACTTTTCACAAAAAATCTCAAATCTGAAAACTCAGTTAGAGGTGGTTTCAAGCCAAAATTCCCATCCCATTAGCTTCCTTAAGCATTGTAGAACGTGTTCCAATCAAAGACAACCCTCAAAGCACGAAGAATTGGTATATGAATCAAAACTGTACATGAAAAATTCCATAATCGTATATCATATTCTAAGCATTTTTACAGCATTCTATTCATGGAATCATGTTCATTATGAAGTTCTGAGACTAACCATTATGTTTAATTGAATTTTTATGCTGCATACGCGATTTCACCATGCTTGCGTTCTAGGGTTTACAGGAATCAAAATTGGGGATTTTAAGACCAAGAAAAATTGGCCCTCAAGACCATCATGGTTGTACTCAGCAAGCTTGGACGAAGAGATTAACATACTCGCGCCTAATTTATAAAGCCACATGACCTAATCGCTATTTTCTAATAGCATGTCTTAGGCCACGCACAGAAAACCGTTGCCTTTGTGTTTTGTTTTACAGGGATGGTGAGGAAGATGAAGCCGTGTCACACGCTGATTGGCACGTTTGAATATTTCGCGCGTTGCACCACTAACCATTTGCTTTTCTTTTATAATATTCATTGTTTATTTATTAATCAAACGCGTTCAGTGGCTCAGCTGGCAAATGCTCATTGCTTCAACATCCAAGACCTGGGTTCGAGCCCCAGGTCTGTATAATTTCCATATTATTTTTCCATGTGAATTCCTATGCAGCGTTTACATTGAAGCGCATCATGTTCCTCCATAATCAAGACGTCCACGTGCCCCTGAAGATCAAACCAAAGGCCTAGATCTGAAGCACACCATGGGCATAAGTCAACCTTGCTGTACGCTGCCTGGGAAAGTCAATGGATCTGAATGCTATTGGGCCTAATCACATGGGCTTTACCTCCAAATTAGGGGCTTCACCCCCTTAGGTTTTTTTTACAATTTCTTTCTTTTCTTTTGTTCTTTTATTATTTTTTTTATTCTTTTAATTGTTGTTTGCTTTTAATTAATTAATATTTTCAAAAATATAAAAAACACAAAAAAAATCAGAAAAGATAAAGATAAATAATAATTTTATTTTAGTATTAATTTTCATAAATAAATTCGCATGTAATTAATTTAGATTTAATTTTAGGTAATTTAATTCTTTTTTTTCATAATAAACCAAAAAAATAACAAAAATAGGTCTTTAATACTTTTTCCTTTTTTTTTAGGTAATTAAATATTTTGTCATCAACCATTAATTTTGTAAATAAGTTTTTATAATTAATTAGTTTTAGGTTTTAACTTTAATGCATTTTCTTTAATAAATTAAAAACAATTAAAATTAGAATTAATTACTTGACTTTTAATTAATTTAATGTTCTTTAATGTCATAAATACAAAAAAAAAACATAAAAATAAGTCATTTCTTTTATTTAATTTAATTATTTTAACTTAATTATTTTAATTCCTTAAAGGGTCCAACGCCCTCGTATTCGGTCATATTTTCCTTTTTCGTGCGCTTTTTTTTATTTTTGATGTAAATATAATGTAATTGTACCAAAGCCATGTAATAGCTATTAGACATTTATTTTCTGCAATTTATTTTAAATCGGGTCTGGATTAATTTGGCGTTGTAGACCCGCGCCTCTGTAATAGCGTAGGACATTTATCTTTTCCGCACTTTAAATTTCCGCACTTTTAACTGTTAAATAATCACATGAAAGAATGAATGCCCAAAAGTAAAAATAAAGCGTAGAACACCAATGCATGACAAGACAAACAATAAACTGAAAATGACACACAATTCACACACCACCCCTAGGGTACGCTTCACTATTGCCTTGCCCCTCGAAAGGTGGTCATCAAGTACAGGATGCCTTAGTGAGTCCTTATGCTCCATTGATCCCGTTGCCTCGAATAAGTTGCCTCGGAACGGTCGCCTCAGAATAAAAGGATCAATGGCATAAGGGTAGCTTTTAAGGTACCTTACCATTGCTTTGGTGATCACCCTGTTGCCTTGCCCCTCGAAACGTGGTCGTTGAGTACAGGACGTCTTAGTGAGTCCTTATGTTCCATTGATCTGGTTGCCTCGAAACAAGTTGCCTCGGAATAAAAAGATCAATGGCATAAGGGTAGCTTCTAAGGTATCTTACTATTGCCCGGTGACCACACTGTCCCTAAACCTCGAATTGACCCGAACACCTCCAACGGTGGTGCTACCTACCTCTCAATGGTGGGATGGCACTACTTTAAAGGACATCTACACAGACGAATTCCTTAGGGTAGGTAGATTCTCATAGATACTTGCTCTTTTCAAAAACAAACAAAATACTTTTCACACCTACACTTTCTAAAAGTTTTCAAACAAATTTTTCATACACTCTTGAGGACAGATACAAGAGTTACTTAGAGATTTTTCAAACGAAACTTTTTTCAAAACCCACAATTGAAAAGCAAACACTTTTGAAAACATAATGAGCAAGTATCTAAGAGCCCATGGATAACCATGGATAGAAAGGGTGCTAACACCTTCCCTTTCTATAAATCTACCTCCCGAACCGAGAGTTAATCTCAATAAGGAATTTTTCTGTGCTTTTGTCCTTTCCATGTTGGAGAAAATAAAAGACGGCGGCGACTCTTGCTTACCGCGACATTTCGCGAAACCAGCTTTAAAATAGTCAGTTCCAGATCCACCGATCACAGAACTGGCGACTCTGCTGGGGAAGTATTGATCTTAAAGTGAGGTGTACCTTAGGACTAAGATCACTGTGTTTTCAATTGCTTTGACTTGATTGCTTTAAATTGTGGGACTATCTTGGGAGTTCTATAGATCCTAACCCGGATCTGGGGATACCTTATTAGAAAGTAGCAACAAGGCTGTGAGGGAACTGTGCGGGGTATACCGACATGGTTGAAGCAGTCTTCTACGTTGATGTGGCACTTTGGTGTGTACCGGTAACCCTTGAGTCAATCAAGGAGAGTACGGGGCCTCCGCGTGGTGTCGTGAAGCATCAACAGACCTTAGGAACCTTAATTGAACCATCTTGGCCTCTTTAGGGTAGTGAGATAACTACTTTGGTGTACTCCGAAGTCGGTTGATACTCGATACTACACTCAATTGAGGGTTGTTTTCTTGGGATATTTTGATCGCCAGTCAGTGGCCAAATCGAAACGATGAACAATGAAAGCAATCCAATGATATTGAGATCCTTAGAACCCGGTTACTTTGATAGGACAGGTTTGAGCCCACCAACTTCAAGAGGGTAATACCCATCCCCCATGCTGGCCTAAACTCTAAGGGCTTTGTCTTGTGTGACTTGTGTGCCTTACATGTTTGCCTTTGTAAATATTTGTGGTGTGTTTAATCATAGCATCATGACATCATACAGCATCATATGCATCCTCTAACCATTTCAGGGGTTCGAATCTTCATCTTTGTTCTTATCTTGTAGGACATGGAAACTATCCGCAGAAAGACAATTCAGATCAACCTTATAAGGGTCCCTCCTCAGCTTAAGGAGCTTACATCCAGGATTCCCGAGAACTCGTCATTCAGTGAAAGGCATGGTAGACTCATCAGCCTAGTCAATACCAATATTGAGGAAGAGATGGTAAAGGTCCTTTTCCAATTCTTTGACCCTCTGCATCACTGTTTTACTTTCCCGGATTACCAGCTGGTGCCTACTCTAGAAGAGTTTTCCCAACTTCTGAAGATTCCCATTCTCAATCAACTACCCTACAACGGTACGGAAAGGGAACCAAAACTTGAAGAAGTGGCTAAAGCATTATGTCTACAACCATCTGACATCAAGGGGCATTGGGAAGCCAGAAATGGTATCAAAGGATTCTTGGCAAAGTTTCTGTTTGAGAAGGCCCAAGAGTGTTGGAATTCCCTTGACCTGCAAGCCTTTGAAGAGGTTGTAGCCCTCCTTGTCTATGGGTTGGTGTTGTTCCCTAAACCAGATCAGCTTATAGATATCAGTGCTGTCAAGGTCTTCATGTCCAGGAATCCTATACCTACGTTGCTGGGGGACATCCTTCACTCATGTTACACTCGAACCATGAGAAAAAGGGGTGTTCTTATGTGCTGCACTCCCCTCCTGGGAAGGTGGTTTATTTCGCACCTTCCACAATCAGTTTTGAAGAACGAGCGAGGTTTGAGGTGGTCACAACGGTTGATGACTCTTACACATGCAGATATACATTGGTGTTCTCGATCTAGAGAGGATGTCACTATCATTGATCGTTGTGGGGAGTACCCTAATGTTCCTTTACTTGGAATCAGAGGAGGTATTACTTACAACCCGTGCCTGGCTTGGAGACAGTTTGGTTATGCTCGGAAAGATGGCCCTCATGAGATGTTAATTCCTGACATTGTTTTTGACTTCAACAAGGATACGCAAGGACTTCGCCAGAAATTTATCAAAGCTTGGAGGATGCCCAGCAAAATAGACAGCAAGACCCTGGGGCACAAGAACTCCATCCCATTGGAGCCTTATCTCAAATGGGTACGAACCCGTTCCCAGAAGCTGGTGATGCCATATCCTCATGTTCTCCCCGTGATCAAAGAGCCAAGCTTGGAAGGAGAGGTGTCCTACACCATTCAACATCCTGACATGCCCACGTCCTGGGAAGAGATGCAGAAGAGTTGGATCCAGCTTAAGGAAGAACGGAATTCTCTGGAAACCAATCTACATGCCAGTGAGAAAAAGGTCCTGGAGCTCACCCGCCTACTGCACGAGGAAAGGAATCTCAATACCTATATTTCCCCGAAGAGGATGCGTAGTGTTTTTTGGGATTGATATGTTTTGTAATGTTTGCTCATGAGGCTTTAATGTACTGAACAATTATTTCCTTAATGATAACGTGTGTTCCTTTTTGTCTACAACGAATTTGAATTTTCGAACCCTTGAATGCATTGCATAAACACATATCATTCATCATATGCATCACAGGTACTCTTCTTTTCAGGCTGCTGACTGTTCTTCGCTGTTTATTTCAGCATCATGAACCCTGAATCATCAATCGAGGCATCTATCAAGGCTCTTCAGGCGCAGAACGCCCAATTTCAGGAGCTGATCAAGGGCTTGGCTCAGGGTCAACAAGAGTTGAAAACCATGCTTCTGAAGAAGAATAAGAAGAAGAGGAGGACTGTGCTATTTAACACTGGGCGCAGACTCGGGAACACCCTGCGAAATGAGGCTGAGAGGACTACTCCATCTGTGGGGGAAGGTAGTCACCAAGAAAGGGAAGTCCCTACTCCTGTGGGCTCTGATACTGAAACAGACTTCAACGACGAACAGTACCCTCCTGCTGAAGACCGGTACAAGCAGTTGGAGGACAAATTAAAAGCTATGGAAGTTCAGCGTGTGCCTGGACTGGACTTCGGAGACTTGGGGTTATCTACTGGGGTGGTGATTCCACACAAGTTCAAGGCACCTGCCTTTGTGAAGTATGACGGGGCTTCCTGTCCCAAGATGCACCTCCGTTCTTATGTAAGGAAGATCCAGCCTTACACAGCAGACAAGAACCTTTGGATCCACTTCTTCCAGGAGAGTCTTTCAGGGACTCACCTCGAATGGTTCTATCAGCTGGATGGAATCAGCATTCGTAACTGGGAGGATCTGGCCACTGCTTTTTACAAGCAGTATCAATATAATTCCGACCTCGCTCCTACGCGTACCCAGCTCCAGGGTATGTCGCTAGGGTCGGGTGAAGGTTTTAAGGAGTATGCCCAGAAATGGAGGGACCTGGCTGGCAGGGTGCAGCCACCATTGACGGACCGGGAGCTGGTAGATATGTTTTTGGGGACCCTTTCTGGTCCATTTTTCAATCATCTCATCGGTAATTCCTCTGCTGGGTTTACTGATCTGATCCTGACTGGTGAGAGGATCGAGGCCGGTATAAAATCAGGGAAGATACAGAAGGTTGCCTCCTCCAATGCTGAAAAGAAGCCCTTCAAGAAAGAGGCAAGTGCTGTGTATGGCCCGAGAAGGCAGAACAAACCTGAACACCGCCAAGCTGTCAACGCGGTGGTTATTTCTAAACCTGCTGCTGCTCCACAACAGTACAATCAACCCAGAGCTGAAAGGCCCAAGCGACAATATACTCGGCTCAGCATGACTCTCTCTCAAATCCTGCCGCAACTGCTATCAACCAACTTGGTGACTGTTAGAGAGGCCCAGAAGGTTGTGAATACTACATCCCCCAAGTTCAATCCAAATGCCCGCTGTGCTTATCACTCCGATAGCCCGGGGCATTCTACTGATGATTGCTGGGCCTTAAAGAACAAGCTGCAGGACCTTATTGATGCAAAGGAGGTTCAGTTTGAGGCATCTGAGAAGCCTAATGTAGTGACAGCTCCCCTTCCTGCTCATGGAGTGAATGCTATTGGGGACGAAGAGGAAGTGGATGAAGCTGAGTTCAATAGCTGGATTTACCCTGCAACCGACGGTGGACCTAGCAATTGGAGTGCAAAAGACAATCTATCTGTTTCTCTTGTTACTAAGTAATGAACTTCTTTGTTTTGGATTTGTAATAAACAATAACTTGAAACTGTATGGCCCGGTGTCTTACCCGGGGCACCTTAGTCTTATTTATGAGGGCTTTTGTTTGTCATTGTCATATATCATAAATAAAAGCATTGGACGTTTTTCACATTTCAAAATTTTGCGCTCCTTTTCTGTCTTTCTTCCTTTTACATATATTTCAAAACAACTGTATTTACACACACTCACTCATACAGGTTTCAATCCACTCTGGATCTCACTGGTAACGACTCTGCCACTGCCAGTTATGACTTCGAAAATCCGATCAACTTAGCCGAGGACGAAGGTGAAGATGATTGCGAAGTGCCTGGCGAGCTTGCAAGACTGTTACTTCAGGAAGAGAGGGCAATTCAACCACATGAAGAGCCAGTGGAAATAATAAACTTGGGTACTGAAGAAGACAGGAAGGAGGTAAAGATTGGTGCTAACCTAGAGCTCAGCGTGAAGCAACGGTTGACTCAAATGCTGCATGATTATATGAAGATCTTTGCCTGGTCCTACGAAGACATGCCTGGGTTGGATACCGATATTGTGGTCCATCACTTGCCAACTAAGAAAGATTGCCCTCCGGTTAAGCAAAAGGTCCGCCGTATGCGTCCAGAGATGTCTGAGAAGATTAAAGCCGAGGTTATGAAGCAGTTCGATGCCGGGTTTCTTGCAGTGACTTCTTACCCTCAGTGGGTTGCTAATGTGGTTCCGGTACCTAAGAAGGACGGTAAGGTCAGAATGTGTGTCGACTACAGGGATCTGAACAGGGCCAGCCCCAAAGATGACTTCCCTTTACCTCACATTGATGTCCTTGTTGATAATACAGCTCAGCATAAGGTGTTCTCTTTCATGGATGGCTTTTCAGGGTACAATCAGATCAAGATGGCACCTGAAGATATGGAAAAGACTACATTTGTTACTCAGTGGGGCACCTTCTGCTACAAAGTCATGCCTTTTGGACTAAAGAATGCTGGGGCAACCTACCAACGTGCCATGGTTGCTTTATTTCATGACATGATCCATCATGAGATAGAAGTGTATGTTGATGACATGATCGCAAGGTCCCAGACTGAGGAAGAACACCTGGATCATCTGCAGAAATTGTTTGACCGTCTGAAACTGTACAAGCTGAGGTTGAACCCGAACAAGTGCACCTTCGGGGTAAGATCCGAGAAGTTACTAGGCTTCGTTGTAAGTGATAAGGGTATTCAGGTGGACCCTGCCAAGGTTAAAGTTATTCAAGAGATGCCAGTTCCTAGAACAGAGAAGGAAGTCAGAGGTTTTTTAGGACGCCTGAATTACATTGCTCGATTCATCTCACACCTGACTGCTACCTGTGAGCCAATCTTCAAACTGCTGAAGAAAGATCAGGTAGTACGTTGGAATGATGAATGTCAGGCTGCTTTTGACAGAATCAAAGAGTATCTCCAAGAACCGCCCATCCTTATGCCACCGGTTGAAGGAAGACCTCTGATACTTTACCTGACAGTACTTGATAACTCAATGGGGTGTGTGCTGGGGCAGCATGACGAGTCTGGCCGAAAAGAGCATGCCATTTATTACCTTAGCAAAAAGTTTACCGACTGTGAGACCCGATACTCACTGCTTGAGAAAACTTGCTGCGCTTTGGTATGGGCTGCTCGCCGGCTGAGACAGTATATGCTGACTCACACTACCTTGTTGATCTCAAAGATGGATCCGATAAAATACATATTCGAAAAGCCTGCTCTGTCTGGGAGAATTGCAAGATGGCAAATGATCTTGACGAAATACGACATTCAGTACACAACCCAGAAAGCCATCAAGGGGAGTGTATTGGCAGACCACTTGGCACATCAAGCTGTAGATGACTATCAGTCTATGAACTTCGAGTTTCCGGATGAAAGCATTATGATAGTGACTGATTGTGAAGTACCTGGACCGGATGAAGGACCTGAACCAGGATCCCGATGGTCTATGCACTTTGACGGAGCCTCCAATGCTTTGGGTAACGGTATCGGCGCTGTGATCATATCCCCTCAAGGCACTCATACTCCACTCACTGCCCGGCTGTGTTTCAACTGCACCAACAACATGGCGGAGTATGAGGTGTGCATCATGGGACTCAAAGCTGCAATTGACTTAAGGATCAAGTTTCTGAGTGTCTTCGGAGATTCCGCTCTCGTGATCAACCAGATCAAAGGCGAGTGGGATACGAAACATCCGAATCTTATTCCTTACAAAGAATGTGTGTTGACCCTGGTCCCCCACTTCACAGAGATAACCTTTGAGCACTTTCCAAGAGAAGAGAATCAGTTAGCGGACGCATTAGCTACAATGTCTTCAATGTTCAAGGTCAAATGGGATAATGAGGCTCCCCGGATCATCATCTGGAAACTGGACGAACCGGCATACTGTTGTGATCTCGAGACTGAATTGGTGACTGAGAAGCCTTGGTACCATGAGGTGAAGAGATATTTGGAAGCTCAGGAATACCCTGAAGGTGCCTCTGTCAATGATAAGAAGTTCCTGAGAAGGTTCGCAGCCAAGTTCTTCCTCAGCAATGGCATCTTGTACAAGCGAAACCATGATTCAACCTTACTGCGTTGTGTGGATAAGACTGAAGCAGAAAGGATCATGGAAGAGCTGCATGAAGGGACCTTTGGTACACATTCCAGTGGGCACACTATGGCGAAGAAGATCCTTCGGGCAGGATATTACTGGTCCACAATGGAAGCTGACTGCTACCAACATTCCAGGACATGCCATAAGTGCCAGATTTATGCAGACAAGGTGCATGTTCCTCCAGTTCCCCTGAATGTTCTGACCGCACCTTGGCCTTTTGCAATGTGGGGCATTGACATGATTGGTGAGATCAGACCTACGGCATCTAACGGGCATCGCTTCATCCTTGTAGCGATTGATTACTTTACAAAGTGGGTTGAAGCAGCTTCCTATGCTACAGTGACCAAGACTGTTGTGGCACGGTTCATTCGGCATAACCTGATCTGCCGATACGGCGTCCCTGAGAGAATTATTACAGACAACGGTACCAATCTGAACAACAAGATGATCGCTGAGCTCTGCGAACAGTTCAAGATACAGCACCACAATTCTTCTCCTTACAGACCGAAGATGAATGGGGCTGTAGAAGCAGCAAATAAGAACATCAAGAAAATCGTGCAGAAGATGACAGTGACTTATAAAGATTGGCACATGATGTTACCGTTCGCTCTACATGGGTACCGTACTTCAGCTAGGACGTCAACCGGGGCAACTCCTTTCTCTTTGGTTTATGGTATGGAGGCAGTCTTACCAATCGAAGTGCAAATACCATCTCTCCGGATAATGAAGGATGCAAATCTGAACGAAGATGATTGGATCCAGACACGACTTGATCAGCTCAACCTTATTGATGAAAAGAGGCTTGCTGCTATCTGCCATGGTCAGACGTACCAAAAACGAATGATCAGGGCATTTAACAAAAAGGTCAGACCACAGGAATATCAAGTTGGGGATCTGGTAATCAAGCGAATCATCCTTCCACAGAGTGATCCAAGGGGCAAATGGACCCCTACGTACGAAGGACCATTTGTGGTTAAACATGTGTTCTCAGGAGGAGCCATGATTCTAACCAACATGGATGGTGACGACCTTCCTCACCCCGCCAATGCAGACATAGTAAAAAGATACTACGCATAAAAAGACCCGCTAGGCTGACATACCTAGGCAAAAATTAGGGCTTCCCGTCGAACCAAAAGGGTTCGGGCAAAATGAAGGGATGAAATAAAAAAATCTGTACACCCGGCAAGTCGAAAACCTGAAAAGGCGGCTTGGGCAAAAATGGGTATCCCGGTGGACTGAAAACCCGAAAGGGTGGTCCAAGCAAAAATTAGGGATAAAAGCGTAATACTATGTCTCATTGGATCACTTTGCATCCAGAATCTGGTATCTACATCAAGATCAGACGGCATCGATCAGTCAGCTTCACCTTCAACCAAGGTCATCAAGTGATGAGACGCTCGGAGTTATAAAGGCAATAGCAGAGTTGAAACCCAGTGGATCATTCATTTCACACAGCTGTTTTATTTTCTTTTGTACAAAATTTGTATAAACTCTTTTGCTCTGCGGCGTTCTCTTACTAGGACGTCAGCCTCTTGTATACAAAACGCCTATTTACAGGCCACTCAAAAATCAATACAAATATACTTTTCAGTTAAATGTGCCAATTGTTTTTCTTTTTCTGTTTTGTTTTGTGAAGAACGTCCAAGGTTCAATTTGTGATATATGCATTGACAATAGCTTGCTAACTCATGAGTATTTGCATACAAAACAAAGGATTAATTACAGGTGACATTAGAAACAGGGGCAATAAGGAGTTGTCTAAGCAATCTAATTGTTCTATCCTCCAAAGTACCAAGGTAGGTTCAGCTAAAGAACATAACCAGGCATCTTAAATTCCCCAGAGAGTGAGCCAGCAAGCAGTATACTCTCCTCAAACAAGGCAGTTATCAATCTTAAAGAAGTTGGGTGTCCTCCAGCAGACCTCAACATTCTCCAGCAGCATACATGTTCTTAATAAGCATCCCCGGCAATCTTGGTCTAAAGATTGTTCCCCGGCGGCATACCAAGCATTCAAAGGGATCACTTCCCCCGCAGTTCAATACTTCCCCAGGAGAGTCCAATCCAGTTCCCCAGGAAAGTTGGAACTCATCTCCCCAAGCAGCAAGCTTATCCCCAGTAGATTCTGGAAGCTTGTCCCTCGCAGAGCACGAACGCGTCGTCCGGCTTTATTCAAAGAGTTATTTCCTTAACAGGATATAACTGGGTTATCCTCAGCCAAAAGCCATGGAAGGATCGTCGTCGACAAAGTCTTATCATCCCCAGCGAAGTCTATTAACACTCCCAACATGACAATGGTATCCCCAGCGGAGTTCCCATCAACATCTCAACAAAAGTACCTCTCTCCCCACAGAGTTTTGTTCCCCAGCAAGATCGCTAGATTAATTTTCTCCCCGCAGAGTAATCCATTTGCCAAGTTTATTCCCCAACGGAGTCATCTTCTCCTACCGGTTTATTCTTGCGACCATTATCCCCAGCGGAAACAAGAAGCTCTTTTCTTCCACATCAGCCCAGGATTCAACTTCCCGGCATCCGTCAAGGATTTATTTTCCTAGACAAAAACATACATTCATAAACAACACATCTTCATATATTATAGCATGCATATACGCATCATGAACATACAATCCCATTCATTCTGAGAATACCTGGCATGTCATACATCATGACATCACATAAGACTAACGTCTTGCCTTTTCAGGACAAAAGTTAATACAAAGATAACTGCTATCAGCTGTCGTGATTCCAGATCCGATTCCTGTATCTTGCCAGGGAGTATCTGTTGACGACTACAGTACCAGACTCGATTCCTGTATCTAGACAGGGCACGTCTGAAGAGTTCGAAGATCCGATTCCTGTATCTTGCCAGGGAGTATCTGTTGACGACTACAGTGCCAGACTCGATTCCTGTATCTAGACAGGGCACGTCTGAAGAGTTCGAAGATCCGATTCCTGAATCTTGCCAGGGAGTATCTGTTGACGACTACAGTGCCAGACTCGATTCCTGTATCTAGACAGGGCACGTCTGAAGAGTTCGAAGATCCGATTCCTGAATCTTGCCAGGGAGTATCTGTTGACAACTACAGTACCAAACTCAATTCCTGTATCTAGACAGGGCACGTCTGAAGAGTTTGAAGATCCGATTCCTGAATCTTGCCAGGGAGTATCTGTTGACGACTACAGTGCCAAACTCGATTCCTGTATCTAGACAGGGCACGTCTGAAGAGTTTGAAGATCCGATTCCTGAATCTTGCCAGGGAGTATCTGTTGACAACTACAGTGCCAGACTCGATTCCTGTATCTAGACAGGGCACGTCTGAAGAGTTCGAAGATCCGATTCCTGAATCTTGCCAGGGAGTATCTGTTGACGACTATAGTACCAGACTCAATTCCTGTATCTAGACAGGGCACGTCTGAAGAGTTCGAAGATCCGATTCCTGAATCTTGCCAGGGAGTATCTGTTGACGACTACAGTACCAGACTCGACTCCTGTATCTAGACAGGGCACGTCTGAAGAGTTCGAAGATCCGATTCCTGAATCTTGCCAGGGAGTATCTGTTGACGACTACAGTACCAGACTCAATTCCTGTATCTAGACAGGGCACGTCTGAAGAGTTCGAAGATCCGATTCCTGAATCTTGCCAGGGAGTATCTGTTGACGACTACAGTACCAGACTCGATTCCTGTATCTTGACAGGGCACGTCTGAAGAGTTCGAGGATCCGATACCTGAATCTTGCCAGGATGTATCCGTTGAAGACTAACATTACCAGACTCGATTCCTGTATCTAGACAGGGCACGTCTGAAGAATTCAAAGATCCAGCTCCTGTAACCAATCAGGACACATCTATACCAAGCATCTGAAAACCAGCTCCTGCAACGTGTCAGGTACTCATTTTTTTCTTTTGCAGGCATACAGGTTCTCGCTAAAGAATCTCTTACGCGATCAACATCCAAATGGCATCTATAAGCCCATCATCCTATTCGTCAACCTCTAAATGGCATCTGTAAGCCCATTTCCATCATCACACTGCTGCTATGTGAGCGCAAATTTTTGGGCACTCTAGTGTTCAATCATCTTCTACCCTCGGATTACGAAAGGCACGTCAGCCAATCTACATCCTCAGGTCTAAGAAGATTGAACAGGGGCAACTGTTGTACCCCAAAATTTGCCCTCCCATAACCTTCAAAGTTTTGACAAGAATCATCCACAATTGGTTCAAGTCTACTCAAAGGCTACACAGTCAACCATCCTCCTGAAGCCAGTCAAACTAGGGTTTTGGTTCTCACAAGGAAGCTGAAGTTTTCAAGGCCTCAATCAAGTCTCCCATGCACATAAACATTGTCAAGCACCTACATGTCAAGTTTCAAGGCTCACAAGGTCAAGTTGCACAGTCAAAAACCCTAATTGCTCAACAGTCAACTGTAGGGGCAAAATGGTCATTTGGCAGTCAAAAGTCAAAAATTTTGGTCAACATCTCATTTTGAAGCCACAAACATCATTTGATCAATGCTTGATCATGATTCTCAAAACTTGGCTCAAAAATCATCAAGATGCAAAAGTTTCTATTTTTGGACAGTTGGAAAAGTCAACTGAAATTGACCAGGGCATAACTTTCACATGGATTATCAGAAAAAGTCCATCCAAAGCTCATTTTGAAGAGAAATACATTTCCTACAACTCATCTTCATACTTCAAGTCCAAGAAATGCTCTCACAAAAAGTTATCAATTTCAACATTATAGGTCATTTTCAAAAGTCAACAAAAAGGGACTTTAAGTCAAAGGCCATAACTTGAGATTGGTAAATCAAAATGACATGGGACCAAAGACATTGTTTAGAGGACTTCAAGACCTTTCTAAAATGTCCAAGAACATGAGCAAAGCTTAAAACTTGAGCAAGTTATGCATTGGAGAAGTTGGGAAATTTTTGTGAAATGGCCAAAATCATTTATCCTTGAAATCTCATTTTTGACAAAAGGGGCCCACTTTTTCCACTTGAATTAACTTGACCATGCTTCCCACGTGTCCCACCTTTTATTTCAGATTTTTTTATTAATTTTTTCATTTTTATTGATTTTTATTGGATTTAATTAGTTTTAAATCTTTTAAAATCAAAAGAAATTCAAAAATTGATTTAAGAGGGAATATTTGGCCTTAACTAGCCTTGAAACATCATTATGGGCCTACCCAAATTCGTGCAAAGAGCAAACAAGGCAAGAATTCAAAATTTGAGTCAAAAATGGAAAGTTGGTTATGGTGGTTTATGTGAAAATCCAATGCATCAATGCAAGGCTTTATTGGCTATAATTATCATTCATACACATTGCCAAAAGGATATACAAGTGATCAAAAACCATTTGACACAACAAGCTGCGCCAGAACTAAAAACACAAACTCACACTTTTCACAAAAAATCTCAAATCTGAAAACTCAGTTAGAGGTGGTTTCAAGCCAAAATTCCCATCCCATTAGCTTCCTTAAGCATTGTAGAACGTGTTCCAATCAAAGACAACCCTCAAAGCACGAAGAATTGGTATACTGAATCAAAACTGTACATGAAAAATTCCATAATCGTATATCATATTCTAAGCATTTTTACAGCATTCTATTCATGGAATCATGTTCATTATGAAGTTCTGAGACTAACCATTATGTTTAATTGAATTTTTATGCTGCATACGCGATTTCACCATGCTTGCGTTCTAGGGTTTACAGGAATCAAAATTGGGGATTTTAAGACCAAGAAAAATTGGCCCTCAAGACCATCATGGTTGTACTCAGCAAGCTTGGACGAAGAGATTAACATACTCGCGCCTAATTTATAAAGCCACATGACCTAATCGCTATTTTCTAATAGCATGTCTTAGGCCACGCACAGAAAACCGTTGCCTTTGTGTTTTGTTTTACAGGGATGGTGAGGAAGATGAAGCCGTGTCACACGCTGATTGGCACGTTTGAATATTTCGCGCGTTGCACCACTAACCATTTGCTTTTCTTTTATAATATTCATTGTTTATTTATTAATCAAACGCGTTCAGTGGCTCAGCTGGCAAACGCTCATTGCTTCAACATCCAAGACCTGGGTTCGAGCCCCAGGTCTGTATAATTTCCATATTATTTTTCCATGTGAATTCCTATGCAGCGTTTACATTGAAGCGCATCATGTTCCTCCATAATCAAGACGTCCACGTGCCCCTGAAGATCAAACCAAAGGCCTAGATCTGAAGCACACCATGGGCATAAGTCAACCTTGCTGTACGCTGCCTGGGAAAGTCAATGGATCTGAATGCTATTGGGCCTAATCACATGGGCTTTACCTCCAAATTAGGGGCTTCACCCCCTTAGGTTTTTTTTACAATTTCTTTCTTTTCTTTTGTTCTTTTATTATTTTTTTTATTCTTTTAATTGTTGTTTGCTTTTAATTAATTAATATTTTCAAAAATATAAAAAACACAAAAAAAATCAGAAAAGATAAAGATAAATAATAATTTTATTTTAGTATTAATTTTCATAAATAAATTCGCATGTAATTAATTTAGATTTAATTTTAGGTAATTTAATTCTTTTTTTTCATAATAAACCAAAAAAATAACAAAAATAGGTCTTTAATACTTTTTCCTTTTTTTTTAGGTAATTAAATATTTTGTCATCAACCATTAATTTTGTAAATAAGTTTTTATAATTAATTAGTTTTAGGTTTTAACTTTAATGCATTTTCTTTAATAAATTAAAAACAATTAAAATTAGAATTAATTACTTGACTTTTAATTAATTTAATGTTCTTTAATGTCATAAATACAAAAAAAAAACATAAAAATAAGTCATTTCTTTTATTTAATTTAATTATTTTAACTTAATTATTTTAATTCCTTAAAGGGTCCAACGCCCTCGTATTCGGTCATATTTTCCTTTTTCGTGCGCTTTTTTTTATTTTTGATGTAAATATAATGTAATTGTACCAAAGCCATGTAATAGCTATTAGACATTTATTTTCTGCAATTTATTTTAAATCGGGTCTGGATTAATTTGGCGTTGTAGACCCGCGCCTCTGTAATAGCGTAGGACATTTATCTTTTCCGCACTTTAAATTTCCGCACTTTTAACTGTTAAATAATCACATGAAAGAATGAATGCCCAAAAGTAAAAATAAAGCGTAGAACACCAATGCATGACAAGACAAACAATAAACTGAAAATGACACACAATTCACACACCACCCCTAGGGTACGCTTCACTATTGCCTTGCCCCTCGAAAGGTGGTCATCAAGTACAGGATGCCTTAGTGAGTCCTTATGCTCCATTGATCCCGTTGCCTCGAATAAGTTGCCTCGGAACGGTCGCCTCAGAATAAAAGGATCAATGGCATAAGGGTAGCTTTTAAGGTACCTTACCATTGCTTTGGTGATCACCCTGTTGCCTTGCCCCTCGAAACGTGGTCGTTGAGTACAGGACGTCTTAGTGAGTCCTTATGTTCCATTGATCTGGTTGCCTCGAAACAAGTTGCCTCGGAATAAAAAGATCAATGGCATAAGGGTAGCTTCTAAGGTATCTTACTATTGCCCGGTGACCACACTGTCCCTAAACCTCGAATTGACCCGAACACCTCCAACGGTGGTGCTACCTACCTCTCAATGGTGGGATGGCACTACTTTAAAGGACATCTACACAGACGAATTCCTTAGGGTAGGTAGATTCTCATAGATACTTGCTCTTTTCAAAAACAAACAAAATACTTTTCACACCTACACTTTCTAAAAGTTTTCAAACAAATTTTTCATACACTCTTGAGGACAGATACAAGAGTTACTTAGAGATTTTTCAAACGAAACTTTTTTCAAAACCCACAATTGAAAAGCAAACACTTTTGAAAACATAATGAGCAAGTATCTAAGAGCCCATGGATAACCATGGATAGAAAGGGTGCTAACACCTTCCCTTTCTATAAATCTACCTCCCGAACCGAGAGTTAATCTCAATAAGGAATTTTTCTGTGCTTTTGTCCTTTCCATGTTGGAGAAAATAAAAGACGGCGGCGACTCTTGCTTACCGCGACATTTCGCGAAACCAGCTTTAAAATAGTCAGTTCCAGATCCACCGATCACAGAACTGGCGACTCTGCTGGGGAAGTATTGATCTTAAAGTGAGGTGTACCTTAGGACTAAGATCACTGTGTTTTCAATTGCTTTGACTTGATTGCTTTAAATTGTGGGACTATCTTGGGAGTTCTATAGATCCTAACCCGGATCTGGGGATACCTTATTAGAAAGTAGCAACAAGGCTGTGAGGGAACTGTGCGGGGTATACCGACATGGTTGAAGCAGTCTGCTACGTTGATGTGGCACTTTGGTGTGTACCGGTAACCCTTGAGTCAATCAAGGAGAGTACGGGGCCTCCGCGTGGTGTCGTGAAGCATCAACAGACCTTAGGAACCTTAATTGAACCATCTTGGCCTCTTTAGGGTAGTGAGATAACTACTTTGGTGTACTCCGAAGTCGGTTGATACTCGATACTACACTCAATTGAGGGTTGTTTTCTTGGGATATTTTGATCGCCAGTCAGTGGCCAAATCGAAACGATGAACAATGAAAGCAATCCAATGATATTGAGATCCTTAGAACCCGGTTACTTTGATAGGACAGGTTTGAGCCCACCAACTTCAAGAGGGTAATACCCATCCCCCATGCTGGCCTAAACTCTAAGGGCTTTGTCTTGTGTGACTTGTGTGCCTTACATGTTTGCCTTTGTAAATATTTGTGGTGTGTTTAATCATAGCATCATGACATCATACAGCATCATATGCATCCTCTAACCATTTCAGGGGTTCGAATCTTCACCTTTGTTCTTATCTTGTAGGACATGGAAACTATCCGCAGAAAGACAATTCAGATCAACCTTATAAGGGTCCCTCCTCAGCTTAAGGAGCTTACATCCAGGATTCCCGAGAACTCGTCATTCAGTGAAAGGCATGGTAGACTCATCAGCCTAGTCAATACCAATATTGAGGAAGAGATGGTAAAGGTCCTTTTCCAATTCTTTGACC
The DNA here is from genome assembly GCA_948472305.1 of Vicia faba. NCBI lineage: Eukaryota > Viridiplantae > Streptophyta > Magnoliopsida > Fabales > Fabaceae > Vicia > Vicia faba. The sequence continues at coordinate 123,721,343 of OX451739.1, read as the reverse complement.
CTCTACATCACTGTTTTACTTTCCCGGATTACCAGCTGGTGCCTACTCTAGAAGAGTTTTCCCAACTTCTGAAGATTCCCATTCTCAATCAACTACCCTACAACGGTACGGAAAGGGAACCAAAACTTGAAGAAGTGGCTAAAGCATTATGTCTACAACCATCTGACATCAAGGGGCATTGGGAAGCCAGAAATGGTATCAAAGGATTCTTGGCAAAGTTTCTGTTTGAGAAGGCCCAAGAGTGTTGGAATTCCCTTGACCTGCAAGCCTTTGAAGAGGTTGTAGCCCTCCTTGTCTATGGGTTGGTGTTGTTCCCTAAACCAGATCAGCTTATAGATATCAGTGCTGTCAAGGTCTTCATGTCCAGGAATCCTATACCTACGTTGCTGGGGGACATCCTTCACTCATGTTACACTCGAACCATGAGAAAAAGGGGTGTTCTTATGTGCTGCACTCCCCTCCTGGGAAGGTGGTTTATTTCTCACCTTCCACAATCAGTTTTGAAGAACGAGCGAGGTTTGAGGTGGTCACAACGGTTGATGACTCTTACACATGCAGATATACATTGGTGTTCTCGGTCTAGAGAGGATGTCACTATCATTGATCGTTGTGGGGAGTACCCTAATGTTCCTTTACTTGGAATCAGAGGAGGTATTACTTACAACCCGTGCCTGGCTTGGAGACAGTTTGGTTATGCTCGGAAAGATGGCCCTCATGAGATGTTAATTCCTGACATAGTTTTTGACTTCGACAAGGATACGCAAGGACTTCGCCAGAAATTTATCAAAGCTTGGAGGATGCCCAGCAAGATAGACAGCAAGACCCTGGGGCACAAGAACTCCATCCCATTGGAGCCTTATCTCAAATGGGTACGAACCCGTTCCCAGAAGCTGGTGATGCCATATCCTCATGTTCTCCCCGTGATCAAAGAGCCAGGCTTGGAAGGAGAGGTGTCCTACACCATTCAACATCCTGACATGCCCACGTCCTGGGAAGAGATGCAGAAGAGTTGGATCCAGCTTAAGGAAGAACGGAATTCTCTGGAAACCAATCTACATGCCAGTGAGAAAAAGGTCCTGGAGCTCACCCGCCTACTGCACGAGGAAAGGAATCTCAATACCTATATTTCCCCGAAGAGGATGCATAGTGTTTTTTGGGATTGATATGTTTTGTAATGTTTGCTCATGAGGCTTTAATGTACTGAACAATTATTTCCTTAATGATAACGTGTGTTCCTTTTTGTCTACAACGAATTTGAATTTTCGAACCCTTGAATGCATTGCATAAACACATATCATTCATCATATGCATCACAGGTACTCTTCTTTTCAGGCTGCTGACTGTTCTTCGCTGTTTATTTTAGCATCATGAACCCTGAATCATCAATCGAGGCATCTATCAAGGCTCTTCATGCGCAGAACGCCCAATTTCAGGAGCTGATCAAGGGCTTGGCTCAGGGTCAACAAGAGTAGAAATCCTTCATCTCTTCATCACTTTCTGTATTTCTTGATGTGAATCCGTAGAAGGAGATGAGAATAACAAGAGCCCTAACCTTACGCCACCTAAAGTTTCACCACGAGCATTTAATTTAATGCTGAAATTCTACGGGTTTAATGGTTTTCTATAGATTTAGGATGAAACATAGAGAATCAATTGGAAAGAAGGTGATACAGAGTAAGGCGAAGGGATGAAGAGGAAGTAGAATCGATGGAAATGGTGAGAGGCGAGGGGAATTTGTTGAAAAAAGGATCAAACGACCGGTCCAATCATACGTCATGCGCTGTAACCTGAGAAACACCCTTAACCTACATCTGAATGCAGTGTTTCACCATATCTCGTGATTTCTTTTGTAATTTTTTGGATAAAGAAATATGCTGATGCTGGAAACCAGATTTAGGTTTAATGGAAATTGGACCGAACTGGTTCTTCCCTCAAGGCCCATTCCTTTTTTTGGCAGTTGGAAAGCTTTACAATAAAAAGTTGATATTGGGCCTAATACCCATTCAATTACTTACAGCATACCACTGAATTCAGTTTACACCCTCCTAAAGTTTCATTTTCTCTATTTTGTCAATTTTTAATTAATTGTGGTGATATATTTTTGTTGTAATATTAGAAAATAAAAGAGACTTGATTTCGAAGCTAGCGAAGAGCATAATTTTCATCGAGGGAATTCGAGGGAACATTTAGTAGAGTTTTCTTATTGCTTGTGTGATTATGAAAAGGTAACATACCTTCTTTGTTCGGTATCATTGTGACCTTAATTTATCTCCCCTTTTGCTAACTTTTTAGTAAATTGTATTCACTAGTTTTACTCAATTTATGTCATGTATTTCGTTTGCGATTTTTGGTATGGATTGTATGCAATACTTTAATACTTGCTACCTAATTTCACTTGTTTGTATATTCTTTCATTTTGGTTCAAATTTCTTGATGTGAACAACAAATTCGCACAATTAGAGAAATGCACGAAAATGAGAAGAAGAAGAAGAAGGTGAAAGGCGGGAGTTATTCATACCTGAAGACGGACATATAGTTTTCTTGTAGCATCAAAGTCGAAGCACCTTCGGAGCGTCTCCGATAGGTAACTCTAGAAATCCTTCATCTCTTCATCACTTTCTCTATTTCTTGATGTGAATCCGTAGAAGGAGATGAGAATAACAAGAGCCCTAACCTTACGCCACCTAAAGTTTCACCACGAGTATTTAATTTAATGCTGAAATTCTACGGGTTTAATGGTTTTCTATAGATTTAGGATGAAACATAGAGAATCAATTGGAAAGAAGGTGATACAGAGTAAGGCGAAGGGATGAAGAGGAAGTAGAATCGAGGGAAATGGTGAGAGGCGTGGGAAATTTGTTGAAAAAAGGATCAAACGACCGGTCCAATCATACGTCATGCGCTGCAACCTGAGAAACACCCTTAACCTACATCTGAATGCAGTGTTTCACCATATCTCGTGATTTCTTTTGTAATTTTTTGGATAAAGAAATATGCTGATGCTGGAAACCAGATTTAGGTTTAATGGAAATTGGACTGAACTGGTTCTTCCCTCAAGGCCCATTCCTTTTTTTGGCAGTTGGAAAGCTTTACAATAAAAAGCTGATATTGGGCCTAATACCCATTCAATTACTTACAGCATACCACTGAATTCAGTTTACACCCTCCTAAAGTTTCATTTTCTCTATTTTGTCAATTTTTAATTAATTGTGGTGATATATTTTTGTTGTAATATTAGAAAATAAAAGAGACTTGATTTCGAAGCTAGCGAAGAGCATAATTTTCATCGAGGGAATTCGAGGGAACATTTAGTAGAGTTTTCTTATTGCTTGTGTGATTATGAAGAGGCAACATACCTTCTCTGTTCGGTATCATTGTGACCTTAATTTATCTCCACTTTTGCTAACTTTTTAGTAAATTTTAGTCACTAGTTTTACTCAATTTATGTCATGTATTTCGTTTGCGATTTTTGGTATGGATTGTATGCAATACTTTAATACTTGCTACCTAATTTCAGTTGTTTGTATTATCTTTCATTTTGGTTCAAATTTCTTGATGTGAACAACAAATTCGCACAATTAGAGAAATGCACGAAAATGAGAAGAAGAAGAAGAAGAAGAAGAAGGTGAAAGGCGGGATTTATTCATACCTGAAGACGCACATATAGTTTTCTTGTAGCATCACAGTCGAAGCACCTTCGGAGCGTCTCCGATAGGTAACTCTAGAAATCCTTCATCTCTTCATCACTTTCTCTATTTCTTGATGTGAATGCGTATAAGGAGATGAGAATAACAACAGCCTTAACCTTACGCCACCTAAAGTTTCACCATGAGCATTTAATTTAATGCTGAAATTCTACGGGTTTAATGGTTTTCTATAGATTTAGGATGAAACATAGAGAATCAATTGGAAAGAAGGTGATACAGAGTAAGGCGAAGGGATGAAGAGGAAGTAGAATCGAGGGAAATGGTGAGAGGAGAGGGAAATTTGTTGAAAAAAGGATCAAACGGCCGGTCCAATCATACGTCATGCGCTGCAACCTGAGAAACACCCTTAACCTACATCTGAATGCAGTGTTTCACCATATCTCGTGATTTCTTTTGTAATTTTTTGGATAAAGAAATATGCTGATGCTGGAAACCAGATTTAGGTTTAATGGAAATTAGACTGAACTGGTTCTTCCCTCAAGGCCCATTCCTTTTTTTGGCAGTTGGAAAGCTTTACAATAAAAAGATGATATTGGGCCTAATACCCATTCAATTACTTACAGCATACCACTGAATTCAGTTTACACCCTCCTAAAGTTTCATTTTCTCTATTTTGTCAATTTTTAATTAATTGTGGTGATATATTTTTGTTGTAATATTAGAAAATAAAAGAGACTTGATTTCGAAGCTAGCGAAGAGCATAATTTTAAGCGAGGGAATTCGAGGGAACATTTAGTAGAGTTTTCTTATTGCTTGTATGATTATGAAGAGGTAACATACCTTCTCTGTTCGGTATCATTGTGACCTTAATTTATCTCCCCTTTTGCTAACTTTTTAGTAAATTTTAGTCACTAGTTTTACTCAATTTATGTCATGTATTTCGTTTGCGATTTTTGGTATGGATTGTATGCAATACTTTAATACTTGCTACCTAATTTCACTTGTTTGTATATTCTTTCATTTTGGTTCAAATTTCTTGATGTGAACAACAAATTCGCACAATTAGAGAAATGCACGAAAATGAGAAGAAGAAGAAGAAGAAGGTGAAAGGCGGGAGTTATTCATACCTGAAGACGCACATATAGTTTTCTTGTAGCATCACAGTCGAAGCACCTTCGGAGCGTCTCCGATAGGTAACTCTAGAAATCCTTCATCTCTTCATCACTTTCTGTATTTCTTGATGTGAATCCGTAGAAGGAGATGAGAATAACAAGAGCCCTAACCTTACGCCACCTAAAGTTTCACCACGAGCATTTAATTTAATGCTGAAATTCTACGGGTTTAATGGTTTTCTATAGATTTAGGATGAAACATAGAGAATCAATTGGAAAGAAGGTGATACAGAGTAAGGCGAAGGGATGAAGAGGAAGTAGAATCGAGGGAAATGGTGAGAGGCGTGGGAAATTTGTTGAAAAAAGGATCAAACGATCGGTCCAATCATACGTCATGCGCTGCAACCTGAGAAACACCCTTAACCTACATCTGAATGCAGTGTTTCACCATATCTCGTGATTTCTTTTGTAATTTTTTGGATAAAGAAATATGTTGATGCTGGAAACCAGATTTAGGTTTAATGGAAATTGGACTGAACTGGTTCTTCCCTCAAGGCCCATTCCTTTTTTTGGCAGTTGGAAAGCTTTACAATGAAAAGCTGATATTGGGCCTAATACCCATTCAATTACTTACAGCATACCACTGAATTCAGTTTACACCCTCCTAAAGTTTCATTTTCTTTATTTTGTCAATTTTTAATTAATTGTGGTGATATATTTTTGTTGTAATATTAGAAAATAAAAGAGACTTGATTTCGAAGCTAGCGAAGAGCATAATTTTCATCGAGGGAATTCGAGGGAACATTTAGTAGAGTTTTCTTATTGCTTGTGTGATTATGAAGAGGCAACATACCTTCTCTGTTCGGTATCATTGTGACCTTAATTTATCTCCACTTTTGCTAACTTTTTAGTAAATTTTAGTCACTAGTTTTACTCAATTTATGTCATGTATTTCGTTTGCGATTTTTGGTATGGATTGTATGCAATACTTTAATACTTGCTACCTAATTTCAGTTGTTTGTATTATCTTTCATTTTGGTTCAAATTTCTTGATGTGAACAACAAATTCGCACAATTAGAGAAATGCACGAAAATGAGAAGAAGAAGAAGAAGAAGGTGAAAGGCGGGAGTTATTCATACCTGAAGACGCACATATAGTTTTCTTGTAGCATCACAGTCGAAGCACCTTCGGAGCGTCTCCGATAGGTAACTCTAGAAATCCTTCATCTCTTCATCACTTTCTGTATTTCTTGATGTGAATCCGTAGAAGGAGATGAGAATAACAAGAGCCCTAACCTTACGCCACCTAAAGTTTCACCACGAGCATTTAATTTAATGCTGAAATTCTACGGGTTTAATGGTTTTCTATAGATTTAGGATGACACATAGAGAATCAACTGGAAAGAAGGTGATACAGAGTAAGGCGAAGGGATGAAGAGGAAGTAGAATCGAGGGAAATGGTGAGAGGCGTGGGAAATTTGTTGAAAAAAGGATCAAACGATCGGTCCAATCATACGTCATGCGCTGCAACCTGAGAAACACCCTTAACCTACATCTGAATGCAGTGTTTCACCATATCTCGTGATTTCTTTTGTAATTTTTTGGATAAAGAAATATGCTGATGCTGGAAACCAGATTTAGGTTTAATGGAAATTGGACTGAACTGGTTCTTCCCTCAAGGCCCATTCCTTTTTTTGGCAGTTGGAAAGCTTTACAATAAAAAGCTGATATTGGGCCTAATACCCATTCAATTACTTACAGCATACCACTGAATTCAGTTTACACCCTCCTAAAGTTTCATTTTCTCTATTTTGTCAATTTTTAATTAATTGTGGTGATATATTTTTGTTGTAATATTAGAAAATAAAAGAGACTTGATTTCGAAGCTAGCGAAGAGCATAATTTTCATCGAGGGAATTCGAGGGAACATTTAGTAGAGTTTTCTTATTGCTTGTGTGATTATGAAGAGGCAACATACCTTCTCTGTTCGGTATCATTGTGACCTTAATTTATCTCCACTTTTGCTAACTTTTTAGTAAATTTTAGTCACTAGTTTTACTCAATTTATGTCATGTATTTCGTTTGCGATTTTTGGTATGGATTGTATGCAATACTTTAATACTTGCTACCTAATTTCAGTTGTTTGTATTATCTTTCATTTTGGTTCAAATTTCTTGATGTGAACAACAAATTCGCACAATTAGAGAAATGCACGAAAATGAGAAGAAGAAGAAGAAGAAGGTGAAAGGCGGGAGTTATTCATACCTGAAGACGCACATATAGTTTTCTTGTAGCATCACAGTCGAAGCACCTTCGGAGCGTCTCCGATAGGTAACTCTAGAAATCCTTCATCTCTTCATCACTTTCTGTATTTCTTGATGTGAATCCGTAGAAGGAGATGAGAATAACAAGAGCCCTAACCTTACGCCACCTAAAGTTTCACCACGAGCATTTAATTTAATGCTGAAATTCTACGGGTTTAATGGTTTTCTATAGATTTAGGATGAAACATAGAGAATCAATTGGAAAGAAGGTGATACAGAGTAAGGCGAAGGGATGAAGAGGAAGTAGAATCGAGGGAAATGGTGAGAGGCGTGGGAAATTTGTTGAAAAAAGGATCAAACGATCGGTCCAATCATACGTCATGCGCTGCAACCTGAGAAACACCCTTAACCTACATCTGAATGCAGTGTTTCACCATATCTCATGATTTCTTTTGTAATTTTTTGGATAAAGAAATATGCTGATGCTGGAAACCAGATTTAGGTTTAATGGAAATTGGACTGAACTGGTTCTTCCCTCAAGGCCCATTCCTTTTTTTGGCAGTTGGAAAGCTTTACAATAAAAAGCTGATATTGGGCCTAATACCCATTCAATTACTTACAGCATACCACTGAATTCAGTTTACACCATTCAATTTTCAGTCGGTTGTTTCAACGGAGAATCGTCGGAGATGGGCTTATAGATTCCATCCATAGTAATTGTTGATAGAAATATCAGAACGAGTCTACGCTCGACCGTATTTTAAAGAAATATCAAAATAAATCTTTGGTCGATTTAATCTGAGTCAGAAAAGGGTCTACTGAGAGAAGTATCAAAATAAACCTTTGGTCGATGTAATCTGAGCCAAAAAAAGGTCTACCGAGAGAAGTATCAGAATAAATCTTTGGTCTATTTAATCTGAGCCAGCAGATGTTTGAAAATATTTAACTGATAGAAGTATCAGAATAAATCTTTGGTCGATTTAATCTGAGCCAGCAGATGTTTTGAAAATCTTTAACTAAGAGAAGTATCAGAATAAATCTTTGGTCGATTTAATCTGAGCCAGAAAAAGGTCTACTGAGAGAAGTATCAGAATAAATCTTTAGTCGATTTAATCTGAGCCAGCTGATGTTTGAAAATCTATAACTGAGAGAAGTATCAAAATAAACCTTTGGTCAATTTAATCTAAGCCAGAAAAAGGTCTACTGAGAGAAGTATCTGAATAAATCTTTAGTCGATTTAATATGAGCCAGCAGATGTTTGAAAATATTTAACTGAGATAAGTATCACAATGAATCTTTGGTCGATATAATCTGAGCCTGAAAAAGGGTCTACTGAGAGAAGTATCAGAATAAATCTTTGGTCGATTTAATTTGAGCCAGCAAATGTTTGAAAATCTTTAACTGAGAGAAGTATTAGAATAAATCTTTGGTCTATTTAATCTGAGACAGAAAAAGGTCTATTGAGAGAAGTATCTGAATAAATATTTGGTTGATTTAATCTGAGCTAGCAGATGTTTGAAAATATTTAACTAAGAGAAGTATCAAAATAAACCTTTGGTCGATTTAATCTGAGCCAAAAAAAGGTCTATTGAGAGAAGTATCAGAATAAATCTTTGGTCGATTTATTAGCCAGCAGATGTTTGAAGGGAGTGCTCATCATGTAGATATTTTCCCCGAATTTTACAATATTTTTTGAGGATTTGTTGATGATATCAGTCTGTTGATTGATCTTTCCTGAAAAGGTAAAGAGTTAGTTGTATGCGATGTCATGGTGTATGAAATGCATTGCCTAATGATGTTCTCAAAATAAATGAGACTGTGCTATATGCATTTCGTGTGCATATGCTATGATGTATGAATGTGAAATGTTATTTAAATGTAATTGGTCTTGGAAATAAATACCTCGCTATTGTTGAGGAAGAAGAGTAAGTGTATCTTCAATCTTGCCTAGAATTCTTCCGCTGGGGATTCCTAGTTACTTGTTTGAGGAAACTCTGTAGGGGGTGTATTGATTTATGTTTTGGGAGTAGAGTTTAGGAACATGGTCGTCTGTTTCTCTATTAGGGAATTTATTTCTTATATACCATGACTGGGGATAAAAGAGATGGTTAAACTTCTGACTCGTTTGGGGAAGATAAAAGTTAACTGGTATCTGGTCGGATTCCAGGTTTTGCAGTAACCTTCTGGGAATAGTGATGACTTCACTGGTGGAGGAATTTTGTCAGTTATTTGTAGTAGTCTTAGGGATAAACTCTAACTGGGGAATTTGTAGGTTGTTGGGGAAATAAACCCGATTTGGGAAATAAACCATGTTTGTTGGAGAAGTGTTCTTGCTGAGGAAACAAACTTTCCCGGGGAACTTGAATTTGTTAGAGATAAGAACTCTTGTAAGGTTTATTTCTTCGGTTTTGGAGGACCAAACTCAGCTGGGGAAGAGAATTTCCAAGAAATGTACTGATTAGAAACTTTGTAGGTTGGTGATATGGATGGGAAAGAGATTATATTCCTCTGTTTACTAGACGATCTGCCGGGGAGATTACGGGGAATGTACCCTTATTTGTGAAGACTACTTTGTGGGGATAGTCTCTTTGAAGTAACTCTGTGGTAATTTATGAACAACTTGAGTGTCATCCCAACTCCTAGAGTTTTGATTAAATTGTAAGTGTTTGTTGGCAGCAATTTTGGTAAAACACTAACTTGATGATGTTTTGCTAAATGTCTTGACATTTGAAGCAAACTGGTTTTGAATGATGTCAAGGCAGATGTCTTGACATCTGCCTCCTGATCTGAATGTGACTTCATATTTGTTTCCTGTTTTTATGTGCGCCATTATTCAGGATTTGTGACTCATGGTTAGTGAAAAATATGGAGGAATATTTTTCTATTTGCATTATCCTTATGGATTATATCTTGGCCTGTTTTCATTAAAATATTCAAGGGATTTGAATATTTATTTTTCAGCCCAAGCCCACTGTTGCGCCTTTATAAGGACTTGCATCCTTATTCATCAAGCTACAACTTTTAAAAGAAGAACATATTATTTATGTTTTTAGAAGTCTAAATCTTTTTAAGTGTAATACACTTTAAGTATTAGTTTAATACTTGAGTTGTAATTTGAGTTGTTAATTATTGATCATTCATAAGCTTTTAAGTATTGAATGATTGAAGTCCTTAAAACTTAATATTTCTGTTGTTCTTCACCGTTAGTGATTGAAGGGATTTGAGGAGGGCCTCATACCTAGGTGTGTCTTAGGTAGAAGTATAACACGGGTAGTGATTAAGTGATTAGATCGTAATCTGGTTGTTTACTGAGAGTCTATGAATTGATACTATTTAGTGGACTTGTCCCTGGCTTGGTAGTCCCTAGAGTAGGCGTTGTTGTACACCAAACTGGGTTAATAATCCCTTGTGTTTTTACTGCTTTTAATATTGTTTCATTTTATATTGTCCTCAAATATTTTTGTCGTGACATCTCCTTCGACATCTCATATCTGATACCAGAATATCAATTGGTATTAGAGCAGGCGTCCTGCTCTATATTTGGGTGATATCTAAGGAAGATACTTTCTGGTACTATGGACAAGGAAGGAGGATTTGTGAGCAGACCACCCATTCTAGATGGAAGAAATTATGACTATTGGAAACCACGTATGGTGGCCTTTTAAAGTCTCTGGACAGTATGGCTTGGAAAGCTGTCTTAAAAGGATGGAAACACCCTGTCAAATTGTGAGAAAATGGAGAACCTACTTCTTAGTTAAAGCCAGAAGAAGATTGGTCTAAAGAAGAGGATGAAATTGCTCTTGGAAATTCTAAAGCCTTGAATTCTATATTCAATGGAATTGACAAGAACATTTTTAGATTAGTAAACACATGTGAAGGAGCTAAGGATGCCTGGGGGATTCTTCAATCTACCCATGAAGGCACATCCAAAGTGAAGATGTCAAGACTTCAGTTTCTAACCACCAGATTTGAAAATCTGAGAATGAAGGATGATGAAAGTATTAATGACTTCCATATGAACATTCTTGAGATTGCTAATGCTGCCAGTGCTTTAGGAGAAAAAATTCCAGAAGACAAATTGGTGAGAAAGATGCTTAGGTATCTTCCTAAGAGATTTGATATGAAAGTGACTGCCATAGAGAAGCGCAAGACATTGACAAGATGAAAGTGGATGAACTTGTTGGATCACTTCAGACATTTGAATTAAGCATCAATGAAAGATCTGAAAAGAAGAACAAAAACATAGCTTTTGTTACCAATATTGAAGATGAAGAGGAGGACTGTGATCTAGATACAGATGAAGGAATATAAAATTCCTTATTTATGCTTGGAAGATAATTTAACAAAGTGATAAAAAGGAGGGATAGGAACCCAAGATCAAATGTCAAGAACATCTCATCTGACATCCTTAAGTCAAATGAGTTTGGAAGAAAAAGGGCTGAAGAAAAATCCACTCAAGGGAAAGGAATACAGTGTCATGGATGTGAAGGTTTTGGTCACATTAGAGTTGAATGTCCTACATATCTTAAAAAATAGAAGAATAATCTATCTATTACTTGGTCTGAAGAGGATTCTGAGAGTGATCTTGAAGAGGAATCTGCAAAGTATGTTAAAGCATTGACATGCAAATATGTGTCTGATGAAGATTCTAGTGATGGAGAACTAACCTTTGATGAGATAGCTGCCTCATACAAAGAACCGTGTCTCAGAACTGCAGAAGTTTGCTAAGCAGGGGAGAAACATAAAGCACTCATAACCCAGCTGAAGGAAGAAAGGAAAGAGCATCTGAAAACTATTTCTAATCTGGAAAGTGAAGTGACTTCTCTGAATTTAAATCTTGATAGAATGGTTAAATCTCTCAAGATGTTGAATAATGGGTCTGACACATTAGATGAAATTCTTCAAGTGGGAAGAGTGACAGAAGACAAGAGTGGTCTAGGGTTTAATGAGAAAAAGGAACATGTTTCAGAAGAACCTTCATCAAATTCCACTCATGCCAAGTCTAAACCAAAGATGATGAATCAAATTTCTGAACATCATGGAAAGAAAAGAATCATGGCAAACATCAGGGTAAGAAATTTTTTACTCACATCAGATAGAAATCCCAGCCCTGGAGGTGTCATCATTGTGGAAGGTTTTGTCACATAAGACCTTTCTGTTTCAAGTTGTATGGGTATCCTAAAACTACTCCTCTTCCCAAGACTGTTCAGATCTCTCAAAATATAAAAATAAGAAACAGTGGGTTCCTAAGTCTAATGTTGCTAGTTTCATAGCTCATACCTCTCTTAGAGTATCAACCAAATATGAGTGGTACTTTGACAGTGGTTGTTCTAGACACGTGACAGGTGTCAAGAATCTATTGGTAGATATTAAATCTCATTCTACTAGTTATGTGACTTTTGGTGATGGAGCCAAAGGTGAAATCAAAGGAGTTGGAAAGCTATAATGTTCTGGTGTCCCAAAACATGACAATGTGTTACTTGTTAAAGGGTTAACAGCTAACCTAATAAGTATAAGCCAACTATGTGATCAAGGATTCAAAGTTAACTTCACCAAGGCAGAATGTCTCGTTTGCAATGAGAAGAATGAGGTTATTATGAAAGGAATCAAATCTAAAGACAACTATTGTTTATGGGTTCCCCAAGAGTTGATCCTCTCCTCAACATGTGCTTTAGCCAAAGAAAATGAAGTTAAATTGTGGCATCAAAAACTGGGACACTTGCATCTGAAAGGAATGAAAAGAATCACATATATTGAAGCCATGATAGGGATTCCTAAGCTCAAAATAGAAAAGGGGAGAGTTTGTGGTGATTGTCAGATTGGAAAGCAAACTAAGATGTCACACCAGAAGATCCAACATCATAATACATCAAAAGTTTTGGAACTTCTTCACATGGACTTGATGGGACCTATGTAGGTTGAAAGTCTTGGTGGAATGAAGTATGCATATGTTGTTGTAGATGACTTCTCTAGGTACACATGGATAAGTTTTATCAGAGAAAAATCAAAAACTTTTGAAGTGTTTAAGGATCTCTGTCAAAAACTTCAAAGGGAAAAAGATAATCATGTTATCAGAATCAGAAGTGATCATGGAAAGGAATTTAAGAATAATAAATTTGCTGATTTTTTGCTCTTCTGAAGGAATCAGTCATGAATTTTCCTCTCCTACTACTTCTCAGCAAAATGAGATTGTGGAACGCAAACACCGAACCCTTCAAGAATCTGCTAGAGCTATGATTCATGCTAAGAAGTTACCCTGCCACTTTTGGTATGAAGCTATGAATATTGCGTGTTATATCCATAACAGAGTCAATCTAAGGAATGACACCTCAGCCACATTGTATGAAATATGGAAGGGAAGAAAACCTACTGTCAAATACTTTCATGTTTTGGAAGTAAATGTTACATCTTAGCTGATCGTGAACAAAGGAGGAAGATGGATCTTAAGAGTGATGAAGGATATTCCTGGGTTACTCTACAAATAGCAGAGCTTATAGAGTCTTTAACTCCAGATTCAAGGTTTAGATGGAATCCATAAATTTTATTATTGATGATAGAGGATGAAATGATGAAGAAGATGTCTTAGAAGATGTTGGAACATCTTTGTCTGATACTCCAATAGAATCAATTGACAGAAGTATTGATTCTAATCCACCTCAAGAAGAGCTTGAGCCTAGTCATCTCAATAAAGGGCCTTCAATTAGAACTCAGAGAGATCATCCTAAGGAGATTATCATAGGAGATCTAAATAAAGGAGTTACTACTAGGTCAAGAGAGGGATATCAAACCCTTGCTTTGTTTCAAAAATTGAGCTTAAGAATGTCAAATAGGATTTAACTGATGAGTTCTGGATTAATGCTATGCAAGAAGAGCTAGAACAATTTAGTAGAAATGAAGTTTGGGATCTAGTTCTAAGGCCTGAAGGGACAAATGTGATTGACACTAAATCGGTGTACAAGAATAAATTTGATGAAAAAGGGATAGTCACTAGAAATAAGGCAAGATTAGTTGCACAAGGATACACTAAAATTGAAGGAGTTGACTTTGATGAAACCTTTGCCCATGTGGCCAGACTTGAATCAATCAGACTACTCTTAGGAGTTGCATGCATTCTGAAATTTAAATTGTTTCAAATGGGTGTAAAGAGTGCCTTCTTAAATGGCTATCTGAATGAGGAATTTTATGTGGAACAACCTAAGGGATTTGTTGATCCAAGTTTTCCTAAACATGTTTACAAACTAAAGAAAGATCTGTATGGATTAAAGCAGGCTCCAAGAGCTTGGTATGAGAGATTGACAGAGTTTCTTGGTGAGAATGGATATAGGAAAGGTGTCATAGACAAAACTCTTTTTGTCAAGGAAGAAGAAGGGATGATCATGATTGCACAGATTTATGTTGATGATATTGTGTTTGGTGGAATGTCAAATTAGATGGTTCAAACTTTTGTCAAGCAAATGCAATCAGAATTTGAGATGAGCCTTGTTGGTGAGTTAACCTACTTTCTTGGTCTGCAAGTTAAACAAATGGAAGATTCCATATTTTTTTATCTCAAAGCAAGTATGCTAAGAATATAGTAAAAAAACTTGGGATGGAAAATGCCAGTCACAAAAGAACTCCTGCTCCCACACATATGAAGTTGTCTAAACATGAAAAATGAGTAAGTGTGGATCAAAGTCTTTATAGAAGTATGATAGGCAGTCTTCTATACCTCACAGCTAGCAGACCTGACATTGCCTTTGTTGTAGGGGTATGTGCTAGATATCAAGCTGATCCTAAAGTTAGCCATGCCAACAATGTGAAGAGAATTCTTAAATATGTGAATGTGACAAGTGACTATGGTATACTATATTCTCATAGATCCAGTTTTGCTTTAACTAGTTATTGTGGTGCTGATTGGGCAGTAAGTGTTGATGATAGAAAAAGTACATCAGGAAGATGTTTTTTTATGGGAAATAATCTCATATCTTGGTTCAGTAAGAAGCAAAATTGTGTGTCTCTGTCCACTGTTGAGGTTGAGTATATTCTTGCATGAAGCAATTGTTCTCAGTTGGATTGGATGAAACAAATGTTAAGAGAATATAATGTCAAACAAGATGTCATGACATTATTCTATGACAATCTAAGTGCCATAAATATATCAAAAAATCCTAGTTAACACAGCAGGACCAAACACATTGATATCCGTCATCACTTCATAAGAGAGCTTGTTGAAGAAAAGATTGTTGCCTTAGAACATGTAGCTACTGAATTACAATTGGATGACATTTTCACTAAGGCTTTGGTTGAAAACCAGTTTGAGAACTTAAGAGAAAAATTAGGGATTTTCATATATGAGGGTTTGTAGAAATTAAGGGCATGTGGGAATATCATTAAAGTGATATTATATTATTTATGTTTCCTACAAATCAAATTTCGAAAGAAATCATTTCAAGGAGAATGCGAAAAATACTAATCGCATTGTTCCTCTCGTAGTTATAGCTGAAACGACCGGCGCGTATCAAACACGCACCCTAAGAACCCTTGGGTCGTCATTATGACACCATAACCCTAGGCCATCATTCTCGCCGCTTGACCGGAGCATTTCCCGAAACACGCTACCTCTCTAAATTCAAAAGTCCCAACGATAAACGTTTCGCCTCCCCGACAGGGAAGTATAATGGGCAAACTCCCATTTCCTCGTCCCTCGAGCGGACTTCAAAGTCATCGCTCCTACGCCCAAAAGCAACAACTTGGGGGGCTACTATTCTGGACTGGCCCGACAGCTTGATTGGGCCCAGTCTAAGAAATCTCATGAGTGACAACCACTGGCCATTGCCCAGGCTGCTCGCACGTGTCGGGCAATGCCTCCCCTCTTGCCCTTCTGGCCCAGCACCAACCCAAGATGCCCTTAGAGCATATCCTCAACCTTCCTAACACCAATGTCGTGCGGGCCTCCAGGAACCGACCAGGGGGATTCCCGTAACCAGCCCTCCCCGGGACCAACAGCTAGTTACGTGCACATCTGCCTGGTTTGACCAAGTCCTGGCAGTTACCTAATTTTCTAGACCCGTATATCTAGGAGGGAAATCAGGAACCAATGGCTACACGCCAGGGGCATTATATAAACCCTCACACCTGTGAGGGCCAGGTATCACATATTCACTACTCACTACCTGATATTTTGCTAGTACCTCCTTGATCCTACTCTTACTTGATCGTAGGAGTACCTTACAGGTACAACCCCCTCTCTCCTTTTCCCGACTGAAGATCATCCTCCAGCCACTCTCCAGGTTCTGATCAACTGCAGATTAGTGGCGCTGTCTGTGGGAAGCTGCTATCCCCATCTTTCTTCCCTCGGAACCTAAGATCAAAGCAACTTTTCTTTCAAGATCCATCTCTCATATCATGGCCAAATATAATGATATCTACTTGTCTGGAAAGACCATCATTTCTCTTGCTCGCAAGACTGATAGAGGCCAGGAACACCCTCGCCTTGAGGACAATCTGGGCCCCCGTGACGGACAAACTGTGTCCCCTGATTCTGCTGATGCCCGGCATGGTGACGATCAACTCTTGGACGAATGGCATTCCAAGAATCCTACAGAGGAACTCCCAGAAATCTTGAAACCGGTCCATATCCCTGTCAACGCCGATCCGGCCATGGCAGCACTGCTCGCTGCCCTAAATCAGACCAACGCCCTCATCCTTCAATAAAATCAGAGGATATGGGCCTTAGAAAACAGGTGTTCAAGATCTCCTCCCCAGAGAGCCCGAAGACGAAGTTCCCCCAGTGCATCACCACCCAGGCGTGGTCCACCACCCAAAAAGGAAAGGCGCGATGTTTCTTTCTTCAAGAAACACAATCTCACACCTCCTGCCCGAGATCAAGACTCCCCTTCGTTCAGGAGGAGAAAGGACAATAGGAAGATCGGCCATGCTCGATTTCCCTCTCCCGAGCCAAAGAAAAAGTGAAGGAGCCCCTCCCCTCGACGAGACTGCGACAATCAATAGGGGAGAAACTACCACTCTCCTTCTCCATCTCCCGTCAATAGTGAAGATGACGAGCCCCGCGGACCATTATCGAGGGAGATCACTGAAGCTCCACTTCTTGCCGGCCTAGAGAAGCCGCCCACTCTAGGGACCTACGATGACACTAAAGACCCCGACAAGCACATCGAGAACATCGATGCCCTCCTAGAATACAGAGGGGTCAGGGGCTCCATCAAGTGAAAACTCTTCCCAACCACTCTCGGGTAGGGAGCGATGGCATGGTACAAAAGCTTTCCCGACGAATCCATCACCTCGTGGAAACAACTCAGGAGAATGTTCTCAAGACATTTCACTGCCTCCCGCCGACACCCTAAGTCAGAAGTTTCGCTCAAAACGATAATACAGGGAAGGGACGAATCTCTGCTGGCATATATTAAATGTTTCAACAAAGAAGAGGTCCAGGTCCCGACAACAGACAACATGAAGAAATACCTACTCGATCGTGGGCTCCGTCCCCGTAGCGACTTTGCCAAGGTTGTTGGCATAGAAACACCAGCCACGTTTGATTCCCTTCTCCTAAAGGCCCAGGCATACATACAGTACAAGGAGAAGGACGCAGCCAACAACGTCCGGGAATCCAGGTACAAGGAGAGTTCCGGACCCTCGAAGAATGACGAACCCTCAACATCCCATCGAGGGGAGAAAAAACGGGAGGACATGTCCCGTGATCCTATAGACTACAAGGGGCTGGTCAGTCGTTTCCACGACTACACCCCCCTAACAACCTCAAGAGAGTGAATTCTTTTTGAATGTGCTAATTCAGAGTTCAAGCAAGCCGGGGTGCGCTTCCCTCGACAAACACCATCGAAGCGAGGAACTGGAAAGAGCAAGTACTGCAGGTCCTACAAGAGTCACGACCATAACAAAGAGGATTGCATCCATCTCAAGGATGCAATCGAAATATTAGTCAAAGACGGGCACCTCAAGCAGTATAAGAAAAAAGAGGCCGCCTGTGACGAAGTACCAGAGACAAAGAATGTTGAAGAAGGGAAGAAATCCCCCGACCTTGACACCATTCTAGTCGCCTTGAGCATCTCACGACCGGAAGACTTCTACTTTCCGGACATGAAGGATGTCCCTTGTACTTATCCACCCACATTATGTGGGAATCCTTCCTCGCAGCCATGGTCATTTGCGACGGAGGGTTTAACATGCATACAGTCGGATCGGTGAAGAGAAGGTTCGACCAACTCATCGAGGACAACTCTGAGATGGATACCATGCTCGACAATTTTTGAGGAGGATCTCACCCCCTCGCATTCTATAGGGAAGATTTACCGGGAAGTGCCCCGAATTTGAGCATCCCACTAATCGTGAGAGCTCAGATGGCTAACTTTGACGTGCATCACATTTTGGTCGACCAGGGCACTTTGGTTGAAATTATGTGCCCCCAACTATTCAACACTCTACAGATGAACGAGAGCCACCTAACCCCCTACATGGGCTCTGATCTTCAAGGTTTCAACAGGAGGACAGGGTCAAGCAAAGGAAGAAGGGGAAGGAGCCTATGGTCAAAGACGAAGGGTCAACCTCCTATACTGGCCACAACGAACTCTCAAGTCACGCATGGCCTATCCCGGACGGGGACTTCGAGTTGGTTCCCCTCGGAGAAGACCCCACCAGGGGAGTAAAGATTGGAGTGGATCTCCCTGACCTGGGTAAAAGACAACTCAAAGCTTTCATGTGGGAGAATGCTGATCTCTTTGCTTAGAGTGCGGCCGAGATTCCTGATTTAGACACTGAAATCGCATGCCATCACCTGACCATTGATCCCACCATCAAGGCGGTCGCGCAGCGCAGAAGAAAGTAGTCGACCGAGAAGTCACACGCTGCTGAATTAGTTGTTAAAGACTTCCTAGAGGCACATTTTATTTCTGAAGCCCAGTACACAACCTGGCTCTCCAATGTAGTCCTCGTTAAAAAACCTAATGGAAAATGGTGAATATGCATTGACTATACTGATCTCAACTGGGCTTTCCCGAAAGATGCTTATCCCCTCCTCAATATTGACAAACTGGTCGACAATTCGGCCGATTTCAAACTATTCTTTCATGGACGCATACTCTGGTTACAACCAGATTCCCATGGCGAAAACAGACAAAAAATATACCGCCTGCATGACCGAGTCGGGCAATTATTACTACACGTAATTCCCTTCAGCCTGAAGAACGCGGGCGCTACCTACCAGCGCATGATGAACAAAGTCTTTTGCAACGAAATTGGAGACATGCTCGAAGTATATATGGACGACATGATCATCAAGTCCACCGAAGAGCTCGACCATGCCGCCCATTTGAAAAAGATGTTCGAGCAAGCCCGAAAGTGTCGGATGCGATTCAATCCGGAAAAATGCACCTTTGGCGTACGGGCAGGAAAGTTCCTCTGGTTCTATCTGACAGAATGAGGCATCAAGGTGAACCCCGATAAATGTCGGGCCTTCTCTGAGTTTCCAATGGCCACCTCGAAGAAATCCATCCAGATCTTAAACGGCATGCTCACTTATGTTTCCCGATTCATGGCAAAATCCGCTCAGCACACGCTCCCCTTGTTCAAACTCCTGTGCAAGGAAGCCGTTTTCGAGTGGACGCTCGAATGCGAGCAAGCCCTTACCCACTTGAAAAGACGCTCTCACAGCCTCCTGTCTTATCCCGACCCGGAAAAGACGAAGTCCTCTACCTTTATCTAGTTGTCTCCTCCGAGGCAATAAGTGTCGCACTAATAAGGGAAACCTCAGAGGGACAAAGGCCAATTTACATCACGAGAAAAGCCCTGTAAGGCCCGAAAGCAAGGTATCAGCAAATCGAGAAAGTAACCCTGGCCCTCGTTAACACCGCGAGGAGGTTAAGACACTACTTCCTGGCCCATACATAGTGGTCTGTACGGATCAGCCAATAAAACAGCTGCTCGGAAGACCAGACATGGCCAGAAGAATGCTGAAATGGTCTCTGGAACTCTCTGAATTCGATATCCAATACGAAAGCAGGAAAGCCCTTAAGGCTCAAGCCTTTTCCGACTTCGTAGCGGAAATGACCTCACCCGGGGATCCAGAAGGCTCGCGTCGCTGGACGATCTTCGTCGATGGCGCCTCTAGTACGATCAGAAGCGGCGCAGGCATCATATTAGAGAACGAGGAAGGGACCCTGGTCAAAGTTTCCCTTGCCCTGTCTTTCTCAACCTCCAACAATCAAGCAAAATATGAGGCATTCCTTGCAGGGTCACGGCTAGCCGAAGATCTGGGAGCCGAGAAGTAAAAATCTTCACTGATTCTCAGCTAGTCGCCTCGTAAGTCCGAGGAGAATATCAGGTCAAAAATGACCAACTTGCCGAATATTGGGCCCTGGTCCAAGAGGCGAAGAAGAAATTCAGGTCTGTGGATGTTCAACACGTTCCTCACGATCACAATTCCCGCGCAGACATTTTATCCAAACTGGCGAGCATAAAGAAGAAGGGAGGAAATAAATTTGTAATACAAGAGGTACTCCCTCGACCGAGAACCCTTAAACCATCTGCCACCATTGGAATATTCGCCATCAAGGACAGCGATTGCTGGATGACCCACGTATATGATTACCTCACTAAAGGAAAACTCCCCGACGACCTGAAAGAGTTGATCATCGTCAGACGAAGGGCCTGCTCGTACGTATTGATCGAGGGAAAACTCTAAAGAATAGGATTTTCCATCCCACTCCTCAAGTGTGTCGACCGAAGCGCATCAGAACGCATACTACATAAAATCCACGAGGGTATCGGCAGTCAGCATCTAGGCGGAAGATCCCTTGCGAGGAAAGCCTTACGGGCAGGATACTACTGGACCACCATGCAACATGATGGAAGAGAACACATGAAGAAATGCGATAAATGCCAAAGACACGGGGACATGAATTTAGCTCCTCCTAGAGAGCTCAAATCCCTCTCCTCTCCTTGGACCTTTTCCTGGTGGGGACTAGACCTCCTCGGCCCATTCGTGGTCGGAACCATTTAGAACAAATATCTGATTGTAGCGGTCGACTACTTCACTAAGTGGATAGAGGTCGAAGCCCTGGCCAAAATCAATGCCCAGAACATACTTCGCTTCTACAAGAGAAATATTCTGGCTCGTTTCGGCATTCCACAAGTGATAGTCACCGACAACGGGACCCAGCTCACGGATCACACCTTCCACGAATTCGTCACAAATCTTGGTACGACCCAACATTTCGCATCCGTTGAGCACCCCTAGACCAACGGCCAGGCAGAGGCTGCCAACAGGGTGATACTCAGAGGCTTCAAGCGAAGGTTGGACGAAACCAAGAAGCGATGGGTCGAGGATCTGCACAGGTTTCTCTAGGCATATCGAACGACCACTCACTCATCTATCGAGGAATATACGTTCCGGATAGCATACGGGACAAAGGCCGTTATCCCCGTGGAGATCGGGGAACCTTCTAGACGAACCGAGGCACCTCTCGACAAGGAGATGAACGACGTCACCCTCAAAGAAGAGCTCGACCTGGTGGAAGAAATCAGAACCGGAGCGGCCCTGCGAGAGGCCTCGCTCAAACAAAAAATAGACATGTGCTACGACGCCAGGGTGATATGTCAAGAGTTAAAAGTCGGCAGCCTTGTCCTGAAGAGAAATCGTAACGAATCTCGTGAGGGAAAGCTCGCGGAAAACTGGGAAGGTCCTTATCGCGTCTACACCAAAACAGGAACCAAAGCATATTACCTAGAAAATTTACAAGGGGAACAACTTGTTCGATCATGGAACGTTGAAAAGCTAAAATAATACTACAGTTGAAAATACTAAGTTGTCGTCAGTTTCGGTCGATAAGACAGACCCACCTGAACTCGACCACGCATGCACGCCTAGGCACAAGTGTAACACCCAAAATTATTTAGAAGGGGCGAGGTTCCTCTTTGTTGACAAGTGTACCCTCAGCCCGACATGGACAACTCAACCGAGCTCCACAGTCTTTGTGCCACGATGGTAGAACGCCCGACTCGCGACGGGAAGTTCATGCCGCTGAACCCGGGTCCCTCGAAAACGAGACCTGGATTCCGAACCTCTCCCGGTATTCGCCCTGGCAGCTCGATCAGATTCCCCACACCAACGAACATACAAAACGAGCACATCCCCGATATAAACTCTGCAGAATATGAAAGTCCTAATCGGACTAACTTGTCAACAATCATGCAAATAACACATTAAATATTCAAAGCAAAATAACCAATGGCCACAAAATAAATAAAACAACCACTTGGGCCAAAATTGTGCGAATATTACATAAACGGGCAATAGCACAGGAAACAACAAATATTATAAAAAATGGCACGCAGGCCAAAACAAATGGACGGTCACCCCACCGCTTCTCCTTTAATGATAGGCGACAGTCGGGCAGGATCCCCAGCCGGATGGTCGATGACATCCATCAAGTAGTCAGGAACCAGAATCTGTCAGTCAGCCACATAGTACTTGACCCCCATGCCTGAAGAGTTGAGCTTAACACCGAGATTCAACACACATATCTGATTCACCATATTGTTGAAGCTCTCCTCGGAAGTAGACTAAGCATCATCCACTGCAAGCTGAAAATGGGCTACTAGCTCGGCCCGAGTCTTCAGATCCTTGGTGTCCTCTGGTCCGTCCTCAGCAGGCGCTAGCTTGGTAGTCAATGCTGACACCTTCCCTTCAAGACTCTCACTCTTGATCATGAAAGCGCTACGCTCCTCGGCCAACTTCCCCGACTATGCCTCAGACAACTTTAAGGCCTTGTCTTTATCGACCAAGGCCTTCTCGACCACTGCCAACTTAGCTCTGAGGTTCTTGATTCCATCTCCTAGGATAAACTCCCCTCGGTATACGCCACGGTCATCTCCAGGATCCACATCAAGCCGCCTGCGTCGCCCTCTTTTCCGGATGACTCGTTCCCTCGAGGAGGAGAGATTTGGCCCTGGGAAGATGAAGTGTCGCACTCTCGTAAAAAGACATCTCCATCCAGCAAGGATGAAGATCATAAACCCCTTTTCTCGTCTCCCCGGTAAGGTCGACGCTCCTTTCAATTCGAGGCCTCTTCGCCTTCGAGGAAACAACAGACAGAGATAAAGCAGCGGTAGACGGGGTCGAAGACGACCCACCTGATCCAGGAGCAGGAACCGGCCCCATGCCGGTCTGGGCGTCCTTCTTGGCCTTTCTTGCCCAAGCATCGAGTGTCTTGGCCAGGCGTTCTTGAGCAGGATTCATATTTTCTGCAAAACAAAGAAAAAACAAGAGTCAGTAAAACGACAGGTCAAACAAATGAGGACCACATACTGGAAAAAGAAAATGTGTACCTAGATATCTAACGGGATCCTCACTCCGAAGAAGCTCTCGGACATTTATGAGACCCGGCTCGAACACTGGCTCCCCATTTCTGTCCAACATTGGCCTACCTCCTCGACCGACTCGCTGGATCGGAGGAATTAGAGCAACAAACAAGGTCAAAGTGGTGAAGCTCGATAGATCCTCATCCCCAAGCTCCCCTCTCTCTCCAGACATAGGAGCCCAGCTCCTTCTCGAAATGTCTGCTAGTCCACTAGAACAGGAACTTGGGTACCAGTATCGCGGTAGGCTCCCCTAACTCGTTAATACGAGGAGTCCCATCCTCATTGAGAGACGCCCGGCTCCTAAAAACATTCAGCAACGCCTTCATCGACGTAGGCTGCACCAAAATGTACTTGTCCTTAAAATGGCGCACGGACTCCAAGTAGGCTTTCAACAGCTTCCCGTTGCCACGTTTGAGGGAGATCCATCCCCATCGCCCGTCATTACTGCTCCTCTAGATATGAAAGCAATAAAATAACAACGAGATCATAGCCCCAATCTTCAGATAGTCGCACACTATCTAAAATGCCCGCACAAATGCAATCTTGTTCGGGTGCAACTGAGAGGGAGCCACATGCAGGTGCCGGAAAACGGCTACTTCAAAATCAGAAAAAGGAAGGCAGTGACCCATCTCCCGAAAAACTATATCGTACATGGGAATATGCCTCCTATCGTATCTTGAGCAGATCTTGTTATCTTTCCCGGGGATGTACAACGACCACTCCTCCCAGGCTCCTTCCTCATGAACATAAACGTCGGTGAAAACGTCTTCCCCGTGCTCATAAAAGTATGACCGCCACTCCCAAGGGTCTTTAGCTACCCAATCTCGAGGAGGAAACAGGCCGCCCCTAGCCGAAGAAGTCGCCCCCATGTCGGGCTCCCCCATCTATTGATCCACCAAGTGTTGTTGTTCCCTGGAGATTGCCAATATGCTCGACGAGCTACCGCTAGCATCGCTCAAAGAACTCCGGGAGGAATCTGTGGACTCACTCTAAATAATAACATGTGCGTCACCAGTCATAGCACCTGAAAAGCAGAGGAAATAGATGATCTCGGCATCAATGCCAGAACCACCATTCCACCGCTAAACAAGTGAAAGGGAGCTGGGAGACGAGGATCGCATCCTCGACCAGAACCCTCACTGAGGTACGTTAACGGGCGCAAGATGCGGGAGAAAGCCCTAATCCCTCACTAAGGCACACTAACGGGCTGAAATCGCAGGAAGAGCCCAGAAGTCCCCTGAGATATTCTAACGGGCATGAGTCCATAGAAAAAATCAAACACTAACAAATCACCTATAACACAACGCCAGGCCCCCGAGGGAGCCCCGCGGAGGCTCTAGCAGCCATGCACCACGAGAGAGACGTCCACTGCCTAGGGTCTCTAACAATCTCCTCCCCGACAGAACCCTAAATCCTAACCGCATGCATATCTAAGAGGCAAAAAAATGAAAGCACTAGAACATGAAATAATGGAGGAATGAAAAGTCGCCAATAAAAGAAGAAGAGACGAAGTTAGATGACCGCGAATGAAGAAAAATGATAAATGCTAGTGGTCGACTGTCGAGCTGATACAAGCAGTTGAAGGAGAAGGCGAAAAATACTAATCTCCCTGTTCCTCTCGTATTTATAGCTGAAACGGCCTGCGCATATCAAACACACGCCATAAGAACCCTAAGGTCATCATTATGACACCCTAACCCTAGGCCATCATTCACGCCGCTCGACTGGAACGTTTCCCAAAACATGCTACCTCTTCAAATTCAAAATCCCAACGAAAAACATTTCGCCTCCCCGACAGAGAAGTATAACGGGCAAACTCCCATTTCCCCGTCCCTCGAGCAGACTTCAAAGTCATCGCTCTTGCACCCAAAAGCAACAACTTGGGGGGCTAGTGTTCTGGATTGGCCCAACAGCTTGATTGGGCCCAGTCTAAGAAATTTCACGAGTGCCAACTACTGGTCGTTGCCCAGGCTGCTCGCACGTGTCAGGAAATGCGTCCCCTCTTGCCTTTCTGGCCCAACACCAACCCAAGATGCTCTTCGAGCATCTCCTCATCCTGCCTGACACCAACGTCGTACGGGCCTCCAAGAACCGACCAGGGGGATGCCCGTAACCAGCTCTCCCCTGGAACCAACGGCTAGTTACGTGCACATCTTTCTAGTTTGACCAAGTCCTGGAAGTTACCTGATTTTCTGGACCTGCATATCTAGGCGAGAAATCAAGAACCAATGGCCACGCGCCAGGGGCATTATATAAACCCTCACACCTGTGAGGGTCAGGTATCACATATTCACTACTCACTACTTGTTATTTTGCTAGTACCTCCTTGCTCCCACTCTTACTTGATCGTTGGAGCACCTTGCAGTTACAACCCCCTCTCTCCTCTACCTGACTGAAGATCATCCTCCGACCACTCTCCAGGTTCTGATTAACTGCAGATCAGATGTAACAAATTTTAACAGAATATAATGTCAAACAAGATGTCATGACATTATTCTGTGACAATATAAGTGCCATAAATATATCAAAAAATCCTATTCAACACAGCAGGACCAAACACATTGGTATCCGTCATCACTTTATAAGAGAGCTTGTTGAAGAAAAGATTGTTGCCTTAGAACATATAGCTACTGAATTACAACTAGATGACATTTTCACTAAGGCTTTGGATGCAAACCAGTTTGAGAGCTTAAGAGAAAAACTAGGGATCTGCGTATATGAGGGTTTGTAGAAATTAAGGGCGTGTGGGAATATCATTAAAGTGATATTATATTATTTATGTTTCCAACAAATCAAATTTTGAAAGAAATCATTTCAAGACTGTCTCAAAGTTTTTCCCACATGCTACGAAATCACTTCCTTCTATTTTCACAAACTCTTCATTTTCCTTTACAGAAAAAGAACCCTTTTCATTCTTCATCTCTTTGCTCAAAAATCTTCAAAGATGTCTCAACATCATGCATCGTCTCCCTCAAAATCTGCCAACCATCCTGAGGAGCTCTCCCTTAACAAAGTACTTGATGTCACTCCTCTAACAACAATTCCACCTCTTGAGAAGAAGGTCAAGAAACCCAGATCGTCACCTGCAAAGAAATCTAAAGACGAGTTTGACACTTCTAAAGGTAATACTTCTACTGCTATTAATGATAGGACAGAAGAAGAGATTGTTAATGTTGATAGAAGTGTTAGAAGGCTGGTAGATAGGATGTTAAATGAAGGTTTTCTTGTGCCTGGAATTTTAACTCCTCTTGCCCGAATGCCTACTTCGGATGACAAAAGAAATAATCCTAAAAATGTTGCTGAATCATCCACCTTCAAGAAAGATGCTGCTGAAAGCAAACTTCGCAAGCTTGCTACTTCTACTCTAGAACAAGTGGAAGATGATGTTGAACAAGATGTTGAGAAGGACTCTCCTTCTAAGGAAGATGTTGATGGCTCCAAAGCTGTAGAGAATTAAAATACTAAGAATGTGGTTAATGTTGGTGAGTTGTCTGACAATGAGCTCATTGCTAATGTGGTACCTGGAATTGCTAAAAGGCTCAAGACTAGAAAAATAAAAAATGTGGATGTCACACCCCCTACCAAGAGCATCAAGAAGAAGACTATGTATGGTCCCCCAAAGCCCTGGAGTAAAGTGGTTCCTCCCTCTGGAAAAAGAAAAGCTAGACCTGATAGCTCCATAGATGATAATGATGATGTTGTGCAGAACATCTCACCTGTAAAGAGATTCAGAAGTAAGAATAAAGTTGCATTAGTAGAAGAAGCAGACTCTGATTATGATGTCGAGGAAGATGTCCAGGACATCTCTCCTTTGAAGAAATCTACAAGCAAGAAGCTTTCTGTTAGGATGCCTGATGCTCCTTTTGACAACATTTCCTTCCATTCTGTTGGGAATGCTGAAAAGTGGAAATATGCATTTCAAATAAGAATTTACCTTGAAAGAGAGTTGGGAGCTGGTGCGCTGGAGTGCAAAGAGATTATGGAGCTGATTTCTTATGCTGGATTGATGAAGACTGTCACCAGGTTTGCAAAATTTTATGAGACTCTTGTTAAGGAATTTATTGTTAATATTCCTATTGATTGTGATGATCATAAAAGTAAGGAGTATAGGAAGGTGTTTGTTAGAGGTAGGTGTGTAGAATTTTCCCCTGTTGTCATCAATAGATTTCTGGATAGGTCTGAAGATGATTATTGTAAGCTGGAAGTAACTGATAATTAAGTGTGCAAAGCCATCACTACAAACCAAATGAGTGAGTGGCCCGTGAAGAATAAGCTTCTTGTTAGCAAGCTAAGTGTGAAATATGTTATCTTTCATAAAATTGGAGCTGCTAATTGGGTTCCTACCAATCATACCTCAACCATTACAATTGGCTTAGGAAAGTTTATCTATGTTGTTGGAAATAATAAAATGTTTGATTATGGTGCTTATATTTTTTATCATACAATTAAGCATGCAGGAACATATGCTATCAAAGTTCCTATTGCCTTTCCATCTATTATTTGTGGAATTATTCTTAATCAACATCCTGGAATTCTGAGTGGTAATGATGTAGTTTGCAAGAGGGAGTCTTCTCTGACCCTTCACTTCAAGCTATTTTCAAGAAAACGTGTCCCGAAAATTGTTTTGACATCTGCATCTTCTAAAAATAAGACCTCAACCAAGGATGACATGATTACTGAATTAAGGGAATCCTGCAAAGAAATTGATGATGTGGTCAAAGTTAGCTCATCAAGAAAGCTAATTTTTGAAAAGATGATCAAGGAGCTGTAGAAGCACAAAAATTTTGATGATAGAGTGAGCACTGAAGGAGGAGATAATGATGATGAAGGAAGTTCTGACTCTTCCAAGTCTACTGGTCCTGAAGACAGTTAGACCATTTGCTTTTTATTTGTTTTGACCCTTTTGTTCCTTTTTGGCCCTTGTATGTGCTTGACTCTTGGATTCTATGGTCTGTACTTATTTGGCACATTCTATTACTTCTATTCTCTTGAATGCATATTTTATTTGGCATATTATGTCTAAAAAGGGGGAGAGAAACTGACTGGCTGACCACTGACTCAGGGGGAGCTTAATGTTTGAGGGGGAGCCTCATGTCTCTTAAGATGTTCTGACATCTTCCTCTACTAATAGCTAACTTAGTTACTTTTGGTAACTGCTAACTGAGTTTTGTTTTTGCTTGTGCTGCTGCTCTGATAATGTGCTCAAATAATTTTTTAGCCAAAATTTGCCGAAAGGGGAGTTTGTAGGTGTTTGTTGGCAGCAACTTCGGTAAAATACTGACTTGATAATGTTTTTCTAAATGTCTTGACATTTGAAGAAAACTGGTTTTGAATGATGTTAAAGCATATGTCTTGACATCTGCCTCCTGATCTGAACGTGACTTCATATCTGTTTCCTATTTTTATGCGCGCCATTATTCAGGATTTGTGACTCATAGTTTGCGAAAAATATGGAGGAATGTTTTTCTATTTGCATTATCCTTATGGATTATATCGTGGCCTGCTTTCATGGAAATATTCAAGGGGTTAAAATATTTTTTTTCCAACCCAATCCCACTGTTGCGCCTTTATAAGGACTTGCATCCTTATTCATCAAGTTGCAACTTTTAAAAGAAGAACATACTCTTTCTGTTTTTAGAAGTGTAAGTCTTTTTAATTGTAATACACTCTAAGTATTGGTTTAATACTTGAGTTGTAATTTGAGTTGTTAATTATGGATCATTCATAAGCTTTTAAGTATTGAATGATTGAAGTCCTTAAAACTTAATATTTCTGTTGTTCTTCACTGTTAGTGATTGAAGGGATTTGAGAAGGGCCTCATACCTAGGTGTGTCTTAGGTAGAAGTATATCACGGTTAGTGATTAAGTGATTAGATCATAAACTAGTTGCTTACTAAGAGTCTATGAATTGATACTATTTAATGGACTTGTCCCTGGCTTGGTAGCCCCCAGAGTAGGTGTTATTGTACACCGAACTGGGTTAAAATCCCTTGTGTTTTTACTGCTTTTAAAATTGTTGCATTTTATACTGTCTTTAGATATTTGTGTCGTGATATATTCTTCGACATCTCATATTTGATACTAGAATTTCATAAATGCTCATTCATGTTCTTATGCATATATTTGTTAACAGTTAATCATGTCCATATGCATATGTTCATGCAGTTTTAGTCATTGGACGTTTTTGCAAGAAAAATAGAAAAAAAAATTGAACTTCAAGGTATATTTGTATTGATAATTTGCCTATAAACAGGCGATTTTGTATAAAGAGATAGAAATCCTAGTAAGAGGAAGTCGTCGCAAAATGAAAAGAGTACAAAGTGAAAACAAAATGTATAGACATGTGGAAGTGATCTCATTGGGTTCCAAAGTCTTCTATTGTCCCTATGTCTTTGAACATATCGTCCCTTGTTGTTGGAGGAAGTTGATTGGACTTTCTACTTTGGTAATAAAGCTTGCATGTAAGTTGTCCAAAAGGACATAGTTGTACGCTTTTAATCCCTAATTATTTCTTGGACTGCCCTTTCGGGTTTTCAGTCCACCAGGATACCCTTTTTTGCCCAAGTCGGCCTTTCAGGTTTTCGACTTATCGAATGTACAATCTTTTGCATATATCCCTAATTTTTGCCCGAACCCTTTCGGTTCATCGGGATGCCCTTATTTTTTCCTAGGTATGTTAACCTAGCGGGTCATTCTTATGCGTAGTATTTTTTGACTATGTTTGTGTTCACAGGATGCGGGAAATCTTCGTCATCCATAGTGGTTAGCATCATAGCATCGCCCGAGAATACTTTCTTTACAATAAATGGCCCTTCGTAGGTGGGATTCCATTTGCCCATGGGATCGCCTTATGGTAGAATGATGTTCTTTATTACCAAGTCACCAGCCTGGTATACCCGATGTTTGATCTTCTTGTTGAAAGCTTTGATCATACGCTTCTGGTACATCTGACCATGACAAAAAGCAGCAAGCCTCTTCTCATTAATCAAATTCAACTGATCCAACCTTGTCTGAATCCATTCATCTTCATCTAACTCTGCTTCTTTCATAATCCTTAGAGAAGGAATCTGAACTTCGACGGGTAGGACAACTTCCATGCCATAGACCAAAGAGAAAGAGGTTGCCCCAGTTGATGTTTGTGCCGAAGTACGGTAGCCATGAAGAGAAAATGGTAGAATTTCATGCTAGTCTTTATAGGTCCCCACCATATTTTTCACAATCTTATTTATATTCTTGTTGGCAGCTTCCACTGCGCCATTCAGCTTAGGTCTGTATGGAGAAGAAATGTGATGCTTGATCTTGAACTGCATACAGAGTTCAGTGATCATGGCATTGTTAAGGTTAATGCCATTGTTAGTGATGATCCTTTCATGGATACCATGCCGACATATGAGGTTATGCTTGATGAACCGAGCCACGACGTTCTGGGTAACTGAGGCAAATGAAGCTGCTTCAACCTACTTGATAAAGTAGTCAATGGCGACAAGAATGAAACGGTGTCCATTAGAGGCATTAGGTTTAATTTCTCCAATCATATTGATTCCCTATATTGCAAATGGCCAAGGAGAAGTCATGACATTCAAAGGTATTAGAGGCACATGAACTTTGTCAGCATAAATTTGGTACTTATGGCAAGTCCTCGAGTGATGGTGACAATCGGTTTCCAT
Source organism: Vicia faba (assembly GCA_948472305.1). Taxonomy (NCBI): domain Eukaryota; kingdom Viridiplantae; phylum Streptophyta; class Magnoliopsida; order Fabales; family Fabaceae; genus Vicia; species Vicia faba. Next base: position 123,690,282 of record OX451739.1, on the reverse strand, counting down.
GGTCGACCAATAGTAACCAACTCTCAGAATCTTCTTGGCCATAGTATTTCGGCTAGAATGAGTACCAAAGATACCTTCATGAATATCCTCCATGATCTTCTCTGCTTCTTTCTTGACCATACAATGGAGCAACACTAAATCATGGTTGTGCTTGTATAAGATCCCATTGCTTAGGAAGAACTTAGCTGAGGACCTCCGCATGAATTTCTTGTCATTGACTAACGCCCCTTCAGGATACTCTTGAGCTTCTAGATATCTTTTCACCTCATGAAACCAATGCTTCTCCTTTACACCATAAGTGTTGATCTCATAGCAGTGCGCTAGTTCGTCAAATCTTTCGATAGTAATTCGAGGAGCTTCGTTGTCCCATCTGATCTTGAACTTAGAAGACATCGTATCCAAAGCATCTGCCAACTGATTTTCTTCCCTCGAAATGTGTTCAAAGGTAACCTCTTCAAAGTATGGCATCAAGGTTAGCACAAACTCTTTGTAAGGGATAAGATTTGGATGTTTTGTATCTCAATCTCCTTTAACTTGACTGATCACCAAAGCTGAGTCTCCATATACACTTAAGAATTTTATTCTTAGGTCAATAGAAGCTTTAAGACCCAAGATGAACGCTTCATAATCGATCATATTGTTGGTACAATTGAAGCAAATTATGGCAGTGAAAGGCGTATGGAAACCTTCGGGGGAAATGATCATAGCACCAATTTTGTTGCCCAGTGCGTTGGAAGCTCCATAAAAAACCATAGGCCATCGGGATCCTTATTTAGGTCCTTCATACAGTCCAGGCTTTTCACAATCCGTAATTAGCATGATATTCTCGTCCGAGAATTCAAAGTTCATAGATTGGTAGTCATTGACAGCTTGATGTGCCAAATGATCTGCCAGCACACTTCCTTTGATTGCTTTTTGTATAGTGTACTGGATATCGTACTCAGTTAAGATCATTTCCATCGGGCTATCCTTCCGGAGAGAGCTGGCTTCTCGAAGATGTACTTGATAGGATCACTTCAGAGATCAATAGAGTAGTATAAGTCAACATGTACTATCTTAGTCAGCGACCAACCCATGCCAAAGTGTAGCAAGTTTTCTCGAGCAGTGAATATCTTGTTTCACAGTCGGTAAAATTTTGCTAAGGTAGTATATTACATGCTCTTTTCGACCAGATTCATCATGTTGCCCCAGCACGCACCCTATTGAATTATCGAACACGGTTAAGTACATGATCAGATGTCTTCCTTCGACTGGTGGCATCAAAATTATAGGCTCTTGAAGATAATATTTGATCTTGTCAAAAGCTATTTGACAGTCGTCATTCCATTTTACCACTTAGTGTTTCTTCAGCAGCTTGAAGAGTGGTTCACAAGTAGCAGTCAAGTGAGAGATGAATCGGGAAATGTAGTTGATTCGTCCTAGAAAACCTCTGACCTCCTTCTCGGTATGAGGAGCTGGCATTTCTTGGATTTCTTTGACTTTTGCAGGGTCGACTTCAATACCTTTGCCACTGGCGATAAAACCTATGAGCTTACTAGACCTTACCTTGAAGATGCATTCGTTGGGATTCAACCTCAAATTATATTTCTCCAACCTCTCAAACAGCTTGTGCAGATGATCAAGGTGCTCTTCTTTAATTTGGGACCTTGCTATCATGTCATTAACATTGACTTTTATCTCATGATGAATCATATCATGAAATAAAGCCACCATAGCCCGTTCATAAGTTGCGCCTGCATTCTTCATACCAAAAGGCATAACCTTATAACAGAAGGTGCCCCACTGTGTGACAAAAGTGGTCTTCTCCATGTCTTCGGGTGCCATTTTTATTTGGTTGTAACCTGAGAAGCCATCCATGAAGGAGAATACCTTGTGTTGAGCAGCTTTGTAAACCAATACATCAATATGTGGTAGTAGGAAGTCGTCTTTGGGGCTTGCCCTATTTAAATCCATGTAGACTACACATATACGGACCTTAATATCTTTCTTCGGCACTGGAATAACATTTGAAACCCATTTGGGATACGATGTCACTGCCAAGAAACCTATATTGAATTGTTTCATTGCCTCAGCCTTGATCTTTTCAGACATGTCAGGACGCATGTAACAAACCTTTTGTTTGATCTGAGAACAACCCTCTTTCATTGGTAGATGATGAACCACGATATCAGTATCGAGCCCCAGCATGTCTTTGTATGACCAAGCTAATACCTCAACATAGTCATGCAAAATCTGAATCAATCTTCTCTTGACATTGTCTTCCAAGTTGGCGCTGATCTTGACTTCTTTCTTATTTGCCTCAGTACCTAAGTTTATCACTTCGACCAGTTCTTCGTGCGGTTGGATGGCCTTTCCCTCTTGTATCAGGATTTTATCGAGTTCTCCAGGTATCTCACAATCTTTTTCACCTTCGTCTTTGGCTTGATAGATTGGATTTTCGAAGTCATAAACTACAATAGCAGAATTGTTGTCAATGAGATTCGGAGTGGATGTGGATCTGCAAATGTGTATGTGTGTATGTAAGGTCACATGGGTATTTTGAAAATGCAGTAAAGTAAAAGAAAGACAAGGAGCACAAAATTTGAATGCAAAATATTCCATTATTTTCATTAAATGAGCATATTATATATGAAATGATAACCCTTAACAAATGGACCATAGTGTCCCGGGCAAGGCACATGGTTTAAAGTCATTATTTTGAAGGAAATTATACAAAAAAAAAGTTCTTAAAGCAATAAAAATAGGAAATAGAAATTACTCCTGGTTGAAGGAGATTGAGATGAAGTCTTTGGCCTTTCAGTTGTTGAGTACACCATCGGCAGTTGGGAATATCCAGTCGTCTAAGCCACCATCACTATCAGTGTCTTCTAGTGCCTTGACTTCATTGTTGCTAATACGGAGAGGTGGTCCACCAGTACGAGCACGTCGAACCTCTTTCTAAGCCTTTGAAGTAAAACCCAACCCAAATTTGTCAGATTTATAGGGGATGTCAGGAAGTTTTCCCCAATAGTGTAACCTCCATCTTCTATAACAGCCCTGGCATCCTTCAGAGAGGACATTCTTGGTGTGTCCTTAGCAGTCTTAGGAGTAGCAGGCATAGCTTTAGCAACAACAATCATTGGAGGGATTACCTCAAATGCTTAGCATGGGGTTTCAATGAATTCTCCATCCATTTTAACATATTTGAAAGAATTCAAATGATTAACCATATATTCTTCCTTTCCACATACTGTGACAACCTTCCCTCTTACTGGGTGTTTCAGCATTTGATGCAATGTAGAGGTAACCGCACCTACCTCATGAATCCATGGGCATCCTAGCAAGCATGAATAGGCCGAGCGAATATCCATTACATAAAAATTTGAATTGAAAACTTGAGATCCCACCTTGATCAGGAGATCAACCTCTCCATGGACCATTCTTTTCGAACCATCGAAGGCTCTTACCACAATATCATTGGGTTTCAGCACCAGCCCATCACAATCCAACCTATCCAAGGCACATTTAGGTAAAACATTGAGGGAGGACCCAATATCTACCAACACATGCACCAGAGTGGTGCCTATGCATTCAATAGAGATATGGAGAACCTTGTTGTGATTCTTCTCCGTCGGAGTTAAATATGCATCAGAAAATCCCAAGCCATTGTCAACAGTTAGGCTTGCAACATAATTCTCAAATTGATCATCAGTGGTCTTTTGTGGTACATGGGAATTCGTTAGGAATTTCAACAAAGCCTTGGCATGTGCTTCGGAGCATAACAACAAGGACAACATGGATATCTTTGAGGGTGTCTTCCCCAGTTGTTCCACAATTTTGTAATCACTTTTTCGGATGATCTTCAAAATTTCTTCCATCTCTTGTCTAGATGGGTCTTTTATTGTCACTTCTTTGGAGGGTGCCTCTGTCAGGGCAGGCTTAGTAACTTTCTCTTTACCTCGGGCAGTGGCGGTTGGCCCAGCAGCAGGAATGCGAATAGGTGTTGTTGTAGTTATTGAAGAAGGGATATCTAGAGAGAAGATCCTTCTTGTCCTAGTGATCTTACTAGTTCCGAAAATGTTTGTAATTTCAGGCTCTTCATTTTCAGTAATCCATGGCTCTTGCTTGACACCATGATAATAAACTTCTACCCTATAGTTCCAGGGCACAGCTTTGTCAGATTAATAGGGGATTGGCCCCGGTGTAGTGATAATCAGGGGATCCACTCTTGGCTCAGCAGGAATCCTTATAGGGCCTTTAAAGGTGATCCTAATAGGGGTGTTGGAGATTGTGATTATGGAAACATCTTGAGGTAAAATTTTCACAGACGGAGTTTTCTCGAACATAATTTCATGGCTATCAATCGGGCGTTGGATACCTTTCTTCAGCCACATACAACCATTGGTTTGGGAAGTACAATGGTAACCATTTTCAAGGTAGCCAGGAAATAAATCGTCTCTCAGAAAATCCTTCTTAACAGTAAATAAGGGAGTAGTCAAATCATTGATGGTGGAGACAAAGGAGGCATCGTCAATAGCATTGAAACCTTTACCATGATTGGGCATGGGAGCAGTAATGACATTAGGGCTTGTGTAGGGTCAAACTCAATCACTTTTTTATCAATCAAATCTTGGATCTTGCTCTTTAAGGCTCAACAATCATTGATATTGTGCCCAGAGCTATTGGAATGATAAACACATTTTGCATTCAGGTAGTATTTTGGAGATGAAGTATTGGGGTTTTGAGGAGGATTCCTCAGTGTTACCAAATCTGCCTTCAACAGATGTTGTAAAGCTTGAGACAATGGCATGTTGATTCTAGTGAATTGCCTTCTTGGGACATCAGGCCTTTGTTGATTGTTTGATTGTTGTGGTCATTAAATTGGGGTTGAGTTTGAAATTAATACAGCCCCTAATGACTGATGATGATCATTCTTGATATGACTTCTTTATCCATAAACAGCATTAGTTTCCTTCTTACCAACAAATGGTTTCTTTATAGCATTAGAGGTTGAGGCCATGGGGATCTTTCCGCTTTTGATTCCACTCTTAAATTGCTCGCCGGTCAAAATTAATTCAGCAAACCCTGACGAAGAACTCCCTATAAACATATCCACTAGTTCTCTTTCAGTCAACGAGGGTTGCACCCTTCCAGCCAGGTTCCTCCATTTTTAAGCATACTCCTTAAAGCCTTCATTTGAATCCATTGTCATATTTTGTAATTGCATGCGAGTTGGTGCAATATCAGCATTGTATTGGTATTTTCTGTAGAAGGCAGCAGCCAGATCCTCCCATATGGATATTAGTCCCCTCAAGTTGATAGAACTACTCCAACTGTGTCCGAGATAAGCTTTCTTGAAAGAAGTGCACCCATAACTTCCTATCGGCGGTGTGTGGTTGAATCTTGCAGATATAAGACCTCGTATGCATCTTTGGACAAGAGACCTCATCGTATTTGGTGAAGACGTGAACTATAAATTTATGGGGAATGACCACCCCAGGGACCAGACCTAAGTCTCCAAAGTCCAAACCAGGCATTGTTTGGATCTCTACAGCCTTAAGTCGGTCTTCCAGTTGTTCGTATTTCTCATTCGCCGGTGGATACTACCCTTCAGAATAGTCTTCGTCCTTAGTAATATGGTTATTTCCACCCCCAGCTCTAGTGCTTCTAACTTCCTCTTCTTGATTATATTCATCCTCAGGAGAAGCCTCTTCTATTTGAGCCAGTCGGGCGGACCCCTTGAACCTTCTTCCCATGTTGAGGATAACGTCCCTCTTCTTGGTTTTCTTCTTGGTGGCAAGGAGTTCCATCATCTCTTGCTAACCTTTATCTAGTTTGAGGAGAGTCTCTTGGAACTGTGTGTGTTGCGTTCACAGATCTTTGATGGTTTTCTCTAGAGCCATCTTATACTGAAATAAACAGTAAAAAGATGAGGAAACCTATATCGGAAAACCTTCTTATAATATGATGCATGCTATGTGGATGCAATGTTTTCAAGGATCTAAAGGAATTTAAATTTGCTAGCCAAAAGAGGAAACAAACACAACAATTGTATTAATGAGTTCAGATATTACAATTTCCCCCTGGGATTACAATGAAAAAAGCAAAAAGGTCTCAAAGAGACGACAAAATAGACTCTTAAAACAAAAAAACTTAAAGTCTCCCATGGGCGCTGCCTCTTTGGTGCAATGTATGCATTCAGGATTTGCTCCTCGTGAAGTTTCCTTGTAAGCTCTAACACCTTCTTCTCGCTTGCATAGAATCGAGCTTCAAAGGTGTCTCATTCTCCCTTAAGTTGAATCCAAGATCTCTACAATTCTTCGAAGTCGGTAGGCATGTCAGGATGGAGAGTGGTATAAGGAATATCTCCCTCGGCAACAGGCTCCATAACTATTGGTAAGATAGTTGGATATGGCATCATGAGACTTTGATCACGAGCTCGTACCCATTTGAGATAAGGCTCGAGAGGGATGGAATTCTTATGCCCTAAAGTCTTTCTATCAACCTTGTTTACCATGCCCCAACCTCTAACAAACCTTTGATGGTAACCTTGGACATCGTTCTCATATTCGAATATAATACCCTGGATAAGCACGTCATGGGGACCATCTCTTCGAGCATAGCCAAATTGTCTTAGAGCCAGTGAAGGGTTATAAGTAATACCTCCCCTAATGCCCAAGAGCGGAACATTAGGGAACTCCTCACAATGGTCAATGATAGTAATGTCCTCTAGAGATCGAAAGTACCAATAGATATCTGTATGAGAAAGCGACATTATTCTTTGAGACCAATTCAGACCTTGTTCATTCTTCAATACTAATCGGGGAAGGTGAGAAATAAACCACCTAGACAGCAATGATATGCAACACATGAGAGCTCCTCCCTTTCTCATGGTGCGAGTGTGAAGACAATGTAGAATGTCTTCAAGTAAAGTAGGCACAGGGGTACGAGAAAGGAAGATCTTGACAGCATTCACATCTATGAGTTGGTCTGGATTAGGGAACAGTACTACCCCATAGATTAGAAGAGCTAAGAATTATTCAAAGGCTTGCAAATCCCTATCCTCCCAAAACAATTGAGCCTTCTCTAACAGAAACTTAGCTAGAAAACCCTTGACTCCGCTCCTTGTTTCTCAATTGGCTACAATGTCATACCTTTTCAAATGTAGGGCTGACGCTATCTCCTCGGGTTGTGGATATTTCTCTAAACCGGTGAAGGGAACTTGATCAAGAATAGTCGCTCCTAATAGTTGAGAGAACTCTTCCATTGTGGGCACCAATTGATAATCGAGAAAGGTGAAACAATGATGTTTAGGATCAAAGAATTGAAAAAGCACACACAACATTTCTTCTTTAAAGCTTAAGGTAACCAGATTGAGAAGTCAACCATGTCTTTTGGTGAACGGAGAATTCTCAGGAACCCTTGATGCTAACTCTAGGAGTTGAGGAGGCACTTTTACAAAGCTGATTCGGATGGTATTTCTACGAGTGGAAGCCATATCCTATAAAACAGGACAAAGATAAATCCCTGGGCCCTTGAAATGGTTAGTGAAAATGCTATGGCATGATGTCATGATGCTTATGATGTTATGAACAAATAATCATATACACACAAATCACACAAGGCCTTAGGTTTAGGATTTCATGAGGTTTATAGGTATGTACCCTCTTAAAGTTTTAGTTTGTTCAACATGTCCTAAAAGAAGTAACCGAGTTCTAAGGAATCTCAATATCACAGATCTTTCTTCATCGGGTATTGTTTCAGCACAAGCAATCTTTTTTTGTGACCAAAATATCCCGATAGTCCGATCTCAATGAGTGTAGTATCGAGTATCAACCAACTTCAGTCTTGCACCAAAGCCAACTATCTCACTACTTTCTAATGGCCAAGTTGTTCAATTAAGGTTCTATGGTCAGTTAGTGCTTCAAGACACCACTCAGCAGCCATGTATTCTCCTTGATTTAACTCAAGGGACACTGGTACCCACAAATGTGTCGCACTAACATAGCTATCTCTTCAACCATATTGGTCTACGCCATACAGTTTCCATAATATATTGTTACTTACCTAATATGCCCCCAGATTTGGGTATAGGATCTTTACAAGTAATAAACCCAAGCATAACCCACAAATGCAAAGCAAACAAGGCAAACAAATAAAGCAAATAAAGGTGATCTAGCTCTTAAGGTAACCCCACTTTTACCCTACTTGCACTTATACCCCACTTGATGCACAAATCTTAGTACAACTTCAATTGAGCTCATTGATACTCCTTACTTTCAAAATCCTGACTTGGACCTACTCTCAAAGCACAAGCTCTACTACCCTTTGGAGTCCTCATGCTCACTTAACCATGATCTTACCTACCATGTATATAGAATTAGGTTGATCAGGCCCAATACTATATATTGTGACATTAAGAATCATGTTGGCAAGACACACTCATGAGGCGAGAATTAGTTTACTTATGATGTTTCAAGGCTGAGGCGAGAATCGACCTGCTCTTATACCAATTATAACACCTTGTATAATATATATCATGAATAACACCATACAAGTCTTAATTTCGGTACTGACACAACATAAGTGCCTATTGGCATTATTATATACATGTCCATAACTAAAATATACATATATATGGAAGATGACATGCAATGGTGCCCAAATAAAATCTAATAACTAAGTACAATATTTGTCATTGTACAAAATACACGGCGGAAGATCGCATCATCAAAAGCATTGAAACATCATCAAGTAACTCACATGTCAATAACTATAATTACCTTAAAAATAATAACAATGACGAGGTGAGATAATAATCTCAGTGAGTCCCCCTATCCTATGGGCCCACTTGACTCTACAGGGTTCAACCTGATTTCTAACTCAAACATTTGCCTTATATTACTTGTGCATCACTCACACAATATAACTAGGACTTGAGCAACTAAGGGGTATTCACAATGTTTAGAAACACGTCACTTGAGTGCATCCACTCAAAACAATCACTATTCGAATACGACAAACATATTTTCCCAAATCAAAACTATGTCTAGTTCAGGGCATGGGTCACGAATGTTCGTATGATTCAAATTTCATGTGGATATTAGGTTCTCCTATAGGTCTGAATCCACTTATAAGAACCAACACTCGTATGAGACTCAAACCCACTTTGAGTATCTTTCACCGTATGGGACTCGAATCCACTTTGGTGTCCATGTCTCTATTGGACTCAAACCCACATACGAGGCAACCTCTTATATGGGTCCAAACCATTTATGAGGTGCGAATCATGGGTACCTCTAACACCTCACTTTCCCTACAAGAATAATTATAATGAAATATACGAAATATACATCAGAGTCCACAAATGGGATGTCACATCATTCAAATAACTCATAAAGTCTCAAGTCACTTTATTACTTCATTTATTCATAGTAATCAACTAAGCAGCAAAATAATTCAAATTAATTCACTTCCATGGCGCTAAGGCCTCAACAATAGTAAAAACTCCACAAAATGTGTGGTTCAAAATAATTATAAGTTAAGATACATAACAATTAAAAACAATGCAAAAAAAAGCAATTTCCCAAATCTCGTGTTACGTATCAGAGCGACTCCTAAGACTCGATAAGACAACACTCACTCCAAGCAGCAGTTGGGTACCTGGTTATTTGTACTCCCCGAGGAGCACAAACACAATAACAGAAAAGGGGTGAGAATTACATTCAATAAATAATGGTGAAATATCACATTCTAAGGAGTAGTAATTCACACAATTCATATAATCCACGTGTGATACGGTGGGAGAACTGACTTGGGTGTTTTGTGTTTTATCATAAATGTTGCGGATAGCAAGAGTCGCCACCAACTTTTATTTTATCTAATAATGGAAAGGGTGAAAAGAACGGGAAAGATCTTTTGAGATATTTTCTTGAGTTCGGGGGGTAGGTTATGAAAAGGGAAGGTGTTAGCACCCTTTCATCTGTAGTTATCTACAGGCTCTTAATTTCTTGATCACTTTAAAATGCTTTGTGTTTTTGTAAGTTTGAAAATATGTCTAAGTTTGGCAAACTTTTCAATGATTCTCGCATCGTTGAGAATGTATACAAAGTGTTGGTTTTGAAAATATTTGTTGAAAGGGGGATGTTTGGAAAGATGTTTTGAAAATGCCAATGTAAAGGTGAAGAAGAAAAAAAGGCAATTGTTTTTAGGGTTTTTGATGAAAAGGTTTAGAGATTATCCTAATTGAACTACTTAATTTTAATTATAAAAGAAGGTAATTAATTTTTAAAAAGACCTAAAATCTAAGTCAATTGAATTTAAGAAGAAAATAAAACCTAAGTCTAAGTAATTTGTTTAGAAAATAATTTGAATGTTAGTATTAATTTGAAAAATGTTTTACAATGTAAAAGAAAATAATAGAATTCAATTTAATAAAAATAAGATAAAATACATAAATTAAATTATTTAATGAAAATATATGTTTTTTGTATTTTTGGTTTTAATAAAATAAATAAATAAAAATAAAAATATAACGATATATGGGTTGGGTGTTAAAAGGTAAAAGGGGGTTAGAAATAAGCAAAGAGAAAAAGCCCAATATAAATTTGTAATCAGAAAAATAAATAAAATGAAAAAGTGTGAATGGGCCTGCGCTTTAAACAGTATAATAGGGGTGAGAATCAGAAATAATTTAGGCCCAAAACAACAGGTCCAATGCCTGTTTTGTGATTCAGTATGGATGGTTTCTTGAGGTGCACCATGGGCTTGCCTTATGGTGTGTTGGATGAGACCTTATGATGATCCTGTGATGATGGAATGAGGGTGTATGACGCGCATACAAAGCCTGCTTATATTGAATCTGCAAGGAGAAAATGTAAAAAACCAAAAGAGTACCACTAGGGCTCGAACCCAGGTCCCTATAGTTCAATACCTTACGCACGCTCTCTATGCCACTAGGGTAGTTGTTTCATCCGTTTATAGAACAACAACTAACAAATATATTACAAACTCATTTCTAAATGTAACTTCATCCATAACCTCGCGCCAGCTTCCATTGACAAGATTATTTAATTTCTGAACTCACTCATTTCTCAACCATTTGCAAAAGTATTAACATGAAACTTGCTCCATTTTTTAATACGAATTCAACCATATAAATTTCATGAGCTATAAATCAAAGATGAATGAGAATTTTATTGGTACCTGTGATCGGTGGATCTGGAACTGACTGTTTAACGCTGGTTCGCGAAATGTCGCGGAAGCAAGAGTCGCCACCGTCTTTTATTTTCTCCAAATGGAAAGGACAAAAGCACAGAAAAATTCCTTAAAGAGATTGCTCTCGGTTCGGGAGGTAGATTATAGAAAGGGAAGGTGTTAGCACCCTTTCTATCCATGGTTATCCATGGGCTCTTAGATACTTGCTCATATGTTTTCAAAAAGGTTTGCTTGTTTTTCAATTGTGGGTTTTAAAAAGTTTCTTTGAAAAATTTCAGTTCGACTCGTACGTCAGAGTGTTTGAAAAATTTGCTTTTGAAAGCTTTTGAAAATGTGTTGGTGAAAAGATGTTTTGATTTGTTTGAAATTAGAGCAAGTATCCTTGAGAACCTACCTACCCTAAGGAATCCGTCTGTGTAAATGTCCTTAAAAGTAGTGCCATCCCACCATTGAGAGGTAGGTAGCACCACCGTTGGAGGTGTTCGGGTCAATTCGAGTTTTAGGGACATGGTGATCACCAGAGCAATGGGAAGACACCTTAGAAGCTACCCTCATGCCAGGTTCCCGGATCATGAGGACTTACTAAGACATCCTCTACTCGACGATCACCTTTCGAAAGGCAACAGTGAGGCGTACCCTAGGGGTGGTGTGTGCGAATTGTGTGTCATGTTTCAGTTATTTGTCTTGTCATGTTTGTTATGATCTACGCTTGATTTTATTTTTAAGGCCATACATTCTTTCATGCTTTTTAACAGTTATAAAGTTTGCGAGAAAATAAATCTAAACTATTACAAATGGCGCGGGTCCACATCGCCAAAATTAAACCGGACCCGATTTGACAGATAAGTAAATAAAGCAAAGTAAATAGTGCGAAAAGTGTAAGTTGTTACAACGCTTTGGGAGAATTACATAATTATAATAAGCAATAAAGTAAATGCGCGAAATTAAAATAAATTACGAACCAAACTAGGGCGTTGGACCCTTTTGCGAAAAATTTTAAAGTTAATGAATTAATTAATTGGAATTAATGTGGAATTAAAATTAAAGTCAAATGTTTTTGGTATTTTGTGTTTTTTAAGATTTAAGAAGAGAAATTAATTAAAATTAACATGAATCGTCAAACCCTAATTCTAATGGTTTTTAAGTTTATTGTGAAAATATTGAATTCTTAAACTAATTTAAATCTAAGTTAATTTACATGCAAAATTTAATTATAGAAAATAAATAAGCTAAATATTATTATTGTAAAAAAGGGGAAAATTAAAAAGGAATAAAAAGAATCCATTTAAACCTAAATTCTATATTTTTGGATTTTTATTTAAAAAGAATTATTGTTATAACCTAATTAAACTAAATAATTACATATTAATTTATTTATGAAAATAATTAAAATAAAATAAATATTATATTTTTATCTTTTCTGATTTTTTTGTATTTTTTATGTATTGTAAAAAATAATGAATTAAACTAAAACAATAAAACAAATAAAAATAATAATTAAAAAGAGATGAGAAAAATAAAAACATTTGCAAACCAGGGTGGGGGTGTAGTCCCAACATGGAGGTTTTGGTTCAGCAAATCAGGCCCAATAGCTCTGGATCCACTGACTTTTGCCAGTTTGTGTGCTAGTGCGTTGACCCTTGTATACGTGTTCTTCAGATCTAGGCCATTGATTGGAAGCAGCTAGACGCGTGTATGGTGGGATGATGATGGAATATGGTGCGTCTTAGGACTATGCCTGCATGGGAATTATTATAGCAAAATAATATGGAAATTGTCCAGACCTGGGACTTGAACCCAGGTCATGAGGGTCACAAGCACGTACACCTGCCAGCTGAGCTACAACGCTTCAATTAATATATTATAGTGAATAAATAACAAAAAGAAAAGACAAACGCATTAGTGGTTTAGCGCGCCAGTTTTCAAACTGGCCTATCGTTGATGGACAACACATCGTCTTCCTCGTGTTATTATTTTTTTTTCTGAAACACAAGCATATAGCAACGGTTTTAACGCGTTGCTGTAGACAACCTACAAGAAAATAACGATTAGATGCTGGGTGTATATAAATTGATCGCGAAGGTCAAGATCTCTTCGTCCAGATGCGTTGATTGCAATGGTGGTACTGGGATGGTCTAATTTTGCTTGTATTAAGAATCCCTAATTTGAAGCTCAGGAAACCCTAACATTCAATCATGGTATAATCTCGTATGGTCAATAAAAACGCAATTAAAAGTGCTGGTTAGCATCAAAACATCATCATGAGCATGAATCAATAAAGAAATTTCACAAATAACGCTTAAATCATGATGTTCGAATGGCAATTTTCTTCTGTACAGTTTGAGATTGTCTTACCAATTCTTGAAGCTTTAGTTGATATTAGGGATTGGAATGTATTCAGGAGACCACAAGGAAACTATTGAGACAAGAATGGAGGCTTGAATCGACCTCTAGAGTTGATTTCAGAATTTGAGTTTTCAAGCAATTTTTCAAGTTTTGAACTTTGGTTTTCTGCGCAGCCTTTAGTCTCTAAAGATTAGGTTTAGGTTTAGGCATATGTAGTGAAGCTTTTTGGTTAAGAAAACTGCATAAAATCTCTTGCCATAATGATTTTTGATAATTGATTTTCCAAGATCTTTTTGAATCTTTTTCACATGGTTTTTGTGCAAATTATGATCAATTCTAACCAAAACTTGCCTAATTAGGATGTGCACGTGATATTGAGTCTAAAACATGCATGAAAAGATTTTTTAGGTCAAGTTTGATATTTTTCATGTATTTAAATAATTTAAATGAATTAATATAAATAATAATTCAATTAAATAAATAAAAAATGAGAAAATACTTCCCTTTGGGCCAAGTGGTCGTGCATAGGCTAGGAATGATGAATCTTGGAAGAAAAATGGCCCATTAGCAATTTTAGACCATTTGAATCAAAGTTGACTTTTCAAAACATCCAAACATTTCCCAACTTCCACAAGGCATAACTTGCTCAATTTTTAAGCTTTTCACATGTTCTTGGACATTTTGGAAAGGTCTTTGAGTCCTCTAACCAATGCCTTTGGTCCCATGTCATTTTGATTTACCAATCTCAAGTTATTGCCTTTGACTTAAAGTCCCTTTTTGTTGACTTTTGAAAATGACCTATAATGTTGAAATTGATAACTTTTTGTGAGAGCATTTCTTGGACTTGAAGTATGAAGATGAGTTGTAGGAAATGTCTTTCTCTTCAAAATGAGCTTTGGATGGAATTTTTCTGATAATCCATGTGAAAGTTATGCCCTGGTCAATTTCAGTTGACTTTTTCAACTGTCCAAATATAGTAACTTTTGCATCTTGATGATTTTCTGAGCCAAATTTTGAGAATCATGATCAAGCATTGATCAAATGATGTTTGTGGCTTCAAAATGATATGTTGACCAAAAATTTGAACTTTTGACTGTCAAATGACCATTTTGCCCCTACAGTTGACTGTAGTGCAATCTAGGGTTTTGACTGTGCCATTTTGAGCTGAATGCCTTGAAACTTGATATGAAGATGCTTGACCACATTTATAGGCATGTGAGACTTGATTGGGCCTTTGAAAACTTTCAATTCTTGATCAGAAACCAAACCCTAGTTTTGACTGTATAGGAGACAGTTGCACTGCACAACCCTTGGGGAATTTTGTGACTTGACTTGGCAATTTCTTGGAGAATATGGGAGGGCAAATTTTGGGGTACAACAGTTGCCCCTGTTCAATCTTCTTAGACCTGAGGATGTAGATTGGCTGACGTGCCTTTCGTAATCCGAGGGTAGAAGATGATTGGACACTAGAGTGCCCAGAAATTTGCGCTTACATAGTAGCAGTGTGATGGAGATGGGCTTATAGATGCCATTTAGAGGTTGCTGGATAGGGTGATGGGCTTATAGATGCCATCTGGATGTTGATCGCGTAAGAGATTCCTTAGCGAGAACCTGCATACCTGCAAAAAATAGAAAAAATGAGTACCTGACACGTTGCAGGAGCTGATTTTAGATGCTTGGTATAGATGTGTCCTGACTGGTTACAGGAGCTGAGTCTGGAGATTCAAACGCTGATGAATGAGCCAGGGATGGTTACTGCCTTAGCATGAATGGTAAGAGAACCTTGGGTGATTTTAGCTTCAACAACGCTCGTTGAGAAAAATCTTGGCGGGAATTACCATCTTTGCAATATCGGAACGAGAACCAATAGACAATTATAATCTGAAAGGGAAATCACCTCACTCGCCGTTGGAGAGGGAATCATAGGAAAAGGAGTTGTCATCTCACACACCGTCGGAGAGAGAAACATAAGAGACTATTACCTCACACTCATCGTCGGAGAGGGAATCATCTGAAAAGGGCTTACTACCTCACACACCGTCGGAGAGGGAACCATGGGAGACTATCACCTCACACTCATCGTCGGAGAGGGAAACATCTTGAAAAAGGAATTACCACCTCACGCACTTGTCGGAGAGGGGACCATAAAAGACTATCACCTCACACTCATCGTCGGAGAGGGAAACATCTGAAAAGGACTTACCACCTCACACACCGTCGGAGAGGGAACCATAGGAGACTATCACCTCACACTCATCGTCGGAGAGGGAAACATCTTGAAAAAGGAATTACCACCTCACGCACTTGCCGGAGAGGGGACCATAGAAGACTATCACCTCACACTCACCGTCGGAGAGGGAAACATCTGAAAAGGACTTACCACCTCACTCACCGTTGGAGAGGGAACCATAGGAGACTATCACCTCACACTCACCGTCAGAGAGGGAAACATCTGAAAAGGAATTACCACCTCACTCACCGTCGGAGAGGGAACCATAGGAGACTATCACCTCACACTCACCGTCGGAGAGGGAAACATCTGAAAAGGAATTACCACCTCACTCACCGTCGGAGAGGGTACCAAAGGGATAACTTCTACTGAGTCTTCATCAGAAAAATCTGTTGGGAGTCGATTTAGCTGGACTAGAGAAGGCCTTGGACGGGATAACAACAGAGAATCTTAGGGTCGATTAACTGAACTGGTCTAGGTCTTGAAATGTCTTCAACTGGAATAAGTGTCAGAACGTCGCCATATCTGGTTCATATCTGGACTATATCTGGAAGGAAATCTGGAAGCAGCATCAGAACGTCACCATATCTGGTTTACATCTGAAACTATATCTGGAAGGAAATCTGGAAGCAGCATCAGAACGTCACCATATCTGGGTCATATCTGAAACTATATCTGGAAGGAAATCTGGAAGCAGTATCAGAACGTCACCATCTCTAGTTTACATCTGAAACTATATCTAGAAGGAACTCTGGAAGCAGCATCAGAACGTCACCATCTCTGGTTTACATCTGAAACTATATCTGGAAGGAAATCTGGAAGCAGTATCAGAACGTCACCATCTCTGGGTCATATCTGAAACTATATCTAGAAGGATATCTGGAAGCATTATCAGAACGTCACCATCTCTGGTTTACATCTGAAACTATATCTAGAAAGAAGTCTGGAAGCAGCATCAGAACGTCACCATATCTGGGTCATATCTGAAACTATATCTAGAAGGAAATCTGGAAGCAGCATCAGAACGTCACCATATCTGGGTCATATCTGAAACTATATCTGGAAGGAAATCTGGAAGCAGTATCAGAACGTCACCATCTCTGGGTCATATCTGAAACTATATCTAGAAGGATATCTGGAAGCAGTATTAGAACGTCACCATCTCTGGTTTACATCTGAAACTATATCTAGAAAGAAGTCTGGAAGCAGCATCAGAACGTCACCATATCTGGGTCATATCTGAAACTATATCTAGAAGGAAATCTGGAAGCAGCATCAGAACGTCACCATATCTGGGTCATATCTGAAACTATATCTAGAAGGATATCTGGAAGCAGTATCAGAACGTCACCATCTATGGGTCATATCTGAAACTATATCTAGAAGGAAATCTGGAAGCAGCATCAGAACGTCACCATATCTGGTTCATATCTGAAACTATATCTAGAAGGAAATCTGGAAGCAGCATCAGAACGTCGCCATATCTGGGTCATATCTGAAACTATATCTAGAAGGAAATCTGGAAGCAGCATCAGAACGTCACCATCTCTGGGTCATATCTGAAACTATATCTAGAAAGAATTGCGATAGTTGATAGTAATCATTTTTGTATTGATCTTTTTCCTGAAAAGGCAAAACATAATTGTATGCAAAATCATGATGCATGAACTGCATGTCTTCAAAATTAATGAGATTCGTGTAGTATGATGCATATGCATGCTATAATGTATGAAGATGTGATGTTTATGAATGTATTTTTGTCTAAGAAAATAAATCCTTGACGGGTGCCGGGCAGTCGCTCCTGGGCTGATGTTGAAGAATAGGTTTTGCTTCCGCCGGGGATGATAGTTGCAAGAATTCCGATAGGAGAAGATAACTCTATTGGGGAATAAACTTGGCGAATAGGTTACTCTGCGGGGAGACAAATACTCTAGTAATCTTGCTGGGGAGCAATACTCTGTGGGAAGAGAGACACTCTGTTGATTGTTGATAGTAACTTGCTGAGGATATCCTTGTTGTTGGAAGTGTTGATGGACTTCGCTGGGGATACGAAGGCTTCGTTGACGACGCTCTTTCCGTGGCTTTTGGCTGAGGATAACCCAGTTATATCATGTTAAGGAAATAACTCTTTAAATAAAGCCGGACGACGCATTCGTGCTCTGCGAAGGATAAGCTTCCAGAATTTACTGGGGATAAGCTTACTGCTTGGGGAGATGAATTCCAATTTTCCCGGGGAACTAGATTGGACTCTTCTGGGAAGTTTTGAACTGCGGGGGAAGTGATTCTTTTGAATGTTGATATACCGCCGGGGAACAATCTTTAGACCAAGACTGCCGGGGATGCTTGTTATGAGTGTGTATGCTGCTGGGGAATGTTGATATCTGCTGGAGGATACCCAACTTCCTTAAGATTTGATTGTAACTTTGCTAGGGGAGAGCATACTGTCTTGCTGACTTACTCTCTGGGGAATTGGGACATGCTGGTTATGTTCTTTAGCTGAGCCTACCCTGATACCTTGGAGGACGGAAACAATCAGATTGCTTAGACCACCCGTTATTGCCCCTGTTTCTATGGGGGAGGCCCATGTGGGATGCTGATAATTGTTGAGGGTCAAACCTTCTTCTGGTAGGCAGGTGACAAGATGACAGGACATAGTCGTACGCTTTGATCCCTAACTTTTGCCTGGACCGCCCTTTTGGGTTTTCAGTCCACCGGGATACCCATTTTTGCCCAAGCCGCCTTTTCAGGTTTTCGACTTGCCGGGTGTACAGATTTTTTTCATTTCATCCCTCATTTTGCCCGAACCCTTTTGGTTCGCCGGGAAGCCCTTATTTTTGCCTAGGTATGTCAACCTAGCGGGTCTTTGATTATGCGTAGTATTTTTTCGACTATGTCCGTGCTCTCAGAATGTAGGGAGTTGCCCCTGTTAGAAGTGTTTTGTCATGCCACCAGAAGGTGTTTGATCAGGCCAGATTCGTTGTTGGAACACCCCAAGTGACTCAGGCGGAGATTTGCCCCAGGCTGTTTGGCCTTTGAGAGATTCTCCGAATCTTGATTGGATTGCCCCAGATAATAGACCATGATCATATCATGCCCTCTTGATTGGAAGTGCTTCTGTTCACTAGGCTTTCATCGTGCGAATTTTCCTGCTGTTCAAACAAAAGGTCATATGCAAACAAAGTTATGTTAAAAATGCAAAGCTTATGTCTGTCTTGAAGATTTTGAAAATGCATTCTTTTCATAAAACAAATGAATGTTTGTAAAACGTGATGTCAACTCCGTATTTACCGTAAGCCTTAAGGAGTCAGGATACCTTTCGTAACAGTATGCTTTCGAACTAACCCATGCTTCAGCTAGGACTTTTAAGGGTTATAACGTGGCCTGGTTCACGGTTTTAAGAAACAAAGGATAAAGGCTCAAATTATTTGTACCCACCCGCTCTTCGTGATGTTCTCCAAACCTAAACTCAGTTGATCATACGTTAGACCTTGTTTGAGTCTTTGCTCTGGTTTTCTAGTGATGGTTCAGATATTGATGATTTATTCTGAACAGGCAGTCATTCCTTTTTTGTTGAGGGTTTGTAAGACCTCTTTCTTGTCTGATTTTTGTTATCCCTAAATTTTGCCTGAACTGTTTCTTTTGTGATTACAGTCAGCGGGATGCCCCAGTTTCGCAAGTCCCCTTTATAGGTTTTGAATTTTTGGGCTTTTCATTTATGATTTTTTTTTTATAATGACTGCTTGTCCTTATGATTGTTCTGAACCATCACTGTCTTTCTTTGTTTTGTAAGGATCCCTTTGGTGCCATTCGTTATGCACTTGGATCAACTGAGAGACTACCCTGCCCCAGGTTATGATTAAGGGTTTTAAATTTCGAAAAGAAAAACTCCTACTTCTTTGGCTCAGAGGGGTTGACGAGGGATTATCATCCTTATAACTCCAGTGTTTAGGGATTGAAACAATGCCTGTACCTCATCAGCGGGGTCTGTTCAAAAGCATACTGTAAAGATCGTGGTATCGTTTTCGTCATCCTCCCTCAAGAGGCTTAGATTTATTAATCGAGCGTTGATCATCAGAAAAAATATGAAAATAATTTGCACATAGTGAATACGAATATATTGCTTCAAAACAGACATATGCGATGCATTAATGAAATAACAACGTTTAACATGAGTAAATGTTTAAACAAAAGAAAATTGCAACTTGAACATTCGAATGAACAAAATTTTCTCAATCCTAGCCATGTTTTGGCAAGGGAGCAGTGATCACGTTGGGAGTCTCGGCGAGCTCGAACTCGATCTCTTTAGCATCGATCATGTTCTGAATCTTGTACTTCAGTGCCCAACAATCCTCAGTATCGTGCCCCGGGCTACCAGAATGGTAAGCGCACCTTGCTTCTGGGTTGTAATTTGGAGAGGAAGTCTTTGGATTTGCAGGAGGGTTGATCACCGCAATCAGGTTCATCCTTAACATGTGCTGCAAAGCTCGTGATCATGGCATGTTGATGTTGGTGAATTGTCTCTTAGGCTCGTCCGACCTGTTCTGATTAACCCGCTGTTTTTGGCGAGGTCGTTGTTGGACCTGTGAAGTAGTAGCAACTCGGGGAGGTCTATTCATTGGACCCGACCTTTGCCCTCTTGGAAGCTGTTCCATGACCTGGTCCCTGATTTGGTTTGGTTGCTTCATGCCTTAAGGAAGTTGGCTGATCATGGCTCTCAGCTCTCCTTGCTCTTGAGCTAAACCTTGAATGAGGGCCCTTTGCCCCAGCATCTGGGTTTTCAATGTGTCTACCTCAGCTTGTAGACGTTTCAGCTGTTCGTCCTTGTCATCTTCAGGACTCTTTCTGATCAGATTCCCCATGAGGAGTGTCCTCAACTCTTCCTGCCCCTTGGATAGGCTTAGGAAGATCTCCTTGAACTGAGTCTCTTGAGTGTGAAGGTCCTGGTTATCTTGTTGGGAAGCCATTGCTGAAATAAACAGCGAGAGAGGTAAGTGACCTGCAACAAGGGTACCTGCAATGATATGTATGATATATATGCAATGTTTTCAAGGATCTCGCAGGGTAAACAAGAAGATTGTTAGTATTTGAATTTGGTAGCTTGATTGAAGGAACTCCATGTTGTTGAGAGTCCTTCTTCAAGTGTCAAAGGCTCACCATATCCAGTGGGTCATAGCCCCTGACAACTTTGTCTAGAGGAAAATAAATCCTCTTTGCCCCTTGCTGGGATAGTTGATTCACCATGACCTGCATCACAAGCCCTTGAGATCCTTGAAATGGATTAGTTTTTTTATGCAGGATGTATGCAATGGTATGATGTCATGCTATGCATGGGGTAATGTGAGTAGCCCTGTTATGAATCCCAATTAAGGACTGCAAACCAAAACCTGCAAGAAACTCAGTAAACCCTGTCATGAGTCCCAATTAAGGACTAAAACAAAAACCTGCAAGAAACTTAGTAAGCCTTGTTATGAGTCCTAGTTAAGGACTATGAACAAAACCTACAGGAAATTCAGTAAACCCTGTTATGAGTCCTAGTTAAGGACTATAAACAAAACCTGCAAGAAGTTCAGATGTCAGATAACAAGCATGCAAGTAATCCAAGTTTGAAGGCACACAAGTCACACAAGAGAAAGCCCTTAGAGTTTAGGCCAGCATGAAGTTTGGGGTACTACCCTCTTGAAGTTGGTGGGTTCAACCTGTCCTATCAAAGTAACCGGGTTCTAAGGTTCCCAATATCACGGGATTGCTTTCATTGTTCATCGTTTCGATTTAGCCACTGAACTGGCGACCAAAATATTCCAGGAAAGCAACCCTCAACTGAGCATAGTATCGAGTATCAACCAACCTCGGACTGCACCAAAGTCAGTTATCTCACTACCCTAAAGAGGCCAAGATAGTTCAATTAAGGTTCCTAAGGTCTGTTGATGCTTCACGACACCACGCGGAGGCCCCGTACTCTCCTTGACTGAACTCAAGGGTTACCGGTACACACCAAAGCGCCACATCAACGTAGCAGACTGCTTCAACCATGTCGGTATACCCCGCACAGTTCCCTCACAGCCTTGTTGCTACTTTCTAGGAAGGTATCCCCCAGATCCGGGTTTAGGATCTATAGAACTCCCAAGCAACCCACAATTTAAAGCACACAAAGCAATACAATTGAAAACACAGTTATGAACTAGCCCTAAGGTACACCTCACTTTAAGTAGTTCCCCAGCAGAGTCGCCAGTTCTGTGATCGGTGGATCTGGAACTGACTGTTTAACGCTGGTTCGCGAAATTTCGCGGAAGCAAGAGTCGCCACCGTCTTTTATTTTCTCCAAATGGAAAGGACAAAAGCACAGAAAAATTCCTTAAAGAGATTGCTCTCGGTTCGGGAGGTAGATTATAGAAAGGGAAGGTGTTAGCACCCTTTCTATCCATGGTTATCCATGGGCTCTTAGATACTTGCTCATATGTTTTCAAAAAGGTTTGCTTGTTTTTCAATTGTGGGTTTTAAAAAGTTTCTTTGAAAAATTTCAGTTCGACTCGTACGTCAGAGTGTTTGAAAAATTTGCTTTTGAAAGCTTTTGAAAATGTGTTGGTGAAAAGATGTTTTGATTTGTTTGAAATTAGAGCAAGTATCCTTGAGAACCTACCTACCCTAAGGAATTCGTCTGTGTAAATGTCCTTAAAAGTAGTGCCATCCCACCATTGAGAGGTAGGTAGCACCACCGTTGGAGGTGTTCGGGTCAATTCGAGTTTTAGGGACATGGTGATCACCAGAGCAATGGGAAGACACCTTAGAAGCTACCCTCATGCCAGGTTCCCGGATCATGAGGACTTACTAAGACATCCTCTACTCGACGATCACCTTTCGAAAGGCAACAGTGAGGCGTACCCTAGGGGTGGTGTGTGCGAATTGTGTGTCATGTTTCAGTTATTTGTCTTGTCATGTTTGTTATGATCTACGCTTGATTTTATTTTTAAGGCCATACATTCTTTCATGCTTTTTAACAGTTATAAAGTTTGCGAGAAAATAAATCTAAACTATTACAAATGGCGCGGGTCCACATCGCCAAAATTAAACCGGACCCGATTTGACAGATAAGTAAATAAAGCAAAGTAAATAGTGCGAAAAGTGTAAGTTGTTACAACGCTTTGGGAGAATTACATAATTATAATAAGCAATAAAGTAAATGCGCGAAATTAAAATAAATTACGAACCAAACTAGGGCGTTGGACCCTTTTGCGAAAAATTTTAAAGTTAATGAATTAATTAATTGGAATTAATGTGGAATTAAAATTAAAGTCAAATGTTTTTGGTATTTTGTGTTTTTTAAGATTTAAGAAGAGAAATTAATTAAAATTAACATGAATCGTCAAACCCTAATTCTAATGGTTTTTAAGTTTATTGTGAAAATATTGAATTCTTAAACTAATTTAAATCTAAGTTAATTTACATGCAAAATTTAATTATAGAAAATAAATAAGCTAAATATTATTATTGTAAAAAAGGGGAAAATTAAAAAGGAATAAAAAGAATCCATTTAAACCTAAATTCTATATTTTTGGATTTTTATTTAAAAAGAATTATTGTTATAACCTAATTAAACTAAATAATTACATATTAATTTATTTATGAAAATAATTAAAATAAAATAAATATTATATTTTTATCTTTTCTGATTTTTTTGTATTTTTTATGTATTGTAAAAAATAATGAATTAAACTAAAACAATAAAACAAATAAAAATAATAATTAAAAAGAGATGAGAAAAATAAAAACATTTGCAAACCAGGGTGGGGGTGTAGTCCCAACATGGAGGTTTTGGTTCAGCAAATCAGGCCCAATAGCTCTGGATCCACTGACTTTTGCCAGTTTGTGTGCTAGTGCGTTGACCCTTGTATACGTGTTCTTCAGATCTAGGCCATTGATTGGAAGCAGCTAGACGCGTGTATGGTGGGATGATGATGGAATATGGTGCGTCTTAGGACTATGCCTGCATGGGAATTATTATAGCAAAATAATATGGAAATTGTCCAGACCTGGGACTTGAACCCAGGTCATGAGGGTCACAAGCACGTACACCTGCCAGCTGAGCTACAACGCTTCAATTAATATATTATAGTGAATAAATAACAAAAAGAAAAGACAAACGCATTAGTGGTTTAGCGCGCCAGTTTTCAAACTGGCCTATCGTTGATGGACAACACATCGTCTTCCTCGTGTTATTATTTTTTTTTCTGAAACACAAGCATATAGCAACGGTTTTAACGCGTTGCTGTAGACAACCTACAAGAAAATAACGATTAGATGCTGGGTGTATATAAATTGATCGCGAAGGTCAAGATCTCTTCGTCCAGATGCGTTGATTGCAATGGTGGTACTGGGATGGTCTAATTTTGCTTGTATTAAGAATCCCTAATTTGAAGCTCAGGAAACCCTAACATTCAATCATGGTATAATCTCGTATGGTCAATAAAAACGCAATTAAAAGTGCTGGTTAGCATCAAAACATCATCATGAGCATGAATCAATAAAGAAATTTCACAAATAACGCTTAAATCATGATGTTCGAATGGCAATTTTCTTCTGTACAGTTGAGATTGTCTTACCAATTCTTGAAGCTTTAGTTGATATTAGGGATTGGAATGTATTCAGGAGACCACAAGGAAACTATTGAGACAAGAATGGAGGCTTGAATCGACCTCTAGAGTTGATTTCAGAATTTGAGTTTTCAAGCAATTTTTCAAGTTTTGAACTTTGGTTTTCTGCGCAGCCTTTAGTCTCTAAAGATTAGGTTTAGGTTTAGGCATATGTAGTGAAGCTTTTTGGTTAAGAAAACTGCATAAAATCTCTTGCCATAATGATTTTTGATAATTGATTTTCCAAGATCTTTTTGAATCTTTTTCACATGGTTTTTGTGCAAATTATGATCAATTCTAACCAAAACTTGCCTAATTAGGATGTGCACGTGATATTGAGTCTAAAACATGCATGAAAAGATTTTTTAGGTCAAGTTTGATATTTTTCATGTATTTAAATAATTTAAATGAATTAATATAAATAATAATTCAATTAAATAAATAAAAAATGAGAAAATACTTCCCTTTGGGCCAAGTGGTCGTGCATAGGCTAGGAATGATGAATCTTGGAAGAAAAATGGCCCATTAGCAATTTTAGACCATTTGAATCAAAGTTGACTTTTCAAAACATCCAAAAATTTCCCAACTTCCACAAGGCATAACTTGCTCAATTTTTAAGCTTTTCACATGTTCTTGGACATTTTGGAAAGGTCTTTGAGTCCTCTAACCAATGCCTTTGGTCCCATGTCATTTTGATTTACCAATCTCAAGTTATGGCCTTTGACTTAAAGTCCCTTTTTGTTGACTTTTGAAAATGACCTATAATGTTGAAATTGATAACTTTTTGTGAGAGCATTTCTTGGACTTGAAGTATGAAGATGAGTTGTAGGAAATGTCTTTCTCTTCAAAATGAGCTTTGGATGGAATTTTTCTGATAATCCATGTGAAAGTTATGCCCTGGTCAATTTCAGTTGACTTTTTCAACTGTCCAAATATAGTAACTTTTGCATCTTGATGATTTTCTGAGCCAAATTTTGAGAATCATGATCAAGCATTGATCAAATGATGTTTGTGGCTTCAAAATGATATGTTGACCAAAAATTTGAACTTTTGACTGTCAAATGACCATTTTGCCCCTACAGTTGACTGTAGTGCAATCTAGGGTTTTGACTGTGCCATTTTGAGCTGAATGCCTTGAAACTTGATATGAAGATGCTTGACCACATTTATAGGCATATGAGACTTGATTGGGCCTTTGAAAACTTTCAATTCTTGATCAGAAACCAAACCCTAGTTTTGACTGTATAGGAGACAGTTGCACTGCACAACCCTTGGGGAATTTTGTGACTTGACTTGGCAATTTCTTGGAGAATATGGGAGGGCAAATTTTGGGGTACAACAGTACCAAATAAAAACCTAATTTTTCAGAAAGTTCATCTTCAAAATTCGCATCACTCGGGCAACATAAATGAAATTTAAGGGCATGGTTAGCTTCAGGGCTATGATGTCTACATTTTTTATTCACGGAGTAACCATTAATGATGCTTGTAGAGAGAGTTCAAAGTTGATAAAACTTACCCCAAATCTAGAAATCGTGTATGGAGTTTCAGCACTTCTGGAGGTGTGGTGATGATCTGAATAGCTTCACTGGACTCCAAGGAAGCTAATGCAACGCTTACTTTATGCTGAAAGTAGTTGAATCGTGCTAGAGAAGTCAATGTGCAGAGTTGAGTTTTTGAGTTTGGAAGATGATGAAGATGGAGTTACAGTTGTGAAATAGGGACATGGATGAGTTATATTTGATGTATGGAAGCTTTGAGAATGATTTAAAGGGAAAACACACGAGAGGAATGTGAGATTGAAGTTTTTGGCCAGAAATGACAAGTTATGGAGGATTGGATGCAGTTCTGAGTTTTATGGAGTTTTAGGGTGTTTCAAGGCTTATGAATTTGTATGTTAAGTTTCATATAACCTCTCTATTTATAGGCAAGAGGTTTGGAAGCTTGAAGGGATCAGAAATAAGAGATCGCATGTTATGATATTAAAACTTTATTTTGAAGCAAGCTTGACAAGCATGGTTTCAATACATAGTACAAGGGCTTGTAGGATGGCTAGAGGCTTTAAACATGTTGCTTCAGAGCATACATGTTGAGTGTGATCATAACAAATAAGTTAGAGGCTCAATACAAGTTGACTTTGTAATTAAAGTCACTTTTCCAAAATGGAAGTGAGAACTTTCTTCCCTAAATGGCATGATCACTTGGACAATGGCTCAAGCTCTTGGATCATAGCTCAATTAGTTATGTAAAAATATTATTATGGATAGATTTGTAAGTTAAGAGGTCTTCAAAGCAATATTATGCAACATAGTTGTGAGATTGGATCATGTGTTCATCAAGAAAATGACTTGTAATTCAAGAATGGATGCCTAACTTCTTCTCTTCGATTCTCTTAGCTCAACAATGGTCTCTTAAAGTTCTTGGACATTTTGGAAAGCTTGAAGAATTGTCTGCAATCTTCATGTTGACCACTTTGGCTAAATCATCTTGGAACTAGATGAAAATTTGTCAAGAAGTTAGGTTAAAAATCTGCCTAAACTTGCTAAACTTTTCACTAAGTGTTTTATGAAATATGTCATGACTTTATGAGCTTATATATTCAAATCTAAGCATTTTTTGGACATCAACCCTAAGGGAAAAATTTGTATAATTCATTAAGATCTACAACTTTCATGTTGAGAGTTTTCCTTGAATCATCTTGCATCTTGGTGAAAAATTGTCATGAAGTAATGAAATTATTAAGGCTAAAAAACACTTAGAATTTTCTAAGTCTTTAAAATATTGACTTTTTGTTGACTTTCTTGACTTTCTTGATTCTTGATGATCAAGTTTGATATTTTTGAATGTCTTGATGAATCTTGACCTTTGAAATTCAATGTTGACCAAAAAGTCAAAGTTTGACTTTTTATGTATAAGTTGACTTTTCATCAGTTGATCAAATTTCAACTATCAATCCAATGATCATGAGAAATGATTTGAGCCTTGAAATTAGGTCAAGGTATTATGTTTGAATCCTTAAGATCATTCTTCAAGAAATTAGGTCATGTACTAGGTCAAAATTCAATGATCAGTCATTCTCAATAAAAACGCTAATTTTGACAATTTTGCCCCTTTGATGATTTGAGTGCCTTTCTTGAGGAATTATCATCAACCATTAATAAATTGATGAATATGACTTCAAAATGTTGATGTTGGCCAAAAATTATGAAGTTTGACTGTATATTGACCACTGTTGACTTTTTACCTGTGATACGGTGGCAGAACCGACTGTTTTGAAATGTTGGTTTGCGTTTTGTGTTCGCAAAATGTCGCGGTAAGCAAGAGTCACCACCGACTTTTATTTTATCCAATCAGGAAAGGAAAAAAGTACAGAAAATCCTTTTTCGAGATATTTTGAGTACGGGGGGTAGATTATAGAAAGGGAAGGTATTAGCACCCTTTATATCCATGGTTTTCCATGGGCTCTTAGGTACTTGCTCATCTTTAAAAATTGCTTGTGTATGTGCTTTGTTTTGAAAATGTTTGACTTGGTGATAACCCTTGTATCAGTCCTCAAAGGTGTGACGAAGTTGTTTTGAAAATTGTTTTGAAAATGTGTAAGTGTGAAGAGTTTTGATTTGAGCAAGTACCTACTAGCATCTACCTGCTCGAAAAAAGATCGTTTCTATTCTCGTTTCCTTTGGACAATGCTATCCTACTATTGAGAAATAGGTAGCACCATCGTTGGAGTTATAAGGATCAATTCGAAAGGGACGTACGATCACTAAAGAAATGTTAGGACATATTAGTAATAACCCTAGAGTCTTAAGATCATATTTGAGGCAACATTTCTGAGGCAACATTTCCGAGGCAACATTCTGAGGCAACATCCGAATGGGACATTTGATATTTTTTAGACAGAAGGATAACCACTATGACACTCTATACTTAATGATCGTTAACCGAAGGCAGCCGAAGTGAGAGTATACCCTAAGAGTGATATGTGCGAGTGATTTGTTTCAATTATTTATCTTTTCACATTAGGGTTTTCTAACTGTATTAATTTTTCATGCATTCTTGTCATACAGTCCTATTAGCATACATCTAAACAGTTAAGTATTTGCAGGAATTAAAATGCGGGAAAGTAAATCTATGCTATTACAAGGCTTTGGGGAGGGGGATTAATTACATAGCCAAAAACCCGGGGAAAAGTGATAAGTAAAA
This sequence comes from Vicia faba, assembly GCA_948472305.1. Classification (NCBI taxonomy): domain Eukaryota; kingdom Viridiplantae; phylum Streptophyta; class Magnoliopsida; order Fabales; family Fabaceae; genus Vicia; species Vicia faba. The sequence goes on along the minus strand of OX451739.1, from coordinate 123,661,681 downwards.
GCCCTAAATTAAACTATTACAAACCAGTGCGCAGTTACAACAATAGTGGAAAAAATAAATAATAAGCGCGTGGAGAATTAAATGCGAGACGATTAGGGTATTGACCCTTTGACTAATCCTATTTGCGATTTATTTAAAAAAAATGTTTTTGTCATGTTTTTTAAGAGAATAAATGAACTAATTAAAAAAGAAACCCTAGTTCTAATTGATTTTAAATTAAGAAAAATAAATTAATTCAATCTAAAAAACTATTTTTGTATTTTTATTTTATTTGAGAAAGAAAGAAAAATTAAATCAAGAATTAACCTAATTTTCTAATTGGATTTTAATTATGAAAGAAATTAAAGTTTCCCTAAATTAATTAAACTAATTAATTAGAAAAAAACATTTATTAAGAAAATAAGTCTTTTTTTGGGATTTTTGATTGATTAATTTAATAAAATGATTTTTTTAGGTGCTGATTAAAGGAAAAAACAAAATAATTAAAGAAAATAAAATAAATAAATATAATAGTAATAACCGAATGAGCCTGCTGTCAGCAGATTTGGTTCTGGCTGATGGATCCAGAAGATGGTGATCTAGAGGATGAGGTGCGCTGAATTTGATTCTGGTTGATAGATCCAGAGGATGATGCACTGGATTTGGTTCTGGATAATTGTTCCAGAAGGTGATGGTCCTCAGAAGGTGCATGTGCACTGGATCTGATTCTGGCTGATGGATCCAGAGGATGATGCACTGGATCTGGTCCTGGCTAATGGATCCAGAAGGTGATGGTCCTCAGAAGGTGCATGTGCTGGCTCTGGTGAAAACAATGGAGAAAATGCCAAAAGCTCACGCCTAGTATCGAACCCAGAACAATGAGCTTCTGACTTCCTTCTTCTGACCAACTGCGTTGGATGTTAACTTGTTAATATAATAAAAACAAATAATATATCATAAAAACTGGTTTCTGGCCAGAATAACGCGCCAGAATTTGAATCAGCCAATCAGGTTGTGACACACTTTTATCTTCTTCCCTGGAACCGTCGTTTTAGGTTCTAAACCTTTACCTACAAACACAGACCTGTTGCTGCAACCTGTGTCATTCAAGAATCAAGCATATGCAATATAAATTCAGTTGGGGACCATGGATCAGTTGGGTTTGAAATTCTGATCATCATGGTACCCATTATCCTGTCTAATTTCGCTTGAAAACCAAAACACCAAATTGGAGCACAAAACCCTAACAATGCAAAATCTTATTCCTGCACTGTAACTCAAATCAAACTATCCAGAAACATTTCAAACATGATAATGAATACAAATACGCAATTTCAACATGATGAATATGCAAGAATTACAACAATTGAAGGTGGATAATTTTGCAAACCGTGAGAGTGATAGGCAGTTATTCTGGATGTTATGATGCTTACGAACGGTTGGGAATGTTTCTTGAGACGTCCTGGAACAGGTTGTTGGCCTTGAATTGTTCTCAAAGATCCTTTATTCTGAAATTAGAACTTCACTTTTTGCCAATATTTTTTAGTGTTCTTCTTACAGTCTCACTCCTCCAGCCTCCTTCTTTTGATCTTCCAAGCTTTCTTATATAACCTATAGTGAATTAGGTTAACAAAATTGGACTAAATCTTTGCATTTATCCAAGACTTGATTTGATTTTAAATGTATATGATATCTTTCTATTCTCATGCCAATCATGACTTTCTTGTTCTAATTTCCATTGATATGATTTGATTCTGATACACTAACACTGTGAGCTCATGATTATGTCCACAAATCCAGTCAAAACAAATATTTGCTATTATTTACAAATTATTTGATTTAATTCAATTTTTAATAAATCAAAAATCAAAATAAAATAAATAATGAAGCAAATAACATGTTAATGGACAATTGGGTCGTGGACCATGGTATATTTGAGGTGCAAGCATAAAAAGTTCGGCCCATTTAGCAAAAAATGCAAATTTGAGCACATTTGACTTTTGGCAATTTTGCAAAAATGGTCAACTTGGCCAATGCATAACTCTCTGCATTTTGACCATAGAGAGGTGTTCTTGGACTTTTTATAAATCTTAGGATGTCCTCTAAGCAATCCTTTTGGTCTCACCTCAATTGAGTCTTCCATGTTAATGTATGAAGCTTTGACCCAAAAAGTGTTTTTGTTGACTTTCCAAAATGACCAATAATGTCAAAATTCAATATTCTTGTGAATGCATATTTTGAACTTGGGAGATGAATATGAATTGTAGGGAATTGCATCCTCTTCAAAATGAGCTTTGGATGGGTCATTTCTGATAAAGTATGAGAAAGTTATGCTTGGTCAAAGTTGAGTTGACTTTTCCTACAAAACCCTAATTTAGCAACTTTTGGGTTTTGATGAACTGTGAGCAATCCTCGATGAATCATGATCAAAACTTGATCAAATGATGAATGTTACTTCAAAATGAGGATCTTGACCAAAAATTTTGAAGTTTGACTGTATGTGGGCCACAATTGACTTTTGACCTAACACAGTTGATTTTCAGGCATTTGAGTAATTAGCTGAGCAAACTTCTTCTGCAAGGCTTGAAACTTGACATGGATAATCTTGAGAACATATTAGGACAATGGTGAGAATTTGGGATCCTTTGGACTCAAGCATCTTGATGCAAAATGAAACCCTAATTTGAGATAGACTGCCTTAGGAGAGAGTTTGTCTGGTTAACTCTTGGACTTCCTTGAGCAATTTGAGGACCTCACTTGACATGTATTGAGAAATATGGGAGGGAAAATTTTGGGGTACAATAGCTTCCCCTGTTCAATCTTCTTAAACCTGGAGATGTAGATTGGTTGCCTGCCTTTCGTGATCTGAAGGTGGAAGATGATTGAACACTAGAGTGCCCAGAAATTTGCACTTGTATGAAGTGATACTTGATTTATGATATCGAGAATAGGCTTATAGATCCCATTTGGAAATTGAGGATGGAAGATGGGCTTAAAGATTCCATCCAAAGAGGTGTCGATCGCATAAGAGATTCCTTTACGAGGTCCGGTATGCCTGTTGTTGGGGGGACTTTGCTGGGGAATGTTGGTCTCTGTCTTGAGAAAAATAGAGTTTTAGGAGCTTCAGTTGTTCGTTACTCTACTGGGTAATAACTTCAGATTGGGAAGCAGAAGTGAATTGCATGTTCGGTCGGGGTATATATTGCACCACGACTTACTGGGGAAATGCGAAAATAATAGTGTTTGATCGGGTCCCGGTCTTACAGTGTTGTGGACTGCTGTTTGGGGATGAGAGAGGAAGAACCCGGATAATAAGGTTATGAGAAGGAACCTGGATAGTAGGGTTACTTCGATATGAAAGCCTAGATAGTAGGGCTGTGAGAAGGAACCTGGGTCATAGGGTTACTTCGATATGAGAGCCTGGATAGTAGGGTTGTGAGAAGGAACCTGGGTAGTAGGGCTACTTCGATATGAGAGCCTGGATAGTAGGGTTGTGAGAAGGAACCTGGGTAGTAGAGTTACTTCGGTATGAGATCCTGGATAGTAGGGTTGTGGGAAGGAACCTGGGTAGTAGGGTTACTTCGATATGAAAGCCTGGATAGTAGTAATGTGAGAAGGAACCTGGGTAGTAGGGTTACTTCGATATGAAAGCCTGGATAGTAGGGATGTGAGAAGGAACCTGGGTCGTAGGGTTACTTCGATATGAAAGCCTGGATAGTAGGGTTGTGAGAAGGAACTTGGTTCGTAGGGTTACTTCGATATGAAAGCCTGGATAGTAGGGCTGTGAGAAGGAACCTGTGTCATAGGGTTACTTAGATATGAAAGCCTGGATAGTAGGGCTGTGAGAAGGAACCTGGGTCGTAGGGTTACTTCGATATGAAAGCCTGGATAGTAGGGTTGTGACAAGGAACCTAGGTTGTAGGGTTACTTCGATATGAAAGCCTGGATAGTAGGATTGTGAGAAGGAACCTGGGTAGTAGGGTTGTGAGAAGGAACCTGGGTCATAGGGTTACTTCGATATGAAAGCCTGGATAGTAGGGTTGTGAGAAGGAACCTGGGTCGTAGGGTTACTTCGATATGAAAGCCTGGATAGTAGGGCTGTGAGAAGGAACCTGGGTAGTAGGGTTACTTCGATATGAAAGCCTGGATAGTAGGGCTGTGAGAAGGAACATGGGTAGTAGGGTTACTTCGATATGAAAGCCTGGATAGTAGGGCTGTGAGAAGGAACCTGGGTTGTAGGGTTACTTCGATATGAAAGCCTGGATAGTAGGGATGTGAGAAGGAACCTGGGTTGTAGGGTTACTTCGATATGAGATCCTGGATAGTAGGGCTGTGAGAAGGATCTTGGGTCGTAGGGTTACTTTGATATGAAAGCCTGGATAGTAGGGATGTGAGAAGGAACCTGGGTCGTAGGGTTACTTCGATATGAAAGCCTGGATAGTAGGGCTGTGAGAAGGAACCTAGGTCATAGGGTTACTTCGATATGAAAGACTAGGTAGCAGGGCTATTTCAGAATGAGTTTGGGTGAAACTGCAGAGGGAACCTGGGTAAGGTTGTTCTTGTCGTGCCGATGATTAATCTGTTTAGCTTCGAGTGTTGATCATGGACTTGTTGGAAATTGTTGATAATAATGTCTTTCCTGAAAGAAATACAGGGTTAGTTATATGCGATGCATGAGATGCATTTGCATGATGACGTTTCTCAAAATAAATAAGACTATGTTATATGTGATGTATACATATGGCATGATGTATGGACATGAAATGCTGACGTAATAATCTGAATTTGGGAAAATAAATCCCTGATTGCTATGAAAACCATAGTTCCTCTACTTCTATTGGGGGATGGCGAACAAAGATGACTATGCTGGGGATTTGCCATCCATTCAGCTGGTGCGTATTCTGTCGGAAGCGACCCTATCTGAGGATAACTCTGCGGGGAATAACTCTATTGGAGAGGAGATACTTTGTTGATAGATCTGCTGATTTGGAAAAATAACTCAGTTGGGGATGAATTTCCGTTGCCGGTGAACTCTGTTGGAGATTGAATTTCTGCTTGTGAGAGAAGTAAACTCTGCTTGGGGAACAATTTACCGACTTACTCACGATTGTGAAATTCAGTAAGGGAGAGTTATGTCCTGCTCGGGAAATCTAACATCACTGTCTTTGGATATTTCTTACTCTGTGGGGAGCATATGTACCACTACTCATGTTCTCAAGCTGGCTCTATCCCTGTACCTGATGGAAAGAGTAACTGTAAGCTTTGGACAATTCTTGTTTGTCTATGTTCTTGGAATTACGAGTAATTGTATTTTGTTTTTTTATGTAAATATTTATGAGCAGCAATTATTTCCAAATGCATATATCAAAAATTAATCATTGGACGTTCTTGCAAAACAAAACAAAAAAATAAAAACAATTTGGAATTTTCTTGTGAAAATGAATTGTATTGATTTTAGAAGTTGGCCTGTAATAGGCATTTTGTACAATGATGTCGACGTCCTAGTAAGAGAACGCCGCCAAAAGATAGAAATTACAATTTGAGTAAAAGAAATAAAAACAACTATGTAAAACAATCCCATTGGGTTCCAACTCTGCTATTGCCTTTATATCTTCAAGCGTCTCATCACTTTGCTGCTTGGTCGAAGGTTGATCAGATTGATTGGCGCCGTTTGAGATTGATAGTCTATACCGAAGCCCGGTTGCAAGATGATCCCATGAGACATAGTATTATTCTTCAATCCCTAATTATTTCCTGGACCGCCTGTTGTACCCCAAAATTTGCTCACTCATTTATCAAGATTTTTCTCACAAGATCTCTGTTACTCAAGACTGGATTAGGGTTTGGTCAGCTCAGGACATCTCATCTTGCACTGATAACCCCAAACTAGGGTTTGAGTTTGCATAAGTATTTTTGGACTATCAATGCTTCATGTGACTTTCAAACATCATTATAGACCCCTAAGATCACCCATGACAAGTTTCAAGCCTTGAACCACATTTTTTATCAGTCAATTGGGCAGTTGACCTAAAAAATCAGCTGTATTGGGATAAAGTCAACCATAGCCAATTTACAGTAAAACTTCATAATTCATGATCCACATCAACATTTTAAACTTATATGTATCATTTGGTCAAGTTTGGATCACAACTCCTCAAGAAATTTGATCAAATCACAAAAAGGGCAAAATGGTCAAAATTAGGGTTTTGACTGAGGAAGGGCAATTTCTGATTTTTAACCTAACAAATGGCCAATTGAGTTCAAGCATGATATCAAGGATTCAATGGCATCATCTTGACCTAATTTCATGTCTCAAAACATCTCAAATGCATTGGATTGACAGATGAAATTTGCAGTCAATTGATAAAAAAGTCAACTATACACTGAAAAGTCAAACTTTGACTTTTTTGGTCAAAATCAAGTACCAAGGGTCATAATTCATCAAAAAATTTCCAAATGTGAAACTTGTTCATCAAGAAATCCAAATTTGAAAATTAGGGTTTGAATTTGAAAATTTTCATAACTTAGAAATTTTCTAAGTATGAAAATTTTCTTATTTTTTCTCTCAACTTTACACCATTTTTACACCATGGTGCCTAATGATACAAGGAAAATTCCCAACATGAAATTTGTAGATATCCATGAAATCTATAACTATGCTTCACAAAATTTTCCCTAAAGATGCTTGGATCTCAAGTTATAAATTTGTGAATACATGGTCATGAACTTCTTAACTTAGTGAAATTTTGCCCTAATTTAGGCAGGTTTTGGACCCAACTTCATGGAAAATTTTCACCTAGTTCCAAGAGGTATCTCAAAATGTATTTCAAATATGAATTATAGATCACATTGCAAGATTTCCAAAATGTCCAAGAACTCCTCAAGATCATTTTTGAGTAGGGAGAATCGAAGAGAGGAAGTTGGCATTTTCTCACTTTTTGTTCAAGCCATTTCATGAAGAACCAAGTTGCAAATCAATCCTATGCTGGTTATTTCATGTTGTACAGGTCCTAAACTTGTTCCACACTCCTTAATTAAATTCTTGCTCAGTTGACAAAGCCTCTATCCATGCTTTTGAACCTTTATCCAACTTGTAATTCCATTTATGGCAAAAAGGTTACATTGCCATTTTCATAAAGAACCACTTTTGCAAACTTTGTAATCTTGAGCCTTGGACCTGTCCCCTTGGTGCATACAAACCTAACAGGTCTTAATTAAGTTGTACAAACTCATACCAACCCTAAGCAAGTTGGTACAAGCATGTGAAGCTTTGGTCTTGTCACTTTGCTTCAAGTACAAGAAAAGTGGCCAAAAGGCTAGAGCTTGGATATCTGTTGGGAAGCTGACCTAAGATCTTTTCAATACTTATATACAAACTATATGCAACACATAAAACACCAAGCCAAGACTTAAAACACTGAGAGCAAGCAAAACACAAAAAACTATCCAAAAACACACAGTTTCTGCACAAGCATACTTATCTTCCATTTTGCTCGTGCGTTTTGAGTTTGGATCATTCAAACACCTTTTATACTTGATACCTAGTCAATCCAAGCCATCATCCCTGTTCTGTATTCTCTTTTCCACCATCTACCATTATTGACTTTGAAGCTTGCAGTTGGACTTGGTCAGGGAGTTCTAGCCGCTTTCAGAGCAAGGCAAGGGTTGGAATAGATTCAGGGAAGCTCAAGGAAGCTCAAGCAAGCATCAGGCCTCCATTAAAGTCACTATATTTCCATACACGATTCCAGCTGAAGGAGGTAAATTTTCAAACTCTATCTCCTTGTACAGGCAACCTTAGGTCACGATCTGTGAATAAAAAGTGTAGTTCTCATCATAGCGAAGCTATACATATCATTATCTTGCATTGATTTTACTTGTGTTGAGAGAATTTGGAAGTTGAAATCTCTAAAAATATTAGGTTAGAATTTGGGGCTTTTAAAATTCCCTTTGATCTTTGATAGTTAGATTACATAATTTATATGGTTGGATTCGTGAGTTCAAATGCTACATTTTTCATGTTATAAGTTTTCATTTTTATGGAAGCATGAGGAAGTTACAGGGGATACGGCTAAGGCTTGAGGAAGAAGATGAAACAGGGCAAGGACGCGTTTTGTAATATATTATTTTTGTTTCAGTAAATACAATGGATGTATGGACACCCCAGTGGTAAAGCAGCATGCTGGATTGGGCCTAGCTTCATGGGCCAGCATTTTTGCTCATCATCACCACTAATCTGCTATCTTACCCCCTTGGCCAACTTTCTACATTTTTATTTTTTATTTGTTTCATTTTCATTTTAATATTTTTATTATTTTCTTTAAATGATATAAAATCTTTAAAAATATAATTTAGTCATATTGCACTTTATTTTATTTTTATTTTATTTCTCACATAAAAATATAGTTTATTTTAATAGGATATAATTTATTTTTCTTAATGAATTTGTAAATATAATTAAATATACTTAGTTTATTTATTTTGTATTTCATATTTATAAATCCCTATTTTTTTGCATACATATAAACTTTTATATTTTATTACAATATTATTTATCATTTTTATACAAAAAATAATATAGAAACTTTATTTTCTCTTAAATAAAATTGGGGTTAAACCCCTTTCAAAAAAATTAAATCTTTTTCCTTATATTTTTAGGCTTAAATTAAAAATTCTTTTACACAAAAATAAGACATCAAAAAATCTTTTTACATGTACATTGCATTACATTTTAAAATATTGTATTGTATTTATCTTAAATTCGTACAAATTCGATTTGGTTGTAATAATATATTTAGCTTTATATTTGTGTAAATCCCCATTCAAACTTGTATTCCCCCTCCCATAAAATTGTTGTAATAGCTTAGTATATTTACATTATGCAATTTATCGCTTTCATATGCCATGATTAGTAATTAGGGTTTTTGTGACAAGAACAAAACAAAACAAATAGAACACCTTAAATATAAGACAAAATAGAAAGCATGAAAATGACATACTTGCACACAAGCACCCTTAGGGTTTCTCCCACTCGGTTTCCTAAAATAAAATGGTCATGTTACGCATGCGTAGTAGCAAAACCATTGGGAAACTAGAAGCGGTGTCAAGGGCTTGCTAGCAAAATTTCATTTTGAGAAGGCCCAAAGCTGTTGGAATTCCCTAGACTTGCAAGCTTTTGAGGAGATTGTGGCTCTTCTTATCTATGGGATGGTCTTATTCCCCAATCCTGACCAACTCATAGATGTGAACGCCGTCAAAATCTTCATGTCACGCAATCCGATGCCTACATTGCTAGGGGATATCCTACACTCTTTTCACACTCGTACAATGAGGAAGAGAGGGGTACTTATGTGTTGAACTCCCCTCCTGGCAAGATGGTTTATTTCTCATCTTCCCCAATCAGTCTTAAAGAATGAGCAAGGATTAAGGTGGTCACAAAGGTTAATGACGCTCAAACATTCAGATATTCATTGGAGCTCTCGATCCAAAGAGAATGTTATCATTGTTGACCGTTGTGGGGAATTTCCTAATGTCCCTCTACTTGGCATTAGGGGAGGCATCACCTACAAACCATGTTTGGCTCTAAGACAGTTTGGTTATGCCCGAAGGGATGGTCCACATGATATGCTGATTCAAGGCCTGGTATTCGACTACAACAACGACGATCAAGGTCTTCACCAGAGATTCATCTGAGCTTGAAGGATGCTAAACAAGATGGATAGCAATACTTTGGGACACAAGAATTCCATCCCTCTTGAGCCTTACCTCAAGTGGGTATGAACCCGCGCTCAAAGTCTTATGATTCCTTATCCGTCCATTCTCCCAGTAATTATAGAGCCTGTTAAGGAAGGAGAAGTTCCATACACTATCCTACATCCTGACATGCCCACGTCACTCAAAGATCTACATAGGGATTGGATACAACTCAAAGGAGAGCGAGATACTTTCGAAGCCCAATTCCACCCAAGCGAGAAGAAGGTTTTGGAACTCACTAGGCTACTTAATGAGGAGCGGACTCTGAATACCTACATAGCACCAAAGAGGATGCGCGACACTTTTTTAACTTAGAATTCTGTATTATTTTGCCCAAGGGGCATTGATGTACTCAAATTCTATCTTATTAATATAACGTATGTTTCTTTTTTGTTTAAAAAAATTTGAATTTCTTTAAATCCTTGAAAGCATTGCATGAATACATATCATTCATCATGACATAAACAGGCCTTTTGCAACCAGTTTCCTCATCCCTCTAACTGTTTATTTCAGTAATATGGATCTCGAACAGACGGTCAAAGATCTTCAAGCTCAAAACACGCAGTTCAGCAGTTACTCATGACCCTAGCCAAGGGGAAAGAGGAGTTGAAGACTCGGTTAGCTAAAGAAAGAAAGAAGAAAACAAAGAAGACCACTGGGGTCTTGAACATGGGGAGAAGGTTTTAGGGACAAACTAGAAGAACCTTGAATTTTGCAACCACTTTCGGGGAAGGAGAAGGAAAGGGAAAAGAAACAGCGGTTCCGTTAGAATCTGAAGAGGAGGAAGAAGAAGAAGACTACTCTGAGGAACAGTACCCTCCGGCTGATGATAAGTACAGACATCTTGAAGAGCGTTTAAGCGCTATGGAAATACAAAGGGTACCAGGTCTAGACTTTGAAGAATTGGGGCTAGTGTCGGGAATTGTGATCCCACCAAAGTTCAAAGTGTCGTTGTTTGCAAAATATGATGGAGTGTCATGTCCTAAAATGCACATCCGATCATACGTGAGAAAGATTCAGCCGCATTCTACCGATAAAGACCTATGGGTGCATTTTTTCCAAAATAGTTTATCCGGGACACAACTCGATTGGTTTTACCAATTAGAAAGGGCCGAAGTCCACAACTGGGAAGATCTTGCCGCAGATTTCTATAAAAAAATACCAGTATAATGCAGATTTGGCGCCTACCCGTACTCAACTTCAGAGTATGGCTATGGCTTCAAATGAGGGTTTCAAATATTACGCGCGGAAATGGAGAGATCTAGCTGGGAGAGTGCAACCCCCTCTGTCTGAAAGGGAGTTGGTGGATATGTTCTTAGGCACTCTATCGGGCCCTTTATTCAACCATTTGATTGGGAGTTCATCTGCTAGGTTTACTGAGTTAATATTAACCGGAGAGAGGGTGGAAGCTGGCATAAAAAGTGGAAAGATTCAGAAGGATTCGACTGCCTCTATAGCTGTGAGAAAGCCTTTCACCGGGAAGAAGGAGGTATCTGCTGTTTATCCATAAAGGAACCAAGGGAGAGCTGAGCGCCGACCCATGGTAGGGGCCGTTATGATCCCAAAGCTTACATCTGATCAACCGAGAAGTAACCAACCAAGGGTGGAAAGGCCAGTCCGGAAATTCACCAGAATCAATATGACTCTAGCCCAGGTTTTACCACATCTGCTGAAATCTAATCAAGTAACTTTAAAAGAAGCTCCAAAGAATCCCAACACTGCGTCCCCTCATTATCACCCAAATTCCAGATGCGCATACCATTCCGAAAGCCCGGGCCATGACACCAATAAACGTTGGGCTTTAAAGAATAAAATTCAAGACGTGATAGATACAAAGGAGATTGAGTTTGATGCGCCCGAGAAACCAAATGTCATTTCCGCTCCTATGCCTAGACATGGTTACAACACCAATGTTATCGAGGAAGATTTGTTTGTTGCCACAGTAGATGAACTCTTGACTCCGCTCCCGATCATTAAGATGAACTTGTTAAAAGCTGGTATACTCCCAGGTTGTAATAAAGACGGCCATATTTGCTTATCCTCATCAACTGATTTCCCTCTGTTGAAGACAGGTATCCAACGCCTGATTGACAACCAAGAAATTCTGTTTGAGAATGCTCATGTTTCACCATTAATCTGCTATCTTACCCCCTTGGCCAACTTTCTACATTTTTATTTTTTATTTGTTTTATTTTCATTTTAATATTTTTATTATTTTCTTTAAATGATATAAAATCTTAAAAAATATAATTTAGTCATATTGCACTTTATTGTATTTTTATTTTATTTCTCACATAAAAATATAGTTTATTTTAATAGGATATAATTTATTTTTCTTAATGAATTTGTAAATATAATTAAATATACTTAGTTTATTTATTTTGCATTTCATTTTTATAAATCCCTATTTTTTTGCATACATATAAAATTTTATATTTTATTACAATATTATTTATTATTTTTATACAAAAAAAATATACAAAAAAATATACAAAAAATAATATAGAAACTTTATTTTCTCTTAAATAAAATTGGGGTTAAACCCCTTTCAAGAAAATTAAATCTTTTTCCTTATATTTTTAGGCTTAAATTAAAAATTCTTTTACACAAAAATAAGACATCAAAAAATCTTTTTACATGTACATTGCATTACATTTTAAAATATTGTATTGTATTTATCTTAAATTCGTACAAATTTGATTTAGTTGTAATAATATATTTAGCTTTATATTTGTGCAAATCTCCATTCAAACTTATATTCCCCCTCCCAGAAAATTGTTGTAATAGCTTAGTATATTTACATTACGCAATTTATCGCTTTCATATGCCATGATTAGTAATTAGGGTTTGTGTGACAAGAACAAAACAAAACAAATAGAACACCCTAAATACAAGAAAAAATAAAAAGAATGAAAATGACATACTTGCACACAAGCACCCTTAGGGTTTCTCCCACTTGGTTTCCTAAAATAAAATGGCCATGTTACACATGCGAAGTATCTTGGCAAAACCAAATAAATATAAGATCATAGTCCCTCGATGATGCTATTCAAAAGTTGCCTAACAAAAATGATCTTGGTCCCTCAAAAATGCTAAGATACTTTGCAAACATTGCTAATCATGGTTATACGATGACCCACGCTCATCCCGTTTACATCCAAAGATAGGGTTGCTTACCAAATCCATGGTAAGACAACAATGTCAAAGGAATAGAAAATACATAGGGAAGACATTTGAGTAGGTAGATAAGCTTCTAGTTACTTGCCCCTTTCAAACAACAATCCTTGCTATTTCAAAACAAACACACACATTTCAGAAAATCTTACAAACATTGAAAACATTTCCAAAAGACAAACATCTTTGTATACATTCTTACGAACGAGAATCATTACAAAGATTGCCTAAACAAATGGCCTCTTTTATAAATACTTTCAAAAACCACACAAAGCACAATTTCAAACAAACAAAAGCAAGTGATCTAACCAAGTAACTAAGAGCCCATGGAAAACCATGGATGAAAAGGGTGCTAATACCTTCCCTTTTCATAATCTACCCCCCGAACTCAAGAAACAATCTCAAAGGTCTTTCCTGTGCTTTTTCACCTTTCCTTTTGGATAAAAGAAAATTCGGTGGCGACTCTTGCTAACCGCAACATTTGCGATCAAACGCAAAACCTCAAGTCAGTTCTCCCACTGCATCACACCGCCCTTTCGGGTTTTCAGTCCACCGGGATACCCTTTTTTCCCAAGCCGCCTTTTCAGGTTTTCAACTTGCCGGGTGTACATTTTTTTTCATTTTCATCCCTTACTTTTGCCCGAACCCTTTTGGTTCACCGGGAAGCCCTTATTTTTTCCTAGGCCAGTCAACCTAGAGGGTCTTTGATCATACGTAGTATCTTTTCACTATGTCTTCATTGACGGGGTGAGGAAGGTCGTCACCATCCATGGTGGTTAGAATCATAGCTCCTCCCGAGAAAATGTTCTTAACCACAAATGGCCCTTCGTATGTAGGGGTCCATTTACCCTTGGGATCACCTTGCGGTAGTATGATGCATTTGATCACCAGATCCCCAACTTGATATTCTTGACGTATGACTTTCTTATTAAAGGCCTTGATCATTCACTTTTGATACGTCTGACCATGATAGATAGCAGTAAGTCTCTTTTCATCGATTAGATTCTGCTGATCGAATCGAGTTTGGATCCAGTCGTCTTCGTTCAAACCCGCATCCTTCATAATCCTGAGAGAGGGTATCTGGACTTTGATGGGTAGGACTGCCTCCATGCCATACACCAAAGAGTAGGGTGTTTCCCCTGTCGATGTCTGTGCTGAGGTATGGTACCCATGAAGAGCGAATGGTAACATCTTGTGCTAGTCCTTGTATGTCACCGTCATCTTCTACACAGTCTTCTTGATATTCTTGTTAGCTGCTTCAACGACCCCATTCATCTTCGGCCGGTAGGGAGAAGAGTCATGATGCTGTATCTTGAACTGTTTGCAGAGCTCGGTGATCATCGTATTGTTGACATTTATACCATTTTCAATGATAATCCTATCTGGTACACCATATCGATAGATCAGGTTGTGTCGGATAAACCGCGCCACGACGTTCTTGGTTACTATAGAAAAGGAAGCTGCCTCCACCCACTTTGTGAAATAATCAATTGCTACCAGAATGAAGCGATGCCCGTTAGACGCAGTAGGTCTGATCTCTCCGATCATGTCGATGCCCCACATCGCAAAGGGCCAAGGAGCCGTCAAAATATTCAGGGGAACCGGAGGTACATGCACCTTATCAGCATAGACTTGGCACTTATGATAGATTCAAGAGTGTTGATAACAATCGGCTTCCATAGTGGACCAGTAATATCCTTCCTGTAGGATTTTCTTTGCCATGGTATGTCCACTGGAATGAGTTCCGAAGGTACCTTCATGTAACTCTGCCATGATCCTTTCTGCCTCGCTCTTGTCTACACACTGCAGTAAGGTTGAATCATGGTTACGCTTATAGAGGATACCATTACTAATGAAGAAATTCGCAGTGAATCTTCTCAGAAACTTCTTATCATTAACAGATGCCCCCTCGGGGTATTCTTGAGCCTCAAGATACCTCTTTACCTCGTGAAACCAGGGTTTATCTGCTACCTCTTCCGTCTCAATGTCACAGCAAAGTGCGGGTTCGTCCAACCTCTCAATGGTAATCTGGGAGCTTCATTATCCCACCTGACTTTGAACATAGAAGACAAGGTGGCTAGCGCATCCGCTAACTGGTTCTCTTCTCGTGGGAAATGTTCAAAGGTTATTTCCTCAAAGTGTGGGAGCAACGTCAGCACATACTCTTTGTAAGGAATAAGATTCAGGTGCTTCGTATCCCACTCACCTTTGATCTGACTTATCACCAGAGTGGAATCTTCGAATACACTCAAGAACTTAATCCTCAAGTCAATAGAAGCTCGAAGACCCATGATGCATGATTCATACTCCGCCATATTGTTGGTGCAGTTAAAACATAATCGAGCGGTGAACGGAGTATGACAGCCCTCAGGAGATATAATTACAGCGCCAATGCCATTACCCAATGCATTCGAAGCTCCATCAAAATACCTAGACCATCGGGATCCCTCCTCGGGTCCTTCATCTGGTCCCGGTTCTTTGCAATCGGTTACCAACATGATATTCTCATCCGGGAACTCGAAATTCATGGACTGGTAGTCATCCACGGCTTGATGCGCCAAATGATCCGCAAATACACTTCCCTTGATTTCTTTTTAGGTTGTGTATTGGATGTCGTACTCGGTTAAGATCATCTGCCATCTTGCTATCCTTCAGGAGAGAGCGGGCTTCTCAAAAATATACTTGAATGGATCCATCTTTGATATCAATAAGGTAGTGTGAGTCATCATATACTGTCTCAGCCGGCGAGCAGCCCATGCCAAAGTGCAACAAGTTTTCTCGAGAAATGAGTATCGGGTCTTACAGTCAGTAAATGTTTTGCTAAGGTAGTAAATGGCATGCTCTTTTCGGCCAGACTCGTCATGCTGCCCCAGCACACCCCCCATTGAATTGTCCAGCATTGTCAAGTATAGTATCAAAGGTCTTCCTTCAACTGGAGGCATCATAATTAGGGGTTCTTGAAGGTACTCCTTGATTATTTCGAAAGAGGTCTGGCATTCATCATTCCACTTTACCACTTGATCTTTCTTCAGTAGCTTGAAGATCGGCTCACAAGTACCAGTCAGATGTGAAATGAATCTGGCAGTGTAATTCAGATGTCCCAAGAAGCCTTTAACTTCTTTTTCTGTGCGGGGAGCTGGCATCTCTTGTATGGATTTTACCTTTGCAGGGTCCACCTGAATACCTTTGTCACTTATGACGAAACCCAGAAGCTTACCAGACCTTACTCCGAAGGTACGCTTGTTCGGATTCAACCTCAGCATGTACGTTTCAACCTGTCAAACAGTTTCTGGAGATGATCAAGGTGCTCTTCCTCAGTCTGGGACCTGGCTATCATGTCGTCGACATAAACCTCAATCTCGTGGTGAATCATATCGTGGAACAAAGCGACCATGGCGCACTGATAAGTTGCCCCATCATTCTTCAACCCAAAAGGCATTACCTTGTAACAGAAGGTGCCCCACTGTGTAATGAAGGTTGTCTTCTCCATGTCCTCAGGGTCCATCTTGATCTGGTTATAGCCAGAAAAACCATCCATGAAGGAGAAGATCTTATGTTGCACGATGTTGTCAACCAGAACATCAATGTGAGGAAGTGGGAAGTCATACTTGGGGCTTGCCCTATTCAGATCTTTATAGTCCACACACATCCGTACCTTACCGTCCTTCTTAGGTACCGGCACGACATTGGAAACCCATTGCGGATAAGAAGTGACAGCTAAGAACCCTGCGTCGAACTGTTTCATGACCTTCGCTTTGATTTTCTCTGACATTCCAGGGTGCATACGGCGGACCTTCTGCTTTACCGGAGGGCAGTCTTCTTTAGTCGGCAGGCGGTGTACCACAATATCAGTGTCCAAACTAGGCATGTCTTCATAGGACCAGGCGAAGATCTCAACATAGTCGCGTAGCATCTGTATTAACCGTTGTTTGACACTAGGCTCCAAATTCGCACCTATTTTAACCTCTTTCCTGTCTTCCTCTATACCCAAATTTACTGACTCAACTGGCTCTTCATGAGGCTGTATGGCCCTTTCTTCATGCTTTAACAGTCTAGCAAGTTCTCCAGGCACCTCACAATCATCCTCACCTTCGTCCTCGGCTTAGTTGATCGGATTTTCGGTCATAACTGGCAGTAGCAGAGTCGTTATCAATGGGATTCAGAGTGGATATGGATTTGCATTATGATACGTGAGTGTGTGTAAGAGAATAGCTATTTTGATAAAGTGAGAGACAGAAAAGAAAAACAAGGAGCGCAAAATTTGTAATGCAAGAAACGTCCAATACTTTATTAATGATATATGAAATGACAAATAGTAAGCCCTCATAAGCAAAGCCGAGGTGCCTCGGGAAAGGCATCGGCCGTAAAGTTTCAAACTTGTTTATTACAAATCTTAAAAACAAAAGTCAATTACTGCAGAATAAAAGAAACAGGTATGAAGTCCTTCGTCGTCCACTTGTTCAGTCCACCGTTGGTTGTTGGGTAGATCCAGCTATCGATGTCTGAATCCTCTTCATTGTCTTCAATTGCATTAACTCCCCGATTGATGATGTGTAGCAGAGGTCTTCCAGCCCGAGCGCGCCTAACAGCCCTTTGAGCCCCTTCTTCAATTACAACCCTGGCATCCTTGAGAGAAGCCATCTTCATTAGAGGTTTGTTGGTAGTAACTTCAGTTGATGCCGAAGTCTGAGGGACCTCTTCGAAGTTTTGACAAGGCGTTTCTATGAATTCCCCGTCCATCTCCATGTAGCGGAAGGAATTAAGATGACTCACCATATACTCTTCTTCACCTCGCACCGTGACAATCTTCCCCTTCACCGGATATTTCAGCATTTGATGGAGTGTGGAAGTGACTGCCCCAGCCTTATGGATCCAAGGACGACCCATCAAACAAGTATACGATGGTCTGATATCCATCACGTAGAAGGTGGACCCAAAAGTCTGAGAACCCACTTTGACAGGGATGTCCACCTCCCCGTGCACCATTCTTTTTGATCTATCAAAAGCCCTCACCATAATATTGCTCGGCTTTATGGTCAAATCCTCAAAATCCAAACGGCCCAACACTTTCTTTGGCAGAACATTCAACAAAGACCCGGTATCTACTAGCACATGAGCCATAGTGGTGCCCCTGCACATGATCGATACGTGAAGAGCATCATTATGATTTCTCCCCTTAGCAGTCAGATCCGCATCTGAAAATCCTAGCCCATTGTCAGCAGTCAGGCTAGCCACACATTCTTTGAACTGATCTGCAGAAGTTTCCTGCGGCACATGCGCAGTCTTGAGAAATGCAATCAAAGCCTTCACATAGGATTCAGAACACAACAGCATGGACAACATGGAGATTTTTGATGGGGTCTGCCCCAGCTGTTCGACCACATTGTAACCGCTCTTCTTGATAATTTTCAATATTTCCTCTATTTCTTGTTTAGAGGTTTCCACAATGATTTTCCTAGGTGCCTCCGTTCGGGCAGGCTCACCTATGATTTCTTTGTCCTGAGTCCCAGATGGCTCGGCAACAGGGGTGATAACTGGAGTAGGAACTGGGACAGTAACTGATGTACTAGCAGACGGGATGACAACAGGTTTGTGGACAGTCGGAGGGGAAATCTTGGGGGAAAAGAGTCTTCCACTTTTGGTGACCTTGCTAGCCCCAACAATATTACTAACATCAATATCAGCTTCTTCATTCTTCAAGTCTTGTTTAACACCATGGTAATACACATCAGCACCATAGTGCCAAGAGATAGCCTTATCTGAAGTGTATAGGATGGGACCAGGAACAATGATTATCAACGGAGCAATTCTTGGAATAAGTGTAACCCTAACAGGTTTTCTCGAGGAAACCTTGGAAGGATTGGCGGAAATGGTGATAATGGCAACGTCTTCATTTGGAACAAATAGAAACATAGTATTTTCAAACAAAATATCTTTATTATCCATCAGGCGCTAAAAACCTGGTTTCAACAAACAGCAACCGGAAGGCAGAATTGAACACATGTGGCAACCATCACCATAGCCTGGAAATAAACCGTCTAATAGAAAATTCCTCTTAACCGTCATCAGAGGGGTAGAAACTTAGTCGACATAGGTTACAAACAAATTGGTGTCAACAACATTAACTCCACAACCATGTTTGGGCATAGGAGCAGTTATGACGTTAGGCTTTTCCGAAGCATCAAACTCAATCTCTTTGGCTTCGAGCAAATCTTGCACTTTGTTTCTCAGAGCCCAGTAATCATTTGTATCATGGATCGGACTCTCGGAATGGTAGGCACACCGCGTGTTAAGATTGTATCTGGGAGAAGCAGTGTTTGGGTTCTTGGGAGCCTCTCTCAAGGTTGCCAAGTTGGATTTTAACAGATGAGGCAGAATTTCAGCCAGAGTCATGTTGATGCGGGTAAACTATCGCTGCGGTCTTTCCACCCTTTGTTGATTGTTGTATTGTGGAGAAATTGCGGGTCTTGATATCACTACAGCATTTACCGTTTGACGTTGTTCAGATCTATTTTGGCCCCTCGGGCCATAGACTGCACTAGCTTCCTTCTTACTGGTGAAAGGCTTCTTTACCGAACTTGAAGAGGCGTCCTTCTGTATTTTACCACTTCGAATGCCAGCTTCTACTCTTTCTCCAGTCAAAATTAACTCAGTAAACCCAGATGACGAGCTGCCGATCAAGTGATTGAAAAATTGACCAGATAGCGTCCCTAGAAACATGTCAACCAACTCCCTATCAGACAAAGGGGGTTAGACTCTTCCATCTAGGTCTCTCCACTTTTGAGCATATTCCTTAAAACCTTCACCTGCACCCATGGAAATACCCTGGAGCTGAGTACGAGTGGGAGCAAGGTCGACGTTGTACTGATACTGCTTGTAAAAAGTAGTAGCAAGATCTTCCCAGTTTCGGACACTGGCTCCTTCCAACTGATAGAACCATTCAAGCTGAGTCCCTGACAGACTATCTTGAAAGAAATGCACCCACAAGTTTCTATCAACAGTATGGGGTTGGATTTTCCTGACATACGACCGGAGATGGAGTTTTGGACAGGATACTCCATCGTACTTGGAAAAAACTGGAGCTTTGAACTTATGAGGGATGGCCACTCCCGATACCAGTCCCAATTCTCTGAAATCCAAACCAGGGATTTTCTGAATCTCTATAGCACTCAAACGGTCTTCTAGCTACTTGTACATATCCTCGGCAGGAGGATATTGCTCATCATCGTAATTTGTATAGTTATCAGAAACTGCATGACTAGGGTCCTTTTCCCTTTCTTGGTTCTCCCTGTCCTTGGATGAGGATGTCAGATCAGCTGGTTGTCTCAACCTTTCTCCGAATCTTCTACCTAAGTTCAAAATTCCGACCTTCTTCTTCTTCTTCTCTTTCATAATAAGGGTCTTCAGATCCTCTTGCCCTTTATCCAGAGTTATGAACAACTGTTGGAATTGGGCATTCGGTGCCTGAAGATCTTTGATGGCTTGATCGGAAGACATTTCTGTTAGAACAAAGTTTGAATCTACTACCCTAAGTTTAAGTTTTGATGATAACAAAATGCAAAGATATATAAATTGTATGATTCATGTAAGACATATATGCTACCTAAAAAATTACATTTTGTTTTACAGAAACTCTGATGGGTATCAGCAAGAGAATATCATCATCAGCATCAGAAGATGAAATATCAACATCAGCATCAGAGGATGTTATATCAGATGCCAGAATCAGAAGATCAACATGTGCTTACGCTTTAGCGTGATGAACAGATCTGCGCGTAATAATCTGAACTCTGATAAGACAACAACTCATCAGCACCTAGCAACGTCAGAATAAGCCAAAGCCAGAACACGCTTAAGTGGAAACGGTACTGTGCATTCAAGATACTTTATTATCAACGGCATTATTCCAGACAAGATCTTCTCAATTTGGAAAGAATGTTATTGGCATTGAAACGGAATTAACTGACTCCAACGTACCATTCTCCAATGCTATATAAACAAGTCAGTGAAGATTGAATTGCCTAATGCTCTACAACTCTCTACACGCCTAAAGTTATTCATCATCTTCCTCACTCTCAGTTTGCTAAAGCTCTCAAATTCTTTTACTCTAGTTCTCATAAGCTTAACGTGTGTAGTATCAAGTTGTGATAAACAGTTTTTGTAGAAAACATTCAACACACTTAGATTTCATTTATCTGTAAAAAAGTATTTCCTTGAGAAACCGGTTTGTGGTTTGACTCAAGAAGGCTTTAGAAGTTGTTAAAGAAGTTGTAATATTCAGTTGAATATAGTGGATTAAGACCTCGTTGGAGAGAGGCGAAATCACCTTGACGGGTGGACTGGAGTAGTTTGAGATCAAACCAACCAGGATAAAAATACCGTGTTAACTGCAATTGATTTCAAGTTTTTACAATTCAACCCCCCTTCTTGTGTTTTTCACTTCTTCAATTGGCATCAGAGCGCCTGGTTCTAAGCTAAAACACTTAACCGTGTCAGTACAAGATCCAGCGTCAGAAAAACACAATGGCAGGAACATATCAACACACCAGCAATGACAATAATGAAGACAGGGACAGATTCAGCGGCAAACCTCCAGTCTTTGATGGAGAAAATTTTGATTACTGGAAAGACAAAATTGAAAGCTTCTTTCTGGCACATGATGCTGATCTGTGGGACATGGTGACAGATGGATACACGCACCCAGTGAATGCAAGCGGTCAGAAGATTGACAGGAAAGCAATGTCTGATCAACAAAAGCGTGACTTCAAAAATCACCACAAGGCCAGAACAATTCTTCTCAGCGCCATCTCTTACGCTGAATATGAAAAGATCTCTAACAGAGACACATCAAAGAACATGTTTGACTCACTCAGAATGACGCATGAAGGAAACATTCAGGTCAAAGAAACTAAAGCTCTTGCGCTCATTCAGAAGTATGAGGCATTCAAAATGGAAGAAAGTGAATCCATTGAAACAATGTTCTCAAGATTCCAAATTCTGGTGGCTGGTCTCAAGGTTCTGGACAAAGGATACTCTACTGCTGATCATGTCAAGAAGATCATCAGAAGCTTGCCAAAACAGTGGAGGCCAATGGTTACAGCGCTGAAGCTAGCTAAAGATCTCAACATAATTTCTCTGGAGGAACTTATCAGCTCCCTCAGAAGTCACGAGATAGAGCTGGAAGCTGATGAACCTCAGAAGCAAGGTAAGCCTTTAGCATTAAAATCTAACAAAAAATCTGAGTCTAAAGTTTTGCAGGCAGTTGAAGAAACATCTGATGGATCCTCATCAGAAGAAGACGAACTTTCCCTCCTCTCCAGAAGAGTGAACCAACTATGGAAGCAGAGGCAAAGGAAGTTCAGGAATCCCAGAAGATCTGATCAGAATGAGTCCTCTTCCAGATACAGAAGGTCAGATTCCTCCTCTGGATACAAAAGATCTGAAGGCTCCTTAGGAAGCAGAAAGCCAAACACCAAGGACATCATCTGTTATGAATGCAATGAGCAAGGACACTACAAGAGTGACTGCCCAAAGCTTCAGAGGGAAAAGCCCAAAAAGAAGTTTGGAAGAGAAAAGAAGAAAAGTCTCATGGCTACATGGGATGACTCTGACTCGTCTGAAGCTGACTCAGAATCAGATGATGAGAGAGCAAACATAGCTCTCATGGCCAACATTTCAGAAGACAGTGAAGCTTCTGAATCAGACTCAGAATCAGACACTGAAGAGGTATTTCCTGACTTTGCAATTAATTTTACTAAGGCTGAACTTGCTGAAAGCCTTAACGAAATTCTGGAAAGGTACCAGCAGATTAGAGTTAAATTCAGAAACCTGAAAAGGAATCTTGAATCTGACTCTGATAAGACTGAGAGTCTTAAATTGGAAAATTCTGAGCTGAAAAATAAAATTTCAAAGTTAGAAAATGTTTTACAAAACTCTCAGAAGGAAACAATTTCTGAAACTCCCAGCAGCGCTGATGAGATCATCAAGGAGTATGATCATAGCTTTCAGAAGTTCCTTGCTAAAAGCATAGATAGAAGCAAAATGGCTTCAATGATCTATGGAGTTAGCAGAAATGGCAGAAAGGGAATAGGATACCAAGGTAAGGTTCCTACACCAAAGAATGCCATGGATTTAACTATTAAACACACTCCTCTGAACTCACATTTTGTATATGGTCACATACATGATATTAAATATACTAGTAGTAAGTATTCTGTGAAACCAAAATTCAACCAGAGTTTTGGTAAATCTAACAAATCAGGACCCAAGAAAATCTGGGTACCTAAGGATAAAATAATACATGTTGCAGATATCTTTAGCAGCAAATCAAAAACACCAGTCATGGTACCTGGACTCTGGCTGCTCGCGACACATGACGGGAAGAAGGCATATGTTCCAAAGCCTGGAACTTAAGCCTGGAGGCCACGTTGGCTTTGGAGGCAATTAGAGGGGAAAGATCATTGGCTCTGGAACTGTAGGTAATGGAAATCTTTCCTCTATAAATAATGTTCTGCTAGTAGATGGATTAATGCATAATCTGTTATCCATAAGTCAATTAAGTGATAACGGTTATAATATAATCTTTAATCAAAAATCATGTAAAGCTGTTAGTCAGAAAGATGGGACTATCCTATTTAATGGAAAGAGGAAAAACAACATTTATAAAATCAAACTTTCTGAACTGAAAAGTCAGAATGTAAAGTGTTTTTTGTCTGTTAACAACGGGCAATGGATCTGGCACAGAAGATTGGGGCATGTTACTATGAGAAGAATATCTCAGATTAACAAACTCAATCTGGTCAGAGGACTTCCTAATCTGAAGTTCAATTCAGATGCTCTGTGTGAAGCATGTCAGAAAGGCAAGTTTGCAAAACCTTCTTTCAAATCTAAAAATGTTGTTTCTACCTCTAAGCCATTAGAACTTCTGCACATTGACTTATTTGGACCAGTTAAAGCTGCTTCAGTCAGTGGCAAGAAGTATGGGTTAGTAATCGTAGATGACTGTAGCAGATGGACATGGGTAAAGTTCTTAAGACACAAGGACGAGTCACACTCTGTGTTTGTCACCCTCTGTAACCAAGTTCAGAATGAAAAGGATCTTAGAATTGTTAAAGTCAGAAGTGATAATGGTGGAGAGTTTGAAAACAAAGATTTTGAGTCATTCTTTAATGACAGAGGCATTCTGCATGATTTCTCTTGTCCTAGAACTCCCCAACAAAATGGAGTTGTAGAACGAAAGAACAGAACATTGCAAGAAATGGCCAGAACCATGATCAATGAGACAAACGTTGCTAAGATCTTCTGGGCAGAGGCAATAAACACAGCGTGCTACATTTAGAATAAAATCTCAATAAGACCTATTATGGAAAAGACTCCATAGGAATTGTGGAAGAACAGAAAACCCAACATTTCATATTTTCATCCATTTGGATGTACCTGTTTTATGTTAAATACAAAAAATTATTTGAACAAGTTTGACTCTAAAGCACAGAAGTGTATTATGTTAGGATACTCTGAACGCTCAAGAGGGTACAGAGTATACAATACAGAAACACAGATTGTGGAAGAATCAATCAGTGTTCGTTTTGATGATAAACTTGACTCTGAAAAGTCAAAGCAGAATGAAGTTTTTGCAGGTATGGAAGTTGAATTTACAGGTTCTGAAGACAAGTCATCAGAAGCTCTCAACAAAGACACTCCTTCAACATCTGAAAGGAGCACTGCAAGCAATCCAGCAACAGCTGCTGATCAACCTCAGAAAAGACTACCCAGAAGCAGCTTGGATCACCCAGAAGAAACTATCTTAGGAAGAAAGGAAGATCCAATCAGAACAAGAGCTGGCTTCAGAAACTCTGAAGAATCCCTCATGGGACTTGTGTCTCTGATTGAACCCTCTTCTATTGATGAAGCACTTCTGGACAACGACTGGATTCTAGCAATGCAAGAAGAGCTGAATCAATTCACCAGAAATGACGTATGGGATCTCGTTCCCAGACCAAAAGGATTCAACGTCATTGGAACAAGATGGGTGTTCAGAAATAAGTTGAACGAACAAGGTGAAGTTATCAGAAATAAAGCACGACTGGTAGCACAAGGTTATAGTCAGCAAGAGGGGATAGACTATACAGAAACCTTTTCTCCAGTCGCCAGGTTAGAATCTATCAGACTTTTAATTTCGTTTGCTGTTAACAAAGGCATCACTCTGTATCAGATGGATGTCAAGAGTGCATTCTTAAATGGTTATATAGAAGAAGAGGTTTATGTGCACCAACCCCCTGGTTTTGAAAGTACAAAAAATCCAGAATATGTTTTCGAACTAAAGAAGTCACTATATGGTCTGAAACAAGCTCCCAGGGCTTGGTATGAAAGACTAAGTAACTTTCTGTTAGAAAAAGAATTCACCAGAGGGAAGGTGGACACTACCTTATTCTGTAAATCAGTTAAGAATGACATCTTAGTTTGCCAAATTTATGTTGATGATATTATTTTTGGATCTACTAATCCTTCTCTTGGAAGAAAATTTGCTAAGTGTATGTAGGCAGAATTTGAGATGAGCCTCATGGGAGAACTGAAATTCTTTCTGGGAATTCAGATCAATCAAAATCCTGAGGGAACTTACATTCATCAGAGCAAATATGTCAGAGAACTTCTGAAGAAATTTGACCTCTCAGAATGTAAGTCATCAAAGATTCCAATGCATCCCACGTGCATTCTGGAAAGAGAAGAGGTAAGCAAAAAGGTATAACAGAAGGTCTACAGAGGTATGATTGGTTCTCTCCTTTATCTGACGGCTTCAAGGCATGATATCTTATTCAGCGTATGTATTTGTTCTAGATTCCAATCAGATCCTAGAGAATCTCACTTAACAGCTGTTAGGCGAATTTTCAAGTATCTGAAAGGTACTACTAATCTGGGTTTATTTTATAGAAAATCTAGTGATTACAGCTTAGTAGGCTACTGCGATGCTGACTTTGCTGGAGACAGAGTAGAGCGTAAAAGTACTTCTGGAAGCTGCCATTTTCTGGGAGAAAAACTGATCTCTTGGTCCAGCAAAAGGCAATCCACAATTGCGCTATCAACAGCAGAAGCTGAGTACATAGCAGCAGCTGGATGCAGCACACAAATGCTCTGGATGAAAAGTCAGCTTGAAGACTTCCATATTTTTGAGAGTAACATCCCTATACTCTGTGACAATACCTCTGCCATTTGCTTAAGTAAAAATGCTATTTTGCATTCTAGGGCTAAGAATATAGAAATAAAACATGACTTCATTAGGGACTATATTCAGAAAGGAATTTTGAACTTAAAATTTATTGATACAGACCATCAATGGGTTGATATCTTCACTAAACCACTTTCTGAAGATAGGTTCAACTTCATTCTGAAACATCTCAGCATGAAGCTCTGCCCAGAGTGAAAATGTTTTAATTTTATATATTAACCTTCAAAATGTGTTTTCCGTTTACTGTGAACTTCTGATCAATCCTCTTTCAGAAAGATAGACATGCAGATTGTATCAGATTCTATTCTTAAAGATCTGAGCATTTCAGCTCAAGGATAGACGTGCTGCTCACTAAATCAAACAAGTGTCATCCAATCATCAACAAATCTATGAAGCAGAACACGCGTGCACGCTTCTGAGAAGGCAAAACGCTGATTGGATGCATTGAGACACATGTCTGGTAACCGTTTCAAATATCTTTCTCAAATCCCCCAAAATCAGCAAGCATTAAATGCGTGTAATCATGAGTTAAACTGTAATCATGAATTAATTCTCTTTCTTAAAACCGTTTATGTTTTCAAAACATTTTTTGAAATCTATTTAAGCACATTAACATCATTCATTAACTTTTACCGTCTCTTACAATCATCCAAAATATTTTATGCATTCTTCTTGTGTGTTCATCCTTTTTCAAAAGAAACCCTTTCTCAAACTTTTTCTCAGAAAACCCTAAGTGTGAACATGGCAACCTCTAGCAATGTTTCTGCAGGTTCTCAGAAGGAGGCTTCATCTGAACAATACCAAATTCCCTTCAGAACTCTACTTACACCAGTGAAGAACTTGGAAGTTCTGTCTGAACTGATTGTTGATTTCACCAGTCTGAAAGAAAATGGATTCGATTTGACATAAGAAGTTAGGGCACAAGGATGGGAGCGATACTTTGATAGGTTGGTGGGTCCAACGTTCCCTGTGTTGGTCAAGGAATTCTGGATTCATGCGTCTTCATCAACACATCAAGTTACCTCCT
The DNA here is from genome assembly GCA_948472305.1 of Vicia faba. Taxonomy (NCBI): domain Eukaryota; kingdom Viridiplantae; phylum Streptophyta; class Magnoliopsida; order Fabales; family Fabaceae; genus Vicia; species Vicia faba. The sequence goes on along the minus strand of OX451739.1, from coordinate 123,634,526 downwards.
ATATCATGGGAAAGAAGATTGTGATCACTAAAGATCACATTGCAAGATTGATTGGATACACTGGTGGTGGTATCCGCTGTATCAACATGGCAGAAAGATGCTCAGACGCTGCTATCATTGCAAGAGATATTTTCACCCATGGGGTTCCCAGTAGTAAAATCAGAGATTTGAAGGATCAACACAGAATATGGGCGAAGATTATTCTGGGGTGCTTCAATCACAGGAAGCCCACAAGCTCTCCTGATTATATTAACATAGATCAACAGTTTCTGATCAATTTTATTAATCAGAAGGTAAAGATTAACTTGGCTCATCTTCTGTTTAATCACCTCAGAACCAGTGTCAAGGAGACAAGAGAAGAAGAAAGGACAAAAAGGGATTGGATACCCTTTGGCAGGTTAATATCAGATATTCTAACTGAGAATAGGCTGATTGAACACCTTACAGAAGCACAGGAATTAAGCTCTATTGAACCTACTGTTGGCAAGCCTCTGAATGCCAAGAATCTGAAGAAAATGAAACTGATAGAGAATATCAGAAAGGAGCCCAGCGTCACTCCTCTTGCTGACATCACCAGCAGAAGAGTCCCTCTGGACGACTTTCCAATATTTTCTGAGATTGACTCTAAACCAGTCATTGTTCTCAGATACTTGGATGCTTACAAGGCTGATGGCACAGATCCCACTCTGAACATTAAAGATCTGCACCAGCCAAATCCAGAAGTTACTGTGAAGAAGACGAAGAAGAGAAAGGCTACTTCAGAAGGACCATCCCAGCAGACCCCTAAGAAGAGAGGTAATCTATCTGCTGTTAATGTTTTAAATTCTTCTACTATTCCAACATCAATCCCAACCCCAACTTCATATGAACTCCCAATCCCCATACCAACCATTGATGACACCGAACCAGAGGCTGACCCTTCTGAGTCACTAACTCTCAGGAGATCCCGCACCAAATCCCAAAATCCAAAACCCACAACATCAACAGAATCAGAACTTGACAAAGTTCTTTTTGAAATTGATCAACGTTCTTCCGCTCCCCTCTCAGAAAATCCAAACACTCAACCAGAAACTCCCCATTCACCACAACCAGCCACTACACTATCTCCAATACCAGAGGAACCAGAAATTCCACCTCCCTCTCCACAACCAAAACTTCATCCACTTTCACCTTAACCATCATCTCCACAACCTGAGTTTCAACACTCTGAAACTCCATCACCTGAACCTCAAACCCCTGAACCTCATTCTCCTCAATCCTCTGAACCTCAACCCTTGGAAATTCAACTGCCATGTGGTACAACTATAAACATACCCCAACTGCCATCCTCACCAGAAACTACCCCTCCAAATACTCCAAACAGTCCAATTATCATTTCTGACTCTCCCACTCCATATCCCAAACAAAATACAGAAGACCACAGCAGGACCTTCATTGATTTAACAATCCTTGACCGTCTTGCTGACCTCAAAAGTAAAATAGCCATCCCCAAACCCAAACAACTAGATGTTGGTGCTGGAATTTTGAATTTTGAAACAGGCTTGCAGAATTGGATTGCTTCTCTAAAGCAGGTTTGTCCCGGAATGATTGATCCTGCTGCCTCAGACCAACTCTGGACACAATTTAGAATGTGGGTACGCGCTGAAGCCCTCAAGCTGCAAGACATCAACTATGAACAGGCCCAACAGAACTTCAGCAAGCTGCTGAAGGAAGTTAAAGGTCAGTTGCTGAAGGAGGAAGTGCTACTTCTGGATAGTGAGTCATGGTCTGACAAGCGTCCAGCTTCAAAAGTTCAGCCAGCATAAGATCAGACAATTCAAGCTGAAGATGTTAGTCAAGCTGAAGATGTTGCAGAAAGCTCTCAAAAGCATCCTGCTTCTGACGTTTCTCAAGCTGCTTTGGATAGGCAGACTCTTGAAGAGATGAAGCAGAATGATATTCGTCTGCAGAAAATAATGGATGAGAATGATCAGAGGATGAAGGAAAGGATGGATGTGCAAGATGGCAAGATTGATACAGTTGTCAGCATGGTGCATCAGCAGAAGGAAACTGCTGATCAGATCAAGAACATGCTAGAAGCTCTGTTCACACGCTTTCCACCCCAACCTTAGTTTTTCATTCATGATGTTTTCATTGTTTTATTTCCATGTTTTCTGTACTCTCTTCTATGCTTTGAATTAAATATAACAGTTTTTCTGCTCTGATCATTTTAGCTTATATTACTTACACTGTTTGATTGCTGACAAAAAGGGGGAGAAAAAGAATGATATTTTTCAATAACGGATTACTGAGACAAAAAGTCTCAAACATTCTAACACTCTGATATACTTGAATGTTTTCTGTTTTGCATAAGCCTACAGGTACAAAAAGTTAATCATCTCTGATACACTGAAGCATCACTGAAGCTCTGATGTTCTGATGTTCAAAGAAAGTCAATAAAGATCTGATCCTGAAGAACTCTTGGAATTAAAAAGGGAAGCAATAAATTCAGGGGGGAGTATTTCCGATCTAAACTTTGATATCTCTTTATCCCTTATCCTCTTATCTTTGATAACTTCCTATTTAATTCTGATACAATTTATATTTTGGTTATCCCTGATACTTTTTCACGATAAGTTTCAATTGAAAAAAATCTAGTTTTTGTCATCATCAAAAAGGGGGAGATTGTTAGAACAAAGTTTGAATCTACTACCCTAAGTTTAAGTTTTGATGATAACAAAATGCAAAGATATATAAATTGTATGATTCATGTAAGACATATATGCTACTTAAAAAATTACATTCTGTTTTACAGAAACTCTGATGGGTATCAGCAAGAGAATATCATCATCAGCATCAGAAGATGAAATATCAACACCAGCATCAGAGGATGTTATATCAGATGCCAGAATCAGAAGATCAACATGTGCTTACGCTGTAGCGTGATGAACAGATCTGTGCGTAATAATCTGAACTCTGATAAGACAACAACTCATCAGCACCTAGCAGCGTCAGAATAAGCCAAAGCCAAAACACGCTTAAGTGGCAACGGTACTGTGCATTCAAGATACTTTATTATCAACGACATTATTCCAGACAAGATCTTCTCAATTTGGAAAGAATGTTATTGGCATTGAAACGGAATTAACTGACTCCAACCTACCATTCTCCAATGCTATATAAACAAGTCAGTGAAGATTAAATTGGCTAATGCTCTACAACTCTCTACACGCCTAAAGCTATTCATCATCTTCCTCACTCTCAGTTTGCTAAAGCTCTCAAATTCTTTTACTCTAGTTCTCATAAGCTTAACGTGTGTAGTATCACAGTTGTGATAAACAGTTTTTGTAGAAAACATTCAACACACTTAGATTTCATTTATCTGTAAGAAAGTATTTCCTTGAGAAACCGGTTTGTGGTTTGACTCAAGAAGGCTTTAGCAGTTGTTAAAGCAGTTGTAATATTCAGTTGAATATAGTGGATTAAGACCTCGTTGGAGAGAGGCGAAATCACCTTGACGGGTGGACTGGAGTAGTTTGAGATCAAACCAACCAGGATAAAAATACCGTGTTAACTGCAATTGATTTCAAGTTTTTACAATTCAACCCCCCTTCTTGTGTTTTTCACTTCTTCAATTTCCGCTGAAATAAACAGCGAAGAAGATGAGAAACCTATAAGGGTACCTGTAATGATGTGCATGATAATGGGATGCGCATGTAATGATTTCAAAGACTTTGGGAGATTTAAATTTGTAACCCAAAAATAAACAAAACTTTATTAGCTTAACTTTGAAAGGTTCAACAATTCCCTTAAGGCGTTACAAAGAAGTAAATAAAACAAATCTAAAACTAGGAAAAAGAAAAATCAAAAGTCCCATGGACGCTTCCTCTTTGTGCTGATGTAGTCATTGATCACTCTTTCTTCCTCGAGCTGCCTGGTGAGCTTCAAAATCATCCTTTCTTGCTCATGGTCCTGTTCCCGGTAAGTGTCCCGCTCATTCTTCAGCTAAATCCAAGACCTCTACAACTCCCCAAGATCAGTGGGCATGTAAGGATAGAGAACCATGTAAGGAATGCCTTCTTCATTAGTGGGCTCCACAATCACTGGTAATACAGCCTCATAGGGCATCCCAAGCTCCCGGGCACGATCTCGGACCCATTGGAGGTAAGGCTGCATAGGAAGGGAAGTCTTTGATCCAAACTCTTGGGGGTCAGATCTGTTCACCATGCCCCAAGCTTGTATAAACCTCCAGCGGTGCTCCTTAATGTCCTCCTTATAGTCGAATACAATGACCTCAAGAAGTAACTCATGGGGGCCATCTCTCTGATCACGACCAAATTTTCGCAAAGCCAGACAAGGATTGTAAGTTATACCTCCTCTAATTCCAAGCAATGGGACATTAGGGTATCCCCCACAACGATCAATAACAGCAGTGTCTTCTATAGCCCGGGAACACCAAAGAATATATGTATGAGCAAGTGACATTATTCTGTAGGACCAACCCAAACCTTCTACGTTCTTCAACATAAACTTAGGGAGGTGAGAAATAAACCACCTCGATAGCAACGGCATGCAACACATAAGAGTCCCTATTCTCCTCATAGTACGAGTGTATAGAGCATGCAAGATATCTCCCAACAAGGTAGGCACAAGGTTGTGAGAAAGGAAAATCTTGACAGCATTCACATCTACAAAGGAATCCGGATTCAGGAAGAGAACCAAACCATATATAAGGAGAGCCAAGATATCTTCAAAAGCCTAAAAATCTAAATTATCCCAGAATAGTTGAGCCTGGTCTATCAGAAATTTGGCTAGAAAACCTTCGACCCCGCTTCGTGTTTCCCAATTGGATACTACATCAGCCTGTTTCAAATGCAGAGCTGAGGCAATGTCTTCTGGTCTAGGAACTTCTTCCATACCTATGAAGGGTACCTGTTCCGGGATGGATATGCCAAATAGACCAGAGAACTCTTCCAAGGTGGGTACCAGCTGGTAATCTGGAAAGGTGAAGCAATGATGCATGGGATCAAAGAACTGAAAAAGTACGCTCATCATTTGCTCATCAAGATTTGAAGTGACCAGGCTGAGAAGTTGACCGTGTCTCTTAATGAACATAGAAGTCTCGGAAACTCTTGAGGCTAGCTCTTTAATTTGGGCAGGTATTTTCACAAAGTTGACTCGGATGGTATTTCTACGCATGGAAGCCATGATATGCAAGACAACACAAAGATAAATTCCCTTGGTCTTTGAAATGGTTAGTGTAATGAAACATGAATGCCATGTTATGATGCATGATGCCATGATAAACCACATGTATAGCAAATAATAGGTATTGCAAACACAGTCAAATCACACAAAACCCTTAGGTTTAAGGCTTGCATGAGGTCAAAGGTAATACCCTGTTGAAGTTAAGTTGGTTCAAACATGTCCTAGAAAAAGTAACCGGGTTCTAGAGGATCTCAATATCACTGACCATCCTCCATCGGTCATGGTTTCAGCTCACGCAATCTTTTCTTGCGGCCGGAACTATCTCGAGAGTATGGTCTCAATGAGTGTAGCATCGAGTATCAACCAGTTCTCAGCTTTACACTGATGTCGGCTATCTCACTACTTTCTAATGGCCAAGTTGGGCGATTAAAGGTTCTAAGGTCAGTTGATGCTTAACGACAACAAGCGGCGGCCCCGTATTCTCCTCGTTTATCCACAAGGGATACTGGTACCAAGCAATGTGCCACATCAATGTAGCTACTGCTTCAACCGTATCGGTCTATGTCGTACAGTTCCCTCACAGTCTATTGCTACTTACCTAAAATGTGTCCCCAGATTCGGGTTAGGATCTATAGTAACTCCCAAACAAAAACCCTTAAAAGTAAAGCAATAAAAGCAATCAAGAGAAGCAATTATGATGAACTAGATCCTAAGGTATACCCCACTTATTAATCCCCAGTAGAGTCGCCAGTTCTGTGATACGGTGGCAGAATCGACTGTTTTGAAATGCTGGTTTGCGTTTTACGTTTTGTCTTCGCAAAATGTCGCGGTAAGCAAGAGTCGCCACCGACTTTTATTTTATCCAATCAGGAAAGGAAAAAAGTACAGAAAAAATCCTTTTTCGAGATATTCTGAGTACGGGGGGTAGATTATAGAAAGGGAAGGTATTAGGACCCTTTCTATCCATGGTTTTCCATGGGCTCTTAGGTACTTGCTCATCTTTAAAAATTTCTTGTGTATGTGCTTTGTTTTGAAAATGTTTGACTTCGTGATAACCCTTGTATCAGTCCTCAAATGTGTGACGAAGTTGTTTTGAAAATTATTTCGAAAATGTGTAAGTGTGAAGAGTTTTGATTTGAGCAAGTACCTACAAGCATCTACCTACATTAAAAAAATATTGTTTCTATTCTCGTTTCCTTTGGACAGCGCTATCCTACTATTGAGAAATAGGTAGCACCATCGTTGGAGTTATAAGGGTCAATTCGAAAGGGACGTATCATCACTAAAGCAATGTTAGGACATATTAGTAATAACTCTAGAGTCTTAAGATCATATTCGAGGCAACATTTCCAAGGCAACCTTTCGGATGCAACATTCCGAGGCAACATCCGAACGGGACATTTGATCTTTTTTAGACAGAAGGATAACCACTAAGACACCCTATACTTAATGATCGTTTACCGAAGGAAACCGAAGTGAGAGTATACCCTAAGAGTGATATGTGCGAGTGATTTGTTTCAATTATTTATCTTTGCACATTAGGGTTTTCTAACTGTATTAATTTGTCATGCATTCTTGTCATACAATCCTATTAGCATACATCTAAACAGTTAAGTATTTGCAGGAATTAAAATGCGGGAAAGTAAATCTATGCTATTACAAGGCTTCAGGGAGGAGGATTAATTACATAGCCAAAAAACCGGGGAAAAAGTGATAAGTAAAAGCCCTAAATTAAACTATTACAAACCAGTGAGCAGTTACAGCAATATTGGCAAAAATAATTAATAAGCGCGTGGCGAATTAAATGCGAGACGATTAGGGTTTTGACCCTTTGACTAATCCTATTTGCGATTGATTAAAAAAAATGTTTTTGTCATGTTTTTTAAGAGAATAAATGAACTAATTAAAAAATAAACCCTAGTTCTAATTGATTTTAAATTAAGAAAAATAAATTAATTCAATCTAAAAAACTATTTTTGTATTTTTATTTTATTTGAGAAAGATAGAAAAATTAAATCAAGAATTAACCTAATTTTCTAATTGAATTTTAATTATGAAAGAAATTAAAGTTTCCCTAAATTAATTAAACTAATTAATTATAAAAAAACATTTATTAAGAAAATAAGTCTTTTTTTGTGATTTTTGATTGATTAATTTAATAAAATGATTTTTTTTAGGTGCTGATTAAAGGAAAAACAAAATAATTAAAGAAAAGAAAATAAAGAAATATAATAGTAATAACCGAATGAGCCTGCTGTCAGCAGATCTGGTTCTGGCTGATGGATCCAGAAGATGGTGATCCAGAGGATGAGGTGCGCTGGATTTGATTCTGGTTGATGGATCCAGAGGATGATGCACTAGATCTGGTACTGGCTAATGGATCCAGAAGGTGATGGTCCTCAGAAGGTGCACGTGCGTTGGATCTGATTCTGGCTGATGGATCCAGAGGATGATGTAGTGGATCTGGTCCTGGCTAATGGATCCAGAAGGTGATGGTCCTCAGAAGGTGCATGTGCTGGCTCTGATGAAAACAATGGAGAAAATGCCAAAAGCTCACGCCTAGGATCGAACCCAGAACAATGAGCTTCTGACTTCCTTCTTCTGACCAACAGCGTTGGATGGTAATTTATTAATATAATAAAAACAAATAATATATCAAAACAACAGGTTTCTAGCCAGAATAACACGCCAAAATTTGAATCGGCCAATCAGGTTGTGACACGTTGTTGTCTTCTTCCCTGGAACCGTCGTTTTAGGTTCTAAACCTTTACCTACAGACGCATGCATGTTGCTGCAACCTGTGTCATTCAAGAATCAAGCATATGCAATATAAATTTAGTTGGGGACCATGGATCAGTTGGGTTTGAAATTCAGATCATCATGGTACCCATTATCCTGTCTAATTTTGCTTGAAATCCAAAACCCCAAATTGGAGCATGAAACCCTAACAATGGCAAAAGCTTATTCTTGCACTGTAAGTCAAATCAAACTATCTAGAAACATTGCAAACATGATGATGAATACAAATACGCAATTTAAACGTGCTGAACATGCAATAATTACAGCAATTGAAGGTGGATAATTTTGCAAACCGTGAGAGTGATAGGCAGTGATTCTGGATGTTCTGATGCTTACGAACGATTGGGAATGTTTCCTGAGACGTCCTGGAACAGGTTGTTGGCCTTGAATTATTCTCAAAGATCCTTTATTCTGAAATCAAAAATTCACTTTTTGCCAAGATTTTTGAGTTTTCTTCTTACAGTCTTACGCCTCCAGCCTCCTTCTTTTGATCTGCCAAGCTTTCTTATATAACCTAGAGTGAATTAGGTTAACAAACTTGGACTAAATATTTGCATTTATCCAAGATTTGATTTGATTTTCAATGTATATGATATCTTTCTATTCTCATGCCAATCGTACCTTTCTTGTACCAATTGCCATTGATATGATTTGATTCTGATACGCTAACAATATGAGCTCATGATTCTGTCCACAAATCCAATCAAAATAAATCTTTGCTATTATTTACCAATTATTTATTTAATTCAATTTTTAATAAATAAAAAATAAAATAAAATAAATAATGAAGTAAATAACATGTGAATGGACAATTGGGTCGTGGACCATGGTATATTTGAGGTGCAAGCATAAAAAGTTGGGCCCATTTAGCAAAAAATGCAAATTTGAGCACATTTGATTTTTGGCAATTTTGCAAAAATGGTCAACTTGTCCAATGCATAAATATCTGCATTTTGACCCTAGAGAGGTGTTCTTGGAATTTTTAGAAAGCTTAAGATATCCTCTAAGCAACCCTTTTGGTCTCATCACAATTGAGTATTCCATGTTCATGTACGAAGCTTTAACCCAAAAGGTGTTTTTGTTGACTTTCCAAAATGACCAATAATGTCAAAATTCAATCTTCTTGTGAATGCATATTTTGAACTTGGGAACTGAAGATGAATTTTAGGGAATTGCATCCTCTTCAAAATGAGCTTTGGATGGGTCATTTCTGATAAAGTATGAGAAAGTTATGCTTGGTCAAAGTTGAGTTGACTTTTCTTGTAAAACCCTAATTTAGCAACTTTTGGGTTTTGATGAACTGTGAGCAATCCTTGATGAATCATGATCAACCCTTGATCAAATGATTAATGTTACTTAAAAATGAGGATGTTGATCAAAAATCTTGAAGTTTGACTGTGTGTGGGCCACAATTAACTTTTGACCTAGCACAATTGATTTTCAGGCATTTGAGCAATTAGCTGAGCAAACTTCTTTTGCAAGGCTTGAAACTTGACATGGATGATATTGAGAACATATTAGGACAATGGTGGGCATTTGGGATCCTTTGGACTCAAGCATCTTGATGCAAAATGAAACCTTAATTTGAGATAGACTGCCTTAGAAGAGAGTTTGTCTGGTCAACTCTTGGACTTCCTTGAGCAATTTGAGGACCTCACTTGACATGTATTTAGAAATATGGGAGGGAAAATTTTGGGGTACAACATTACCCAATACAGCTGATTTTCAGTCATCTGAGCAATTGACTGAAAAAAATTTGTGATGCAAGGCTTGGAACTTGGTATGAGAAATATTGAAGACCTATAATGAAACATGAAAGTAATTTGAGGCATCAAAATTCCAATTTTCCTTGAGAAAATCAAAACCCTAATTTGGAGGCTCAGTGCTTATGAGGTGAGCTTGTCTGATCAAAACCTTGAGAACCCTTGAGCATTTGAGATCTTTGGTGAGAAATGTCTTGAGAAAAGAGAGGGAAATTTTTGGGGTACAACACCACGTAATACACAAAATGCACATTTCACATAATACTTTGCAACACATTCTTCACTCATATCACACAACATCAAATTAAGATAATGCAATGCAATGCAATCGATAACAATTAAATGCACGTGGTACCAACAGGGCGTAATCCCTCTCCATAATTCTAAATATGGAAACAACAGGGCATAAGCCCTCAACATAACGCCATTACAGGCCAACAACATGGCATAAGCCCTCACCAAGGTATGCATGCAACACCAACATGCAACAACGTAAATATATAACCACAAGTCATAAGCCCATAACATCTTGCCAATAAAGGCCACCAACAGAGCATAAGCCTTCACCATACATGTTGTTGTACCCCAAAATTTTCCTTCTCATTTTATCAACATTTATCATCACAAGGCTCTTGGAACTCAAGATCAAGCTAGGGTTTGCTCTGCTCAAGACATCTCCTTGCATTGATGACCTAAATTAGGGTTTGAGTTTGCACAGGGATTTTTGGAACTTCAATGCCCAAAGTGACTTTCATACTTCATGTTGGACTCATAAGTTTGCCCATACAATGTTTCAAGCCTTGAATCAAATTTTTGCCCAATCAATTGGACAATTGACCTAGAAATCAGCTGTATTGGGGAAAAAGTCAATTGTGGCCAATTTACAGTCAAACCTCATGAATTTTGACCCACATCAACATTATGAAATCATATGAACTATTTGATCAAGTTTGGACCACAATTCCACAAGAAATTTGATCAGATCACTAAAAGGGCAAAATGGTCATTTTTAGGGTTTTGACTATACAAAAGCAATTTCTGGATTTTTGACTTAACCAATGGCAATTTAAGCTCAACCAAGGACTCAAGGACTCAATGGAATCATCTTGACCTATTCAAAAAGTTCAAAAGATCTCAAATGCATGGGATTGACAGATGAATTTTTCAATCAACTGATCAAAATTTGACTATACACTGAAAAGTCAAACTTTGACTTTTTGGTCAAAATCAAGTGCCAAGGGTCATTTTTCATCAAGATGTGTCAAATTATGAAACTTGTTCATCAAGAAACCCAAAATTGAAAATTAGGGTTTGAAATCGAAAATTTTCATAACTTAGAATTTTTCTAAGTTATGAAATTTTCTTAATTTTTCCTAACTTTGTCCCACATTTTCACCATGATGCAAATGGATTAAAAAAAACTTACAACATGAAAGTTGTAGTCCTCCACAAAGTCTACAACTTTTATTCACAAAGTTTTCTCAAAAGAAGCTTGGATATCTAGTTATGATTTTTGGAACAAGGGTCCCTAAAACTTTTAACTTACAGAAATTTTGCCCTAGTTTAGGCAGGATTTTGACCTATCTACTTGGCCATTTTCACATAGTTCCACTTGGAGTCTCAAGTTTCATTTTAAAGATGGATTATAGAGCATGTTATAAGCTTTCCAAATTGTCCAAGAACTCCTCAAACACATTTGTGGTTAGGGATAATCGAATGCTTGAAGTTGGCAAAAACCCATTTTGTATCCATGGCAAATTCATGTTCACTCAAGTTGCATTTTCAAACCAGCATGCCTTACACTAGTTTGCAGGCCTCTAAACCACTTCACACTCCATAATTTAATGCAAATCCATCAGGATAAGCTTTTTTTTTACCATTTGGTCATTGTATACAAAACTAATCCCTAATTGGTAAAAGGCACATTTCCATTTTTGCAAAAGTGTGCTTTATGTCAAACCACTTTCCCTTGAGCATTGGTCCATATCTCAGAAGAAAAATCAAATCCAAAAATTGTAGGGGCCAAGAGCAAAGTATGCAGCATATTTGATGGCTTGTACAGGCCTGTAATCACAACTTCCACTCTCTTACTTCAAAAACAAGAAATTGTCCAAACACTTAAGAACTTGAAAACCAGCCAATGTTAACTTACACAAACATTTCAAACAACTTTCACACAACCCTTTGAGCAAGAAACACGAGTGCTTGAGCCTCAAAACACCCCATATCCAGAAATCACACTTCTTTGGCAAAACAGGGTAGGTGCTGCAACTTGAGTTCCCCAGCTCATTTGGCTCGTGCGTTTTGCCCCAAGTTGCTTCAAACACTTTCCATTCAACTCACTCAAGCTATCCCAAACACCAAAAACCAATTGTAACTCCATTTACAGTGTTCACCATTTTCATTTCAAGCTTATGCAGGTTGAGTTCTAGAGGCTGATTCAAGGACATTCAAGGCAAGCTAGCTATTGGAAAAGGTCAAGTGAAGTTCAGGCAAGCTACCAGACATCTCAAACCTTGTTGAGAAGCACTGCATTGCCCTACACAAATCCAACTGAAGCAGGTTTTTCTTCACTTTCTATCTCTCTATTTAGGAACATTTAGCTTTAGGTTTGTGAATGAAAAATGTAGTGTTCATTGCCATGAAGCTGTACATATGCTCAGTTTTCATTTATATTAAGTGTGCTAGGAGAATTTTATCCATGAACATGCTGAAAAAACTAGGTCAGATTTTAGGGCCAGAGAAATTCTCTCCGGTCTTTGAGAGTTAGGATTAGTATTTTATATGGTTGGAATCGTCTTGAAATTCTCTACAAGTTTGATGTTGTGAGTTTTTGCAAAAGATCACGCATGCAGGATCTGTTAGTTTGTAAAGGGACGCGCGCGTTTTTCAAATGCTGGAGGTTGAAGATGAAGATTTGGGCTGGGCTTGGCCTGGTTGCTTTTGACACCTCCTCTTTTCATTTTTGCACCCCCTGGCCCAATTTCTTGTATTTTCATATTTTTGCATTTTTGTTTTCTTTTCTGGTTTTGTTTATTTATTTCCAAATATAAAAAATGCTTAAAAAATATTTTCATAATTTTTTACATTTATTTGGCATTTTATTTTAATTTCTCTAACCTAAAGAACAATTTAAATACTTTTTATTTCATTTATTTAAACTTGAAAATAAATATGTAAACTATACTTTTAATTTTTGTATTTCTTATTCATACTGAAATTATTATTATAAATATAATTTATTTTTTGTACATATTTTATTTTTATATTATACATACTTAATATATTTAAATATACATATATATACATATATACTTTTTATCTTATTTAAATACTCTAGAATAAAAAAATACAAAATATTACATTTTTATTTTTATTATTATTTATACTAAAAATTACTGTTTTCTAAGCATATTCTATTTTGTACATATTAATATATTTTATTGTATGTAAATAATATAATATGTTTATTTTCTTAAGGAAATTAGGGTTTACCCTTGAACAAATAAAATTGATCCTTTTTTTAATTTATTTCTTTATTCTTTTTTTACATTAAAAATACTTTTACATACATAAACAAACAAAAACTTTTCTTTACATAATTCATATTTATTTGATACTTATTTATTTTTGTTTATTTAAATATTGTCCATTTAAATATTTATGCATTGCGATTCAATTTGGATGTAATAGTAAAATTAGGGTTTGTATTCCATGTCAAATACCCCCTCATTCAAAATTGTACCCCCATCCCCATAATCATATTGTAATAGCTTAGGATTTTTAAATTCTCACACTTTACACTTTCAATTATGCCATGATTAGAGAATTAGGGTTTGTATGCAAAAATCCAAATTAACAAATAGTTTGACCTAATCAAAGACAAAAAATGCATGAAAATCAAACACAATACACACTTGCACCCCTAGGGTTACAATCCACTTGTTGCCTTCAAAAATGGGTCATGGTATGCATGTTGGGTACTTTGGCAAAACAAAAACAAAACAAAATATCATAGTCCCTCGATGACGCTATCTTGGTTGCCTAAACAAAAATGATCAAGTCCCTCAAAAAAATTGCCAAAGATACCTAACACAATTGCTATCATGGTCTATACGATGACCCGCGCCTGTCCCGTTTAAACATCCTAACACAAGGTTGTTCACCAAATACAATGGTGAAACAACACTGTCAAAAGGGTTAAAAACATTAGGAAGGATCTTTGAGTAAAATAGGGTAGATAGCTCTTAGTTACTTGATCAAAAAGTTTGCAAAAACATCCTTGGTATTTTCAAACACACTTCACAACACGATTTCAAAACATTATCCAAATCAAACTTTTAAACATTGAAATCTTTTCAAAAGACAAAAACACCTTTGTATACATTCAAACAAGAATCATTACAAAGGTTACCACAACGATGGTCTCTTTTCAAAAAAACATCTTTCAAAATCACACACAAAGCACCATTTCAAACAATTGGAAAAGCAAAGCAAGTGATCTAAACAAGTAACTAAGAGCCCATGGATAACCATGGATGAAAAGGGTGTTTGCACCTTCCCTTTTCATAATCTACTCCCCGAACCCAAGAAAACATCTCAAAGGTATTTCCTGTGCTTTTTGACCTTTCCTTAGGATAAAATAAAAATTCGGTGGCGACTCTTGCTAAACCGAAACATTTGCGACTACAAAATGTAAAACCTCAAGTCAGTTCTCCCACCGTATCACAGAACTGACGACTCTGCTGGGGAGAACTTTAAAAGTGGAGTAACCTTAGGGTTTAGATCACCTTTTCATGCCTATCTTGTTTGCCTTGATTGCTTTACATTTGGTCTTATTGTTTGGGTTTGAAATCCTCTCCCCGGATTTGGGAAACATTCATAGGTAAATAGCAATACGTTGTGGAAAATGTGTGGGGTATACCGACATGTTTGAAGCAATAGCTATATTAGTGCGACATATTTGTGGGTATTGGTAGCCTTTGAGTCAATCAAAGAGAATACGGGGCCGCTGAGTGATGTCATGAAGCACTAATGAACTCTTAGAACCTTACTTGACCATCTTGGCCTTTTTTTAGGGGTATTGAGATGACCGGCTTTGGTGCAGTCCGAAGTTGGTAGATACTCGATACTACACTCATTGAGGATTGTTTTCTTGGAATATTTTGGTCGCCAGTTAAGTGGCTAAACCAAAACAATGAACACAGAAAATAATCCAGTGATATTGAGCTCCTTAGAAACCGGTTACTATTTATAGGACAGGTTGAGCCAACTAACTTCAAGAGGGTACTTACCTATGAAACCTCACGCAAGCCTGAAACTAGGATCTTGTGTGATTTGCTTGTACATATGTTTGTGCATACATCATGAACATCATAAAGCATAATATGCATCCACTAACCATTTCAAGGGTTTGGATCTTCATCTTTGTTCTTGTTTCGTAGGTCATGGAATCTCTTTGCAGGAAAACAATACAAGTCAACCTTGTGAGAATCCATCCTCAACTCAAAGAGCTTACTTCCAAGATTCCAGAGAATTCTCCTTTCAGTGAAAGACATGGTAGACTTCTCCACTTGGTCAACTCCAACATTGAAGAAGACATGGTGAAAGTTCTCTTCCAGTTCTTTGACCCCCTACACCACTGTTTCACATTCCCTGATTACCAACTAGTACCTACTTTGGAGGAATTTTCTAAACTCCTGAGGATTCCTATTCTTCATCAACTACCCTACAATGGTACAGAAAAAGAACCAAAGCCTGAAGATGTTTCTCAAGCATTACACTTGCAACCATATGATATCAAAGGACATTGGGAAACCAGAAGTGGTGTCAAGGGTTTCTTGGCAAAGTTTCTGTTCGAGAAGGCACAAGACTGCTGGAATTCTCTAGATCTACAAGCTTTTGAGGAGATTGTAGCACTTCTCATCTATGGGTTGGTCTTGTTCCCAAACCCTGATCAACTTATAGATGTGAATGCTGTCAAGATTTTCATATCGCGGAATCTTGTGCCTACATTGCTTGGGGACATCCTACACTCATTTTACACACGAACAATGAGGAAAAGAGGTGTTCTCATGTGATGTACTCCTCTTCTAGAAAGGTGGTTTATTTTTCACCTTCCCCAGTCAGTTTTAAAGAATGAACAGGGTTTAAGGTGGTCACAACAATTGATGACCCTCACACATTCTGATGTTCATTGGTGTTCTTGGTCCAGAGAAAATGGCATCGTCATTTATCATTGTGGGGAATTCCCTAATTTCCCACTACTTGGCATTAGGGGAGGAATTACCTACAACCCCTATTTATCTTTGAGACAATTTGGATATGCTCGAAGAGATGGCCCTCACGACATGCTGATTCCTGACTTGGTTTTTGACTTCGACAACGATGCACAAGGACTTCGACAAAGGTTTATCCGAGCTTGGAGGATGCCCAATGTTGTACCCCAAAATTTGCCCTCCCATATTCTTCAAGATTTGCCAAGTCAAAGCTTCAAAATCTCCCCAAGGGTTGCATAGTTCAAGGGCCTCCTAACAGTCAAAAATTAGGGTTTTGGTTCTAACAAAGAAAATGAAGTTTCCAAGGGTCCAATCAAGTCCCACATGCCTATAAACATGGTCAAGCATCCTCATGTCAAGTTTCAAGACTCACAGCACGAAATTGCACAGTCAAAAACCCTAATTGCACTACAGTCAACTGCAGGGGCAAAATGGTCATTTGACAGTCAAAAGTTCAAATTTTTGGTCAACATCTCATTTTGAAGCCACAAACATCATTTGATCAATGCTTGATCATGATTCTCAAAGTATGGCTCAAAAAGTCTCAAGATGCAAAAGTTTCCATATTTGGACAGTTGAAAAAGTCAACTGTAACTTGACCAAGGCATAACGTCCACATGGATTATCAGAAAAATTCCATCCAAAGCTCATTTTGAATAGAAGGACATTTCCTACAACTCTTCTTCACACTTCAAGTCCAAGAAATGCTCTCACAAAAAGTTATCAATTTCAACATTATAGGTCATTTTCAAAAGTCAACAAAAAGGGACTTTAAGTCAAAGGCCATAACTTGAGATTGGTAAATCAAAATGACATGGGACCAAAGGCATTGGTTAGAGGACTTCAAGACCTTTCCAAATGTCCA
The DNA here is from genome assembly GCA_948472305.1 of Vicia faba. Taxonomy (NCBI): domain Eukaryota; kingdom Viridiplantae; phylum Streptophyta; class Magnoliopsida; order Fabales; family Fabaceae; genus Vicia; species Vicia faba. The sequence goes on along the minus strand of OX451739.1, from coordinate 123,617,634 downwards.
AGAATATGATCAAAGCTTAAAAATTGAGCAAGATATGCCTTGTGGAAGTTGGGAAATATTTGGGTATTTTGAAAAGTCAACTTTGCTTCAAATGCCTTAAAAATGCTAATGGGCCACATTTCCTTCCAAAATTCATCATCCAAAGCATGTTCACGACCATTTGGCCCAAAGGGAAGTTTTTCATCATTTTTTTTTATTTATTTGAATTTTTAATTGCTAATAATTCATTTAATTAATTAAAATATGTGAAAAATACCAAACCAATGCAATCAAATCTTTTTATGCATGGAATACACTCAAGATTCGTGCATGATCAGATATAGAAAGAATCAATGTGATTAGGACATAATTGGTATCAAATATGCATGAAAAGATTGAAAAATATATGCCATGAAAATCAAATATCTCTTCATCAATGCAAAGGGTTTTTTGATCCAATTTTCAACCCTAATCATTCCAGTACTTATACTCATGCAAACCCTAGTGCTCATGACATGAAAGCTGCGCAGAAACACCATAACCAAGTTTGAGTTTTTGACAAAAAATTCCAAAACTGAAAACTATATTCCAGTGCGATTCAAGCCAAAATAATTATCCCATTGCCTTCCTGAGACATCAAGAAACTGGTCTGAATCAAAATCATCAACTCTAACGCCCAGAATTGGTATATGGAACTCAAACTTTTTCACATTATATGCATATTCGTATTTTAATATTCAGGCAATTCCATTGCATTTTTTTTGTGGATTTATACTAATTGGATCATTCTAAAGCTAACCATGTAGTTTGATTGAGTTTTTATACACCATACGCGAAATTGCCATTGTTGTCTTTTAGGGTTACAGAGGTCACGAATTGGGGTTTCCTTATTCTGGAACAATTGAGACTTGAGACCTACACCATTGAAATCAGCATGCTTGGACAATCTGAACACATACCTCGCGCCTAATTTATGAGCCAGCATCTCCTATTCGCTATTTTCATGCTTGCTATTTAGTGGGGGTTTAAAACCCCCGCTATTCACTTTATTTTTTGTTTCAGATACAGCGCACAAGGAAGAAGAAGGTGATGTGTAAGGCAACGAGTGGTACATTCAAATTTCGCGCGAAAACGTCCCACTAATTCTTGTTTTACCTTATATTAATTGTTGGTCATATAATATTCAAAGTGCGCGTTTGGTTCAAGTGGCAGGCATGTGTATTGGTAACCTCTGGGACCTGGGTTCGAATCCCAGGTCCCCCTCCCTTTCCATAATATTTTTTATAACGTCATCCTGTGCAGCTTAAGTCCCATGGTTCATCATACGCTCACAATCTCAACGCGCCACATGGCCTGTAACCTCAATCCAAGGGCACTGATTGGAAGAACACCCTGGACGTTGGTCAAACATGCCACATGCTTCCTGAGAAAAGTCAGCCAGGCCAAAGGCTATGGGGCCTGAATTGCTGAGTTATACCTCCAGATTGGGGACAGAACCCCCCATGGTTTGTTTTGATTCTTTTTTTTTTCTTCATATTTTGCTATTTTATTTGTTTTTAATTAATTTCCTTTCAATTCTTTAATTTAATATTTTCATAAAAACATAAAAATAATATTAAAAAAACAGGAAAGACAAAAAATAAATATATTTGATTTAATATTTCTTTGTAAATAAATTATATCATTTAATTTAGTTATAGGTTTAATTTCAAGCATTTTTCTTGATAAATAAAAATTTGTAGAATTAGGTTAATTACTTTTATCTTTTCCTTTTCTTTTATCATTATAATAATTAATTATTTATTTTTATAAATCAAATTGCATTAATTAATTAGGTTTAATTTTAGGTTTAATTTTCATATTTTCTTAATAAATTAAAAAATAGCTAGAATTAGGTCTTAATTTCATTTAATTCTCATAAAAAATCATAAATACCAAAAACCCTCAAAAACAATTTCTTTTTATTTTTATTTTAATTAATTTGTTAATATAATTTAATTCCATTAAAAAGGGTCCAACGCCCTCGCTTTCGATCGTTAATTTGTTTCGCACGTTTTATTTCTTTTCTTGCAATTTATGTAAATCTCCCAAAGCCGTGTAAATTGAACATTTATATTTCTCGCACTTTATTTCATTATTTTTATGTCAAATCGGGTCCTGGATTTAATTTGGCGATGTGGACCCGCGCCTTTGTAATAGTTTAGGAACTTTATATTTCTCGCAATTTTTTAACTGTTAATAATGGCATGCAAGAATGAATGTTAAAGTAAAAACAAAAGCGTAGATCACCCATGACGTGACAAAAGACAAAAATATCTGAAAACGACACACAAATCACACACCACCCCTAGGGTACGCCTCACTGTTGCCTCTCGAAAGGTGATCGTCGAGTAGAGGATATCTTAGCAAGTCCTCATGATCCGGGAACCTGGCATGAGGGTAGCTTCTAAGGTGTCTTCCCATTGCTCTGGTGATCACCATGTCCCGAACCTCGAATTGACCCGAACACCTCCAACGGTGGTGCTACCTACCTCTCAATGGTGGGATGGCACTACTTTAAAGGACATTTACATAGACGAATTCCTTAGGGTAGGTAGACGACTCTAGATACTTGCTCTAAATTCAAAACAAATCAAAAATACTTTTCACACCGACACCTTTTCAAAAAGATTTCGAAAGCAATTTTTCAAACACTCTTGAGGACCGATACAAGAGTCGAACTGGAATTTTCAAAGAAACTTTTTAAAACCCACAGTTGAAAAGCAAGCAAACCATTTTTGAAAACACAATGAGCAAGTATCTAAGAGCCCATGGATAACCATGGATAGAAAGGGTGCTAACACCTTCCCTTTCTATAACCTACCTCCCGAACCGAGAGCAATCTCTTTAAGGAATTTTTCTGTGCTTTTGTCCTTTCCATTTGGAGAAAATAAAAGACGGTGGCGACTCTTGCTTCCGCGACATTTCACGAACCAGCGTTAAACAGTCAGTTCCAGATCCACCGATCACAGAACTGGCGACTCTGCTGGGGAATAAAATAAAAGTGAGGTGTACCTTAGGACTAAGATCACTGTGTTTTCAATTGCTTTGACTTGTTTGCTTTATTATTGTGGGACTGTCTCGGGAGTTCTATAGATCCTAACCCGGATCTGGGGATACCTTCTTAGAAAGTAGCAACAAGGCTGTGAGGGAACTGTGCGGGGTATACCGACATGGTTGAAACAATCTGCTACGTTGATGTGGCACTTTAGTGTGTACCGGTAACCCTTGAGTTCAGTCAAGGAGAGTACGGGGCCTCCGCGTGGTGTCGTGAAGCATCAACAGACCTTAGGAACCTTAATTGAACTATCTTGACCTCTTTAGGGTAGTGAGATAACTGACTTTGGTGCAGTCCGAGGTTGGTTGATACTCGATACTACACTCAATTGAGGGTTGCTTTCCTGGAATATTTCGGTCGCCAGTTCAGTGGCTAAATCGAAACGATGAACAATGAAAGCAATTCATTGATATTGGGACCCTTAGAACCCGGTTACTTATGATAGGACAGGTTGAGCCCACTAACTTCAAGAGGGTAATACCCAGACCTCATGCTGGCCTGTACTCTAAGGGTTTCTCTTGTGTGACTTGTGTGCCTTCGTACTTGCCTATTTGCATGCTTGTTATCTGACACCTGAGTTTCTTGCAGGTTTGGTTTGCAGTCCTTAGTTGGGACTCATAACAGGGTTTACTTACATTACCCCATGCATAGCATAACATCATACCATTGCATACATCCTAACCCATTTCAAGGATCTCAAGGGCTTGTGATGCAGGTCATGATAAATCAAACATCTAGCAAGGGGAAAAGAGGATTTATTTTCCTCTAGCCAAGGTTGTCAGGGGCTATGACCCACTGGATATGGTGAGCCTTTGACCCTTGACGAAGGACTCTCAACAATATGCAGTTCCTTCAATCAAGCCATCGGATCCCAATTATAACAATTTTCTTGTTTTCCCCGCGAGATCCTTGAAAACATTGCATATATATATATATATATATATATATATATATATATATATATATATATATATATATATATATATATATATATATATATATATATATATATATATATATATATATATATATATATATATATATATATATATATATATATATATATATATCATTGCATTACAGGTACCCTTTTGACAGGTCTCTTACCTTCTTCGCTGTTTATTTCAGCCAATCGTCATGAATCCTGAATCATCAACTGAGCAGTCCATCAAGGCCCTCCAGGCTCAGAATGCCCAGTTCCAAGAGCTGATCATGAATTTGGCCCAGGGGCAACAAGATCTGAAGACCCTGCTCTTGAAAAAGAAGAAGAAGAGGACTGTGCTGTTCAACCCTAGGCGCAGATCTGGGAATACACTGCAGATTGAAACTGAGAGGACTACTCCATCTGTTGGGGAAGGCAGTCATCAGGAGGAAAGGGTTCCCAGTCCAGTGGTCTCCGACAACGAGACAGATTTCAACGACGAACAATACCCTCCTGCTGAAGACAAGTACAAGCAGTTGGAAGACCATCTGAATGCATTGGAAATTCAACAAGTACCTGGTTTGGATTTCGGAGATTTGGGTCTAACTTCTGGTGTGGTGATCCCACACAAATTCAAAGCACCCTCTTTTGCTAAGTACGATGGGGCATCCTGTCCCAGGCTGCATCTCAGGTCTTATGTGCGGAAGATTCAACCGTATACGGTGGACAAGAACTTGTGGATCCACTTCTTCCAGGAAAGTCTTTCAGGGACTCATCTCGAATGGTTCTATCAGCTGGATGGAACCAAGGTTCGTAACTGGGAGGAGTTGGCTACTGCTTTTTACAAGCAGTATCAGTACAATGCCGACCTCGCTCCTACGCGTACCCAACTCCAGGGTATGTCGCTAGGATCGGGAGAAGGTTTTAAAGAGTATGCGCAGAAATGGAGAGACATGGCCGGTAGGGTACAACCACCGCTGACTGACCGTGAACTTGTGGACATGTTCTTGGGGACCCTGTCTGGTCCATTCTACAACCACCTGATTGGGAATTCGTCTGCTGGATTCACAGATCTTATCTTGACTGGAGAGCGAATAGAAGCTGGCATCAGGTCTGGGAAGATTCAAGAGGCTGCACCTTCTGATAAAAAGCCTCATCATGGAAAGAAAGAGTCCAATGCTGTGCACGGTAAAAAGAGCCGTCATGAGGTAGGGGCAACCCAGATCTCCAATCCTAGACCTGCTCAACAAGGACAGGGGCAGCAGCGCAAGGAGAGCGCACCCAAACGACAGTTCACCAAGATCAACATGTCGCTGGATCAAGCACTACAACAAATGTTGAAGGCAGGGCTGATCACCTTAAGGGCTCCTCTTCGGAATCCGAACACTTCTGCTCCGAACTACCATCCTAATGAGAGGTGTGCCTACCACTCTGATAGCCCGGGGCATACTACGCACAACTGCTGGCCTCTCAAGAACAAGATTCAAGACATGATCGACGCCGGAGAGATTCAATTTGAAGTACCTGAGACTCCGAACATAATCACTGCTCCATTGCCCAATCATTGAAGACCTTTTGTTTATTTGAATTTCTGAGTTGTATTTTTCTTTGCTCATACAAACAATTAATGTCATAGCAAACTCTTTTATTCTATTAAAACATCGCATATGTCTGTTTTGGGAATTAATACAATTGTTTTCATTATATTCAAAATTGTTTTCATTTTTTCTGTGATGATCAACTCTCGATTAATAATTCTAAGCCTCTTGAGGAAGGATGACGAAAACGATACCGCTATCTTTACAGTATGCTTTTGAACAGACCCCGCTGATGAAGTACAGGCATTGTTTCAATTCCTAAACACTGGAGTAATAAGGAAGATAATCCCTCGTCAACCCCTCTGAGCCAAAGAAGTAGGAGTTTTTCTTTTCGAAAATTAAAACCCTTTATCATAACCTGGGGAAGGGTAGTTCTCTCAGTTGATCCAAGTGCGCAACAAATGGCACCAAAGAGATCCTTACGAAAAAAAGAAAGACAGTGATGGTTCCGAACAATCGTAAAGACAGGCAGTCATTATCAAAAAATTCATAAATGAAAAGCCCAAAAAGTCAAAACCTATAAAGGGGACTTACGAAACTAGGGCATCCCGCTGACTGTAATTCCAAAAAAAGGGAAACAGCTTAGGAAAAAAATAGGGATAACAAAATCAAAAAGAAAGAGGTCTTATAAACCCTCAACAAAATGACTGCCTATTCCAAATAAATCATCAATATCTGAACCATCACCGGAAAATCAGAGCAAAGACTCAAACAAGGTCTAATGCACGATCAACTGAGTTTAGGTTTGAAGAACATCACGAAGAGCGGGTGGGTACAAATACATTTTGAGCCTTATCCTTTGTTTCTTAAACCGTGAACCAAGCCACGTTATAACCCTTAAAAGTCCTAGCTGAAGCATGGATTAGTTCGAAAGCATACTGTTACGAAAGGTATCCTGACTCCTTAAGGCTTGCGGTAAAATAACGAGTTGACATCACAGTTTACAAAAAGGTTTCATTTGTGTTATAAAAAATGCATTCTCAAAACTTCAAGACAGACATAGGATTTTGCATTCTTAAAATAATATTGTTTGCATATGATCATTTGTTTGAACAGCAAAGGAATTCGCACGACGAATATCTGATGAACAAAGGTCTTCTCAACAAAAGAGTCACCTCAAGTGGAAAGAGCACTTCCAATCAAGGGGCACGGCATGAGCATTGTCCATTATCTGGGGCATGACAAAACACTGCTAACAGGGGCAACTCCCTACATCCTGAGAGCGTGGACATAGTCGAAGAAAAATACTACGCGTAATCAAAGACCCGCTAGGTTGACATACCTAGGAAAAAATAAGGGCTTCCCGACGAACCAAAAGGGTTTGGGCAAAATGAAGGGATGAAACGAAAAAATTTATACACCCGGCAAGTCGAAAACCTGAAAAGGCGGCTTGGGCAAAAATGGGTATCCCGGTGGACTAAAAACCCGAAAGGGCAGTCCAGGAAAAAGTTAGGGATCAGAGCGTATGACTATGTCCTGTCATCTCGTCACTTGCCTACCAGAAGAAGATTGGTCAAATCGGCAGTCATCAAGCACCTCCACAGGTATCTTCCTCTCCCACATCAGAAACAGGGGCAATAAAGAGTTGTCTAAGCAATCTGATTGTTCAGTCCTCCAAGGTATCAAGGTAGGTTCCGTTGAAGAACATAACCAATACAGTTCAATACTTCCCCAAGAGAGTCCAATCCAGTTTCCCCAAGAAAGTTGGAATCCATCTCCCCAAGCAGTAAGCTTATCCCCAGTAGATTCTGGAAGCTTACCCTCGCAGAGCACGAACACGCGTCTCCCGGTTTTATTCAAAGAGTTATTTCCTTACCAGGATATAACTGGGTTATCCTCAGCCAAAAGCCACGGAGAGATCGTCCTCGGCGAAGTCTTCTTATCCCCAGCGAAGTCTATCAACACTTCCAACACAACAATGGTATCCCCAGTGAAGTTACCATCAACATTTCAGCAAAGTACCCCTCTTCCCACAGAATATTTTCCCCAGCAAGATCGCTATAGTAATCTCCCCCGCCGAGTAATCTCCAAACATATTCCCCAACGGAGTCATCTTCTCCTACCGGTTCATTCTTGCAGAGCGAAAAGCTCTCTCTTCAACACCAGCCCAGGAGTTAACTTCCTGGCACCCGTCAAGGATTTATTTTCTTAGACAAAAAATACATTCATGAACATTACATCTTCATACATTATAGCATGCATATGCATCATACTACACGAATCTCATCAATTTTGAGGACATCCTGAAATCATGCAGTTCATGCATCATGATCTTGCATACAACTGATGCTTTACCTTTTCAGGAAAGGTCAATACAAAGATGTTTACTATCGCGACTCCTTCTAGATATAGTTCAGATGTGACCCAGATATGGCGACGTTCTGATACTTCTTCCAGATTTCATTCTAGAGATAGTTTGGATGTGAACCAGGCATGGCGACATTCTGATACTTCTTCCAGATTTCCTTCCAGAGATAGCTTAGAAATGCTCCCGATATGGATGCTGTTCTGTTGCTTATTCAACACTCATTCTAGATATAGTTCAGATGTGAACCGAATATGGCGACGTTCTGATACTTCTTCCAGATTTCCTTCTAGATATAGTTCAGATGTGAACCGGATATGGCGACGTTCTGATACTTCTTCCAGATTTCCTTCTAGATATAGTTCAGATGTGAACCAGATATGGCAACGTCTGATACTTCTTCCAGATTTCCTTCTAGATATAGTTCAGGTGTGAACCAGATATGGCGACGTTCTGATACTTCTTCCAGATTTCCTTCTAGATATAGTTCAGATGTGAACCAGATATGGCAACGTTCTGATACTTCTTCCAGATTTCCTTCTAGATATAGTTCAGATGTGAACCGGATATGGCGACGTTCTGATACTTCTTCCAGATTTCCTTCTAGATATAGTTCAGATGTGAACCAGATATGGCGACGTTCTGATACTTCTTCCAGATTTCCTTCTAGATATAGTTCAGATGTGACCCTGGCATGGCGATGTTCTGACACTTATTCCAGACCCCCCCTCAGATAACTTAGAGATGCTCCGGACACGGAAGTTGTTCTATTGTTTATTCAGAGATCACCTTTCTAGAGATGGTTCAGATGTGACCCGGATATGGCTACCTTCTGATACTTGTCCCAGATTCATTCAGATATAGTTTGGAAATGCTCCAGATATGGATGTTGTTCTTCGGCTTGTTCAAGTTTCTTCTCAAAGATGGCTCAGATATACTCCAGAACCGGATGCTAGTCTATCACTTATTCACAGTTTCTTCTCAAACAACTTAGAGATGCTCCAGACTCGGAGACTATTCTATTTTTTAGTCCAGATTCATTCGAAAGACTATTCCAGATTCGATTCCTGCATCCAGTCAAAAGCCTTCTCTAGTCCAGTTAAATCGACCCCTAACAGATTTTCCTAATAAAGACTCAGTAGAAGATATCCAAGATTCTCTCAGCGTTAATGTTGAGGTAGTAATCACCCCAAGGTTCTCTCAGCGTCCCTGTTGAGATAATTGTCCCAAGATTCTCTCAGCATTCCTGTTGAGGTAGTAATCGCCCAAGGTTCTCTCAGCGTTCCTGTTGAGGTAGTAACCATCCCTGGTTCATTCATCACCTTTTGAAGCTCCAGATCCCACTCCTGTAACCAGTCAGGGCACATCCTTACAAAGAGTTTGAAGACCACTCCTGTAACAGGTCAGGTAATCATTTTTCTTTTTGCAGGTACGCAAGTTCTCGCTAAGGAATCTCTTACGCGATCGACACCCAGATGGCATCTATAAGCCCATCCACCATCCATCATCTCTCAGCATGGCATCTATAAGCCCATCATCCTATCCATCAATCTCCAAATGGCATCTATAAGCCCATCCCCCCATCACTGCTACTATGTAAGCGCAAATTTCTGGGCACTCTAGTGTTCAATCATCTTCCACCTTCGGATTACGAAAGGCACGTCAGCCAATCTGCATCCTCAGGTCTAAGAAGATTGAACAGGGGCAATTGTTGTACCCCAAAATTTTCCCTCCCATATTCTTCAAGATTTGCCAAGTCAAAGCTTCAAAATCTCCCCAAGGGTTGCACAGTTCAAGGGCCTCCTAACAGTCAAAAATTAGGGTTTTGGTTCTGACAAAGAAAATGAAGTTTCCAAGGGTCCAATCAAGTCCCACATGCCTATAAACATGGTCAAGCATCCTCATGTCAAGTTTCAAGACTCACAACACGAAATTGCACAGTCAAAAACCCTAATTGCACTACAGTCAACTGCAGGGGCAAAATGGTCATTTGACAGTCAAAAGTTCAAATTTTTGGTCAACATTTCATTTTGAAGCCACAAACATCATTTGATCAATGCTTGATCATGATTCTCAAAGTATGGCTCAAAAAGTCTCAAGATGCAAAAGTTTCCATATTTGGACAATTGAAAAAGTCAACTGTAACTTGACCAAGGCATAACTTCCACATGGATTATCAGAAAAATTCCATCCAAAGCTCATTTTGAAGAGAAGGACATTTCCTACAACTCTTCTTCACACTTCAAGTCCAAGAAATGCTCTCACAAAAAGTTATCAATTTCAACATTATAGGACATTTTCAAAAGTCAACAAAAAGGGACTTTAAGTCAAAGGCCATAACTTGAGATTGGTAAATCAAAATGACATGGGACCAAAGGCATTTGTTAGAGGACTTCAAGACCTTTCCAAAATGTCCAAGAACATGATCAAAGCTTAAATATTGAGCAAGAAATGCCTTATGGAAGTTGGGAAATTTTTGGGTATTTTGAAAAGTCAACTTTGCTTCAAATGCCTTAAAAATGCTAATGGGCCACATTTCCTTCCAAAATTCATCATCCAAAGCATGTGCACGACCATTTGGCCCAAAGGGAAGTTTTTCATCATTTTTGTTTATTTATTTGAATTTTTAATTGCTAATAATTCATTTAATTAATTAAAATATGTGAAAAATACCAAACCAATGCAATCAAATCTTTTTATGCATGGAATACACTCAAGATTCGTGCATGATCAGATATAGAAAGAATCAATGTGATTAGGACATAATTGGTATCAAATATGCATGAAAAGATTGAAAAATATATGCCATGAAAATCAAATATCTCTTCATCAATGCAAAGGGTTTTTTGATCCAATTTTCAACCCTAATCATTCCAGTACTTATACTCATGCAAACCCTAGTGCTCATGACATGAAAGCTGCGCAGAAACACCATAACCAAGTTTGAGTTTTTGACAAAAAATTCCAAAACTGAAAACTATATTCCAGTGCGATTCAAGCCAAAATAATTATCCCATTGCCTTCCTGAGACATCAAGAAACTGGTCTGAATCAAAATCATCAACTCTAACGCCCAGAATTGGTATATGGAACTCAAACTTTTTCACATTATATGCATATTCGTATTTCAATATTCAGGCATTTCCATTGCATTTTTTTTGTGGATTTATACTAATTGGATCGTTCTAAAGCTAACCATGTAGTTTGATTGAGTTTTTATACACCATACGCGAAATTGCCATTGTTGTCTTTTAGGGTTACAGAGGTCACGAATTGGGGTTTCCTTATTCTGGAACAATTGAGACTTGAGACCTACACCCTTGAAATCAGCATGCTTGGACGATCTGAACACATACCTCGCGCCTAATTTATGAGTCAGCATCTCTTATTCGCTATTTTCATGCTTGCTATTTAGTGGGGGTTTAAAACCCCCGCTATTCACTTTATTTTTTGTTTCAGATACAACGCACAAGGAAGAAGAAGGTGATGTGTAAGGCAACGAGTGGTTCATTCAAATTTCGCGCGAAAACGTCCCACTAATTCTTGTTTTACCTTATATTAATTGGTGGTCATATAATATTCAAAGTGCACGTTTGGTTCAAGTGGCAGGCATGTGTATTGGTAACCTCTGGGACCTGGGTTCGAATCCCAGGTCCCCCTCCCTTTCCATAATATTTTTTATAACGTCATCCTGTGCAGCTTAAGTCCCATGGTTCATCATACGCTCACAATCTCAACGCGCCACATGGCCTGTAACCTCAATCCAAGGGCACTGATTGGAAGAACACCCTGGACGTTGGTCAAACATGCCACATGCTTCCTGAGAAAAGTCAGCCAGGCCAAAGGCTATGGGGCCTGAATTGCTGAGTTATACCTCCAGATTGGGGACAGAACCCCCCATGGTTTGTTTTTATTCTTTTTTTTCTTCATATTTTGCTATTTTATTTGTTTTTAATTAATTTCCTTTAAATTCTTTAATTTAATATTTTCATAAAAACATAAAAATAATATTAAAAAAACAGGAAAGACAAAAAATAAATATATTTGATTTAATATTTCTTTGTAAATAAATTATATCATTTAATTTAGTTATAGGTTTAATTTCAAGCATTTTTCTTGATAAATAAAAATTTGTAGAATTAGGTTAATTACTTTTATCTTTTCCTTTTCTTTTATCATTATAATAATTAATTATTTATTTTTATAAATCAAATTGCATTAATTAATTAGGTTTAATTTTAGGTTTAATTTTCATATTTTCTTAATAAATTAAAAAATAGCTAGAATTAGGTCTTAATTTCATTTAATTCTCATAAAAAATCATAAATACCAAAAACCCTCAAAAACAATTTCTTTTTATTTTTATTTTAATTAATTTGTTAATATAATTTAATTCCATTAAAAAGGGTCCAACGCCCTCGTTTTCGATCGTTAATTTGTTTCGCACGTTTTATTTCTTTTCTTGCAATTTATGTAAATCTCCCAAAGCCGTGTAAATTGAACATTTATATTTCTCGCACTTTATTTCATTATTTTTATGTCAAATCGGGTCCTGGATTTAATTTGGCGATGTGGACCCGCGCCTTTGTAATAGTTTAGGAACTTTATATTTCTCGCAATTTTTTAACTGTTAATAATGGCATGCAAGAATGAATGTTAAAGTAAAAACAAAAGCGTAGATCACCCATGACGTGACAAAAGACAAAAATATCTGAAAACGACACACAAATCACACACCACCCCTAGGGTATGCCTCACTGTTGCCTCTCGAAAGGTGATCGTCGAGTAGAGGATGTCTTAGCAAATCCTCATGATCCGGGAACCTGGCATGAGGGTAGCTTCTAAGGTGTCTTCCCATTGCTCTGGTGATCACCATGTCCCGAACCTCGAATTGACCCGAACACCTCCAACGGTGGTGCTACCTACCTCTCAATGGTGGGATGGCACTACTTTAAAGGACATTTACACAGACGAATTCCTTAGGGTAGGTAGACGACTCTAGATACTTGCTCTAAATTCAAAACAAATCAAAAATACTTTTCACACCGACACCTTTTCAAAAAGCTTTCGAAAGCAATTTTTCAAACACTCTTGAGGACCGATACAAGAGTCGAACTGGAATTTTCAAAGAAACTTTTTAAAACCCACAGTTGAAAAGCAAGCAAACCATTTTTGAAAACACAATGAGCAAGTATCTAAGAGCCCATGGATAACCATGGATAGAAAGGGTGCTAACACCTTCCCTTTCTATAACCTACCTCCCGAACCGAGAGCAATCTCTTTAAGGAATTTTTCTGTGCTTTTGTCCTTTCTATTTGGAGAAAATAAAAGACAGTGGCGACTCTTGCTTCCGCGACATTTCGTGAACTAGCGTTAAACAGTCAGTTCCAGATCCACCGATCACACCCAACAAAGTGGATAGTAAGACACTGGGGCACAAGAATTCCATCCCCCTTGAGCCTTATCTCAAGTGGGTACGAACCCGCGCCCATAGTCTTATGATGCCTTACTCTCACATTCTCCCCGTGATCAAAGAGCCTGTTATAGAAGGAGAGGTTCCATACACCCTCCTACATCCTGACATGCCAACATCATTGGAAGAATTACAAAAAAGTTAGATACAACTCAAAGAAGAATGGAATACTTTTGAAGCCAGCTTCTACGCCAGTGAGAAGAAGGTTTTGGAGCTTACCCGCCGACTTCATGAGGAGGAAACTCTCAACACTTACATCGCGCCAAAGAGGATGCGCAATGTCTTTTTACATTAAGAACTTTGTAATATTTTGCCCATGGGGCATTTATGTACTAACAAATTTCTTCTTATTAATATGACGTGTGTTCTTTTTGTTTGCAACAAATTTGAATTTCTGAATCCTTGAATGCATTACATGAATAATATATCATTCATCATATGCATAAACAGGTCTTCATACCAGGTTTCCTTATCTCTCTGCTGTTTATTTCAGCAAGATGGATTTGGAGCAGACGGTTAGGGATCTGCAAGCACATAATTCGTAATTCCAGAAACTCCTCATGACCTTAGCAAAGGGTCAAAAGGATCTTAAAGCACTGTTGGAGAAAGAGAAAGATAAAGATAAAAAGAAGAAAAGGACTGGTGTGGCCACTATGGGAAGAAGGTTCGAAAGCCATGCTAGAAAGGTTCTCGAGTTCCCTTCGACGTCTGATGAAGGGGTTGGTAAAGGAAAAGGAGTTGCGATGCCTTCTGAATCTGAAATTGAAGAAGAAGAAGAGGAAGAAGATGAAGATTACTCCGAACAACAATATCCCCCGGTGGATGATAAGTATAAAAATCTTGAGGATCGGTTGGCAACCATGGAGTTGCAAAGGGTACCTAGTTTAGATTTCGAAGAACTGGGGTTGGTCGCTGGGGTCGTCATTCCTCCCAAGTTCAAAGTACCTACATTTGCTAAGTATGACAGTTTGTCTTGTCCAAAGATGCATCTGAGGTCCTACGTCAGAAAGATTCAACCTCACTCCTCTGATAAGGATCTTTGGGTCCACTTTTTTCAAGATAGTTTGTCAGGCACGCAATTGGACTGGTTCTATCAACTTGAGAGATCAGATGTTCATAACTGGGAAGATTTGGCTGCTGCTTTCTACCGACAATACCAATACAATGCGGATTTAGCTCCTACTCGTAATCAACTACAGAGTATGGGTATGGCCTCTAATGAAGGGTTTAAAGAATACGCCCAGAAGTGGCGTGATTTGGCTGGAAGGGTGCAGCCACCTTTGTCAGATAGAGAGTTAGTTGACATGTTTTTAAGGACCCTGTCTGGCCCATTCTTCAATCATTTAATTGGGATTTCATCTGTAGGATTCACCGAATTAATTCTGACCGGTGAAAGGGTCGAGGCTGGCATTAAAATTGGTAAAATTCAGAAGGATGCTTCCTCTTCCACTGCTGTTAAGAAGACCTTCCCAGCCAAGAAAGAAGCTTCTGCTGTTTATTCCAAGAAAAATTAAGGAAGAACGGAGCGCCGACCAATGGTGGGGGATGTGATGATTCAAAACTCCTCAGTTGATCAACCTCGAAGCAGTCAACCTAGAGCTAACCAGCAAAGGGTAGAAAGGCCACAACAGCATTTCACCCGAATCAATATGACACCGGCTCAAGTCCTCCCTCATTTTGTTAAAGCTGAATCTTACCAACTTGAAAGAAGCGCCGAAAAACCCTAATACCTCTTCTCCTTATTATCATTCCAATGCAAAATGTGCATACCATTCAGACAGTGTAGGGCATGATACCAACAACTGTTGGGCTCTTAAAAACAAGATCCAAGACCTGATAGACGCTAAGGAGGTAGAGTTTAATGCTCCTGAGAAACCCAACGTGATATCCGCTCCAATGCCCAAACATGGTCATAATGTCCATGCAATTGTGGAAGACTTTCATGTTACCGCTGCTGATGACCTTTTGACTCCGTTACCAGTGATTAAAGTGAATTTGATGAAAGCTGGATATTCCCAGGCTATGGAAAAGACTGTTACTTTTGTTCAAACTTGCAAACTAACTGCCCACTATTGAAATCAGGCATCCAACGCCTGATGGATACCCAAGAGATCCTCTTTCAAAAGACTCATGTTGATACTATCACTCATGTTACTCATGTCGCCTTTGATACTCCAACCAATGACATTGCTATAATAACCATCTCCGACAATCTTCCCAAGACCTGCAAAAGGCCTGTCAAGATTACGCCTGCTCCTAAGTTTGTGCCGCTGAAAATTACCATGTCGGGGCCTGTCCCGTATAAATCTAACAAGATAATACCATGGAATTATGGAGGAGAAATCTTCTACCATGGTATCAAGCAAATCGAATCAGTCCAAGATAATTCCGATGATGAAACCCCTGATATAGGGAATATTGCTGGAACAAACAAGATAACTAGCAGTGGAAGGATCTTCTCTCCGGAGATTGCTCCTCCAAGGGCAGTCTTCGGACCCTCGAGAGTTTCTGTATCTGTCAAACCATTTGTGAAAAGCCCGGTAATTGAAGAATTGGACGCTCCCGAAGCTAGACCCGCTGTTGATACTACCGATAAGGGTAAGGGGATACTAGAAGCGCCTGTCAGGACGAAGGCTCAGACTGTGGTAATCCCCGAGACCACCCAAAAATAGATGGAAGAAATCTTAAAGATAATCAAGAAGAGCGACTACGATGTCGTAGAGAAGCTAGGGCAAACCCCTTCCAAAATCTCCATGTTGGCTCTCTTACTCTGCTTTGAGGCTCATGCTAAGGCCTTGATCAAATTTTTAAAGACGGCACACGTGCCTCAAGAAACTTTTGCAGACCAGTTTCAAGAGTGCGTGGCTAGCCTTACAGCCGATAACGGTCTTGGTTTTTCTGATGCTGATTTGACCCCTAAAGGAAAGAAGCACAATGATGCGCTTCACGTCTCGGTAGAGTGCAGAGGGACCACACTTGCCCATGTCCTGGTTGATACCGGTTCATCTTTGAATGTTCTACCAAAAAAGGCGTTGGACAGGCTAGACTGCGAAGGTTTAACTTTAAAACCCAGTAACATCATTGTTAGAGCCTTCGACGGTTCTAAGCGGATGGTTCACGGAGAGGTGGACATCCCAATCAAAGTGGGTACCGAGACCTTCAACTCTACTTTTTATGTGATGGACATTCGTCCTTCATATTCATGTTTGTTGGGAAGGCCATGGATCCACAATGTTGGGGCAGTCACTTCTTCCCTACATCAAATGGTAAAGTATCCAGTTTATGGTAAGATCATAACGGTCCATGGGGAGGAAGAATATATGATAAGTCACCTTAACTCCTTCCGCTATGTGGAGTTAGATTGCGAGTTCATAGAAACACCTTTCCAGCACTTTGAAGAGGTCTCTCCTGAAGTCGTAGTTGCAAAGACAATGGATGATGTGCCTATCATTTCCAAGCCTGTGTCTCGGATGGCATCCCTCAAAGATGCAGAGGCTGTAATCAAAGAAGGAAGGAGTACAGTGTGGGGGAAACTGCCTGATTTTTCTCACAAGATGGATAAGTTCGGATTGGGTTTCACCGCTGCTGGCCAGAAAACTGTGCGTCACTCCTGGGCTGGAGGACCACCTTTAAAAATCACTCACCATGGAATTAATGCCTTAGAAGATGATGATGAAGAAGACAACTTTGAAGATTAGATCTTTCCAACCGTTGAAGGAGGATTAAGCAACTGGGAAGCGAAAGACTTCGTTCCCATCACTTTCGTCAATCAGTAATTTATCTTTGAACAATTTCCTATTTTGGTCTGTAATAATTAAACAATTCGTACACTCTCTTTTTGCCTTATGCCTTTCCCGGGGCATATAGGTCCATTTGTAAGGGCTTGATTTCTTCATTATCATATGCCATTTTTAATGAATCATTGGACGTTTTCATCTATAAACTGTTGTGTTCATTTTCTTTCCTTTTACATTTTGTTTTGTTTATGGATGGTTATCCCTTACACACACCCACACTCACAAATGCAGGTACCCATCCATTCTGGATTCCATGGGTGACTATTCTGCTTTGGCCTTCAGTGACTCTGAAGATCTGGTCAATCATGTCGAGTACGAAGGTGATGAAGACTGTGAAGTGCCTGGAGAGTTAGCCAGACTTTTGCAACAAGAAGAAAGGGCCATTCTGCCCCATAAAGAGTTGCTAGAGACCATCAATTTGGGAACGGAGGAAGACAAGAAAGAGGTAAAAGTGGGTGCCAACCTGGAGCCAAGTGTCAAAGAGCGCTTAGTGCAGTTGTTGAATGAATATGTTGAAATCTTCACTTGGTCCTATGAAGACATGCCGGGACTGGATACAGACATTGTGGTTCACCGTCTCCCTATAAGAGAAGATTGTCCACCGATCAAGCAAAAGGTCCGCCGAATGAGGCCCGACATGTCAGAAAAGATCAAAGCTGAGGTGATGAAGCAATTCAATGCTGGCTTTCTGGCTGTTACTTCCTATCCACAATGGGTTACTAACATTGTGCTCGTGCCTAAGAAATACGACAAAGTCAGAATGTGTGTGGACTACAGAGACCTAAACAGGGCTAGCCCTAAAGATGATTTTCCACTGCCACACATTGACATCTTGGTTGACAATATAGCTCAACACAAGGTATTTTCCTTCATGGATGGATTCTCGAGATACAACCAGATCAAAATGGCCCCCAAAGACATGGAGAAGAATACTTTTGTTACGCAGTGGGGTAACTTCTGCTATAAAGTGATGCCATTCGGACTGAAGAATGTCGGGGCAACCTATCAGTGAGCCATGGTAGCTTTGTTTCATGACATGATACATCATGAGATTGAAGTCTACGTAGACGACATGATAGCCCATTCACAAACAGAAGAAGAACACCTCGACCATCTGCAAAAGCTGTTTTTCTGACTGAAGGAATATAAGCTCAGACTGAACCCTAGCAAGTGCACTTTTGGAGTCAAGTCTGGCAAACTTTTGGGATTTATCGTCAGTAACAAAGGCATTTAATTTGATCCTGCCAAAGTCAAAGCTATACAAGAAATGCCTGTCCCTCGCACTGAGAAGGAGGTTAGAGGTTTCTTGGGACGCTTAAACTATATTGCAAGGTTCATCTCTCACCTAACATCTACCTGTGATCCAATCTTCAAGTTGTTGAAGAAAGATCAGGTGGTTGAATGGAAAAGTGATTGTCAAGTTGCTTTTGATAATATCAAGGAGTATTTGCTGGAACCTCCAATCTTGATGCCACCCGTCGAGGGAAGGCCTTTAATCATGTATCTGACTGTTTTGGATAATTCAATGGGGTGCGTATTGGGCCAACATGATGAGTCTGGTCGCAAAGAGAACGCCATTTATTACCTTAGCAAAAAGTTTACCGACTGTGAGACTCGCTACTCACTGCTCGAGAAAACTTGTTGCGCTTTGGTATTGGCTGCTCGCCGGCTAAGACAGTATATGTTGACACATACCACTTTGCTGATTTCCAAGATAGATCCGATCAAGTATATCTTCGAGAAGCCTGCTTTATCCGAAAGAATCGCTAGATGGCAGATGATCCTTACTGAGTATGATATCCAGTATACAACCCAAAAATCTATAAAAGGGAGTGTACTAGCTGACCATCTAGCTCATCAAGCCGTCGAAGATTACCAATCTATGAGATTCGACTTCCCTGACGAGGACATCATGACATTGGACAACATTGAAGGTAACGGACCGTATGACGGACCTGAACAAGGATCCCGATGGACCCTGTACTTTGATGGTGCTTCAAATGCACTTGGCAACGGTATCGGTGCGGTACTTATTTCTCCAGAAGGTTGCCATACACCGTTCACTGCTAGACTCTGCTTCAGCTGCACCAACAACATGGCCGAATATGAAGCTAGCATCTTTGGTCTCAAGGCTGCTATTGACTTGGGAATCAAATCTTTGGTCGTATTTGGAGACTTGGCTTTGGTTATCAGTCAAATCAAAGGAGAGTGGGATACTAAACATCCTAATCTTATCCCATACAAAGAACATGTCTTAACATTGTTTCCTCATTTCGAGCAGATTACCTTCGAGCACTTTCCGCGAGAAGAAAATCAGCTAGCTGATGCTCTAGCTACGATGTCTTCCATGTTTAAACTCAACTGGGATAATGAGGCTCCCTAAATCACCATTGAACGGATGGAAGAACCTGCGCACTGTCATGAGATTAATACCGAAGAAGTAGTGGAACAACCCTGGTTTCATGAAATCAAAAGGTATCTCCAGACTCGAGAATACCCTGAAGGAGCTTCAGTTAACGAGAAAAAGTTCTTAAGGAGATTTGCTTCCAAGTTCTTCCTAAGTAATGGTATCCTATATAAGCACAACCATGATTGTGTTCTACTTCGTTGTCTGGACAAAGCTGAAGCTGAGTTGATCATGACTGAAATACATAGTGGCACCTTTGGCACCCACTTGAGCGGACATACGATGGCTAAGAAGATTCTAAGGGCAGGCTACTACTGGTCTACCATGGAAGCTGATTGTCATCAATACGCTCGTACTTGTCACAAATGCCAAGTCTACGCTGACAAGGTACATATTCCTCCAGTTCCTCTCAACGTTCTAACAGCTCCTTGGCCATTCGCGATGTGGGGAATCGACATGATTGGAGAGATCAAGCCTACGACATCCAACGGACATCGCTTCATCCTGGTGGCTATTGATTACTTCACCAAGTGGGTCGAAGAAGCTTCCTTCGCCTCAGTAACACAGAATGTGGTTGCCCGCTTCATTAAGCAGAATCTCATATGCCGGTATGGTATCCCCGACAGGATCATCATGGACAACAGTAAAAACCTGAATAACACTATGATCACCGCTCTGTGCGAGCAGTTCAAAATTCAACATCACAATTCATCTCCCTATCAGCCAAAGATGAACGGTGTTGTTGAAGCTGCAAACAAAAATATCAAGAAGATCATCCAAAAGATGACAGTCACCTACAAGGACTGGCATGAGATGTTACCGTTTGCTCTGCACGGATATCGTACCACGGTGCGTACTTCAACTGGGGCAACCCCCTTTTCTTTGGTATATGGCATAGAGGTTGTTTTACCTGTGGAAGTTCAGATTTCTTCCTTAAGGGTTATGAAGGATGTTGGTTTAAGTGAAGATGATTGGATTCAGACCCGGCTTGATCAACTTAATTTGATCGACGAGAAATGACTTACTGCTGTTTGTCATGGTCAGACGTATCAAAAACGGATGATCAAGGCTTTCAACAAGAAAGTCAAGCGTCAGGTATATCAAGTAGGAGATCTTGTAATAAAGAGGATCATCTTGCCGCAAAGTGATCCCAGGGGCAAGTGGACTCCTACTTACGAAGGACCATTTATGATCAAGAACATCTTTTCTGGTGGGGCAATGATTATGACCACCATGGATGGCGACGACTTGCCGCACCCTGCAAATGCAGACATAGTCAAAAGATACTACGCATAAAATGACCTAACAAGTTGAAAACCCGAAAGGGCGACTTGGGCGAAAATGGGCATCCCAGTGAATCGAAAACCCGAAAGGGCAGTTCAGGCAAAAATTAGGGATAAATAAAAAAATATGTATACCCGGCAAGTTGAAAACCCGAAAGTGCGACTTGGGCAAAAAAGGGTTTCCCGGTGGGCTGAAAACCCGAAAGGGCGGTCCAGGAAAAAGTTAGGGAATTAAAGCGTATGACTATGTCTCGTCGGTTCACTTTAAGGACAATCTCTTCACCAATAAGCTCCAAGCTTCTGATCTATCCAATCATCCATGGACGAAGCAACGAATGGACAACATACTCAGAGTTGTGAAGGCTATAGCAGAATGGGAACCCCATGGAATTGTTACACATAGCCATCTTTCTTTTTATAAAAAATTTCTCAATTTTACGACAACATTCTCTTACTAGGATGTCTGTCTCCTTTGTACAAGAATACTTACAAAGTTAATACAAGAATACTTCAATGTGCAGAATTTTGCTTGCCTTTCCTTTCTTTTTTTACACTTATGTTTTATTCGAAAACGTCCAATGGTTTGTTAAATAGGCATATGCATTTGAATATAATCACTGCTTACAAATAAAATTAAATAAGAGAGGATAATTACTGATAGGTCGAAAGTATGGGAAGACGTATTTAGGCTATTCCAGAAGAAATCCCCTGCAGTACATCATCCTGCTCCTCAACAGAGCTAAAACCTTGGAGTATATATCCCTAGCGGAGTTAAGTTTCAAGATTCCCATCAGAGTTAAGTCTCTAAACTCTCGATCCCCAGTGGAGCCAGAATACTCTAAACTGTTTCACCAACAGAGTTCTCCACAAAACAAGGAGTCCCCAGTAGATTGGCATACGACCCAAGCTCCTGATTTCCCCGGCAGAATAAACACTCTCCCCACATAGTTATTTCCCAACAGAACGAAGATTCTAGTTCCTGTTTCTCCATTTGAAGCCTCCCAGATTTTAATTCCCCAGTAGAGGTCGTTGGATTTTTCCTTATTTCCCCAGGAAAGTCATGAAGGATTCTCATTTCTCGCAGAAGTTGTCAAAGCTCTTGTTAATCCCCACAAGTCACCAAGGATTTTCAATCCCCAGCAGTGGTCCCAGGATTTCTCATTCTCAACAATCAAAGATTTTTGGAATCCCTAGCATCAGTCAAGGAATTACTTTCCCCGGCGGCAGTCAAAGATTTCTTTGTTTCCATCTATCGAGGATTTATTTTCCTCGGCAGGACATCTAATCAGCTTACATGCACATCCATTACATTTATATATCATGAACATTAAGGGAACACATTTTATTGCATCATACATATCATGCAAAATAACTTTGTGCTTTAGCTAACATTCCACCCTTTTCAGGATAAGATTAAAAAGCTATCGTTAACAACTATTCAGAGATTTCAGATACAGTATGGATACACCCCCAGACACGACGGTCATTCTATTACTCATTCAGAATTTCAAATCAAGATACAGTATGGATACACCCCAGACGTGGCGGTCATTCTATTACTCATTCAGACTTCAGCAATCAGATACAGACTAGATACGCTCTAGACACGGTGGCCATTCTATTTCTTATTCATATTCAACTATCAACTTCAAGTTCAGATACACTCCAGACACGGAAGTCATTCTGTCACTTGTCCAGATCCCAATTACAGTACGGATATACTCCAAACACAGAAGTCATTCTGCTACTCATACAGATCTCAACTTCAGATACAGTCCAAATACGCTCCAGACACGGTTGCCATTCTGTCATTCATTCGGAATTTATCCCCAACACAGAGACATCTCAGACACGGATGTCTTTCTATCGCTTATTCAAATTTCATATTTCGGATACAATACAGATACACTCCAGACACGACAGTCATTCTGATATTCATTCTAGAATCAAATACCATTACAGCTCAGACACGCTCCAGACACGGACGCCATTCCTTTGCTCATACAAATCCAGTCTCCAGATACAACTCAGATACGTTCCAAATACGGATAACATTCTGATGTTCGTTTTACTGATTTTCAACAAACAAGTTTTAGAGGGCATCTCTAAGACCATCTCCAGCAAGATTCTATCATTTCCAAATGGCATCTTTAAGCCCATTCCCTCAGCTACATTTTGACGAGTGCAAATTTACGGGCACTCTAGTGTCCAATCCTCTTTTACCTTCGAGTCACGAAAGGCAAACTTGCCAATCTAACTCTTCAGGTTCAAGAAGATTGAACAGAGGCAAATGTTGTACCCCAAAATTTTCCCTCTCATTTTATCAACATTTCTCATCACAAGGCTCTTGGAACTCAAGATCAAGCTAGGGTTTGCTCTGCTCAAGACATCTCCTTGCATTGATGACCTAAATTAGGGTTTGAGTTTGCACAGGGATTTTTGGACCTTCAATGCCCAAAGTGACTTTCATACTTCATGTTGGACTCATAAGTTTTCCCATACAATGTTTCAAGCCTTGAATCAAATTTTTGCCTAGTCAATTGGACAGTTGACCTAGAAATCAACTGTATTGGGGAAAAAGTCAACTGTGGCCAATTTACAGTCAAACCTCATGAATTTTGACCCACATCAACATTATGAAATCATATGAACCATTTTATCAAGTTTGGACCATAATTCCACAAGAAATTTGATCAGATCACCAAAAGGGCAAAATGGTCATTTTTAGGGTTTTGACTGTACAAAAGCAATTTCTGGCTTTTTGACTTAACCAATGGAAATTTAAGCTCAACCAAGGACTCAAGGACTCAATGGAATCATCTTGACCTATTCAACAAGTTTAAAAGATCTCAAATGCATGGGATTGACAGATGAATTTTTCAGTCAACTGATCAAAATTTGACTGTACACTAAAAAGTCAAACTTTGACTTTTTTGTCAAAATCAAGTGCCAAGGGTCATTTTTCATCAAGATGTTTCAAATTATGAAACTTTTTCATCAAGAAATCCAAAATTGCAAATTAGGGTTTGAAATTGAAAATTTTCATAACTTAGAATTTTTCTAAGTTATGAAATTTTCTTAATTTTTCCTAACTTTGTCCCACATTTTCACCATGATGCATATGGATTAAAACAAAACTTACAACATGAAATTTGTAGTCCTCCACAAAGTCTACAACTTTTATTCACAAAGTTTTCTCAAAAGAATCTTGGATATCAAGTTATGATTTTTGGAACAAGGGTCCCTAAAACTTTTAACTTAGAGAAATTTTGCCCTAGTTTAGGCAGGATTTTGACCTATCTTCTTGGCCATTTTTCACATAGTTCCACTTTGAGTCTAAAGTTTCATTTCAAATATGGATTATATAGCATGTTGTAAGCTTTATAAATTGTCCAAGAACTCCTCAAACACATTTGTGGTTAGGGAGAATCGAATGCTTGAAGTTGGAAAAAACTCACTTTGTATCCATGGCAAATTCATGTTCACTCAAGTTGCATTTTCAAACCAGCATGCCTTACACTAGTTTACAGGCCTCTAAACCACTTCACACTCCATAATTTAATGCAAATCCATCAGGCTAAGCTTTTGTTTTGACCATTTGGACATTGTATACAAAACTAATCCCTAATTGGTAAAAGGCACATTTCCATTTTTGCAAAAGTGTGCTTTATGTCAAACCACTTTCCCTTGATTATTGGTCCATATCTCAGAAGAAAAATAAAATCTAAAAATTGCAGGGGCCAAGAGCAAAGTATGCAGCATATTTGATGGCTTGTACAAGCCTGTAATCACAACTTCCACTCTCTTACTTCAAAAACAAGAAATTGTCCAAACACTTAAGAACTTGAAAACCAGCCAATGTTAACTTACACAAACATTTCAAACAACTTTCACACGACCCTTTGAGCAAGAAACACGAGTGCTTGAGCCTCAAAACACCCCATAGCCAGAAATCACACTTCTTTGGCAAAATAGGACAGGTGCTGCAACTTGAGTTCCCCAGCTCATTTGTCTCGTGCGTTTTGCCCCAAGTTGCTTCAAACACTTTCCATTCAACTCACTCAAGCTATCCCAAACACCAAAAACCAACTGTAACTCCATTTACAGTGTTCACCATTTTCATTTCAAGCTTGTGCAGGTTGAGTTCTAGAGGCTGATTCAAGGATATTCAAGGCAAGCTAGCTATTGGAAAAGGTCATGTGAAGTTCACGCAAGCTACCAGACATCTCAAACCTTGTTGAGAAGCACTGCATTGCCCTACACGAATCCAACTGAAGCAGGTTTTTCTTCACTTTCTATCTCTCTATTTAGGAACATTTAGCTTTAGGTTTGTGAATGAAAAATGTATTGTTCATTGCCATGAAGTTGTACATATGCTCAGTTTTCATTTATATTAAGTGTGCTAGGAGAAAATTTATCCATAAACATGCTGAAAAAACTAGGTCGGATTTTAGGGCCAGAGAAGTTCTCTCTGGTCTTTGAGAGTTAGGATTAGTATTTTATATGGTTGGAATCGTCTTGAAATTCTCTACAAATTTGATGTTGTGAGTTTTTGCAAAAGATCACGCATGTAGGATCTGGTAGTTTGTACAGGGACGCGCGCGTTTTTCAAATGCTGGAGGTTGAAGATGAAGATTTGGGTTGGGCGTGGTCTGGTTGCTTTTGACACCTCCTCTTTTCATTTTTGCACCCCTGGCCCAATTTCTTGTATTTTCATATTTTTGCATTTTTGTTTTCTTTTCTGGTTTTGTTTATTTATTTCCAAATATAAAAAATGCTTAAAAAATATTTTCATAATTTTTTACATTTATTTGGCATTTTATTTTAATTTCTCTAACCTAAAGAACAATTTAAATACTTTTTATTTCATTTATTTAAACTTGAAAATAAATATGTAAACTATACTTTTATTTTTTTTATTTCTTATTCATACTGAAATTATTATTATAAATATAATTTATTTTTTGAACATATTTTATTTTTATATTATACATACTTAATATATTTAAATATACATATATATATACATATATACTTTTTATCTTATTTAAATACTCTAGAATAAAAAAATACAAAATATTACATTTTTATTTTTATTATTATTTATACTAAAAATTACTTTTTTCTAAGCATATTCTATTTTGTACATATTAATATATTTTATTGTATGTAAATAATATAATATGTTTATTTTCTTAAGGAAATTAGGGTTTACCCTTGAACAAATAAAATTGATCCTTTTTTTAATTTATTTCTTTATTCTTTTTTTACATTAAAAATACTTTTACATACATAAACAAACAAAAACTTTTCTTTACATAATTCATATTTATTTGATACTTATTTATTTTTGTTTATTTAAATATTGTCCATTTAAATATTTATGCATTGCGATTCAATTTGGATGTAATAGTAAAATTAGGGTTTGTATTCCTTGTCAAATACCCCCTCATTCAAAATTGTACCCCCATCCCCATAATCATATTGTAATAGCTTAGGATTTTTAAATTCTCGCACTTTACGTTTTCAATTATGCCATGATTAGAGAATTAGGGTTTGTATGCAAAAATCCAAATTAACAAATAGTTTGACCTAATCAAAGACAAAAAATGCATGAAAATCAAACACAATACACACTTGCACCCCTAGGGTTACAATCCACTTGTTGCCTTCAAAAATGGGCCATGGTATGCATGTTGGGTACTTTGGCAAAACAAAAACAAAACAAAATATCATAGTCCCTCGATGACGCTATCTTGGTTGCCTAAACAAAAATGATCAAGTCCCTCAAAAAAATTGCCAAAGATACCTAACACAATTGCTATCATGGTCTATACAATGACCCGCGCTTGTCCCGTTTAAACATCCTAACACAAGGTTGTTCACCAAATACAATGGTGAAACAACACTGTCAAAAGGTCTAAAAACATTAGAAAGGATCTTTGAGTAAAATAGGGTAGATAGCTCTTAGTTACTTGATCAAAAAGTTTGCAAAAACATCCTTGGTATTTTCAAACACACTTCACAACACGATTTAAAAACATTATCCAAATCAAACTTTTAAACATTGAAATCTTTTCAAAAGACAAAAACACCTTTGAATACATTCAAACAAGAATCATTATAAAGGTTACCACAACGATGGTCTCTTTTCAAAAAAACAACTTTCAAAACCACACACAAAACACCATTTCAAACAATTGGAAAAGCAAAGCAAGTGATTTAAACAAGTAACTAAGAGCCCATGGATAACCATGGATGAAAAGGGTGTTTGCACCTTCACTTTTCATAATCTACTCCCCGAACCCAAGAAAACATCTCAAAGGTATTTCCTGTGCTTTTTGACTTTTCCTTAGGATAAAATAAAAAGTCGGTGGCGACTCTTGCTAAACCGAAACATTTGCGACTACAAAACGCAAAATCTCAAGTCAGTTCTCCCACCGTATCACACATGCAATGATAGAAATAGTGAATAGTAACAACATACTTGCATATATCAAATAATGCAATATCATCGTATCACGCTTCATCAAACATTACAACAACATTTCAACAACATAGTTGTTTACAGTGATTTCTGGTAAACAACCGCTAGTCCTCCAAACTATCGAATAAACTTACTGATTGTTATTCAATTTCTCTGGTAACTCGCAGGATCGACTAGATTGATCCTAGGACGTGTTGGTCATTAGGGTAACTCTCATGATCGAACTGGTATTCATGGTTGGTATTTAGAATATTGTGTAGGTGTTTAACTTATTTCGATTTCTCTATTAAGGATCTAAAGGTGTAATCAAAATAAATGTGCGCGAAACTAAATTGCATGAATAAAGGTCAATTGTAAAGACATGTAAAAACTTCATAAAAGACAAGTAAATGACTTCGAATTGTAAAAGACAGTTAATGTGAAAGATTCGAAATATGAAGAAAGCGTTTAATGCAAGAAAACTGTAAAATGGCTTTAAATGAAAAAGGTGTTCAAAGGATAAAAACTTAAAGATAAAGGTATGAAATGTATAACAGTTTCTGAAATGTAAAGTATTTGAAATAGAAAGAAAGCATTTAAATGTAAGGCATCAGTGAAAAGATTACGAATGAAAGTACTTTAAATGCAAAAAGTTGTAAATGGTATTGATATAAAGATAAAGGAAAGTACTGGAAACGATAAAGGGTTTTCATTAAATCATAAACATGTGGT
This sequence comes from Vicia faba, assembly GCA_948472305.1. Classification (NCBI taxonomy): domain Eukaryota; kingdom Viridiplantae; phylum Streptophyta; class Magnoliopsida; order Fabales; family Fabaceae; genus Vicia; species Vicia faba. The sequence goes on along the minus strand of OX451739.1, from coordinate 123,589,576 downwards.
GTTATCATACATACATTGCTCTTGCATTCGTTTCCCTAGCCATGTGGTAATTTGAATGTTTACTGAGTTTTTTTGTACAATAGATATGACACACGAAATCCTAATGCTAAGACTTCTATTTATACTACTTCGACCATAACGGCCTTGCTATAAGATTCTGCCACATTCAGAACATGCAGAGCAATGCCTCTCTCTTGCTTCCACGCGTCTTCGAATGCTCCAGTGCATATATTTCAAATTTCGAACATCCCGCTTGCATTTGAATTTCAAATGTTTTGGCACTTCTTTGCTTCGAACGCATTTCTTAGACACAGCCTTGTTGTCATTTCGAGACTTCTTTGGATATATTCTCATAATTGTCACTCGAAGGTCCAAGCTTTGATATGCCCATTCGAAGCACTGCTTCTACCGTTTCGAAACATGACGTTTTGTTTCATTTCAATCGAAACGTCCAATTTACTTTGCTTCTAATAATATCATCAAAATCTCCAGCCAACAAAATGCCCCTTTAAAATATGTATTTCGATCCCTTTGAGAAATACTTATTTTAAACATATACACAAGATTTTGATGCGACCTTCGAATCATCGTAACATTTATTGCATATGACTCCAGTCACGTCAATCACAATGCTTTTCAGATTCCTTAACCGCCTTGAACCATTTCACAGTATGGTGCAGTTACAAAACAATGATTATCTTTAATCACGCCTATTACCAATGTTAACTTTACGCCACCTCTTCATCAAACCAACCCATGATTACCACGTATCACAACCTTACTCAGTGGATGTTTAAACTTCCACATTATAAAAACCCATCAACTTTAGTCTTTTCTTTTCTTCCCACATTCTGAATCTTTTCTCCTTCTTTTCTCACCGAAACCCTAAGCTTTCAACATTCTTCCAACAATGTCTTCTTCTACTTCATCTCAACTAAAAAAGGTTTCCAAAAAGAAAGGAAAGACCGCGGGAACTACAATGGAAAGCAAGGTTGTTACCTACCAAGGTCAATCTGTTCTTGTTCCCCAGATGATATCAAAAGAGAAAGAAATGCTTTATGCATCCCAGGTACTTATTCCTACTACCGCTGCTGGCAAGAGGTTAGCTTTAATGGGCCCTCTTACAGTTTTTGAAATTTTAAAAGATACCAGAAAAATTTTCCCAGTTTGCTATAGTTTCAAACCCCTGTTTAATAAAATGGATAGCCCCAAACCTATATAATCTTCTGACTCAACCACCGTAGAAAATCCAATCGTTCCTCCTAAGGACCCTTTTGTATTAGACTATGTAAAGAGCAACTTTAAACCGTTTCGATCTTGCCCCACCTCCGACACTGCTTATCATAACTGGTTCAATAAGGTAGAAGCTAAGAAATCCCAACAATGGGAAGAATTAGGTATCTACAACTTGATTAAACTGTCGAAGCCAGGTTTTACTTACAGCCACCCATTGTTATTTGCGTCCCTATATTTCTGGGACAGTACTTATAATACTTTCCATCTCCCTGGTGGAATGATTACCCCTACCTTTTTTGACATAGCGGCCATTACTGGGCTATCACCAGTAGGAGAAACATATATCCCTGACAACGAAGAACATTCGAGTATAATCGACTTCGAAGTCAAACTAGCAAGCTTTTCAAATTTTATCAGCCACTATCATGCTGAAGGAGACAGTGTGTCTGATGTAGAACACATTGCTTTCCTTACCTTATGGCTGTCAAGATATGTCTTTTGCAGAAGATCCCTACAGGTAGCTAGTAGGTTTATTCCTCTAGCTAGAGATTTGCATGAGAATCGGAGGGTGTGCTTGAGCGAATTGCTACTAGTTGATCTTTATGAAAGCCTAAGGTCAGCTGTTTCGAGTCTAAAATCTCATACCTCCAAGAATATCCTGCTAGCTGGCCCTTTTTGGTTACTTCAGTTATGGCTAAATGCCATGTTCGAACCTTCATTGTCAATTGCCAACACCATTGCTGAACAAGACCCTGAAATAACGGATAGAATAATCGAAGGCACTAGGCTGCAAAGACTAACCCCAAATGATGATAAGGATGACTTCAAAGTCCTATTCTCAAAATATATCATGATATTCTCCAAGAGGCATAAGTTCGAAGAGACCATGGCGCCTTTTGCTTCAAGGGCTCATGGACCTTCATGGTTCACCATGGCTCTCTCAGAAGCTGTCAAGAGCAAAGAGATTCAAGATGTATGGAGAGCCTTTTTGCTACCCAGACTAATCTCTTCAAGAATAACTCCTGCCAAGAATCAAATTTTCCTTTTCGCTTACCAGCCAAATTTCGTTTCGAGACAGTTTGGCTTGTGCCAACTAATTCCTGAACCCTTATTTCAAACGGAAAGTGCCATTACCTCTGGGCGAACCTTCAAGGCACGGGAAGCCAAACTACAGCAAAAACAATACCAAGGATTTTCCCAGTTTAAGCTAATAACTTTCGAACCTACCCACCTTACAGCAAAGGGGTTTCTGGAATGGTGGACAAAGTTCTATCAGACTTATATGTTCGATACTCTTACTATTCAGCAGAAACTAACTGATGCCTTCGATGTGCAGGTACCATGCAAGAAAGGTATGTTCACTCATGCCAAAGAGATTAAAGCTTTTCAAAATTATTTTGAAACTACTTATGATCCCACACACTTGGAATCCACTGTGCATCAAGCGGCTGAGACCTTGAAGGAAAAATTCAAACAAAAAGTTTCTAAGTTAAAACTTCCTTCAGGGTTGTCACCTGAGGATAGGTATAGGTTGGCATTCGAAATGCATCCACCTAAATTTCCTAGATTACCTACCTCAGAACTGGCTCTGGCTTGGTTTCCTCCATACCCTTGGTGGTTCACTTGCAAAGAAATGTTCAAACATCTTCAAAAGAAACCAAAGCCATCTGAGACTGTGACATGGGCTCGACACTGGCTCCACGATTTCCCAGGACATCTTTGCTATGACCTTTCTGCCATGTCGATTAAATCTGATCAAGGCACAGGTGCGAATGCTTGGGAAAATCCCAAACGTTTTTCATTTTCCATATCTTTAACTTTTGCCTTAATTGTTTCGATTTTCAGCCATCAGGATAAAGACTGCTGCTTCAAAGTCAAAAGAAGGGAGCGCCTCTCAAGCCTCTATCGAAACCATTGACAATGTGACTCCATCCGAAACAACAACCATTGCTGCAACAACAACAACAACAACAACACCAATAATAACCAGTGTTCCAACTCCACAGGTAATCACTTAGCCTTGATGTTTCGAATACACTAATGCTTCATGATTTGCATCTAACTCTTTGTTTAACTCTTTTCAGACCAACAAACTTCAGCCTACCACTCCAAAGAAGCGAAAATCAAACACCACTGGGGAAGACCCCAAGGCTGGAGGAAACTTACCAGCTGCTTCGAAGAAGAAGCAGAAGAAGGATATTTCAAAAAGTACCGTACCAACTAGTGTCTCTGGACTCGATTCCAGGGATGCTGCTCCCTCACCTAAATCCAAAATTCCGTCTTCGACCTCCAACGTAATGTTGGAACGCATAGCTAGAAATCTCTCTTCTGAGAGTCCACAGGTAAATTGAACTTTAAACCTTTGAAAAAACAATTATTTATTACCTTGGTGCATGCTTTTAATATTCTTTCGCTCCTTGCAGAATATCTTAAATCCAGCTTTTACCACTTCGACCTCAGCATCAAAAGCTGCTGCCCCGCTCAACTCCTCTCCTCAAGGAGACTCCAGCAACCTTGTACAGAACAAAGGTTCCTCCAATATGGCGGTTCTGGCTGGGGCTTCTGAGCAGCAAGATGATCAGAGTACTTCTCCTCCTCTAAAAGAAACAAATGAAGGAACGCTTCATGAATCTGCAGAGGCTTCACAAAGAACTTCTCTCCAAAAGTCCCCTCTCGAAACCCTTCAAGAGGACCCAAAGGACGCTCACGCTGAAGGAGAGAAAGCTGATTCTGGTCAAAGAGACGAAGAATCTGCAGAAGAAGAGTCTGAGGAGGAGGATGCCAACGATGGTTCGACTGCTGGGACAGAGTCTAATGCAAATAGCAGCGAAAAAGAAGACATCGAAGTGGTGGATTTGGATGACGATGAAGAAGATAATGAGCACGAAACGAATGAAGGGGATGGTGACACAACCAACAAACCCATGGAAGTCGAAATGGACGTGACTCCCCTGCGTGTGGAACTCCCTCAACCGTCTTTGTCCCGAATGACTGACGAGGAACTTGCTCTCCTGAGACGAAATGACCCTATTGGGTACATGAAGGCGAAGCTGGCTCAAAGGGACATTCCCCTTGCTAGGGCTGGCACAAGTTCGACTAGCCATCCTCTGCCCACAGATGAAAGAATTGTACTTCTTAATAGGATCAGAAGAACAATTCTTGATGTGGATATATTCGAAGTGCTCAAACAAGATAGCACTGCTTGCTACACTATGAAGGAGTTGCTTACAAAAGTCAACCTTGCTACCTGCTCCTTGCCAGTTAGTACTCTCTTGTTCGATCTTCAATCTTTGCTGGACAACGTGACTGGGTACCTTCTCCAAGATGAATTTGCTGCCAAGAAGGTTCAAGAAAAACGCACTGCAATGGATGCTGCTTATGAACAAGCTTCGAAACTCTCTCAAGAAGCCGAGGATCAAGCTATGCATCTAAAGCAAGCAAAAACTGATTATGAGGCTCGAGCTGAGTCCATCCTTCTCTGGGAAAGGCAAATTCAGGAACTTCAACAGAAGGTTAGAGATGCTAAAGAACAACAAATAGCCTACGAAACCAATACTGCTGGTAACCAATTCGAAGAGCTTCTCAACCAGGGGCTTGCAGAAATGGAAACTGCAGAACAACTCAAGGGAGAAGTGGAAACCTTGGAGGGAGCCAGACGTTTTGCTCAACAGAGACTTGAATCTTTTCGAAGTACCTTCAACAGATTGAAGAATAATTATTATTTCTAAACTTCAGTGTTCATTTGATTACAATTTGGTTTTTTATATGTAATATTCGAACAACGCCATTTTGGCATCCCATATTGCCATTTTGGCATTTTTATAATATTTTGGTTACGTTGTTACTATTCGAATCTCCTGCAGGCGTGACTTATATTTCTTTAAATATTTCCCATTAACCTTTAGGATACGTTTATCATCCGTCAATTCTTCGATTTCATATGCATTGTTTGAGAATACCTTTAGTATTCGAAAAGGCCCTTCCCAATGAGGTGACCATTTACCTAATGTTTTATTTTTCTTGTCCATGGGCAATATGACTTTCCAGACTAAGTCATTAATAATGAATGCTTTTCTCTTCACCCTTTTGTTATATGTCCTGGCCACTCTTTCTTTTTGTCTCATCAAGATTTCCAATGCATGTAATCTAACTTCGTCCAACTCAACTAATTCATTCATCATCATCTCCCAATATAATCCAGCTGGGATTTCATTTTGTCTTTGAATTCGAACTGATTGTAGATGAATTTCTACTGGCAGCACTGCATCATGACCAAATGTGAGTTGGAAAGGCGTAGTGTTAGTAGCTTCCTTAGGAGATGTTCTACAGGCCCATAGTATTTGGTCCAAAGTTTTGTGCCAGTTCCTTGGCTTTTTACCAATATGTTTCTTGATTAACCCTATTATCACTTTATTGGCTGCTTCGACTTGACCATTTGCTTGAGCATAATATGGCGTTGATGTTAGTAATCTAAACCCCATTTCTTGGGCAAATTCTTGCATCTTTCTACCAGTAAATACAGAGCCTTGGTCTGTGGTTATGCTCTCTGGAAATCCGAACCTATAGATAATGTGTTTCTGTATAAACTCAATAATAGCCTCTTGATCAGCAACTATTAATGGTATAGCTTCGATCCACTTGGTAAAATAATTTATTCCTACCAAGGTATATTTCTGTCCTTTAGACGAAGCAGGATTTATTTCTCCTATTAAATCTAATGCCCATCCTCTAAATGGCCATGGTTTGATGATTGAATGCAACTCACTTGTAGGGGCATGTTGAATCCCTGCATGTTTCTGACATTCCTCACATCCTTTAGCAAAGTCTATACAATCTTTGAGCATGCTAGGCCAATACATGCCATATCGAAATAACAGCCATTTCATTTTATGACCTGCTTGATGTGCCCCACATGCCCCATTGTGGACTTCTGACAATGCTAAGTATGCCTCACTTTCTCCTAGGCACTTCAATAATACGCCCTCTTGGGTCTTTTTGAACAATCTGTTCCCCATGAGGACATATGATAATGCTCTGTATTTTGTCTTCCTATCAACATTCAGAGTTGGGTTTGCTAAATAACTCACCAGTGGACTTCGCCAATCTGCATCTGATAAAGTGTTTATGGCTAATATTTCGAATCCCTATTTCTCAGCATATCCCAATTTCATACTTTCTAGATCTGATGGTGTGAATCTAGTAGCCATAACTCTACCCCTTAATTCAACTAAATCCTTAAAGTTCCTAGCAGAAACATTATAACCCGAAGCCAACTGTGCTAAGTCATTTGCTTCTTGGTTCTCTACTCTTGGTATATGTTGAATATCCATGTATTCAAATTTCCTAAGTAGCCTGTTGACTATGACGAAGTATATCATCAAGTTTTCCTTTATGCATTTATACTCCTTTGTTATTTGCTTGACCACCAATTCTGAGTCTTCTTTAATTTCGACTCTAGTTGCCCCCAATTCCAACAAAGCTTCAAGTCCAACAATGAGCGCTTCATACTCAGCTTCGTTGTTCGAGCAACGAGGAACATCTAATTTATACTTGAATTTTGTTGGAATTCCTTCAGGAGAAATTAGAAGGACTCCAACACCACTTCCATTCCTGTGGGTTGAACCATCAAAGTACAATTTCCATGGTTGCATTTTGACGTAACTCATGATAGTCTGCTCAACCAATGAATGGTCCACAATAAAATCAGAAATCACTTGGCCTTTCACAGCTTTTAAAGGCATGAAAGTCAAAGAATATTCTGTTAAGGCTAAAGCCCATTTTCCAACTCTGCTATGCATTATTGGTTTTGAAAGCATGTGTTTAATGACATCGAAATGAGATGAAACATAAACATCAACAGGCTTTATATAATACTTGAGTTTCATACAAGAGAAATATAAACAGAGACATAGCTTTTCTAAATTGCTATATCTGGTCTCTGCATCATTCAATACTCTACTTAAATAGTATATGGCTCTTTCGATACCATTGTTATCTTCTTGTGCTAACATACTACCTATACTAACTTCAGAGGTAGATATGTACAATCTCATGGGCTTCCCCCATGAAGGTGGAGACAAGATAGGAGGCTGAGAGAGGTATCTTTTTATCCTGTCAAACGCCTCCTGATGGGCTTCGTTCCATTCGAAGGCTTGGCCTTGCTTTAGACGAAGCAACGGAGAGAAAGCTTGGGTTCTTCCACTCAGATTCGAAATAAACCTTCTGAGGAAGTTAATCTTCCCTAGCAGAGATTGCAGCTCCCTTTTTGACGTAGGTGCTTTCGTCTCCATTATGGCTTTGGTTTTGTTCTGGTTGATCTTAATCCCTTTCTTGTGAACCACAAAACCAAGGAAATCTCCCGCCTGCACAAAAAATGCACATTTAAGGGGATTCATCTTTAAACCATGTTTTCTCATTTGTTCGAATGATTGGCTCAAATGATGCAAATGTGTTTCTGTAGATATAGATTTGATGAATATATCATCAATATACACCTGCATAAAGGTTTCAATGAAATCATAAAAAATCGAATTCATTGCCCTTTGATAAGTTGCCCTAGCGTTCTTTAAACCAAAAGGCATCACCACCCATTCGTAGGTGCCTAAGGCTCCCGGATAACGAAATGCTGTCTTGGCAACATCTTCTTCAGCAATAAAAATCTGATTATACCCAGAGTATCCATCTAACATACTCAAGTATTCGAACCCTGCAGCAAAGTCTACTAGCATTTCTGCCACAGGCATGGAGTACTCATCCTTAGGGGTTTCAGTGTTTAAATCCCTAAAATCTATGCAAATTCTTAAAGAACCATTTTTCTTAATAACAGGTACTATATTTGCTAACCATTCGACGTACCTTGTGGTTCTGATGAATTTGCAATGCAGCAACCTTTTGATCTCAGCTTTAATCTTAGTGAGAACCGCTGGTGCGAATCTTCTGGGAGTTTGTTTGATGGGCTTCTTGCCATCTTTGATTGGCAGTCTGTGTTCGACTAACTCTCTCTTTAAACCAGGCATTTCGTCATAATCCCATGCGAAGCAATCTTTATTTTTCTTGAGGACCTCGATCACTTCCTGCTTGAGGCCTGGGCTAAGTTTTGCACTTATGTAAGTTATTCTTTTCGTGTTTTCATCCCCTAAGTTGACTTCTTCGAGTGGATCATGCACCAACATTTTGGCACCTGAGTCTATGGGGTCCCTTTCGAAGCCTAAGGGCTCTTTATCATAGATGGCGTCTAGCCTTTGATCTGTCTCAAGTTCTTTAATGGGTGAGAATTTCGAGCCATCCCCACTTATTTCGTTCGTCTTTACAGCTAATTTATTTATTTCAGCCTCTAAGGCCGCCTTTGATTCGTTCTCAGCCATATAGGCCGAAATCCTTTCAAAAAAGGTGGACTCAGTCATGGATAAGGTTGTCGAAGTCCCAGCCTGCTGGCCGTCTTTGTATAGTACTTTCAACTCCCTCTTCTTCACTGATTATTCTTCTATCCCAGTATAGGCCATCATGGCGAAGGGTCATGTAGTAGTGGGCGTTTCTGGTTTCGTTGATTTCATCATTTGGGACACACGGAGCAATCTTTGCCAGATGTTTGTCATAATCCCTCTTGTCAACTAAATTGACTGTTGACATGAAGTAACTCTGGTCTGCTTCAATGTTTTCCACGATCCCATCTTCTCTCCATAGAACTAATCGCTGATGCATTGACGAAGGAACTGCCCCTACGCCATGGATCCACTCCCTGCCCAGCAATAAGTTGTAGTTGGGCATGCTTTGATCATACACAGCAGAACACCTTGGGCATATCAAGCATTTGGTTGCCCCTTTGTAGCAGCGAAACACAAATTCCAGCAAACTTTCTCCAGCCTTAGGATAACACCTGAATAGCTGGTTATCCTGGCGCCAATTATTGCCAGTTCGAGCCCTCTGTACCCTTTCGAAGTTCGCAGCGATTCTCTGATTGCAGAGGATGCTGCACCTAGGGCATAGTATCATTCATGTATCTCCCTTGTGGCACGTCATGAGGTAATCCTTGAGACTAGCATCTCCAGCATGATTATCCTCCATTTTATACTTCTCTTTTTCTAAGTATCTTTCTACCTCCTCCATCTCAGAGCAAGGTCTCTCCATATCCACCATGTTTACCTCAACATCCTCCCCTTCAGCTTCATCATCTCCCCATCCTGTGGGTTTTATGTCTTCAATGTGGACCTTCGAACTCTCTGGGGCAGAATATTTGACCAAATAGTAAAATTTTCCACTGGGTTCCCCTAAAGTGTCCCATATTTCTTTCTGAGGGGAAGTTGGCTTCGTGATTTGGATTTTCTCCAATTCTAGCCTCAGGCCTTCAGTGACCTGTGTTAACTCTTGTTTTTGATTTTCCTGGCCTTCAGTAGCCTGGATTTCTTTTGCAACAGCTAAAGGTGCTGCTTCAATCGAAGTCTCTGGTAGCTTCTGGACGTCTTCAATGACCTCCTTATCGACTTCGACTATCACCCAACTTTCGTTTTCAGTACCTTTCTCTCCTATTGGGGCATCAATTTGGTCAGCTTCCACCATGTTAATCTCTCCAATGCATGCAGGCTCAGAGTAATTGGTGTCTGCCACGTCCAAAGGATCTTCGTCCACTTTCATTTTTGCTTTATCAGCAAACTTCAGTCTGCCATCTTTGATTGCATTCTGAATCAGGTCCCTGAAAAGAAAACACTGTGAGGTTTTGTGGCCTAGGAAACTATGATATTTGCAAAATCCTCTCTTCTTTCTTTGATCTAAAGGAGGTATTTTGACATTTGATGGCACAATGAGTTGGCCATCTTTGACAAGTAAATCAAAAATCTCGTCGCATTTAGTGACATCGAAGGTATAAACCTTCTTTGGGAATTTGTCACTTTTCTCATTTTCAACAATCTCTTTCCCTTTTGTGGGAACTAATAACTTGCAGGAGTAAGGTGGTGCCTGTTTTAATTCAGTGAGGTCGATTTCGACCTCTTCGAATTCGAATTCAGGATAATTTTCTGCTTCCTCAGTTCCGACATAGGAGATCCTTTCCTTCTTGTTATTTTTAAAGACTCTGGCCTTTTTGGCCTTTAGCCTTTCGACCTGTCGAACCCTATCGGCTAACTGAGCCATGTCCCTCAAATATTGAGTGTCTAGTTTCTTTCGAATAGAGTAATCCAAGCCACCAACGGCCATTTCGACTAACTCATGTTCAGGCACCACTGTGTAACATCTGGATTTCAAAAGCCTAAATCTATTCAGATAATCATCTATGGGTTCAGTGAACTTTCTCTTGACACTGGCTAATTCCTTCAAGCTTATTTTTTACTGTCCCATGTAAAATTGTTCATGGAATAATCTCTCCAAAAGAGCCCAAGTATCAATGGACCCAGGAGGCAAAGAGGTAAACCACATGAAGGCGTTTTTAGTCAAGGAACTTGGGAAATATTTGATCCTGAGATCTTCATTATTGGCTATATCTCCCGCTTCGGTTAGATATTTGGCTATATGTTCGACTGTTGACTCATTGGTTTCCCCAGCGAACTTTGTAAATTTAGGGACTTTATATCCCCTTGGTAAATCAGTATGCATTATGTAATCCAATATAGGAGAAGCATAATTTGGCCTTCTAATTCCTGTGTTGAGGCCATTCTGGGCCACGATTCTCTCTATCATGGTGGTTAAATTGTTGTCTGCCAAGATGTTATCGTTTCGAATTCTATGAACGACTGCATCAGCATCTTGATTTCGACCCACCATGACAACCCCCCTAGGTTGTTCTTCTCGAAACTCTGGGACTTCCAGCCTTTTGACCCTTTCCCCTGGTTCCATAATTTCTCTTTGTGGGCCTAGGATCATTGGGGCTTCTAGCCTTTGTGCCCTTGCCCCCAAGTTAACTTCCTCTCTAGGTGGTCTATAAGTTGGGTCGTTAGCAACTTGTTCCATAATAGGTATGTTTGCTCGAACTCCCGCCTGATTCTGCTTACGCCTCTCTGGGGGAGCAAAGAAATCTGCTATTCGACTCATGTTATCTGCATTTTCTCTGTTTGTCACAGTCACATTTTGTACTATTGGGGCAAATATTTCCTGCATAGTTTGTGCTAATACCCCTATCATATTATGGTTATTGTCATCCATCAATTGCCTAAAAGCCAACTGGTTTTCTGTGGTTAAAATAGGCATTGTGCTATGACCCACCGACCCTTGGTTATTTGTCATAAACTGATTCGCCCCAAACCCAGACCCTAATTGTGGTGATGAATTCGATGTGGAATTGTGTAAACCTGCCATAAAAGATGTTGGCATTCCATAAGAGGAATTTCTGGTTCTATTACCATCGAAACCGGGTGGTCTAGTTAGTGGAGTGGCGAAATGGGTTTGTGTCCCTGATGGTGGAACAAATCCCCCGGGATAACCAATGGTTCCAGTATTTCCTAAGATCGAACTATTAGTTGATATGCCACTTACTCCATTAGTGGCTATATTACTGGTAGAAGATGCAACAGACTGTGCATTCGAAGGGATCACATTAGACGTTCCCATCGAAGCGGATACATTAGTGCCTGTTGTATGTGGGGCATTTTGTTCCCCTTGTTGATTGTCAGAACTAGACATCTTGTTCAAACGTTTTCTTCTGGATAAGGGTTGGTTGCTGTTGGTTATTTTACCACTTCTTAGGTTCATAAAACAACAAACTTATCACTCAGAGGGTCTTTTTATAATGGTTACGTCTCAACAATTTTTATTTATGTTCTAAATTCCGTAATGTTCAACAATTGGTCCCACCAGGTGTGCCAATTTGTTTACAGTGATTTCTGGTAAACAACCGCTAGTCCTCCAAACTATCGAATAAACTTACTGACTGTTATTCAATTTCTCTGGTAACTCGCAGGATCGACTAGATTGATCCTAGGACGTGTTGGTCATTAGGGTAACTCTCATGATCGAACTGGTATTCATGGTTGGTATTTAGAATGTTGTGTAGGTGTTTAACTTATTTCGATTTCTCTATTAAGGATCTAAAGGTGTAATCAAAATAAATGTGCGCGAAACTAAATTGCATAAATAAAGGTCAATTGTAAAGACATGTAAAAACTGCATAAAAGACAAGTAAATGACTTCGAAACGTAAAAGACAGTTAATGTGAAAGATTCGAAATATGAAGAAAGCGTTTAATGCAAGAAAACTGTAAAATGGCTTTAAATGAAAAAAGTGTTCAAAGGATAAAAACTTAAAGATAAAGGTATGAAATGTATAATAGTTTCTGAAATGTAAAGTATTTGAAATGGAAAGAAAGCATTTAAATGTAAGGCATCGGTGAAAAGATTTCGAATGAAAGTACTTTAAATGCAAAAACTTGTAAATGGTATTGATATAAAGATAAAGGAAAGTACTGGAAACGATAAAGGGTTTTCATTAAATCATAAACATGTGGTGTTATCATACGTACATTGCTCTTGCATTCGTTTCCCTAGCCATGTGGTAATTTGAATGTTTACTGAGTTTTTTTGTACAATAGATATGACACACGAAATCCTAATGCTAAGACTTCTATTTATACTACTTCGACCATAACGGCCTTGCTATAAGATTCTGCCACGTTCAGAACATGCAGAGCAATGCCTCTCTCTTGCTTCCACGCGTCTTCGAATGTTCCAGCGCATATATTTCAAATTTCGAACATCCCGCTTGCATTTGAATTTCAAATGTTTTGGCACTTCTTTGCTTCGAACGCATTTCTTAGACACAGCCTTGTTGTCATTTCGATACTTCTTTGGATATATTCTCATAATTGTCACTCGAAGCGCCAAGCTTTGATATGCCCATTCGAAGCACTGCTTCTACCGTTTCGAAACATGACGTTTTGTTTCATTTCAATCGAAACTTCCAATTTACTTTGCTTCTAATAATATCATCAAAATCTCCAGCCAACAATAGTATCATAGTACCACAATCCACTATGCATATTATTAATCCATCATGGACATCCAACAACAACAATGTTACATAACATAACATCATAGTATTACAACATAGTATCATAACATCATATCAACTAAGCATATTAGCAATTCCTCATTTATATTTGACAATAACAACACTACAACAACATAACATCATGGAATCACAACAACTAAACATGTTATCCATTTAACACGTATATTCGATGGCAAAAACATTTACAACAACATAACATCCTAAGCAATTTCTTCATACATCATTCGTATAATAACCACATGTTAGGTCACTTCACTCAACATCAACACCATACAAAATTCCCACTAAGTTCTATGTTTCAAAACAATTCCCATTATTACAAACCTTCCTATATATGTCTAAGTCATACTAGTCATTACGGACCAAAAGAAACCATATTACACGCAAAAACGGGAAATAAATCGTAAAAACAGAAAAAATTTCACATCAGTCTGCCCAACGCGTGCCATACTGTCGCACAGTGTATAATGCAAAAATGTAGCGGTAAAGATTTGAGATAAGCCATTAATTGACTTAACTCATACAATTTAGTCTCCACCACATTTTATTGTTTCCAAAGGGAAAATGGGAAAAGAGCGAATAAAACCCAAAGTAAAATAAAATATCAGAGATCAAGGTACAGGGGTCGATTATGCAAAGGGAAGGTATTATCACCCTAAGTATCTATGATACTATGTAGGATCCACTTTGTTTATTTGTAATCGAAGAGTGTGTTATCTAAAGACTTAAACTTGCTGAATGAAAAAGTTATTAAAAAAACAAAAAAGAAAATGTTTTTTATTATTGCGTCTGTCGCTATTGCGAACCATTGTGCCTACATACCCCCCTTCATGCAATAAGGGATCAGGGCACTCATAGTTCTCCTAAAAAAGACTTGTCTGTTGGTTGATTTTAAATAAAGAGACAAGTCGTCATTTTTAGGAGAGAAAACTCAACTAATCGCCCACAAGGTACGAGAAAGATGGACCGTACGTCAACATGAGAAGGGTTTGGAAACGCCTCTGGCACTCAAGTGGAAAAGTCGACACCTTTATAACCATGGGGATAAGAGGAAGATATATCGACTATAAATGAATCATGTATAATCTTGGAAAAAAGTTTTAAAGGTAGAAGGTGCTCGAGCGCACAAAAAAGTTTGAATGAGATTTGAATGTTTTGGTTGGGATAAATAGAAAATGGTTCCCAAGAGAGAGAGACTTGCCTCTTCTATGCTTATTTGCAAAAATATTTGTGAATTTAATCGTAATAAAGTTTGAAAATGAAGAAAGAGCAAGGTTCTGGAAGATATCTCCTTACTAGTCCCTCATAAGACTCAACTGCATAGGATTCACATCTTTATTTTTTAAGTGTTTTAAATTTTTATTAAGAAAAAGAAGAAGCTTGAGAAAAAAAGTCGCTTCACAAAGTCAATGTTTATTATGAAAGCGGTTCGAGTTTATAAACAAGAAAGTTTTGAAAATAGATGAGAAGGTTTTGAAAATTAAAGAATGAGAAGGAGATCAAGAGGATATCTTATGTACAGAAAAGTAAAAGATAAAGGTAAGTGTAATACAGTGGGAGAACTGACTTGTTTTGCATTTTATCGCAAATGTTGCGGATAGCAAGAGTCGCCACCGAATTTTCTTTTATCCAATAAGGAAAGGGTGAAAAGAATAGGAAAGACCTTGAGATTATTGAGTTCGGGGGGTAGATTATGAAAAGGGAAGGTGTTAGCATCCTTTTCATTTGTAGTTATCTACGGGCTCTTAATTGCTAGCTCACTTTGTTTGAAAATGCTTTGTGTTCGTGTGTTTGAAAAAATGAAAATAGTAAGGCAACTTTGTAATGATTCTTGTATGGGTTAAGAATGCGTACAAAGTATTTATTTAAAAATATTTTGAAAGTGTGATTGTGAGAAATGTTTTTATTTTGAAAAATGTGAGCAAGCGATTAAAAACTATCTACCTACTCAAGGTATTTATCGTTCTTTTCCTCCTCCTTTAGATAGTGTTGTTCTACCATTAGTTAGTAGGAAGCCCTATCGTTGGATGTGAAGGGACAGGTGCGGGTCATCGTACACTCATAAAGGCAAATCACATGGGGTGCTTTAGCAATTCATTAAGGGACTAGATCATTTATCGAAAGGCAACATCGAAGGATTATCGAGGGACTACGATCTTTTTAATCGAGGGGCAGTGCTAAAGTGTCCCCACGTTTGAGGGACATGATTGTGTTTCTGAAGGCAACAAGTGAGGTTATCCTAGAGGTGCGTGTGTGAAGAGTGTTTTGATTTCAGTTAACTTATCTTGTATGGGGGTTTCTACGATTGTTTTTAATCTTGCCATACAAACCATATTAGCATACATCTAACAGTCATATACAAGGCATAAAAATATAAGTGGGGAAAAGTAAAATCCTACGCTATTACAAAACTTCGGGAATAGGGGTACAAGTAATGAAATGGGGGAAATAGAAGTAAAATCCTAATTAAACTATTACAAATCATAAGCAAATACATAATTGGAAAAATGCAAAAAAAATAAAACACGCGAAAATGTAAAATAAAGAAAAGAGAAAAGAAATTGTTTTGTGATTTTTTATAGAAAAAAGTTTGATGATTAACCTAATAACCTAATTAATTTTAATTAATAAAAATAAATTGGTTAATTAAATTAAACAAACCCTAAAAATCTAAGTTGATTTTAATTTAATTTAAAAAGGGTTAGTGAAAGAAAACCTACAAAACTAAATTAGGGTTAATTAAATACAAACCTAAAAATTAATTAGGATTTGTGAAAATGTTAGGGTTTTGAAAAAAAGGTTTTTTTGTAAAAAAAATAGGAAAAGGAAAGAGTAAGAAGAAGAGAGAATTTGTGTAAAAATTACCAAAGGGGTAGGGGTGGGTGTGATCGGTGGATCTGGAACTGACTGTTTAACGCTGGTTCACGAAATGTCGCGAAAGCAAGAGTCGCCACCGTCTTTTATTTTCTCCAAATGGAAAGGACAAAAGCACAGAAAAATTCCTTATGGAGATTGCTCTCGGTTCGGGAGGTAGGTTATAGAAAGGGAAGGTGTTAGCACCCTTTCTATCCATGGTTATCCATGGGCTCTTAGATACTTGCTCAATGTGTTTTCAAAATTGTTTGTTCGCTTTTCAATGTGGGTTTTAAAAAGTTTCTTTGAAAGTTTCAGATCGACTCTTGTATCAGTCCTCAAGAGTGTTTGAAAAATTGCTTTCGAAAGCTTTTTGAAAATGTGTCGGTGTGAAAAGTATTTTTGATTTGTTTTGTTTTGAATTAGAGCAAGTATCCACGAGTCGTCTACCTACCCTAAGGAATTCGTCTGTGTAAATGTCCTTTAAAGTAATGCCCTCCCACCATTGAGAGGTAGGTAGCACCACCGTTGGAGGTGTTCGGGTCAATTCGAGGTTCGGGACATGGTGATCACCAGAGCAATGAGAAGACACCTTAGAAGCTACCCTCATGCCAGGTTCCCGGATCATGAGGACTTACTAAGACATCCTCTACTCGACGATCACCTTTCGAGGCAAGGCAACAGTGAGGCGTACCCTAGGGGTGGTGTGTGATTTGTGTGTCATGTTCAGTTATTTTGTCTTATTCATGTCAAGGTGATCTATGCGTTTGTTTTTATTTTATCATTCATTCTTGCATGCATTTATTAACAGTTAAAAAGATTCGGAAATTAAAAGTTCTAAACTATTACAAAGGCGCGGGTCCACATCGCCAAATTTAACCCAGGACCCGATTTGACAGAAAATAAAGAAGTAAAGTGCGAGAAATAAAATGTCCGAGTTTACAAGGCTTTGGGAGAATTACATTAATATTATAAGAAATAAAATAAAATGCGTGAATTGGAATTAAAATTGAAAGCGAGGGCGTTGGACCCTTTTTAATGAAATTAAATTAAATGATTAAACTAATGAAATTAAAGAGAAAAAAGAAATTATTATTTTTTGAGTTTTTGATATTTATGTTTTTTATGTATTTTTATGAAAAAGATTAAATGAAATTAAAATATTAATCCTAATTCTAATTTTTTTTATTTATTAAGAAAAACATGTTAAAATTAAACCTAAAATTAATCTAATTATTTACATGCAATTTTGATTTATAAAAATAAATAATTAATTATTAGTGAAATTTATTTACAAAAAAATATTAATTAAATAAATATATTTTGATTTTTATGACTTTTCTGTTTTTTACTATTTTTTATATTTTATGAAAATAAGTTAAATTAAAGGAATTAATTAAAAAAAAAGAAATAATTGAAATAAATAAAATAAGGAAAAGAAAGAAAATACAATACCTTGGGGGGTTTCTGTCCCCTTTTTGGAGGTGAATTGGAGTGGTTTGGCCATTTGTGTTCTGGCCTCATCATATCATGCATAAGTTGTTCTACTTTGGCCATTTGGCTTTTGGCTTTTGGCCATTTGCGTTTTGGCCTCAACGTTCCGTCTGTCTCGCCATGTATTGGGGTCATGCATATGTTTTTCTACCGTGGCCATTTAGCTTTTGGCTTTTGGCCATTTGGCTTTTGGCCTTTTGGCCTCAACGTTCCTTAATGAACGTGAGATCCTGTCTAAATCTGCAGTGTTGAACCTCAAGAACACATTAAATAAAATCATAAAAATTCAAATAAAACCAACATATGAAGAAATTTAATGTTTAGGCACAATATGGCATGTATGAATGATTATACCCTTTTGATCATGGAGATCAAATCAATCTTACCCTTACTGGAAGATTAGTGACCTGAATGCTTTTATGCCTTACTGGAAAATTAGGATCATGGAAATCAAGCCAGCCTTATCCTTACTGAAGAAGGAGTGAGGTATTGGTTTATAACTGTGATGGCCTGTTTGTGGTGAGAGAGGGATTTGTAATAAGGATTTCAAGATTTTAGGGTTCTTGAAAGAATTTGATATTCTAACAGTGTTGTGGCAAGGTTTTTTTTTCTTTTTCTCTTCTTTCTCCTCCTTTTTCTTTTTTTCTCCTCCTGGTTTGTGTGACAAGAAGGTGATTATATAGTGGAAATTAGGGTAAAGAAAATGGGCTTTGAATGTGCAATTGGGCCTCCAATATTCACTTGAATTCGTCACTTTCCAAGCTAAATCGCAGGGACTTAAGTGCATTTTTTGAAGTTGAAATGTGAAAACAAAATGTAGCCGACATCGAGAACTAACTCCTGTCCGAAAATCGACTCAATCGGATAAACGGTGAATTAGTTATGAATTTTTGAAGTTTCAACTCAGACAAACTTATTTTGGGCTCCAGTGTCGGCTCTGACACGTTCTTCAATAAAAAACTGGTATTGATCGGTGCATAATTTGGTCTCGACTTTTGAAGCAAAGTTGTAGATCTATGAGTCAGTGACCTTGTGTAAAAATATGAGTCCAATCCGATAAAAATTGACCGAGTTATGAATTTTCGAAGTTTCGGCTCAGATGAAATAATATTCAGCATTCAGGATTTTCAGCGTGTCACGCACTCTGAGCAAAAAACGAAGGCCTTTTGAATACCGTTTGAACTCAATACCTTGTGTGAAAATGTAGCCAACTCAATTTGTGAAATTTTGGCACCGGAACCAGCTCGATACGATGAAAATCGACCAAGTTATGATTTTTTGAACATGACGTAAATAAACTTCTGTCACAAATTTCTGCACGAAAATACTTGATAAATCCACATTTTTGAAGACCTTCTGATCGAAATTGGCTTCCAGCCGTGAGAGATGAAAACGTAGATAATGTCAAGACGGAATTTTGGCCACCGGAACGGGTTCAAAACGAGTCACGATCTTCAAGTTATGATTTTTTTAGCGCGTAAAAACTGCACTTTCAGCACACTTTTTCACCATATTTCTTCGAGAAAACTCACACATTCGGATACCTTCTTTAAAGAATTGACTCTTGAGCCGAACCTGAATTTGAGAATACATTATCAGAGATATCTTGGCGAAAGAATACCTGAATATGATGCGCCAGGTTGGACTTGTGAATTTCTTGGAGAATATGGGAGGGCAAATTTTGGGGTACAACAGCTGCCCCTGTTCAATCTTCTTAGACCTGAGGATGCAGATTGGTGGACGTGCCTTTCGTAATCCGAGGGTAGAAGATGATTGGACACTAGAGTGCCCAGAAATTTGCACTCACATAGTAGCAGTGTGAGGGGAATGGGCTTATAGATGCCATTTTGAGATTGCTGGATAGGATGATAGGCTTATAGATGCCATCTGGATGTTGATCGCGTAAGAGATTCCTTAGCGAGAACTTGCGTACCTGCAAAACAGAAAATGATTACCTGACATGTTGCAGGAGCTGATTTTCAGATGCTTGGTATAGATGTGTCCTGACTGGTTACAGGAGCTGAGTCTGGAGCTTCACAAGATGATGAATGAACCAGGGATGGTTACTACCTTAGCATGAATGGTAAGAGAACCTTGGGCGACTTTAACTTCAACAACGCTCGTTGAGAAAATCTTGGTGGGAATTACCATCTTCGCAGTGTCAGGAAGAAAATCATAGGCAATTATAATCTGAAAGGGAATTATTACCTCACGCACCGTCGGAGAGGGAACCATAAGAAAAGGAATTGTCACCTCACACACCGTCGGAGAGGGAACCATAAGAGACTATCACCTCACGCTCAACGTCGGAGAGGGAAACATCTGAAAAAGGAATTACCACCTCACGCACTTGCCGGAGAGGGGACCATAGGAGACTATCACCTCACACTCATCGTCGGAGAGGGAAACATCTGAAGAAGGAATTACCACCTCACGCACTTGCCGGAGAGGGGACCATAAGAGACTATCACCTCACACTCATCGTCGGAGAGGGAAACATCTGAAGAAGGAATTACCACCTCACGCACTTGCCGGAGAGGGGACCATAAGAGACTATCACCTCACACTCATCGTCGGAGAGGGAAACATCTGAAAGAAGGAATTACCACCTCACGCCCTTGCCGGAGAGGGGACCATAGGTTCTGCTGAGTCTTTATCAGAAAAATCTGTTGGGAGTCGATTTAGCTGGACTGGACAAGGTCTTGAAATGTCTTTAACTCAGCAGGACGGTGAAGGAATCGGAGACGATTGCTACTCCAAATATATGATGAAGGAATCTGGGACGATTACTACCTCAGCAGGATGATGAAGGAATCTGGGACGATTGCTACTCCAAATATATGATGAAGGAATCTGGGACGATTACTACCTCAACGGGATGATGAAGGAATCTGGGACGATTACTACCTCAGCGGGATGATGAAGGAATCTGGGACGATTACTACCTCAGCAGGGTGATGAAGGAATCTGGGACGATTACTACCTCAGCGGGATGATGAAGGAATCTGGGACGATTACTACCTCAGCAGGGTGATGAAGGAATCTGGGACGATTACTACCTCAGTGGGATGATGAAGGAATCTGGGACGATTACTACCTCAGCAGGGTGATGAAGGAATCTGGGACGATTACTACCTCAGCGGGATGATGAAGGAATCTGGGACGATTACTACCTCAGCAGGGTGATGAAGGAATCTGGGACGATTACTACCTCAGCGGGATGATGAAGGAATCTGGGACGATTACTACCTCAGCAGGGTGATGAAGGAATCTGGGACGATTACTACCTCAGCAGGGTGATGAAGGAATCTGGGACGATTACTACCTCAGCAGGGTGATGAAGGAATCTGGGACGATTACTACCTCAGCAGGGTGATGAAGGAATCTAGGACGATTACTACCTCAGCAGGGTGATGAAGGAATCTGGGACGATTACTACCTCAGCAGGGTGATGAAGGAATCTGGGACGATTACTACCTCAGCGGGTAAAGACTTTTATCTGTTGATCGTTCTTTCCTGAAAAAGTAACGAATTAGTTGTATGCAATGTCATAATGCATGAATTGCATGATTTTAAGATGTTCTCAAAAATAAATGAGATTGGGGTGATATGATGCGTCTATGCATGCTATAATGATGTATGTGACGTTTTATGAATGTGTTTTTCGTCTAGGAAAGTAAATCCTTGACGGGTGCCGGGAAGTCGTATCCTGGGCTGATGTTGAAGAATAGATTTTACTTCCGCTGGGGATGATAACTGCAAGAATACCGGTAGGAGAAGATGACTCCGTTGCGGAATAAACTTGGCAAATGGAAGATTCTGCGAGGAGAAAAGATACTCTACGACCATGCTGGGAAGCAATACTCTGTGGGAAGAGGGATGCCTTGCTGAGTGTTGATGATAATTTGCTGGGGTAAGAAGACTTCGTCGAGGACGCCCTTCCCGTGGCTTTTGGCTGGGGATAACCCAGTTATATCCTGTTAAGGAAATAACTCTTTGAATAAAGCCGGGAGACGCGCTCGTGTTCTGCGAGGGGATAAGCTTCCAGAATCTATGGGGATAAGCTTAATGCTTGGGGATAAATTCCAACTTTCCTGGGGAACTGGATTGGACTCTCTTGGGGGAGTATTGAACTGTATTGGTTATGTTCTTCAACGGAACTTACCCTGATGCCTGGGAGGATAGAACAATCAGACTGCTTAGACCACTCTTCATTGCCCATGTTTCTATGGGGGAGGCACTTGTGGGGTGCTGATAGTTGTTGATGGACAAACCTTCTTCTGGTAGACAGATGACAGGACATAGTCGTACGCTTTAATCCCTAACTTTTGCCTGGACCGCCCTTTCGGGTTTTCAGTCCACCGGGATACCCATTTTTGCTCAAGCCGCCCTTTCAGGTTTTCGACTTGCCGGGTGTACAGTTTTTTTCATTTCATCCCTTCATTTTGCCCAAACCCTTTTGGTTCGCCGGGAAGCCCTTATTTTTGCCTAGGTGTGTCAACCTAGCGGGTCTTTGATTATGCGTAGTATTTTTCCGACTATGTCTATTCTCAGAAAGTAGGGAGTGCCCCTGGCTGCTCGTGTTGCCATATTACCAGAAGGTGTCTGATCGTGCAAGATTCGTTGCTGGAGTGCCCCAAGCTACTCAGGTGGAGATTTGCCCCAGGCTGATTGGCCTTTGAAAGATTCTCCGAATCTTGATTGGACTGCCCCAGATGATGGACCATGATCATGTCTGCCCCTTGATTGGAAGTACTTCTGTTCATTAGGCATTCGTCGTGCGAATCTCTGTGTTGTTCAAACAAAAAGTCATATGCAAACAAAGTTATGTTAAAAATGCAAAGCTCATGTCTGTCTTGAAGATTTTGAAAATGCATTCTTTTTCATAAAACAAGTGAATGTTTGTAAAAACATGATGTCAACCCCGTATTTACCGTAGGCCTTAAGGAGTCAGGATACCTTTCGTAACAGTATGCTTTCGAACTATCCCATGCTTCAGCTAGGACTTTTGAGGGTTATAACGTGGCCTGGTTCACGGTTTAAGAAACAAAGGATAAAGGCTCAAATTCATTTGTACCCACCCGCTCTTCGTGATGTTCTCCAAACCTAAACTCAGTTGATCGTGCATTAGACCTTGATTGACTCTTTGTCCTGATGTTCCGGTGATGATTCGGATATTGAACGTTTATTTTGCATAGGCAGTCATTCCTTTTTTGTTGAGGGTTTGTAAGACCTCTTTCTTGATTGATTTTGTTATCCCTTTCTATTTTGCCTGAACTGTTTCCTTTTTTGGAATTACAGTCAGCGGGATGCCCCAGTTTTGTAAGTCTCCTTCGTAGGTTTTGACTTAATGGGTTTTTTATTTTTGAGATAATGACTGCCTTTCTTTATTGATTATTCGGAACCATCATTGTCTTTCTTCGTTTTGTAAAGACTTTTTGGTGCCATTCGTTATGCACTTGGATCAACTGAGAGAACTACCCTGCCCCAGGTTATGATTAAGGGTTTTGATTTTCGGAAATAAAACTCCTACTTCTTTGGCTCGAAGGGGTTGACGAGGGATTATCATCCTTATAACTCCAGTGTTTAGGGATTGAAACAATGCCTGTACCTCATCAGCGGGGTCTGTTCAAAAGCATACTGTAGATTATGGTATCGTTTTCGTCATCCTCCCTCAAGAGGCTTAGAATTTTAGATCAAGAGTTGACATCAGAAAAAATATGAAAACAATTTGCATATAGTGAATGCGAATATATTGATTCAAAATAGACATAAGCGATGCATTAATGGAATAACAATGTTTTAACATGAATAAATGTTTGAACGGTCAAAAGAAAAAAAACACAGCTTGAACATTCGAATGAACAAAAGTTTCCTAGTCTCGGAGCTTGTCACTTCAACTGGTGAGCCTTGGAGGTATGGTAGAAAAATTCAGCCTGTCCATCTTGTGTGAACTCCAATGCCCCTTCATCGATCAGGTCCTGGATTTTGTTCCTCAGATCCCAACATTCATTGGTATCATGTCCTGGGCTAGCAGAGTGGTAGGCACACCTCTTATTGGGATCATAGGCAGGAGATGCTGTGTTGGGGTTCCGGGGATGAGCCCTTAATGTGATCAGATTCAACCTCAATAGGCGTTGCAAAGCTTGATACAGCGACATGTTGAGCGGGGTGAATTGCCTTCTGGGCTTGTCCGGCTGAAGCTGGTGAGGTTGATGTTGAATTTGTGGCACTGGAGCCATTTGAGGAGCTTTCCCCTTATACTCTTGTCTCGAGGATGATTGGATGATGAATGGCTTTTTACCCTTAGACTTTTGCCCCAGTTGGTTACCCTGAAGCAGTTGGTTGACAAGAAACCGGAGCTCATCTTGTCTTTGCGCTAGACCTTGAATGGCATTCCTCTGCCCCAGCATTTGAGCTTTCATAGCATCCATCTCAGATTGTAGGTGTTTCAGCCTTTCATCCTCAGCACTGTCCCTGACAAAGGTCCCCATGAGGAGTGTCCTTAGTTCCTCCTGCCCCTTGGATAGATTCAGGAGGACTTCCCCGAACCGAGTCTCTTGAGCAAGAAGGTCCTGGTTGTCTGGTTGGAAAGCCATTGCTGAAATAAACAGCGGGAAAGGTAAGTGACCTGCAAAAGGGATACCTGTAATGCAATGATGTGTATGATATGCATGCAATGTTTTCAAGGACCTCGCGGGGTAAACAAGGAAATTCGTTAGCATTTGGATCCGGTAGCTTGATTGGAAGAAACTTCATATTTGTTGAGAGTCTTTCTTCCAAGGTTCAAAGGCTCACCATATCCAGTGGGTCATAGCCACTGACTTTAGTCATCATGTCTAGTTCTGATTTCCAAACAACCTTGGTTAGGGGAACCTTATTCAGGAGTCAGAGCTCACCATATCAAGTGGGTCATAGCCCCTGACCACTTTGGTTAGAGGAAAATAAATCCTCTTTGCCCCTTGCTAGATGTTTGATTTGTCATGACCTGCATCACAAGCCCTTGAGATCCTTGAAATGGGTTAGGATGTATGCAATGGTATGATGTCATGATGCATGGGGTAATGTAGGTAACCCTGTTATGAGTCCCAATTAAGGACTGCACACTAAAACCTGCAAGATATTCAGTATACTAGTCATGAGTCCCAATTAAGGACTAGAACAAACCCTGCAAGAAACTCGGTAAACCCTGTTAGGAGTCCTAATTAAGGACTGCAAACCAAAACCTGTAAGAAACTTAGATACCCTGTTATGAGTCCCTATTAAGGACTATAAACAAAACCTGCAAGTAGTTCATGTGTCAGATAACAAGCATGCAAGTAGTCAAGTACGAAGGCACGCAAGTCACACAAGAGAAACCCTTAGAGTTTAGGCCAGCATGGGGTCTGGGTATTACCCTCTTGAAGTTGGTGGGCTCAACCTGTCCTATTAGAAGTAACCGGGTTCTAAGGGTCCCAATATCACTGGATTGCTTTCATTGTTCATCGTTTCGATTTAGCCACTGAACTGGCGACCGAAATATTCCAGGAAAGCAACCCTCAATTGAGCGTAGTATCGAGTATCAACCAACCTCGGACTGCACCAAAGTCAGTTATCTCACTACCCTAAAGAGGCCAAGACAGTTCAATTAAGGTTCCTAAGGTCTGTTGATGCTTCACGACACCACGCGGAGGCCCCGTACTCTCCTTGACTGAACTCAAGGGTTACCGATACACACCAAAGTGCCACATCAACGTAGCAGACTGTTTCAACCATGTCGGTATACCCCGCACAGTTCCCTCACAGCCTTGTTGCTACTTTCTAAGAAGGTATTTCCCAGATCCGGGTTAGGATCTATAGAACTCCCAAGCAACCCACAATTTAAAGCACACAAGGAAAACAATTGAAAACATAGTTATGAACTAGCCCTAAGGTACACCCCACTTTAAGTATTTTCCCCAGCAGAGTCGCCAGTTCTGTGATCGGTGGATCTGGAACTGACTGTTTAACGCTGGTTCGCGAAATGTCGCGGAAGCAAGAGTCGCCACCGTCTTTTATTTTCTCCAAATGGAAAGGACAAAAGCACAGAAAAATTCCTTAAAGAGATTGCTCTCGGTTCGGGAGGTAGGTTATAGAAAGGGAAGGTGTTAGCACCCTTTCTATCCATGGTTATCCATGGGCTCTTAGATACTTGCTCAATGTGTTTTCAAAATTGTTTGTTCGCTTTTCAATGTGGGTTTTAAAAAGTTTCTTTGAAAGTTTCAGATCGACTCTTGTATCAGTCCTCAAGAGTGTTTGAAAAATTGCTTTCGAAAGCTTTTTGAAAATGTGTCGATGTGAAAAGTATTTTTGATTTGTTTTGTTTTGAATTAGAGCAAGTATCCACGAGTCGTCTACCTACCCTAAGGAATTCGTCTGTGTAAATGTCCTTTAAAGTAATGCCCTCCCACCATTGAGAGGTAGGTAGCACCACCGTTGGAGGTGTTCGGGTCAATTCGAGGTTCGGGACATGGTGATCACCAGAGCAATGAGAAGACACCTTAGAAGCTACCCTCATGCCAGGTTCCCGGATCATGAGGACTTACTAAGACATCCTCTACTCGACGATCACCTTTCGAGGCAAGGCAACAGTGAGGCGTACCCTAGGGGTGGTGTGTGATTTGTGTGTCATGTTCAGTTATTTTGTCTTATTCATGTCAAGGTGATCTATGCGTTTGTTTTTATTTTATCATTCATTCTTGCATGCATTTATTAACAGTTAAAAAGATTCGGAAATTAAAAGTTCTAAACTATTACAAAGGCGCGGGTCCACATCGCCAAATTTAACCCAGGACCCGATTTGACAGAAAATAAAGAAGTAAAGTGCGAGAAATAAAATGTCTGAGTTTACAAGGCTTTGGGAGAATTACATTAATATTATAAGAAATAAAATAAAATGCGCGAATTGGAATTAAAATTGAAAGCGAGGGCGTTGGACCATTTTTAATGAAATTAAATTAAATGATTAAACTAATGAAATTAAAGAGAAAAAAGAAATTATTATTTTTTGAGTTTTTGATATTTATGTTTTTTATGTATTTTTATGAAAAAGATTAAATGAAATTAAAATATTAATCCTAATTCTAATTTTTTTTATTTATTAAGAAAAACATGTTAAAATTAAACCTAAAATTAATCTAATTATTTACATGCAATTTTGATTTATAAAAATAAATAATTAATTATTAGTGAAATTTATTTACAAAAAAATATTAATTAAATAAATATATTTTGATTTTTATGACTTTTCTGTTTTTTACTATTTTTTATATTTTATGAAAATAAGTTAAATTAAAGGAATTAATTAAAAAAAAGAAATAATTGAAATAAATAAAATAAGGAAAAGAAAGAAAATACAATACCTTGGGGGTTTCTGTCCCCTTTTTGGAGGTGAATTGGAGTGGTTTGGCCATTTGTGTTCTGGCCTCATCATATCATGCATAAGTTCTTCTACTTTGGCCATTTGGCTTTTGGCTTTTGGCCATTTGCGTTTTGGCCTCAACGTTCCGTCTGTCTCGCCATGTATTGGGGTCATGCATATGTTTTTCTACCGTGGCCATTTAGCTTTTGGCTTTTGGCCATTTGGCTTTTGGCCTTTTGGCCTCAACGTTCCTTAATGAACGTGAGATCCTGTCTAAATCTGCAGTGTTGAACCTCAAGAACACATTAAATAAAATCATAAAAATTCAAATAAAACCAACATATGAAGAAATTTAATGTTTAGGCACAATATGGCATGTATGAATGATTATACCCTTTTGATCATGGAGATCAAATCAATCTTACCCTTACTGGAAGATTAGTGACCTGAATGCTTTTATGCCTTACTGGAAAATTAGGATCATGGAAATCAAGCCAGCCTTATCCTTACTGAAGAAGGAGTGAGGTATTGGTTTATAACTGTGATGGCCTGTTTGTGGTGAGAGAGGGATTTGTAATAAGGATTTCAAGATTTTAGGGTTCTTGAAAGAATTTGATATTCTAACAGTGTTGTGGCAAGGTTTTTTTTTCTTTTTCTCTTCTTTCTCCTCCTTTTTCTTTTTTTCTCCTCCTGGTTTGTGTGACAAGAAGGTGATTATATAGTGGAAATTAGGGTAAAGAAAATGGGCTTTGAATGTGCAATTGGGCCTCCAATATTCACTTGAATTCGTCACTTTCCAAGCTAAATCGCAGGGACTTAAGTGCATTTTTTGAAGTTGAAATGTGAAAACAAAATGTAGCCGATATCGAGAACTAACTCCTGTCCGAAAATCGACTCAATCGGATAAACGGTGAATTAGTTATGAATTTTTGAAGTTTCAGCTCAGACAAACTTATTTTGGGCTCCAGTGTCGGCTCTGACACGTTCTTCAATAAAAAACTGGTATTGATCGGTGCATAATTTGGTCTCGACTTTTGAAGCAAAGTTGTAGATCTATGAGTCAGTGACCTTGTGTAAAAATATGAGTCCAATCCGATAAAAATTGACCGAGTTATGAATTTTCGAAGTTTCGGCTCAGATGAAATAATATTCAGCATTCAGGATTTTCAGCGTGTCACGCACTCTGAGCAAAAAACGAAGGCCTTTTGAATACCGTTTGAACTCAATACCTTGTGTGAAAATGTAGCCAACTCAATTTGTGAAATTTTGGCACCGGAACCAGCTCGATACGATGAAAATCGACCAAGTTATGATTTTTTGAACATGACGTAAATAAACTTCTGTCACAAATTTCTGCACGAAAATACTTGATAAATCCACATTTTTGAAGACCTTCTGATCGAAATTGGCTTCCAGCCGTGAGAGATGAAAACGTAGATAATGTCAAGACGGAATTTTGGCCACCGGAACAGGTTCAAAACGAGTCACGATCTTCAAGTTATGATTTTTTTAGCGCGTAAAAACTGCACTTTCAGCACACTTTTTCACCATATTTCTTCGAGAAAACTCACACATTCGGATACCTTCTTTAAAGAATTGACTCTTGAGCCGAACCTGAATTTGAGAATACATTATCAGAGATATCTTGGCGAAAGAATACCTGAATATGATGCGCCAGGTTGGACTTGTGAATTTCTTGGAGAATATGGGAGGGCAAATTTTGGGGTACAAAAGTGGGTGTTGAACCCACACCCTCAGCAACTCCAACCCACACGCTCACCACCAGGCTAAGCGCGCCTTGGTGCTAAGGAAAGGCATCCAGCGCGCTTTGTAATCTGCAAGGCAAATAAATCAGAAAAACATTAAAATGCCAAAATATTGGGATCGAACCCACGCCTTGGCATACTATGACCTTATTGTGCGCGCTTCAACCGTTGGGGCGGTAATACATCCATTAATTCTAGTTAAAAAATAAATATATAATATAGGAATGATGCATGAACCGGAGAGGTGCTGGAGCCCTAGCTCTGGTCATCTTCTCTGGTTGCCTTCTTATTCATCCTGTAAAATATAAGAGGTTAGCAAGCCAAAAACACCTTATCCCCCTAAATCGAGGGCTGTGAGTTCAATGGGACAATTGTTTTGGTCTGAAAATTAATGGTTTGAGAGATATGGCGAAAACAACTCCGATCGGTGTAGGCATAGCATCTCACGATTTAGGTTGCATGGGATCATTATGATGATCCAAACCTGTACAAACACATCTCAGGAACAAGTTAATGGCATTAGTATGGCTTAAATCAAAATGAAAATTAAGATATGAATTTTGTGAAAATTATGGAATCGGATATGAATGCATGGCGTTTCATGAGCTTTGGACCATCAAACTTGGTCCATTCTTACTTTGTATGATTATTGGGAATAAATGGAGTGGTTTTTTTATAGTGAAAGGGTTGTGATAAAGGTTTGAAGATATTTAGGGTTCTTTGAAAAAATTTGAAGTTTTTTGACAAGTTTCTTGAGGCAAGGTTTCGTGTGTCTTTGTATGAGAATGAATGGGAATATATAGGACAAATTAGGTCAAAGATATGGGCTTGGTATTTGTGTAAGAAAGACCTATATTTTATATTATTTATTTTTTGAAATAGTAATGAATAAATCAAAATAATTAAAATGAAAATAGGGGTGCATGAACAAGTTTTGAGGTGTATAAGGAGTATAGAGCATGTTTGGACTCTGAAATAATGGCCCAGTAGCCCAAAATATCAAGTTTTCCCAATTTGAACTTCATGTATTTGCTCAAAATTTCCCAACTTTCACTGGTCATAACTCACTAAATTTTCACCTTTTGAAGGTGATCTTAGACTTTTTGAAAAGATCAAGATGTCCTCTACAATCCCTCGTTTTATCACTTTTGCATTCAGGGACTTTATCTTGATGTAAGTTACATTGACAAAAAGTGTCTTTTTATTGACTTTTGAAATGACCTATAATGTATTGACGCATATCTCTCAAATGAAGCATTTTTTGGACTTGAGCTTAGAGAGACGAAGTTATATAGAATTGAATTTCATTCAAAATGAGCTTTAGTTGGGGCAAAGCTTATGAAGCATTTGAAAGTTATGCTTGGTCAAAGTTCAGTTACTTCTCCTAAGGAAACCCTAATTTGGAAACTTTTGACTTTTGATGATTTAAGGGCTTTTTTGAGGAATCATGATCAACCCTTGATCATATAATGAATATGACTTCAAAATATTGATGTTGACCAAAAATCTTGAAGTTTGACTATATGTTGACCATAGTTGACTTTTTATCCAATACAGCTGATTTTCAGTCATCTGAGCTATTGATTGAGAAAACTTGTGATGCAAGGCATGAAACCTGGTATGAGAATTCTTGAATACATATAATAGACCATGAATTCCATTTAAGACATTAGAAACCCAAATCTCCTTATGAAAGATAAAACCCTATATGTAAGTCAATTGCTTAGGAGGAGAATTTGTCTGATCAATTCTTGAGCAACCTTGAGCATTTGAGAACCCTAGTAGAATGTCTTGAAGAAATGGAAGGGAAAACTTTAGGGGTACAATAGCTGCCCTGTTCAATCTTCTTAAACCTAAAGAGTTAGATTGACATGTCTGCCATTCGTGATCTGAAAGTAGAAGAGGATTGAACACTTAAGTGCCCAGAAATTTGCACTCGCCTGTGCAAGAAGTAATGTTGTTGATTAATAATTAATATTGCTTGAATGGGCTTAAAGATGCCATTCAGAGAGATGACAAAATATCGTCGGAGATGGGCTTATAGATGCCATCCAAATTATCTGTTGATATAAGCATCAAAATGAGTCTACGCTCGACTATATCTGAAGAATGCTTTCCATAATGAACCTTTGGGGAAGGTGTGTGAGTAGCTGCTTATCAGATTTAGTCTTTGAGGGAAATTTTTGTCATGTAAATAGTCGCCATGTCTTGTTTCGAGAATTGATCTACAGTCTGTTTTTGTTGGTAAACATGTCCTGTTTTGGGAATTCATACCACCTGGTGATAAAGATAGTCGCCACGTCCTGTTTCGGGAATTGATCTCCACCTGGTCATAAAGATAAAAAGATAGTTTCCTCGTTCTGTTTCGGGAATTAATCTGTGACCTGTTTTGAAATTTTTTGATGATATTCGTCTATTTACAGACTTTTTACCTAAAAAGACAAAATTAGCTTTGCGCAAAGCCATGATGCATGTAATGCATTGCGTAATGATGTTCTCAAAATAAATGAGAATTTTATATACGTGTCTTATAAATATTCTATGATATTTTGTAAATGATGTATGAATGTGAGATGTCGTTGAAGCATATTGGTAGCTTTGTATAACATCTTTGACTGGGGAAAATAAATCCCTGACTACTATTGAGGATGAAGAATGTGTGTAGTATTCAGTCTTGTTTAGAATACTTTTGATGGGGGTTCTATTTTCTGTTTCTGTTGGGGAATGTTAACTTCTGCTTGGGGAGGAGAGTTCAAGAACATCGGTCGCTTACCGCTCTACTGGGGAGTTTAATCCTTGTATACCCTGATTGGGAATAAAAGAGATAGATAAGCTTCCATGTCTCTATCTGACTTAGTTTCCAATATTGATGCCGACTCGTCTGGGGAGGATAAGGTTAAACGATATCTGGTCCGATTTCATATTTCGTAGCAATTCTCTGGGAATAGCAGCCTAGGTTGTCCTTTGCTAGAGAGAGGAATTTTGCTGGTGATTCATAGTATTCAAAGGAATAGAATCAAGCTGGAGAGACTAAATTTTGTTGGGGAAATAAACCCTGCTAAAGAAATATACTCCGCTGAGAAAATGAGTCATGTTGGAGAAGAGAATTCTGTAGAGGATCTTATAGTTCTGGAGAACTAAACTCAACTGGGGAAGAGAATTTCTATGAATTGCGCTAATGACATAATCTCTGATGATGGTTAGGACTCTATAGGTTGGCGACATTTTCGGGGAAAGATCATACTCCTTTATCCGCTAAGGGGATCTGCTGGGGAGTGTGATTAGGTTAATTGCTGGAAGTTTCCCGAATTCTTGTCTTAATGCATTTTAGACTTGTGGAGAAAGTATCTTTGTCGGGAGTGAGCTTATGAAGATGACTTTACAGGTACAATCCCATAGAGGTTGTTCTGTGGGGATTTGTGGATGACTTGAACATTATCCCAACTCATAGATTCTTGAGTAAATGCTTATTCCTGTTTCTATGCATATGTTTTTTAATAGTAATCATATTCATATGCATATGTTCATTCAATTTAGTCATTAGACGTTTTTGCAAACAAAACTGAGAAAGTAAAACAAAATTTGAATTTTGAATGGGTATTTGTATTAATAATTTACCTATAAACAGGCGATTTTGTACATAGAGATGGAAATCCTGGTAAGAGGAAATCGTCGGACAATGAAAAGAATACAAAGTAACAATAAAACATATAGCTATATGTAAATTATCTCGTCGGGTTACAACCCTGCTATTGCCTTTGTGTCTTCGAGCATCTCATCTCTTGTTGTCGGAAGAAGTTGACTGAATTGATTTGTACCATTTGAACTTTACATTAGTAATAAAGTTGGCTTCAAGTGATCCAACGGGGCATAGTTATACACTTTAATCCCTAACTTTTTCTTGGACCTCTCTTTCGGGTTTTCAGTCCACCAGGATATCCTTTCTTGCCCAATCCACCATTTCAGGTTTTCGACTTGTCGGGTGTAGAATCTTTATATATATATATATATATATATATATATATATATATATATATATATATATATATATATATATATATATCCCTAATTTTTTACCGAACCCTTTTGGTTCACAGGGATACCCTTATTTTTGCCTAGGCCAGTCAAACTAGCGGGTCATTTTCATGTGTAGTATCTTTTGACTATGTCTGCGTTCACAGGGTGCGGAAGATTTTCACCGTCCATGGTGGTAAGTATCATGGCCCTGCCCGAAAATATCCTCTTGATTACAAATGGCCCTTCGTAGGTGGGAGTCCATTTGCCCCTGGGATCACCCTGCGGTAGAATGATGCGCTTTACTACCAAGTCACTAGCCTGATATACTTGATGCTTGACTTTCTTGTTGAAGGCTTTGATCATACACTTCTGGTACATCTGACCGTGACAAACAGCTGCAAGCATTTTCTCGTCAATCAAATTCAACAGGTCCAGCCTAGTTTGAATCCATTCATCTAAATCAACATCTTTCATAATTCTCAGAGAAGGAAACTTAACTTCGACAGGTAGAACAACCTCCATACCATAGACCAGAGATAATGGGATTATCGTGAAGAGATAATGGTAGCATCTTGTGTCGGTCTTTATACGTCATTGTCATCTTATGTATAATCTTCTTAATGTTCTTGTTTGCAACTTCTATTGCACCGTTCGTCTTCAGTTGATATGGAGAACAGTTATGGTGCTTGATTTTAAACTTCGTGCAGAGTTCTGTGATCATAGTCTTGTTGAGATTGGTACCATTGTCTGTGATAATCCTCTCGGGGATGCCATACCAATAGATAAGGTTATACTTAATGAACCGAACTACGACATTCTTGGTAACAGAGGAGGATGAGGCTGATTCAACCCACTTCGTGAAGTAATCAATAGCAACAAGGATGAAATAGTGTCTGTTGGAAGCAGTAGGCTTGATTTCTTCAATCATATCAATGCCCGACATTGCAAATGGCCAAGGAGCAATTAAGATATTCAGAGGTACTGGAGGCATATGTACTTTGTCAGCATAGATCTGGCACTTGTGACAAGTCCTTGAGTGGTGATGACAGTCAATTTCCATGGTTGACCAATAGTATCCCGCTCTCAGAATCTTCTTATCCATAGTATGTCCACTAGAGTGAGTACCAAAGACACCTTCGTGCATATCTTTCATAATTTTCTCCGCTTACTTCTTGTCTACACAGTGAAGCAGAGTCGAATCTTGATTGTGTTTGTATAGAACCCCGTTACTCAGGAAGAAGTTGGCTGAGAACCTCCGTAGGAATTTCTTGTTGTTGATATATGCCCCCTCAGGGTACTCTTGAGCCTCAAGGTATCTTTTCACTTCATGAAACCAAGGCTTATCTCCTACTCCGTTAGTGTCAACTTCATAGAAATATGTCGGTTCGTCTACCCTCTCAATGGTAATTCTGGGAGCCTCGGTGTCCCATATGACTTTGAACATAGATAACATTGTAGCCAATACATCTGCCAACTGATTCTCTTTTCGTGAGATATGCTCAAAATTAATCTCCTCGAAGCACGAAATTAGTGTCAATACATGTCTAATACGGTGGGAGAACTAACTTGGTTTTGCATTTTATCGCAAATGTTATAGATAGCAAGAGTCGCTGCCGACTTTTCTTTTATCCAATAAGGAAAGGGTGAAAAGAATAGGAAAGACCTTCGAGACTTTATTGAGTTCGGGGGGTAGGTTATGAAAATGGAAGGTGTTAGCACCCTTTAAATCCGTAGTTATCTACGGGCTCTTAATCGCTAGCTCACTTTTTTTTGAAATGCTTTGTGTTCGTGTGTTTTGAAAATATTTTTAAAAATGCCTAAGTATGACAACTTTGTAATGATTCTTGTATAAGTTAAGAATGCATACAAAGTGTTTGTTTTTTCTTTTTTGAAATATTTCAGAGAAAAGTGTTTGTGAAAAAGATGTTTTTATGAGCAAGTGATTACGAGCGATCTACCCACTCGAAAGTCTTTTGTGTTATTTTCCTCCTCCTTAGATAGTGTTATCCTACCATTAATTAGTAGGAAGCCCTATCGTTGGATGTGAAGGGATAGGTGAGGGTCATCGTATAGTCATAGAAGTCAACTTGTAGGGGTGCATTTGCCATTTATCATAAGGAACTAAGCTTGTTTACCAAAGACAGCATCGAAAGGGTCATCGAGGGACTAGGATCTTTTTAACCGAGGATCTTTGCTAAACCGTCCCCATGTTCGAGGGACATGACTGCTTTTATTTGAAGGCAACAAATGAGGTTACCCTAGAGGTGAGTGTGTGAAAAGTGATTCAATTCAGTTATTTTATCTTGATTGGGGTTATCTAGCATTGGTTTTAGATCTTTCCATACATGCCTAATTACTAGCAGTTATAAGGAAAGCAGTAAATTGCAAAAAGTAAAGGTGTGAAAAGTAAACCTAAACTATTACAAGGCTTCGGGAGTGGGGGTACAAAACCATAAAACTGTGGGAAAATAGTAAATCCTAATTAAGACTATTATAAACCGTAGCAGTTACATAATTGGGAAAGTAAAGTGATGCGAAAGTAAATACGCGAAGCGATTAAATAAAGGGAAAAATAAAATTTAAAATTGTTTTGTGATATTTTGATGATTAATCTAAAATAACCCTAATTGATTTTACTTTAGAAAAAGAATTAGTTGATTAAAAATAATTGATTGTTAAGCAAACCCTAAAATCTAGGTTGATTTTTATTCAATTGAGAAAACCAAAAAAATTTAAATTTGGGTTTATGGATTAAAAACCTAAAATTAAGCTAAAACCTAAAATTAAATTAGAAGTCTAAAATTAAATTAGAAACCTAAAATAAAATTAAAAACCTAAAAATAAAATTAGGGTTTGTATTAAAAAAAATTGAAAAATGTTTGGTGAAAGAATAGGAAAAAGAAGGAAGAAAAGAGTGAGAAACATAGAATTGGAAAAAGAAATAACCAAATGAGTAGGGGTGGGTGTTGTATCCACGCCCTAAAGCAGTTTCACACAGCAAATATACCACCAGGCCAACGCGCTAGTTGTGTCAAGGTAACAGGTTCAACACGTCTTATACTAAGCCTGCAAAAATAATGAAACCATAAAAAAATGGCAAAGTCGGGGATCGAACCCGTGACCTGAGAGAGGAGTGACTTAGCGCAGATGTTTCTACCACTGGGGTGGATATACATCCATTCATATAAGTGAATCAAAACATATATAATATGTAAACAAATATATTGGCAGGAGAAGCGTCAGAGCCCTAGCTCTGGTCATCTTCTCCGACGAGCCAATTCTTGCACCTGTAAAAATAACAAATGTTAGCGCATGAAGAGGACCCTACCCCCCTAAATCAAGCCTTTTGAATCCAATGGTGGTGGCCGTTTGGGCTGAATGTGCCTGTATTCAAAGATACGAAGCAAACAACTCCTTATGCCCTAGTAATGGCATGGTTTTGTTTTTGCGCCAAAACTTACATGCAAAATGTTAGAACAATTCTAATAATGCATATGAGTTATGTTGGCATGTTAACAACGACTGAAATCATGCTAAACCTTAAAAATCAAAACACACCAACTTACCAAATGCAGTTTACACAAGGATGGGTTCTGATAATGACTTGCGATGGATAAGGACCGGTATCAACTCCTGGAAGCTTCGGGAAGATGATGCGAAGCTCAAAATTGCTTGAGAGCGGGTGGAGAGTAGGGTTTGTCTTTTCCCTAATCTTTGGAATTTTTTAGAACTTTTTAGGGGTGTTTTGAGGCAGACTGCATGTGTTTGTACATATGGTATTGCTTGTGTATATATAGAGGAAGATATTAGGTTAACATTTGTGGTACAAATCTTTTTGGTTTATCATGAAAAGATATGATTTGTAGTTATGTGAAAACTTGCTATTTTTTATCAATCTTGCACCAATATTCCTTTCACGAATTTTACAGCTTGTATATGCAATATTGGGCCTCCAATATGATTCATAGCAAAGTCCACATGCCTTGGTCCATTGGTCTTATATTTATTTAATTTATTTTGGATTTAATTGAATAAAAATCAAAATAAATAAAATAAAAATAAAATATAATGAATTAATGGACTTATGAGTCTTTAAACTGTTAGAACAAAGTTTGAATCTACTACCCTAGGTTTAAGTTTTGATGATAACAAAGTGAAAAGATATATTATTTATATGATTCATGTATGAATAATTTGCTGCCTAAATTATTACGTTCTGATTTGCAGATACTCTGATAGGTATAAGCAAGATCACACCTAATCAGCATCAGAAATTTGGTTCTTGACATCAGCATCAGAAGTTGCCATATCAGTATACCAGAATCAGAAGATTAACTCACGTGTATGCTGAAGTCTGATGAACAGAACTGCGCTCAACACTCTGATAAAGAAAACAACAGTTCATCAGCAGTTAAGCAGAGTCAGAATGAGCCAAGCCAGAACATGCATTAAGTAAGCAACGGTACTGTGCATTGAAAGCAAATTAATACCAACGGCCTCATTCCAGACAAGATCTGCTCGATAAGGAAAGTTTGTTATTAGCATTGAATCAAGAATATTGCTCCAACGTTCAACATCTCAGTGCTATATAAACAAGACTATGAAGATTGAATTGGCTAATGCTCTCCAAATCTTTACACGCCTAAAAGCTGATCATAATCTTCCTTCTCTCAGTTTGCTAAACACTATACATCTTCTTACTCAATCTTTGTTTTAGCAATCTAGTTTCTAAGCTTAAAGTTGTGTATACATCACAGTTGTGATACAGTTTTGTTGAAAACATTCACACACTTAGTTTTATCTTCTTTGTAAGAAAGTGTTTCCTTGACAAACCGGGTTGTGGTTTGCATCAAGAAGGCTTTAGCAGTTGTTAAAGCAGTTTTTAATATTCAGTTGAATATAGTGGATTAAGACCTCGTTGGGGAGAGGCGAAATCACCTTGACGGGTGGACTGGAGTAGTTTGAGATCAAACGAACCAGGATAAAAATATCTTGTTCATTGCATTGATTTTCAGTTTTACAATTCAACCCCCCCCCCCCCCCCCCTTCTTGTGTTTTTCTCCACTTCAATTGGCATCAGAGCGCCTGGTTCTGAGCTAAAACACTTAACTGTGTCAGTACAAGATCCAGCGTCAGAAAAACACAATGGCAGGAAACTATTCTCACACCAGCAATGACAACCATGAGGATAGAGACAGATTCAGCGGCAAACCTCCAGTCTTTGATGGAGAAAATTTTGATTACTGGAAAGACAGAATTGAAAGCTTCTTTCTGGCACATGATGCTCATTTGTGGGATATGGTGACAGATGGATACACGCACCCGGTGAATGCAAGCGGTCAGAAGATTGATAGAAAAACAATGTCTGACCAACAAAAGCGTGACTTCAAGAATCACCACAAGGCCAGAACCATCCTCCTCAGTGCCATCTCCTATACTGAATATGAAAAGATCTCAAACAGAGACACAACAAAGAACATTTTTTACTCTCTCAGAATGACGCATGAGGGCAACGTTCAGGTCAAAGAAACTAAAGCTCTGGCGCTCATTCAGAAGTATGAGGCGTTCAAAATGGAAGAATCTGAATCCATTGAAACAATGTTCTCAAGATTCCAGATTCTGGTAGCTGGTCTCAAAGTTCTGGACAAAGGATACTCTACTGCTGACCATGTCAATAAAATCATCAGAAGTTTACCCAAGCAGTGGAGACAAATGGTTACAGCTCTGAAGCTAGCTAAAGATCTCAACAAAGTCACTCTGGAGGAACTTATCAGCTCCCTCAGAAGTCATGAGATAGAGCTAGAAGCTGACGAGCCTCAGAAGCAAGGTAAGCCTTTAGCATTAAAATCTAACAAAAAATTTGAGTCTAAATTTTTGCAGGCAGTTGAAGAAACATCTGATGGATCCTCATCAGAAGAAGACGAACTCTCCCTCCTCTCCAGAAGAGTAAATCAACTGTGGAAGCAAAGACAAAGGAAGTTCAGGAATCCCAGAAGATCTGAAGGCTCCTCTAGTAGCAAAAAGCTAAACACCAAGGACATCATCTGCTATGAGTGCAATGAGCAAGGACACTACAAGAGTGACTGCCCAAAGCTTCAGAGGGAAAAGCCCAAAAAGAAGTTTGGAAGAGAGAAGAAGAAAAGTCTCATGGCTACATGGGATGACTCTGACTCGTCTGAAGTTGACTCAGAATTAGATGATGAGAGGGCAAACATAGCTCTCATGGCTAACATCTCAGAAGATAGTGAAGCTTCTGAATCAGACTCAGAATCAGATACTGAAGAGGTATTTCCTAACTTTGCTGTTAATTTTACCAAGGCTGAACTTGCTGAAAGCCTTAATGAGATTCTGGAACGGTATCAGCAAATTAGAGTTAAATTCAGAGACCTGAAAAGGAATCTTGAATCTGACTCTAATAAGACTGAGAGTCTCAAATTGGAGAATTCTGAGCTGAGAAATAAGATTTCAAAATTAGAAAACACTTTACAAAACTCTCAGAAGGAACCAATTTCTGAAACTCCCAGCAACGCTGATGAGATCATCAAGGAGTATGATCACAGTTTCCAGAAGTTCCTTGCTAAAAGCATAGATAGAAGCAAAATGGCTTCAATGATCTATGGAGTTAGCACAAACGGCAGGAAAGGAATAGGATACCAAGGTAAGGTTCCTACACCAAAGAATGTCATAGACTTAACTATTAAATTCACTCCTCTGAATTCACATTTTGTGTATGGTCACACACATGATATTAAATACACTAGCAGTAAGCACTCTGTGAAACCAAAATTCAACCAGAGTTTTGGTAAAACTAACAAATCAGGACCCAAGAAAATCTGGGTACCTAAGGATAAAATAATACATGTTGCAGATATCTTTAGCAGCAAGTCAGAAACACCAGTCATGGTACCTGGACTCTGGCTGCTCGCGTCACATGACGAGAAGAAGGCATATGTTCCAAAGCCTGGAACTTAAGCCTGGAGGCCACGTTGGCTTTGGAGGCAATCAGAGGGGAAAGATCATTGGCTCTGGAACTGTAGGTAATGGAAATCTTCCCTCTATTAATAATGTTCTGCTAGTAGATGGATTGATGCATAATCTGTTATCCATAAGTCAATTAAGTGATAACGGTTATGATATAATCTTTAATCAAAAATCATGTAAAGCTGTTAGTCAGAAAGATGGGACTATCCTGTTTAATGGTAAGAGGAAAAACAACATTTACAAAATCAAACGTTCTGAACTAAAGAGTCAGAATGTAAAGTGCCTTCTGTCTGTTAACAACGAGCAGTGGATCTGGCACAGAAGATTGGGGCATGTTAGTATGAGAAGAATATCTCAGATTAACAAACTCAATCTGGTCAGAGGACTTCCTAATTTGAAGTTCAATTCAGATGCTCTGTGTGAAGCATGTCAGAAAGGCAAGTTTGCAAAACCTTCTTTTAAATCTAAAAATGTTGTTTCTACCTCTAAGCCATTAGAACTTCTGCACATTGACTTATTTGGACCAGTTAAAACTGCTTCAGTCAGTGGCAAGAAGTATGGGTTAGTAATCGTAGATGACTATAGCAGATGGACATGGGTAAAGTTCTTAAGACACAAGGACGAGTCACACTCTTTGTTTGTTACCTTCTGTAACCAAGTTCAGAATGAAAAGGATCTTAGAATCGTTAAAGTCAGAAGTGATCATGGTGGAGAATTTGAAAACAAAGATTTTGAGTCATTCTTTAATGACAGAGGCATTCTGCATGATTTCTCTTGTCCTAGAACTCCCCAACAAAATGGAGTTGTAGAACGAAAGAACAGAACATTGCAAGAAATGGCCAGAACCATGATCAATGAGACAAACGTTGCTAAGATCTTCTGGGCAGAGGCAATAAACACAGCGTGCTACATTCAGAATAGAATCTCAATAAGACCTATTCTGGAAAAGACTCCATATGAATTGTGGAAGAACAGAAAGCCCAACATTTCATATTTTCATCCATTTGGATGTACTTGCTTTATGTTAAATACAAAGAATTATTTGAACAAGTTTGACTCTAAAGCACAAAAGTGTATTATGTTAGGATACTCTGAATGCTCAAGAGGGTACAGAGTATACAATACAGAAACACAGCTTGTGGAAGAATCAATCAGTGTTCATTTTGATGATAAGCTTGACTCTGAAAAGTCAAAGCAGAATGAAGTTTTTGCAGGTATGGAAATTGAATTTACAGGTTCTGAAGACAAGTCATCAGAAGCTCTCAACACATACACTCCTTCAACGTCTGAAAGGAGAACTACTAGCAATCCTACAACAGATGCTGATCAACCTCCGAAGAGATTACCCAGAAGCAGCTTGGATCACCCAGAAGAGACTATCTTAGGAAGAAAGGAAGATCCAATCAGAACAAGAGCAAGCTTCAGAAACTCTGAAGAAACTCTCATGGGACTTGTGTCTCTGATTGAACCTTCTTCTATTGATGAAGCACTTCTGGATAATGACTGGATTCTGGAAATGCAAGAAGAGCTTAATCAATTCACCAGAAATGACGTATGGGATCTCGTTCCCAGACCAAAAGGATTCAACGTCATTGGAACAAGATGGGTGTTCAGAAACAAGCTAAATGAACAAGGTGAAGTCATCAGAAACAAGGCACGACTGGTTGCACAAGGTTATAGTCAGCAAGAGGGGATAGACTATACAGAAACCTTTGCCCCAGTCGCCAGGTTAGAATCTATCAGACTTTTAATTTCATTTGTTGTTAATAGAGGCATCACTCTGTATCAGATGGATGTCAAAAGTGCATTCTTAAATGGTTATATAGAAGAAGAGGTTTATGTGCACCAACCCCCTGGTTTTGAAAATACAAAACATCCAGAACATGTTTTCAAACTAAAGAAGTCACTATATGGTCTGAAACAAGCTCCCAGAGCTTGGTATGAAAGGCTAAGTAACTTTCTGTTAGAAAATGAATTCACCAGAGGGAAGGTGGACACTACCTTATTCTGTAAATTAGTTAAGAATGACATCTTAGTCTGTCAAATTTACGTTGATGATATTATTTTTGGTTCTACTAATCCTTCTCTTGGAAGAAAATTTGCTAAGTGTATGCAGGCAGAATTTGAGATGAGCCTCATGGGGGAACTGAAATTCTTTCTAGGAATTCAGATCAATCAAACTCCAGAGGGAACTTACATTCATCAGAGCAAATACATCAGAGATCTTCTGAAGAAATTTGACCTCTCAGAATGTAAGCCATCAAAGATTCCAATGCATCCCACGTGCATTCTGGAAAGAGAAGAGGTAAGCAAAAATGTAGAACAGAAAGTCTACAGAGGTATGATTGGTTCTCTCCTCTATCTGACTGCTTCAAGACCTGGCATATTATTCAGTGTTTGTATTTGTGCTAGATTCCAATCAGATCCTAGAGAATCTCACTTAACAGCTGTTAAGCGAATTTTCAAGTATCTGAAAGGTACTACTAATCTGGGTTTGTTTTATAGAAAATCTGATGATTACAGTTTAGTAGGCTACTGCGATGCTGACTTTGCTGGAGACAGAGTGGAGCGTAAAAGTACTTCTGGAAGCTGCCAGTTTCTGGGAGAAAATATGATCTCTTGGTCCAGCAAAAGGCAATCAACAATTGCGCTATCAACAGCAGAAGCTGAGTACATAGCAGCAGCAGGATGTAGCACACAAATGCTCTGGATGAAAAGTCAGCTTGAAGACTTCCAGATTTTTGAGAGTAACATTCCTATACTTTGTGATAATACTTCTGCTATTTGCTTAAGTAAGAATCCCATTTTACATTCTAGAGCTAAGCATATAGAAATAAAACATCACTTCATTAGGGACTATATTCAGAAAGGAATTTTGAATTTAAAATTTATAGATACAGACCATCAATGGGCTGATATCTTCACTAAACCCCTTTCTGAAGATAGGTTTAATTTCATTCTAAAACATCTCAGCATGAAAGTCTGCCCAGAGTGAAAATGTTTTAATTACATATATTTATCTTCAGAATGTAATTGTTTTACTGTGAACTTCTGATCAATCTTCTTTCAGAAAGATAGAACATGCAGATTGTATCAGATGCAAGTCTAAAGATCTGAGAGTCTAAGCTGAAAGACAGACGTGCTGATCACTACATCAAACAAGTGTCATCCAATCATCAGCAAATCTCTGAAGCAGAACGCGTGAACGCTTCTGAGAAGGCAAAACGCTGATTGGGTGCATTGAGACACATGTCTGGTAACCGTTTTTAAGTATCTTTCTCAAATCCCCCAAAATCAGCAAGCATTTAATAAAAGTAATCATGCTTTTAAAACGTAATCATGATTTTATTTCTCTCTCTTAAAAACGTTTACAATTTCAAAATATTCTGAACTCTATTTAAACACGTTAACCTCTCATTCTAATTCTTTACAGTTTCTCACTATTTCTCAAGCATTCTCTGCATTTTTCTGTGTTCATCTCTTGCAAACCCTTTTTCTCAGTTTCTTCTCAAAATCTTTTAGTGTGAACATGGCAACCTCCAGCGGTACTTCTGCAGGTTCTCAGAAGAAAGCATCATCTGAACAATATCAAGTTCCATTCAGAACAGTCCTCACTCCTGTGAAGAATCTTGAAGTGTTATCTGAATTGATCATTGATTTTGGAAGCTTGAAGGAAAACGGTTTTGACCTAACAGAAGAAGTTAGGGCACAAAAATGGGAAAGGTATTTTGACAGGTTGGTTGGACCAATATTCCCTATGTTAGTGAAGGAGTTCTGGATTCATGCGACGGCTTCAACGCATCAAGTCACCTCCTACATCATGGGGAAGAAGATTGTGATCACTGAGGATCACATAGCAAGGTTAATAGGCTACAGTGGTGGTGGCGTCCGCTGTATTGATATGGCTGAGAGATGTGCTGACGTGGGCGTCATAGCTGAAAGGATTTTCACCCATGGGGTGCCCAGCAGCAAGATCAAAGATCTGAAGGATCATCACAGAGTTTGGGCGAAGATAATTCTGGGGTGCTTCAACCATAGGAAGCCAACTAGTTCCCCTGATTACATAAATGTGGATCAGCAGTTTTTGATCTACTTTATTAATCAGAAGGTAAAAATCAACTTGGCTCATCTTCTGTTCAACCACCTCAGAACAAGCGTGAAGGAAACCAGGGAAGAAGAAAGAACAAAGAGGGATTGGATACCCTTTGGAAGGTTGATATCAGATATTCTGACAG
This sequence comes from Vicia faba, assembly GCA_948472305.1. Classification (NCBI taxonomy): domain Eukaryota; kingdom Viridiplantae; phylum Streptophyta; class Magnoliopsida; order Fabales; family Fabaceae; genus Vicia; species Vicia faba. The sequence continues at coordinate 123,545,624 of OX451739.1, read as the reverse complement.
AGAATAAGCTGATAGAGCATCTGATAGAAGCTCAAGAGTTAAGCACCATTGAACCAACAGTTGGGAAGCCTCTGAACGTGAAGAACTTGAAGAAAATGAAGTTGATAGAGAATATCAAAAAGGAACCCAGCGCTACTCCTATTGCTGATATCACCAGCAGAAGAGTTCCACTGAGTGACTTTCCTTTATTCTCTCAGATAGAATCCAAGCCAGTGGTAGTTCTCAGATATATGGACGCGTGCAAAGCTGATGGTACAGATCCAAATCTGAAGATCAAAGATCTGCACCAACCTCAACCAGAAGTGACTCTGAAGAAGACGAAGAAAAGGAAGGCACCTTCAGAAGGATCATCCCAGCAGACACCCAAGAAAAGAGGTAATTTATCTGCTGCTTCTGTTTTAAATTCTTCTACTATTCCAGCATCTATTCCACCTCCAACCTCTCATAGAATCTCAATACCCATCCCAACAATAGATGAAACTGAACCAGAAGATGACCCTTCTGAGGCATTAAAACTCAGAAGACCCAGAACTAAACATCCCAAACCAACAATCTCAACAACATCAGCAATTGACAAAGTGCTGTCTGACATTGATCAACACACTTCTGATCACTCCTCCAATCCAAACTTTGAACCACAAATTGTCCCTCCTCCACAACCAGAACAACAGCAATCTGCTGAAGAACCAGAAATTCCAACAACTTCTCCTCAACCAGAAATTCCGTCTCCCTCTCCTCAACCAGAAATTCATCCACCATCACCTCAACCTGAGTTTCATCACTCTGAAACTCCTTCTCCGCCACCTTCTGAACCTCATTCACCTCAACCATCACCTCTGGCAATCCAGCTGCCATGTGGAACAACAGTCACAATGGCCCAGTTGCCATCCTCATCAGAATCCACACCACCAACTACTCCCAAAACACCAAACAGTCCAATCATAATCTTAGATTCTCCCACTCCATCTCCAAAACAAACAGCTGCCAAGCAAACCACCGAAAACCCCAGCAGGACCTTCATAGACTTAACAATCTTTGACCGTCTTGCTGATCTGAAACATAAAATTGCCATCCCAAAACCAAAACAACCAGATGTTGGCTCTGGTATTATGAATTTTGAAACAGGTATGCAGCAGTGGATTGCTTCTCTGAAGCAAGTCTATCCTGGAATTATTGACCCAGCTGCCTCTGACCAGCTCTGGTCACAATTCAGAATTTGGGTACGTGCTGAAGCCCTCAAGTTGCAGGATATCAACTATGAGCAGGCACAACAGAACTTCAGCAAGCTGCTGAAGGAAGTTGAAAGTCAGCTGCCTCAGGAAGCTGTGCTCCCTCTGGATAGTGAACCATGGTCTGAGAAACAACTATCTCCAAAGGTGCAACCAGAAGAAGACAAGACCATTCAAGCTGAAGCAAGTCAAGCAGAAGATGTTGCAGAAAGCTCTCAGAAGCTTCCTGCTTCTGATGTTTCTCAAGCAGCCTTGGACAGGCAGAATCTGGAAGAGCTGAAGCTGAATGACATGCGTCTGCAGCAGAGGATGGATGAAAACGACCAGAAGATGAAAGAAAGGATGGATGTGCAGGATAGCAAGATTGACACTGTTGTCAGCATGGTACACAAGCAGAATGAGACTGCTGATCAGATCAAAGCCATGCTGGAGAACCTGTTCACACGCTTTCCTCCCCAACCTTAGTTTTTTCATTCATGTCATTTTCATGTTTTCCTTGATTATCTAATGTACTGCTTTAATATGTTTTTGTCTGATTCTGAACCTTTTTAATATGACAAGTTTTTCTGATCTTAATTGTTTTAGCACATCACTTACACTTTTTGATTGCTGACAAAAGGGGGAGAACAAGAATGATATTTTAAACAATAACGGATTACTAAGACAGAAATTCTCGAACATTCTAACTCTATTATACTTGAAAATGTTTTCTGTTTTGCTTAAGTCTACAGGTACAAGGAAGCTCCTGGACACTCTGAAGACTAAAGCTCTGAAACTCTGATCCGCTCTGATACTCTGACCCAAAGCAAAACTCTGACAAGAAAAGCTCTAATACGCTGATCTGAAGCTCTGCTCTGATATGCTGATCTAAAGCTTCTAATAGTCAAAGACTCTGATACTCTGATGTTCAAAGAAAGGCAAAAAGATCTGATCCTGAAGAACTCTTGGAATCAAAAAGGGAAGTAATAAATTCAGGGGGAGTATCTCTCAACTCTGATATCTCTTTATCCCTTATCTTTGATAACTTCTTACTCTGATGCATATCTCTGATACCTTTTCACGTTATTTTCAATTAAAAATATCCAGTTTTTGTCATCATCAAAAAGGGGGAGATTGTTAGAACAAAGTTTGAATCTACTACCCTAGGTTTAAGTTTTGATGATAACAAAGTGAAAAGATATATTATTTATATGATTCATGTATGAACTATTTGCTGCCTAAATTATTACGTTCTGATTTGCAGATACTCTGATAGGTATAAGCAAGATCACACCTAATCAGCATCAGAAATTTGGTTCTTGACATCAGCATCAGAAGTTGCCATATCAGTATACCAGAATCAGAAGATTAACTCACGTGTATGCTGAAGTCTGATGAACAGAACTGCGCTCAACACTCTGATAAAGAAAACAACAGTTCATCAGCAGTTAAGCAGAGTCAGAATGAGCCAAGCCAGAACATGCATTAAGTAAGCAACGGTACTGTGCATTGAAAGCAAATTAATACCAACGGCCTCATTCCAGACAAGATCTGCTCGATAAGGAAAGTTTGTTATTAGCATTGAATCAAGAATATTGCTCCAACGTTCAACATCTCAGTGCTATATAAACAAGACTATGAAGATTGAATTGGCTAATGCTCTCCAAATCTTTACACGCCTAAAAGCTGATCATAATCTTCCTTCTCTCAGTTTGCTAAACACTATACATCTTCTTACTCAATCTTTGTTTTAGCAATCTAGTTTCTAAGCTTAAAGTTGTGTATACATCATAGTTGTGATACAGTTTTGTTGAAAACATTCACACACTTAGTTTTATCTTCTTTGTAAGAAAGTGTTTCCTTGACAAACCGGGTTGTGGTTTGAATCAAGAAGGCTTTAGCAGTTGTTAAAGCAGTTTGTAATATTCAGTTGAATATAGTGGATTAAGACCTCGTTGGAGAGAGGCGAAATCACCTTGACGGGTGGACTGGAGTAGTTTGAGATCAAACGAACCAGGATAAAAATATCTTGTTCATTGCATTGATTTTCAGTTTTACAATTCAACCCCCCCCCCCTTCTTGTGTTTTTCTCTACTTCATAAACATGTCATGAACACGTTTGGACCTGAAAAATTAGGCCTAATAGTCCAACATTACAAATTTTCTCACTTTAAACTTCATGCATTTGCTCAAACTTTCCCAACTTGCAATGGTCATAACTCACTTACATGTTATCTTTTGAAAGTTATATTTGACTTTTTAGAAAGCTCAATATATTGTCTACAATCTCTATGTTGATCATTTTTCTTTTTGAAGACATTATCTTGAAATGACCTATAATGTATTGGCTTATATCTCTCAAATGATGCATTTTCTGGACTTGAGCTTAGATAGAAAAAGTTGTAGAGGATTAAATTTCCTTCAAAATAGTCTTTGGTTGGGGAAAAGATGATGAAACATGTGAAAGTTATGCTTGGCCAAAGTTCAGTTGACTTCTGCTAAGGAAACCCTAATTTGGCAACTTTTGACTTTTGATGATTTGAGGGATTTTCTTGAGGAGTCATGATAAAACCTTGCTAAAATGATGGATATGACTTCAAAATGTTTATGTTGACCAAAAATCTTGAAGTTTGACTATATGTTGACCACATGTGACTTTTTACCCAATATAGTTGATATTTAGTCATCTGAGCCATTGACTGAGTAAACTTGTGATGTAAGGCTTGAAACTTGGTATGAGAATTATTTGAAGCATATGAGGAGTCATGAAAACCACTTGAATCCTTGTAAACCCAATATTCCTTAAGAAATACAAAACCCTAGTTGCAGACCCATTTCTTAGGAAGAGAATTTGTCCGATCAATTCTTGAGCCACCTTGAATATTTGAGGACCTTTTGAGAATGTCTTGAAGAAAAATGGGAGGAAAAATTTTGGGGTACAATAGCTGCCCCTGTTAAATCTTCTTAAACCTGAATATTTAAATTGCCATGTCCGCCATTCGTGACTTGAAGGTAGAAGATGATTGAACACTTAAGTGCCCATAAATTTGCACTCGTTTGTGCACGAAGTAATGCTGTTGGTTGATTATACTGGGAATGGGCTTAAAGATTACATTTGGAGAGGTGACAGAGAGTCATCAGAGATAGGCTTATAGATGCTACCCATAGTAACTTTTGATAGGAACATCAGAATAAGTCTACGCCTGACTTTGTCTTAGAAGATGTATTTGGAATGAGTCTACGTCCAACTTTGTCCAAAAGAATATCAGAGTGAATCTATGCTTGATTTTATCTGAATGATGCACTAGAATGAGTATACGCTTGACTTTGTCTAGAAGATAAGTTTGGAACGAGTCTACGCCCAACTTTGTCCAAAAAGAATATCAGAATAAATTTACGCTTGATTTTATCCAAATGATATACTAGAATGAGTCTATGCCCGACTTTTTCTAGAAGATACATTTGGAATGAGCCTACGCCTGACTTTGTCCAAAAAAGAATATCAGAGTGAATCTATGCTTGATTTTATCTTAATGATACACTAGAATGATTCTATGCTCGACTTTGTCTAGAATGGTATACTAGAAGATGTCTATGCCCGACTTCATCTAGAAGAGGTATTAGAAGGAGTCTATGCCTGAATTTTTTTTCCAAAAGAGTTTCAGAAGGAATCTATGCTTGATTTCATCTAAATGATGCACTAGAAGATGTCTACCCCCAACTTCATCTAGAAGAGATATTGGAAGGAGTCTACTCCTGACTTTTTTCCCAAAAAGAGTATCAGAATGAACTCTACGCCTGGCTTCATCTGAATGATGCACTAGAAGATGTCTACGCCTGACTTCATTTAGAAGAGATGTTTTTCAGAATGATTCTCTTAGGAAAGTGCTTAAGTAGCTACTCGTCATATTTAGTCTCCGAGGGAAATTCTTGTTAGAATTCAGTTTCTAAAGGAAATTGTCTGGTCATGTAGATAGTCGCCCCGTCTTGTTTCAGGAATTACTCTGTGACCTGTTAGAAAATTATTGATGATGTTCGCCTGTTTGTGAACTTTACCTGAAAAGATAGAGTTAGTATTTATGGAAGGTCATGATGTATTAAATGCATTGTGTAATGATGTTCTCAAAATAAATGAGAGTGTGCTATATGTGTTTCGTATGCACATGCTATGATATTTTGTAAATGATGTATGAATGTGAGATTTCGTTGAAGTGAATCAGTAGCTTTGTATAACATTTTGATCGGGAAAATAAATCTCGGACTACTGATGGGGATGACGAATATAAATCTTCAATCTTGTTTAGAATGTCTCTGTTGGGGACTCCTATTTGCTATTTGAGGAAACTTTGTTGGGGAATTTGATTTTTGCTTGGGGAGAAGAGTTCAAGAACATTGGTCGTTCCTCGCTCTACTGGGGAGATTAATTCTTATATACCCTAACTAGGGATAAAAGAGATGGATAACCTTCCGAGGCATTGTATGACCGTGTTTTTGATATGGATGTCGACTCGTCTGGGGAGGATAAGCTTAACTGATATTTGGTCCGATTTCAGATTTTCGTAGCAACTCTCTGGGGATAATGGTCTGGACTACCCTTTGTTGGAGAGAGAAGTTTTGTTGGTGATTTGTAATAGTTAAAGTGATAGACTCAAGCTGGGGAGATTGTATCCTATTGGGGAAATAAACCTTGTTGGGGAAATAAACTCTGTTGGGGAAATAAACCCTGCTGGAGAAACACTCTGCTGAGGAATATGCTCTACTGAGGAATTTTACCGTGTTGGAGAAATAAGCTTAGTTAGGGAAGATAATTTTTGTGAACCGTACTGGTGACATACTCTCTAACGAGGGTTGGGATTATGTAGGTTGCTGACATCATTGGGCGGGAGATCATACTCCTTTATCTGCTAGGGGAATCTGTTGGTGAGCATGATTAGGATATTTCAGACTTATGGGGCATGTGTCGAGTTTGTGAAGATGACTTTGCGGGGGATAATCTTATGGAAACTTCTCTGTGGGGACTATCCTATGGAGGTTTTCCTATGGGGACCTGTGGATGACTTGAATGTTATCCCGTCTCCTGAAGCCCTGAGTAAATAATTATTCTTGTTTTTATGCATATATTTGTTAATAGAAATCATATTCATATGCATATGTTCATTCAATTTAGTCATTGGACGTTTTTGCAAAAAGAACAGAAAAAGTAAAAATAAAATTTGAATTTTGAAATTGTGTTTATATTGATAGTTTGCCTATAAACAGGCAATTATTGTACAAAGAGACAGGAATCCTAGTAGAAGGAAATTGTCGTGAAATGAAAGGAGTGCAAAATAAAACAAAACATATAACTATGTGTAAATGATCTCGCCAGGTTTCAACTCTGCTATTACCCCTATGTCTTTTAGCATCTCATTCCTTGTTGTCGGAAGAAGTTGACTAAATCGATTTATACCATTTGAACTTGTCGTTGGTAATAAAGCTGCCTGTGAGTGATCCAATGGGACATAGTCGTACGCTTTAATCCCTATTTTTTTCATGGACTTCCCTTTCGGGTTTTCAGTCCACCAGGATACCGTTTTTTGCGCAAGCCTCCTTTTCAAGGTTTCTACTTGTCGGGTGTACAATCTTTACATTGTATCCCTAATTTTTGCCCGAACCCTTTTGGTTCGTCGGGATGCCCTTATTTTTTCCTAGGCCAGTCAACCTAGCGGGTCGTCTTCATGTGTAGTATTTTTTAACTATGTCTGCATTCACTGAGTATGGAAGATCTTCACCGTCCATGGTGGTAAGTATCATGGCACCGCCCGAAAATATCTTCTTGATAATAAAATGACCCTTCGTAGGTGGGAGTCCATTTTCCCCTGGGATCACCCTATGGTAGTATGATGCGCTTTATTACCAAGTCACCAGCCTAATATACTCGATGCCTGATTTTCTTATTAAATGTTTTAATCATACATTTCTTATACATATGACCATGACAGACAGCCGCAAGCCTCTTCTTGTGAATTAAATTCAACTGGTCCAGCCTAGTTTGAGTCCATTCATCTTCATCGAAGCTTTCATCTTTCATAATTCTCAAGGAAGGAATCTGAACTTCGACAGGTAAGACAACCTCCATACCATATACCAGAGAGAATAGGGTTGCCCTAGTTGATGTCCGAGCCAAAGTGCGATAGCCATGGAGAGCAAATGGTAACATCTCATGCCAGTCTTTATATGTCACTTCCATCTTGTGTATAATATTCTTAATGTTCTTATTGGCAGCTTCCACTGTGTCATTCATCTTCGGTCGATATGGAGAAGAGTTGTGGTGCTTGATCTTGAACTGAGTGTAGAGTTCTGTGATCATAATATTGTTCAGATTAGTACCATTGTCTGTGATAATCCTTTAGGGGATGCCATACCGACATATAAGGTTGTGTTTAATAAATCGAGCAACACTATTCTTGGTAACGAAGGAAAACGAGGCTGATTCAACCCACTTTGTGAAATAATCAATGGTGATGGCGATGAAGCGATGCCCGTTGGAAGTAGTAGGTTTGATCTCTCCAATCATATCAATTCCCCATATTGCAAACAACCAAGGAGCAGTCAAGACATTCAGAGATACTGGAGGCACATGTACTTTTTCAACATAGATCTGGCACTTGCGAAAAGTTCTTGAGTGGTGATGGCAGTCAGTATCCATAATCGACCAATAGTAACCTGCTCTTAGAATTTTATAAGCCATAGATGTCCACTGGAATGAGTACTGAAGATACCTTCATGCATATCTTCCATAATCTTCTCCACCTCTTTCTTGTCCATACAACACAGCAGAGTCGAATCATGGTTGCGCCTGTACAAGATTTTGTTTCTCAGGAAGAACTTAGCTGAGAAACTTTGTATGAATTTCTTGTCGTTATTAGATGCTCCTTTAGGATACTCTTGAGCCTCAAGATATCTTTTCACTTCATGAAACCAAGGCTTCTCTTCTCCTCCGTCAGTGTCAACTTCGTAGCAGTGTGCAGGTTTGTCTATCCTCTCAATGGTAATTTTGGGAGCCTATTTGTCTCATCTAACTTTAAACATAGACGACATGGTTGCTAATGCGTCTACCAACTGATTCTCTTCCCTTGGGATATGCTCGAAAGTGATTTCCTCGAAGTACGGGATTAAGGTCAAAACATGCTCTCGGTACAGAATGAGATTCAGATGCTTAGTATCCCATTCTCCCTTGATTTAATTGATTACCAGGTGTAATACGGTGGGAGAACTGACTTGGGGTGTTTTGCGTTTGATCGCAATTTTTGTTGTTAGAAAGAGTCGCCACCGACTTTTCTTTTATCCAAAAGGAAAGGTGGAAAAGAACAGGAAAGACCTTTGAAATTATTTCTTGAGTTCGGGGGGTAGATTATGAAAAGGGAAGGTGTTAGCACCATTTTCATCCATAGTTATCTATGGGCTCTTAGTTGCTTGCTAGATCACTTACTTTTGTTTGAAAATTTGCTTTGTGGTGGTTTTTAAAAGTATTTTTGAAAAGGCGCATTCATTTAGGCAAACTTTATAATGGTTCTCGTTTTGTAAGAACGTATACAAAGTGTTGGACTTTTGAAAATATTTCATGTTTTGAAAGTGTTTGGTGTTTGTTTTGAAAGTGTTTGGTGTGTATTTGTTTTGAAAGTGAGCAAGCAACAAAGAACGTTTCTACCTACTCAAAAGTCTTTTGTTTATTTCTCTCCTTTCTTTTGATATTGCTATCTTCCCTTTAATTGGTAAGAAGTCTTATCTTTGGATGTAAAGGGATAGGCGTGGGTCATCGTATAGTCATGATAGCAATGTTGTGAGATATCTTAGCATTTCTCTTTGAGGGACTAAGATCATTTGTAAGGAAACATTTGTAGCGTCATCGGGGGACTATGATCTTGTATTTCAATTGGTTTTGCTAAGACATCCCACATGCATAACATGACCATTTTTGTAAGACAACAAGTGGAATTACCCTAAGGGTGCATGTGTGAATAATGTGTTTGATTTATATGCATTGATTATCTTTGATTAGGGTTATCTACTTGTTGATTTTATCTTTCCATACAAACCCTAATTACTAGCTTTTATATGAAAGCGATAAATTGCGGAAAGTAAAACTACTACGCTATTACACCATTAGGGGGATGGGGTATACAATTTTACAAATGGGGATTGTATGAAATTAAACCTAATTATCTATTACAACCATATTGAATAATGAATAATGTACAAGAAATAAAAATATAACACACAAGGGTATAAATGGAAAGGAAATGATTTTTATTTGGGTTTTTGAGGAAAAGGGTCTTTAACCTAATTATCTAAAAGAAAATGATTAATTAAATCAAGAAAATTAAGCCTAAACTAATTAAGAAAAGAAATTAAGTTTGGAAGCATTTTTTAAGGGTTTTTTTAAGAAAAGGTTTTTCTTAGTTTGATAAAAAAATAATATGAAAATTAATTAATTAAAATAAAACCTAAATTCTAAGTTGATTTTAATTAGAAAAGAAATTAACTAAAGCTAAATCTAATTATTATTAAGAAAAAGAAATTAAGTTTGTTTAAGGAAATATTTTTGTCTTTTTTAGTTTATAAAGAAAATAAACTATAAGTATATAAATAACAAATAAAAATGTTTTTTTTGGATTTTTATTAATAAAAATAATAATAATAATAATAATAATAATAATAATAATAATAATAATAATAATAATAATAATAATAATAATAATAATAATAATAATAATAATAATAATAATAATAATAATAATAAAAATAATAAAGAAAAATAAAATAAAATGAAATGTAAAAATAAAAGTCAGGGGGTTTGAAATTGAATTTTAGGAGTATATTAGAAAAAACAATTTTGTTAGGCCCACTAATGAGATTTTTGTAATCAGAAAAACAATAAAATAAAAAAACTTGGGCCTATGTGTGATAAACAGGCAGGGGGTGGTGCAGCAAAATGGAAAGGCCCAGTGATTAAGACCAGGCGCTGGTTGTGTCAAAAGAGAGAAAATGTGGTAAAATATGAAAAGTGGCAGCTCTGGGGATTGAACCCACGCCCTTGACATGAAACGCGCGTTGCCTTACCACTGGGGTGACTATACATCTGTTAACTTAAACAAAACAAAAAATACATAACATAAATTTAGTTCTGAAAATGAGTTCATCTTCAACCTCCAGCCATGGTTCCTGTAACTTACTCATTTCTCAACAAAAATGAAAAATGTAAACATGAAAGTTGCTCCATTTTTCCATACGAATCCAACCATATAAATATCATAAGCTATAAATCAAAGATTAATGATAATTTATAATGGTACCAAATTCTGACCTAACTTTTTTCAGAGATTCAAACCTAAAATTCTCTAAGCTCAATCAATATAAATGAAAACTATGGACATGTACAGTTTCAGGGCAATGATATCTACATTTTATCTTCACAAATGCAAGCTTAACAATGCCTAAATGAAAAGATAGAAGTTCAGAAAAGATACCTCAAAACTGGAAATCATGAAATGAGTTTGAGCTGCTTTCAAGGAGTTGTGATGATCAGGTTAGCTTCCTCAAATTCACAAGAAGCTAATGCAATGCTTAGCTTGAACAATGGATGGCTGGAATGGCCTGGAGAAGTCAACTTGCAAATTTTATTTTTTGGTTATGGAGGTTGATGAAAATGGTGTTACTGTTCTGGAACAAGGACAGGGATGGACTATATTTGAGGTATAGAAGATTTGTGATTGATTAGGAATTAAAATGCACGAGGGAAATGTGAGTTACATGTTCAATGTCAGAAACTGTGCATCAATGGTTTTTTTTGGGCAATTTCTGGCTTGCAAGTGTTTGAGAGACATTCAGGGTGTTTTTGCTTGTGTATTAGCTTACAAATAGTATCCTTATTTATAAGCAAATGGTTTTGAGACTTGTAGTTGATCATAATTCAAATTCACATGTTTAAGCTCAACATGTGATTTTCTTGACAAAACAAGTTTCCATGCCTTTGTACTTGCTATTGTAGAGTAGTTACACTTTAAACAAACTTGCTTATGACTTTGTAGATGGAGTGTGATCAGGGGGAACAAGTGAGAGGCTCAAGAATTGACTTTTTGCATAAAGCTTTCTTTTCAAGAATGGCAATGTTAACTTTCTTCCCAAAATGGCAAATTGACTTGGACAATGATTAAACCACTTGGATCATAGCTCAAAAGTTTATGTAATACATTAATTATGGATAGACACACAAGTTATAAGGCCTGAAAAGCAAGATTATGCAGCATAACATTGAGATTGGATTACGTGTTCATCAAGGAAATGGCTTGTAATTCAAGTTGGAAACCCTAACTTCTTGCTTTCGATTCTCCTAGCTCAAGTATGATCTCAATGAGTTCTTGAAAATTTTGGAAAGCTTGTCACATCCTATACAACCTTCATGTTGGACATTTTTGAAAATTCAATTTGGAACTAGGTGAAAAATTGCCATGAAGTTAGGTCAAAATCCTGCCTAACTAGGGCAAAATTTCACTAAGTCTTTTAAGTTTCATGAACATGTCTTCACAAAATCATAACTTGAAATCTAAGCATTTCTAGGAAAATTTCTGCCATACAATTTTGTAGATCTCATTGAGACCTACAACTTTCATGTTGGAAATTTCCTTTGAATCATCTTGCATCATGGTGGAAATTTAGCATAAAGTTGTAAAAAAATATGAACTTTCTAACACTTAGAAAAAATTCTAAGTTTTAGAATTTTGACTTTTCAAAGATGAATTTTGACTTTTCAATTCCTTGATGAAAAATTTTCATATTTTGACACGTCTTGATGAATTGTTATCTTTGAAACTTGATTTTGACCAAAAAGTTAAATTTTTGACTTTTCAGTGTACAGTTAACTTTTCATAAGTTGACTGAAATTCAAATATCAATCGATTGATCTTGAGAAATGTTTTGAGCCATGCCATTAGGTAAAAATGATGTATTTGAATCCTTGATATCATGTCTTAAACCAATAATTCATTGGTTAGGTCAAAAGTCAAAAATTACACCTTCTCAGTTAAAACCCTAATTTTGACCATTTTGCCCTTTTGATGATCTAATCAAATTTCTTGAGGAATTGTGATCCAAACTTTATCAATTGACATATATGAGTTCATAATGTTGATATGCACCAAAAATCATGAAGTTTGACTATAAATTGACCATAGTTGACTTTTTCCCCAATACAATTGATTTTAGGTCAACTGATCAATTGACTGAGCAAAAATGTGATCCAAGACTTGAAACTTAACATGAGAAATCTTGAGGGTCCAAAATGATCCATGAAAGTCATATGGGACATTAAAAGTCCATTTGTCTTTGTGCAAGCTCAAACCCTAATTTGAGTCAGCAGTGCTTAAGGAGGTGTCTTGAGCTGATCAAACCTTGTGTGGTCTTGAACCAACGGAGATCTTTATGAGAGATTACTTAAGAAATGAGAGGGAAAATTTTGGGGTACAATAGCTTCCCCTGTTCAATCTTCTTAAACCTGAAGAGTTAGATTGGCGGATCCGCCATTCGTGACTTGAAGATGGAAGATGATTGAACACTAAAGTGCCCAGAAATTTGCACTCGAAGATGGATTGGGAATGGGCTTATAGATGCCATTTGGAGGAATGATGGTAAATACTGGAAGAAGTATCAACACAAATATTTGGTCGATTTATACTAAATTTGATGTTTTACCTGTGGGAAAAAGAGTTAGTCAAATGCAGATGTATGCATGTCGTTCTCAAGATGAATGAGATTGTGCTAAATGTGTTTTGTATGTATATGTTATGATGTAGGAATATGGGATGCATATTTGTCCAGGAAAATAAATCCTTGATTACTGTTGAGGAATTCTGGGAAGCTGAATCCCGGATCGCTTTTGGGGATGAAGAATATACATATCTTCAAACTTTGTTGACATAATGCTTCTGTCGGGGATTATCTCTTGAATGTTAGTTATTATCTGGTCGGATACAGACTTCAAAACTTGCTGAGGATGAGGAAGTCAACTGCTATCTGGTCGGATTCCAGGTTTCACGATAACTCACTAGGGAAGAATAAATTAACTTCTATCTGGTAGGATTCCAGGCTTCGCAGAAAATTTCTTGAAATTGAATTGTTATCTGGTCAGATCCAGGCTTCACAGATTTCTTGAAATGGTAACTACTATCTGGTCGGGGTCCAGGCTTCATAGTTTTTAAAAAGTTATACTATTATTTGGTCGGGTCCAACCTTCATAGTGTCTTGCTGGGGATTATAGCTAGTTGTTATCTGGTCGGACTCCATACTTCACAATAAGTTGCTTGAATAGACGAAGTTGAACTGATATCTGGTCGGGTCTAGGCTTCACAGTAACTTAATGACATTAAACCGCTATCTGGTCGGATTTCAGGCTTTGCAGATTTCTGAGGTGGATGAAATTAATTTCTATCTAGTCAGGTCCAGGCTTCACAATAAACTTGTCTGAAGAGATAGAGTTGAACTGATATCTGGTCGGGTCCAGAACTTGCTTGGAACTTAGTTGTTATCTAGTCGGATTCCAGGTTTCGCAACAAACTTCTAAGGGGAATTGTTATTTGGTCGGCTCCAGGCTTCACAATAACTTACATGAAAAGATGAAATTGAAAACTGATATCTGGTCGGATCCAGGCTTCACGGTAACTTGTCGGGGTAGAGGCAAACTCTACTAGGGAAAAGAAGTTAAACCCTGGTCTGGTTGAGTCCGGGTTCTTCAATATCTCAAAGAGTTAAACTACTATCTGGCCGGGTCCAGGTTTCATAGTATTTGAAAGTTGTACTATTATCTGGTCGGGGCCAAGATTCATAGTATATGAAAGGTTTTCACTATTATCTGGTCGGGTCCAGGCTCTATAGTGACTTGAGAAGTTGACTATTATTTGGTCGGGTCCAGGCTTCATAGCAGCTTAAAAACTGTACTATCATTTGGTCGGGTCCAGCCTTCATAGTATTTTTTGGAGATGGTATAGGTTTTGTTGACGACTTTACTGGGGATTATGGGTTGTGGCCCTCTGATTTGTAATAGTCTGAAAAGAAAACTCAAACTGGAGAGGATGGACTCAGCCGGGGAAGACAGACTCAGCTGGTGAGGATAGACTATGCTGGGGGAATTTTGTTGTTCGTTGATTGTTGTATGTTAGGGAAATAAACCTTGTTGGGGAAATAAACATGTTGATGAATACTTGATGAACTGCTGACGAGGTGAGTTCTTTTTAGGAAGAGATCCGCAAGGCTTCTTCTTTTATGACCAACTTAGCTGGGGAGGGAACTTCCAAGAGATTGAGACTCTGACTGGGAATCAACCTATGCAAAGAGACTTTGTGGGTAACTCTATTGAGGATTGGTTTATTGTAGCCGGTCTTGTAGGGATAATGCTAATGAAATAACTTTGTGGGGATATTCCATATACATTAAAAAGATGCTTGATGCTGCTTAGCAAGACACATGTGCCAAATAGTTTTAATTAAGTTCACATGTGTTGTACCCCAAAATTTGCCCTCTCATTTCTCAAAGGATCATCTTGGACCCTCAGTTTTACTTCTGGCAAGTTTCAAGTCTCAGAATACAATTTTCTAAAGAAAGTCATTCATAGGGGCAAAATGGTCAAAAGCACACTAAAAATTCAAACTTTGACTTTTGGATCAAAAATCAAGTTTCAACAATCATATTTCATCAGGACATGAAATTGGTTCATCAAAGTTCAGAAGTCAGAAATTACCCTGAAAAATCAAATTTCTAAACATTTAGAAAACTTTCTAAGTGTTAAAAGCATATGATACTTCAGAACTTCTGGGACAGCCTCCACACAAGTGCCATCAAAATTTGCAAAGACGGTTCAGAATATGACTCTTCAGTCAGAACATATGGAAGCAATGTTCTTCGATCAGAACATGACCCTTCAGCATATGGAGGCTACGTTTCTGGTCTTCTACGATCAGAACATCACCAAATCCCAACACCTCGTTTAAGATGCCCTGCTACAGCACGGTCCTGTAACCAGCTGCTGATCCAGTCCACGCCTGCACTTTCTCAAACCTCATATTTGCACCAAATTAGCATACAAAATCTGTGATTGAAAAGCAATGGAATAGTATACCTAAAAGGTATAAATCTCATTTGTTTCCCCCCCAAAACCACAACAAACTCACCTATAAATAAGTGGCTCCATCACACTTTCAAGGGGCTGGCTTTTGGAAAGAGAGAATCATCAAAGAGAGAAAATAAAATAGTAAAACCTTCGTGAATCCTGAATTCCTAAGCAAAACCAAAACCTTTGTGCTTCCCTTTGAATCAAAGAACATAACATTTGTTGTTCCGTTGCTCTTGTTGATTCCAAAACATCTGAAGGCAGCAGCTCAAGTCCCAAACACACGTTCCAGATTCAAGGTAAGTCTTTCTGACTTTGAATCTTCTCATTCAGAACATCATTAAATATGTAAATATCATTGTATTGATGTTGTCCATATCATTGCATAAGTAGAAAAAATTATGGATCATAACTTCTTGATTAAAGCTAGGCTCAGAATTACGATTAGAACTTCTATGAACTGTTGTGCTTTTGTCTTTCTGATTTGCTGTTGTTAAGAATTGGATAAGTGGCTGATGAGCTGATTAATGTAAGAAATGAGGTGAAGTGTAACACATAATTTTTGGGTTTACTTTCCCACTGTTTTAGCACAACACAGAACTTCTGACTTTTTTTGCTCATTATTTAACATGCACAGAATTTTTGAGTTTCACTCACTGTTTAACACAAACACAAAACTTTTGACTTTTTGCTCACTCTTTAAAACAAACATAAAACTTCTGACTTTTTGCTTGCTGTTTCACACAAACACAGAACTTCTGAGTTCTCCTCACTGTTCAGTACAACACAGAGCTTCTGATTCTTTCCCATTGTGTAAACATAACCAAGAATTTCTGTTTTTTCCCTCTAGCATTTCTTTCAGGATTTCAACAGCATCAACCCAGAACTTCTGATCACCTCCGATGTTTCTTTCTGAACTACAGCACACAGCATCAGAACTTCTGATCTCATTATTTTTCCTTTTTATTCTTATTATTTTTAGCATTAGTACTATTTTTATTAACATGCAAAACATCAAAATATTTTCTTTTATCAACTAGTTATTTTCCCTTTAATTTGTTAAGACAAAAAATAATTTTCAAAAACAAATCCTTTCCTTTTCTTATATTATACAATTCAATATGGTTGTAATAGATAATTAAGATTTAAATTCTTGCAAATCCCCATTTGTTAATTATGTACCCCCGTCCCTAAATGATGTAATAGCGTAGGACTTTACTTTTCCACACTTTTATTGATTTCATATATTGTTAGTAATTAGGGTGTGTATGGCAAGACATTTAATCAACAAATAGAAAACCCTAATCAAGACTAAATGCATGTAAATCAAACACACTTGCACACTAGCACCCTTAGGGTAATCCCACTTTGTTGCATTTTGGAAAATAGTCATGTCCCTCGAATATGGGCGTTTTAGCAAATACCCTCGATAAAAGATCGTAGTCCCTCGATGACCCTCAATGTTGCCTTTGGTAAACGATCTAGTCCCTAAACGACATTGCTAAAACATCCCATAGGTTTCCTTCTATGACTATACAAACGTCCCACGCTCGTCCCTTCACATCTAACGATGGGTGTTGTACCCCAAAATTTTCCCTCTCATTTTATCAACATTTCTCATCACAAGGCTCTTTGAACTCAAGACCAAGCTAGGGTTTGCACTGCTCAAGACATCTCCTTGCACTGATGACCTAAATTAGGGTTTGAATTTGCACAGGGATTTTTGGACCTTCAATGCTCAAAATGACTTTCATGCTTCATATTGGACTCATAAGTTTGTCCATACCAAGTTTCAAGCCTTGAATCAAATTTTTGCCCAGTCAATTGGACAGTCGACCTAGAAATCAACTGTGTTGGGGGAAAAGTCAATTGTGGCCAATTTACAGTCAAACCTCATGCATTTTTACCCACATCAATATTATGAACTCATATGAACCATTTGATCAAGTTTGGACCACAACTCCAAAAGAAATCTGATCAAATCACCAAAAGGGCAAAATGGTCATTTTTAGGGTTTTGATTGTACAAAGGCAATTTCTGACTTTTTTGACCTAGCCAATGGCAATTTAGGCTCAACCATGGACTCAAGGACTCATTGGCATCATCCTTACCTATTCAACAAGTTCAAAAGACCTCAATTACATTGGATTGACAGATGAATTTTTCAGTCAACTGATCAAAATTTGACTGTATACTGAAAAGTCAAACTTTGACATTTTTTGTCAAAATCAAGTGCCAAGGGTCATTTTTCATCAAGATGTGTCAAAATATGAAACTTGTTCATAAAGAAACCCAAAATTGCAAATTAGGGTTTGAAGTTGAAAATTTTCATAACTTAGAATTTTTCTAAGTTATGAAATTTTCTTAATTTTTCCTAACTTTGCCCAACATTTTCACCATGATGCAAATGGATTCAAACAAAACCTAAAACATGAAAGTTGTAGTCCTACAAAAGGTCTACAACTTTAATTCACAAAGTTTTCTCAAAAGAAGCTTGGATCTCAAGTTATGATTTTTGGAACAAGGGTCCCTAAAACTTTTAACTTAGTGAAATTTTGCCCTAGTTTAGGCAGGATTTTGACCTATCTTCTTGGCCATTTTTCACATAGTTCCACTTGGAATCTCAAGTTTCATTTCAAAGATGGATTATATATAATGTTTCAAGATTTCCAAATTATCCAAGAACTCCTCAAACACATTTTTGGTTAAGGAGAATCGAAGGCTTGAAGTTGGCAAAAACTCACTTTTCATCCATGGCATATTCATGTTCACACAAGTTGCATTTTCAAGTCAACATGCCGTACACTAGTTTACAGGCCTCTAAACCACTTCACACTCAATAATTAAATGCAAATCCATCAGTATAAGCTTTTATTCTTGTCATTTGGACATTGTACATAAAATTAAGCCTTAAGTAGAAAAAGGCAAATTTCCATTTTTGCTTAAGTATGCTTTATGTCAAACCACAATCCTTGAGCATTGGTCCAAGATCTCTTGCAGCAAAAAAATCCACAAATTAGAGGGTCCAAGAGAAGAAGTTTCAAAGTATTTGATAGCCTGTACAAGCCTGTTCCAATCACTTCCACATTTTACTTCAAAAACAAGAAACTTATCAAAAACTAGAGAACTTGAAAACCAGCAAATACCAACTTATGCAAACAGTTTGAACATCTTTATCACACCCCTTTGAGCTAGAAAAACGATTGCTTGAGCCTCTAAATACCCTATATCCAGAATTCACATTCGTTTGGCAAAACAGGGCAGGTTCTGCAACTTGAGTTCCATAGCTCATTTGGCTCGTGCGTTTTACCTCAAGTTGCTTCAAACACCTTCCATTCAACTCACCCAAGCTATCCCAAACCTCAAATACCAAATGTAACTCCATTTAAAGTGTTTGTCATTTTCACTTTGAGCTTGTGCAGGTTGAGTTCTACAGGTTGATTCAAGGACATTAAAGGCAAGCTAGATATTGGAAAAGGTCAATTGAAGTTCAAGCAAGCTCCCAGACATCTCAAGCCTTATTGAAAAGCTCTACATTGCCCTACACGAAGTCAGCTGAAACAGGTTCTTCCCAACTTCCTATCTCTAA
The DNA here is from genome assembly GCA_948472305.1 of Vicia faba. NCBI lineage: Eukaryota > Viridiplantae > Streptophyta > Magnoliopsida > Fabales > Fabaceae > Vicia > Vicia faba. The sequence continues at coordinate 123,526,687 of OX451739.1, read as the reverse complement.
TATTTAGGAACATTTAGCCTTAGGTTTGTGAATAAGAAATGTAGTATTCATTGCCATGAAGCTGCACATATGCTCAGTTTTCATTTATATTAAGTGTGCTAAGAGAATTTCATCCATGAACATGCTGAAAAAACTAGGTCAGGTTTTAGGGCCAGAGAAATTCTCTCTGGTCTTTGAGAGTTAAGACAAGTTGTTTATATGGTTGGAATCGTCTTGAAATTCTCTACAAGTTTGATGTTATGCGTTTTTGCAATAGAGCTCGTATGCAGGGTGTCCATGCTGGATAACAGGCGCGCGCGTTTTTTCAAAATCTGGAGGTTGAAGATGAAGTGGTGGGTTGGGCTTGGCCTGGCTCACTCTTGACACCCCCTCTTTTCCTTTTTGCACCCCCTGGCCCAAATTCTTGTATTTTTATATTTTTGCATTTTTGTTTTCATTTTGATTTTGTTTATTTATTTCCAAATATAAAAAATGCTCAAAAATATTTTCATAATTTTTTCACATTTATTTTGCATTTTATTTTTATTTTTTCTAACATAAAAAGCATTTAAATACTTTTATATTATTTATTAAGACTTGAAATATATATATATATAATTTATACTTTTATTTTTGTTCTTTATTCTTATTCACATTAAAAATATTTTTCTAAATATACTTTATTTGTACATATTTTATTTTAGTTTATCATATTTAATATAATATATATATATATATATATATATATATATATATATATATATATATATATATATATATATATATATATATATATATATATATATATATATATATATATATATATATATATATATATATATATATATATATATATATATATATATATATATAACTACGAGCCGGAGGGGGGGTACCCGAACAGAGCTCCTCAACGGCACCTTCGAAGAGAAGCTCTTCCCGATCTTGATCTTTCTACCGATCTTTATCCTTAAACTTATTCTTACAAAAACCTATCCACCTTCAATAACCCACCTACCACATAAGTACCAGATGGGAGGCAAGCCCCCGCCAAAAGGAGAACACTCCCAATACGAACCAAAGCTAGAGAGGATTAAGTCGAGAATGGATAGAGGAGCATGATTGCAAAACCATTTAATCTTAAGGGCTCTAGAGAGCTCTAAGACCACAATTATGTGTATATATATATATATATATATATATATATATATATATATATATATATATATATATATATATATATATATATATATATATATATATATATATATATATATATATATATATATATATATATATATATATATATATATATATATATATATATATATATACTTTTATTTTATATTTTATTATTGAATATACTTAATAAATACATTTTTTACTTTTTTTTACATATAATATTTTATTTTTATTGTATATAAGTAAAATAATTAACATATTTATTTTCTTAAAGAAAATTAGGGTTTTACCCCTTAACCAAATAAAATAAATCTTTTATTTATTTTTTTATTTTTTACATTAAATATTTTTACATGCATAAATAAACAAAAACCTTTTTTGCATAATTCATATTATTTGATATATTTATTTATTTTGTTTATTTAAACATTGTCCATTTAAATATTTATGCATTGTGAATTCAATTTGGATGTAATAGTAAATTAGGGTTTATATTTCTTGTCAAATACCCCCCCCCCCCATTCAAAGATTGTACCCCCACCTCCATAATCATGTTGTAATAGCTTAGGCCCTTTAATTCTCGCACTTTACGCTTTCAATTATGCCATGATTAGAGAATTAGGGTTTGTATGCAAAAATCAAAATCAACAAGTAGCTTGACTTAATCAAAGATAAAAATGCATGAAAATCAAACACAATACACACTTGCACCCTTAGGGTTACAATCCACTTGTTGCCTTCAAAAATGGGCCATGTTATGCATGTTGGGTATTTTGGCAAGACAAAAACAAAGCAAAAGATCATAGTCCCTCGATGACGCTATCTTGGTTGCCTAAACAAAAATGATCAAGTCCCTCAAAAACTTGCCAAAAATACCTAACACAATTGCTATCATGGTCTATACGATGACCCGCGCATGTCCCGTTTAACATCCTAACACAAGGTTGTTCACTAAATGCAATGGTGAAATAACACTGTCAAAAGGGTTAAAACATAGGAAAGATCTTTGAGTAAAATAGGGTAGACAACTCTTATTTACTTGATCAAAGCTTGCAAAAACATCCTTGCTATTTTCAAACACACTTCACAACACCATTTCAAAACATTTCCCAAAACAAACTTTCAAACATTGAAATCTTTTCAAAAGACAAAAACATCTTTGTATACATTCAAACAAGAATCATTACAAAGGTTGCCACAATGATGGCCTCTTTTCAAAACATCTTTCAAAACCACAAACAAAGCACCATTTCAAACAATTGAAAAGCAAAAGCAAGTGATCTAAACAAGTAACTAAGAGCTCATGAATAACCATGGATGAAGAGGGTGCTTGAACCTTCCCTTTTCATAATCTACTCCCCGAACCCAAGAAAACATCTCAAAGGTCTTTCATGTGCTTTTTGACCTTTCATTAGGATAAAATAAAAAGTCGGTGGCGAATCTTGCTAAACCGAAACATTTGCAAACACAAACGCAAAACCTCAAGTCAGTTCTCCCACCGTATCACAGAACTGGCGACTCTGCTGGGGACTAGCTTTAAAAGTGGAGTGACCTTAGGGTTTAGATCACCTTTGCATGCTTATATTGTTTGCTTTGATTGCTTTACATTTGGTTCTCTTGTTTGGGTTTGAATCCTTCACCCGAATTTTTTGGAAACATTCATAGGTAAATAGCAATACATTGTGGAAACTGTGCGGGGTATACCGACATGGTTGAAGCAATAGCTATATTAGTGCGACATATTTGTGGGTACCGGTAGCCTTTGAGTCAATCAAAGAGAATACGGGGCCGCTGAGTGATGTCATGAAGCACTAATGAACTCTTAGAACCTTACTTGACCATCTTGGCCTTTTTTAGGGGTAGTGAGATGACTGGCTTTTGTGCAGTCCGAAGTTGGTAGATACTCGATACTACACTCATTGAGGGTTGTTTTCTTGGAATAGTTTGGTCGCCAGTTAAGTGGCTAAACCAAAACAATGAACACAGAAAATAATCCAGTGATATTGAGTTCCTTAGAACCCGATTACTATTTATAGGACAGGTTGAGCCAACTAGCTTCAAGAGGGTACTTACCTATGAAACCTCATGCAAGCGTGAAACTAGGATCTTGTATGATTTGCTTGTACATACATCATGAACATCATAAAGCATCATATGCATCCACTAACCATTTCAAGGGTTTGGACCTTCATCTTTGTTCTTGTTTTGTAGGTCATGGAATCTCTTCGCCAGAAAACAATTCAAGTCAACCTTGTGAGAATCCCTCCTCAACTCAAGGAGCTTACTTCAAAGATTCCAGAGAATTCTCCTTTCAGTGAAAGACATGGTAGACTTCTCAACTTGGTCAACTCCAACATTGAAGAAGACATGGTGAAAGTTCACTTCCAGTTCTTTGACCCCCTACATCATTGCTTTACATGTCCTGATTACCAATTAGTACCTACTTTGGAGGAATTTTCTCAACTCCTGAGGATTCCTATTCTTCATCAACTACCCTACAACGGTACGGAAAGAGAACCAAAGCCTGAAGATGTTGCTCAAGCCTTACACTTGCAACCATCTGATATCAAGGGTCATTGGGAAACCAGAAGTGGTGTCAAGGGTTTCTTGGCAAAGTTTCTGTTTGAGAAGGCACAAGACTGCTGGAATTCTCTAGATCTATAAGCTTTTGAAGAGATTGTGGCACTCCTCATCTATGGTTTGGTCTTATTCCCAAATCCTGATCTGCTTATAGATGTGAATGTTGTCAAGATTTTCATATCTCGGAATCCCGTGCCTACATTACTTGGGGACATCCTACACTCATTTTACACACGAACAATGAGGAAAAGAGGTGTTCTCATGTTCTGTACTCCTCTCCTAGAAAGGTGGTTTATTTCTCACCTTCCCCAAACAATTTTGAAGAATGAGCAGGGTTTAAGGTAGTTACAATGGTTGATGACCCTCACACATTCTGATGTTCATTGGTGTTCTCGGTCCAGAGAAAATATCATCATCATCGATCGTTATGGAGAATTCCCCAATGTCCCACTACTTGGCATTAGGGGAGGCATTACCTACAATCCTTGTTTAGCTCTGAGACAGTTTGGATATGCTCGAAGGGATGGCCCTCACGACATGCTGATTCCTGACTTGGTTTTTGACTTCGACAAAGGTTTATCCGAGCTTGGAGGATGCCCAACAAGGTGGATAGTAAGACACTGGGACACAAGAATTCCATCCCCCTTGAGCCTTATCTCAAGTGGGTATGAACCCGTGCCCAAAATCTTATGATGCCATGTCCTCACATTCTCCCCATGATCAAAGAGCCTGTTATGGAAGGAGAGGTTCCATACACCCTCCTACATCCTGACATGCCAACATCATTGGAAGAATTGCAAAGGAGTTGGATACAACTCAAGGAAGAACAGAACACTTTTGAAGCCAACTTATATGCCAGTGAGAAGAAGGTTTTGGAACTTACCCGCCGACTTCATGAAGAGGAGGCTCTCAACACTTACATCGCACCAAAGAGGATGTGCAATGTCTTTTTACATTAAGAATTTTGTAATATTTTGCCCATGGGGCATTTATGTACTAACAAATTTCTTCTTATTAATATGACATGTGTTCTTTTTGTTTGCAACAAATGTGAATTTCTGAATCCTTGAATGCATTACATGAATAACATATCATTCATCCTATGCATAAACAGGTCTTCAAACCAGGTTTCCTTATCTTTCTGTTGTTTATTTCAGCCAGATGGATATAGAGAAGACGGTTAAAGATCTGCAAGCACAGAATTCACAATTCCAATAACTCCTCATGACCTTAGCAAAAGGTCAAGAGGATCTTAAAGCACTGTTGGAGAAAGATAAAGACAAAGAGAAAAAGAAGAAAAGGACTGGTATGGCCACTATGGGAAGAAGGTTTGAGAGTCAGGCTAGAAAGGTCCTCGAGTTCCCCTCGACGTCTGATGAAGGGGTTAGTAAAGGTAAAGGAGTTGCAATGCCCTCTGAGTCTGAAGCTGAAGAGGAAGAGGAAGAAGAGGAGGAGGATTACTTTGAGCAGCAATATCCTCCTGCAGATGATAAATATAAAAATCTGGAAGAGCGATTGGCGGCCATGGAAGTACAAAGGGTCCCCGGGTTGGATTTCGAAGAACTAGGGTTGGTTGTTGGGATCGGCATTCCTCCCAAGTTCAAAGTACCTACATTTGCTAAATATGACGGTTTGTCCTGTCCAAAGATGCATGTGAGATCCTACGTCAGAAAGATCCAACCTCACTCTTCTGATAAGGATCTATGGGTCCACTTTTTTCAAGATATCTTGTCGGGTACGCAATTGGACTGGTTCTATCAACTTGAGAGATCTGATGTTCATAACTGGGAGGACTTATCTACTACTTTCTACCGACAATACCAATACAATGAAGATTTAGCGCCTACTCGTACTCAACTACAAAGTATGGGTATGGCCCCTAATGAAGGATTTAAGGAGTATGCCTAGAAGTGGCGAGATTTGGCTGGAAGGGTGCAGCCACCATTGTCGGATAGAGAGCTGGTTGACATGTTTTTGGGGACCCTGTCAGGCCCATTCTTTAATCACTTAATCGGGAGCTCATCTGCAGGGTTCACCGAATTAATACTGACAGGTGAAAGGTTCGAAGCTGGCATTAAGAGTGTTAAAATTCAGAAGGATGCAACTGCTTCCACTGCTGTTAAGAAGACCTTCCCAGCCAAGAAAGAAGCTTCTGCTGTTTATTCCCAAAAAAATCAAGGAAGGACGGAGCACCGACCAACGGTGGGGGCTGTGATGATTCAAAACTCTTCAACCGATCAACCTCGAAGCAGTCAACCTAGGGCTAATCAGAATAGGGTGGAAAGGCCATAACGGCAATTCACTCGGATCAATATGACACCGGCTCAGGTCCTTCCTCATTTGTTAAAGTTAAACCTTACCAACTTGAAAGAAGCGCCGAAAAACCCAAATACCTTTTCTCCCTATTACCATTCAAATGCAAAATGTGCATATCATTCGGATAGTGTGGGGGCATGACACCAACAACTGTTGGGCTCTTAAAAACAAGATCCAAGATCTGATAGATGCCAAAGAGGTAGAGTTTCATGCTCCCGAAAAACCTAATGTGATATTCGCTCATATGCCAAAACATGGTCATAATGTCCATGCCATTGTAGAAGATCTTCATGTTACTGTCGTTGATGAATTAATGACTCTGTTGTCAATGATTAAGATGAAACTGTTGAAAGCCGGGATTTTCCCGGGCTGTGGAAAAGATTATTCCTTTTGTTCAACCTTGCAATCCGACAGTCCGCTGTTGAAATCGGGCATCCAACGCCTGATGGATACTCAAGAAAATACTCTTTCAAAAAACTCTTGTTGATACCGTTACTCCTGTTACTCCTGTTACTCCAATCAACGACATTGCTATAATCACCATTTCCGACAATCTTTCCAAGACCTGTAAAAGGCCTGTTAAGATTACGCCTGATCCAAAGTTTGTACCGCTGAAAATTACCGTGCCAGGGCCTATCTCGTATAAGTCCAACAAGACGATACCATGGAATTACGGAGGAGAGATCTTCTACCATGGTGTCAAGCAGATTGAATCATCCAAAGAGAATTCCAATGATGAAACCCCTGATATAGGGAATATTGCGGGAACGAGCAAGATAACTCGTAGCGGAAGAATCTTCTCTCCGGAGATTGACCCTCCAACGGGCAGTCTTCGGACCCTCAAGAGCTTCTGTACCTATCAAGCCATTTGTGCAAAGCCCAGTAATCTAAGAAATTGATGTTCCCGAAGCTAGACCCTCTGTTGTTACCACCGATAAAGGTAAGGGGATCCAAGAAGCGCATGTCAGGACGAAGGCTCGGACTGTGGTGATCCCTGAGACCACCCAAAAAGAGATGGAAGAAATCTTAAAGATAATCAAGAAGAGCGACTATGATGTCGTAGAGCAGCTAGGGCAAACCCCTTCAAAAATCTCTATGTTGGCCCTCTTACTCTGCTCCGAGGCTCATGCCAAAGCCTTGATCAAATTTCTGAAGACGGCACACGTGCCTCAAGAAACTTCTACATACCAGTTTCAAGAGTGCGTGGCTAGCCTTACAGCCGATAATGGTCTTGGTTTTTCTGACGCTGATTTGACCCCTAAGGGAAGAAAGCATAATGATGCGCTGCATGTTTCGGTAGAATGCAGGGGAACCACACTTGCTCATGTTCTGGTGGATACCGGTTCATCTTTAAATGTTCTACCAAAAAAGGCGTTGGACAGATTGGACTGTGAAGGTTTGACCCTAAAGCCCAGTAATATCGTTGTTAGAGCCTTCGACGGTTCTAAGCGGATGGTTCATGGAGAGGTGGACATCCCAATTAAGGTGGGAACGGAAATTTTCAACTTTACTTTTTATGTGATGGACATCCGTCCTTCATATTCATACTTGTTGGGAAGGCTGTGGATCCATAACGCTGGGGCAGTCACTTCTTCTCTACACCAAATGCTAAAGTACCCAGTCCAGGGAAAGATCATAACAGTTCATGGTGAGGAGGAGTATATGATAAGCTACCTTAACTCTTTCCGCTACGTGGAGTTAGATGGTGAATTCATAGAAACACCTTTCCAACACTTTGAAGAGGTTTCTCCTGAGGTCGCGATAGCAAAGACAATGACTGATGTGCCTATCATTACCAAGCCTGTGTCCTGGATGTCATCCCTTAAAGATGCGGAGGCTGTAATCAAGGAGGGAGGAAATACAGTATGGGGTCAACTGCCAGATTTCCTCACAAGACAGACAAGTTCGGATTGGGTTTCACTACTGCTAGCCAGAAAGCTGTGCGTCGCTCCCGGGCTGGAGGACCACCCTTAAAGATCACTCACCATGGGGTTCATGCTTTAGAAGATGATGATGATGAAGAAGGCAACTTTGAAGATTGGATCTTTCCAACCATTGAAGGAGGATTAAACAACTGGGAGGCGAAAGACTTCGTTCCCATCACTTTCATCAATCAGTAATTTATCTTTGAACATTTCATGTTTCGTCTGTAATAATTAAAACAGTCCGTACACTCTTTTCACCTTATGCCTTACCCAGGGCATGTAGGTCCATTTGTAAGGGTTTTGATTCTTCATTTTCATATGCCATTTTTAATGAATCATGGACGTTTTCATCTATAAACTGTTATGTTCATTTTCTTTCCTTTTACATTTTATTTTGTTTTAGGATGGCTATCCGTTACACACACCCACACACACAAAATGCAGGTACCATCCCCTCCGTATTCCATGGGTGACTATTCTGCTTTGGCCTTCAGTAACTCTGAATATATTGGTCAATCACACCGAGTACGAAGGTGATGAAGACTGTGAAGTGCCTGGAGAGTTAGCTAGACTTTTGCAACAAGAAGAAAAGGCCATTCTACCCCACAAAGAGTTGTTAGAGACTATCAATTTGGGAACAGAGGAAGACAGGAAAGAGGTTAAAGTGGGTGCCAACCTGGATCCAAGTGTCAAAGAGCTCTTAGTTCAGTTGTTGAATGAATTTGTTGAGATCTTCGCCTGGTCCTATGAAGATATGTCGGGACTGGATACAGATATTGTGGTTCACCGTCTCCCTACAAGAGAAGATTGTCCACCAATCAAACAAAAAGTCCGCCGAATGAGGCCTGACATGTCCGAAAAGATCAAAGCTGAGGTGATGAAACAGTTCAATGCTGGATTTATGGTTGTTACTTCCTATCCACAATGGGTTGCTAACATTGTGCCCGTGCCTAAGAAGGACGGCAAAGTCAGAATGTGTGTGGACTATAGGGACTTAAATAGGGCTAGCCCCAAAGATGATTTTCCATTACCACACATTGATATCTTGGTTGACAATACAGCTCAACACAAGGTATTTTCCTTCATGGATGGATTCTCGGGATACAACCAGATCAAAATGGCCCCCGAAGACATGGAGAAGACTACTTTTATTATGCAGTGGGGTACCTTCTGCTACAAAGTGATGCCATTCGGACTGAAGAATGTCGGGGGCAACCCTATCAGCGAGCCATGGTAGCTTTGTTTCATGACATGATACATCATGAGATCGAAGTCTACATAGACGACATGATAGCCCGTTCACAAATAGAAGAAGAACGCCTCGACCATCTGCAAAAGTTGTTTGTCAGATTGAAGAAATATAAGCTTAGACTAAACCCTAGCAAGTGCACTTTCGGAGTTAGGTCCGGTAAACTTTTGGGATTCATCGTCAGTAACAAAGGCATCGAGGTTGATCCTGCCAAAGTCAAAGCTATACAAGATATGCCTGCCCCCGCACTGAGAAGGAGGTTAGAGGTTTTTTAGGACGCTTAAAACTATATCGCAAGGTTCATCTCTCACCTAACATCTACCTGTGATCCAATCTTCAAGCTGTTGAAGAAAGATCAGGTGGTTGAATGGAATAATGATTGTCAAGTTGCTTTTGATAAGATCAAGGAGTATTTGCTGGAACCTCCTATCTTGATGCCACCCGTCGAAGGAAGGCCTTTAATCATGTATCTGACTATTTTGGATAACTCAATGGGGTGCGTACTGGGCCAAAATGACGAGTCTGGCCGAAAAGAGCATGCCATTTATTACCTTAGCAAAAAGTTTACCGACTGTGAGACTCTCTACTCACTGCTCGAGAAAACTTGTTGCGCTTTGGTATGGGCTGCTCGCCGGCTAAGGCAGTATATGTTGACACATACCACTTTGCTGATTTCTAAAATGGATTTGATTAAGTACATCTTCGAGAAGCCTGCTTTATCTGGGAAGAATCGCTAGATGGCAAATGATCCTGACAGAGTATGATATCCAATACACAACCCAAAAAGCTATAAAGGAGAGTGTACTAGCTGACCATCTAGCTCATCAAGCCGTCGAAGATTACCAATCTATGAGGTTCGATTTCCCTGACGAGGACATTATGACATTTGACAACATTGAGGTAACGGACCGTATGACGGACCTGAACAAGGATCCTGATGGACCCTGTACTTTGATGGTACTTCAAATGCACTTGGAAACGGTATAGGCGCGGGTACTTATCTATCCAAAAGGTTGCCATACACCTTTCACTGCTAGACTCTGCTTCAGTTGCACCAACAACATGGCCGAGTATGAAGCTTGTATCTTTGGTCTCAAGGCTGCAATTGACTTGGGAATCAAATCTCTGATTGTGTTTGGGGACTCAGCTTTGGTTATCAGTCAAATCAAAGGAGAATGGGACACTAAACATCTTAATCTTATCCCATATAAAGAACATGTCCTGACATTGTTACCACATTTCGAGCAGATTACCTTTGAGCACTTCCCGCGAGAAGAAAATCAGCTAGCGGATGCTCTGGCCATAATGTCTTTCATGTTTAAACTCAACTGGGATAATGAGGCTCCCCAAATCACCATCGAGCAAATGGACGAACCTACACACTGTCATGAGATTAATACCGAAGAAGTAGTGGAACAACCCTGGTTTCATGAAATCAAAAGGTATCTCCAGACTCGAGAATACCCTGAAGGAGCTTCAGTCAATGACAAAAAGTTCTTAAGGAGATTTGCTGCCAAGTTCTTCCTGAGCAATGGTATCTTACATAAGCGCAACCATGATTGTGTTCTACTTCATTGTGTGGACAAGGTTGAAGCTGAGTTGATCATGACCGAAATACATAGCGGCACATTTGGCACCCACTTGAGCGGACATACGATGGCTAAGAAGATTCTAAGGGCAGGAAACTACTAGTCTACCATGGAAGCTGACTGTCATCAATATTCCTATACTTGTCACAAATGCCAAGTCTATGCTGACAAGGTACATATTCCTCCAGTTCCTCTCAACGTTCTAACAGCTCCTTGGCCATTCGCGATGTGGGGAATCGACATGATTGGAGAGATCAAGCCTACGACATCCAATGGACATCGCTTTATCTTGGTGGCTATTGATTATTTTACCAAGTGGGTTGAAGCGGCTTCCTTTGCCTCTGTTACAAAGAATGGTTGCCCGCTTCATTAAGCAGAACCTCATATGCCGGTATGGTATCCCCGACAGGATCATCACGGACAACGGTACAAACCTGAATAACACTTTGATCACCACTTCTGTGCGACCAGTTCAAGATTCAACATTACAATTCATCTCCCTATCGGCCAAAGATGAACGGTGATGTTGAAGCTGCAAACAAAAATATCAAAAAGATCATTCAAAAGATGACAGTTACCTATAAAGACTGCATGAGATGTTACCGTTTGCTCTACACGGATATCATACCACGACGCATACTTCAACTGGGGCAACCCCCTTTTCTTTAGTATATGGCATGGAGGCTGTTTTACCTATGGAAGTTCAGATTCCTTCTTTGAGGATTATGAAGGATGTTGGTTTAAGTGAAGACGATTGGATTCAGACCCGGCTTGATCAACTTAACTTGATCGACGAGAAACGACTTACTGCTGTTTGTCATGGTCAAGCGTATCAAAAATGGATGATCAAGGCTTTCAACAAGAAAGTCAGGCGTCAAGTATATCAAGTCAGAGATCTTGTAATTAAGCGGATCATCTTGCCGCAAAGTGATCCCAGGGGCAAGTGGACTCCTACTTATGAAGGACCATTTGTGATCAAGAACATCTTTTCTTGTGGGGCAATGATTCTGACCACCATGGACGGTGACGACCTGCCGCACCCTGCGAACACAGACATAGTCAAAAGATACTACGCATAAATGACCCGACAAGTTGAAAACCCGAAAGGGCGACTTGGGCAAAAATGGGCATTCCCGGTGAATCGAAAACCCGAAAGGATGGTTCAGGCAAAAATTAGGGATAAATAAAAAAAATCTGTACACCCGGGCAAGTTAAAAACCCGAAAGGGCGACTTAGGCAAAAAAGGGCTTCCCGGTGGATCGAAAACCCAAAAGGGCGGTCCAGGCAAAAGTTAGGGAATTAAAGCGTATGACTATGTATCGTCGGATCACTTTAAGGACAATCTCTTCACTGACAATCTCCAGGCTTCTGATCAATCCAATCATATGCGAATGAAGCGGCGAATGGACAGGATACTCAGAGTTATGAAGGCTATAGCAGAATGGGAATCCCATGGAATTATTACGCATAGCCATCTTTCTTTGTATAATTTTTTCTCATTTTTGGCAGCATTCTCTTACTAGGATTGTCTGTCTCCTTTGTACAAAATACTTACACAAAGTTAACACAGAGATACTTCAAAGCGCAGAAATTTGTTTGCCTTTTCTTTCTTTTTACACTTATGTTTTATTTGAAAACGTCCAATGATTTATTAAAATGAGCATATGCATTTGAATATAATCACTGCTTACAAATAAAACAAAATAAGAAAGGATAATTACTGATAGGTCGAAAGTATAGAGAAACTTCTTTAGGATATTCCAGAAGAAATCCCCCATAGTATGTCATTTAGATCCTCAACAGAGCTAAAACCTTGAAATGCATATCCCCAACAGAGTTAAGGTACAAATTCCCATCAGAGTTAAGTTTCTAAAAAACTCCCGATCCCCAGCGGAGTCAGAATACTCTAAACTTTCTTCCCTAGCGGAGTCCAAGATTTCAAATCTTAAACCCCGGTGGAATACTATCCAACTTCCTCTGATTCCACAGCGAAGTTTCCACAAAAACAGGAATCCCCAGTAGATTGGCATACAACCCAAACTCTTGATTTCCCCGGTAGGATAAACATTCTCCCCACAGAGTTATTTCCCAGCAGAACGAACTTTTCTTGTTCCCATTTCTCAGTTGAAGCCTCCCAAGTTTTAATTCCCCAATAGAAATCATCAGAGTTGTCATTATTTTCCCCGGAAAGTCATGAAGGATTCACACGTCCCCACAGAAGTTATAAAAGTTTTTGATAATCCCCGCAGGTTGCCAAGGATTTTCTACCCCAAACAGTAGTCAGCAAGGATTCTCATCTTCAGCAATCAAAGATTTTTTGAATCCTCGGCATCGGTCAAGGATTTACTTTCCCCGGCAGCAGTCAAAGATTCATTATCTTTAGCTATCAAGGATTTATTTTCCTCAGCAAGACAGCTAATCAGCTTACATGCGCATACATTACATTCATATTTCATGAACGTTTATAGAACACATTTTATTGCATCATACATGGCATGCAACATAACTTTGTGTTTTAGCTAACGTTCTACCCTTTCAGGATAAGATTAAAAGCTACCTTTAACAAATGTTCAAAGATTTCAGATATAGTACGGATACACTCCAAGACATGGAAGTCATTCTGCTACTCATTCAGATCTCTTGTTCAGATACAGTATGGATACACCCCAGACACGGTGGTCATTCTATTTCTCATTCAGATTCAACTATCAACTTCAAGTTCAGATACACTCCAGACACGAAAGTCATTCTGTCACTTATCCAGATCCCAGTTACAGTACGGATACACTCCAGACACGGAAGTCATTCTTCTACTCATATAGATCTCAACTTCAGATACAGTCCAGATACGTACCAGATACGGTTGCCATTTTGTCACTCGTTCGGAATTTATCCCCAGCACAGAGATGCTCCATACAAAGATGTTTCTCTGTCACCCCTTTCAGAATACAGATACACTTCAAACATGGCAGTCATTCTGATATTCATTCAAGAATCAATTACAGTTATAGCTCGGATACGCTCTAGACATGGACGCCATTCTTTTGCTCATACGAATCCAATCTCCATATACAACTCAGATACGTTCCAAATATGGATACCAATCTGGTGTTCATTCTCCTGATTTTCAACAAACAAGTTTTGGATGGCATCTTTAAGCCCATCTCCTACAAGATTCTACCATCTCCAAATGGAATCTTTAAGCCCATTCCCTCAGCTACATTTTGACGAGTGCAAATTTACGGGCACTCTAGTGTCCAATCCTCTTTTACCTTCGAGTCACGAAAGGAAAACTTGCCAATCTAACTCTTCAGGTTCAAGAAGATTGAACAGGGGCAACTGTTGTACCCCAAAATTTTCCCTCTCATTTTATCAACATTTCTCATCACAAGGCTCTTTGAACTCAAGACCAAGCTAGGGTTTGCACTGCTCAAGACATCTCCTTGCACTGATGACCTAAATTAGGGTTTGAATTTGCACAGGGATTTTTGGACCTTCAATGCTCAAAATTACTTTCATGCTTCATATTGGACTCATAAGTTTGTCCATACCAAGTTTCAAGCCTTGAATCCAATTTTTGCCCAGTCAATTGGACAGTCGACCTAGAAATCAGCTGTGTTGGGGAAAAAGTCAACTATGGCCAATTTACAGTCAAACCTCAATGAATTTTGACCCACATCAATATTATGAACTCATATGGACCATTTGATCAAGTTTGGACCACAACTCCACAAGAAATTTGATCAGATCACCAAAAGGGCAAAATGGTCATTTTTTGGGTTTTGCCTGTACAAAGGCAATTTCTGACTTTTTTGACCTAGCCAATGGCAATTTAGGCTCAACCATGGACTCAAGGGACTCATTAGCATCATCTTAACCTATTCAACAAGTTCAAAAGACCTCAATTGCATTGGATTGACAGATGAATTTTTCAGTCAACTGATCAAAATTTGATTGTATACTGAAAAGTCAAACTTTGAATTTTTAGTCAAAATCAAGTGCCAAGGATCATTTTTCATCAAGATGTGTCAAAATATGAAACTTGTTCATCAAGAAACCCAAAATTGCAAATTAGGGTTTGAAGTTGAAAATTTTCATAACTTAGAATTTTTCTAAGTTATGAAATTTTCTTAATTTTTCCTAACTTTGCCCAACATTTTCACCATGATGCAAATGGATTAAAACAAAACCTCCAACATGAAAGTTTTAGTCCACCACAATTCTACAACTTTGATTCACAAAGTTTTCTCAAAATAAGCTTGGATCTCAAGTTATGATTTTTGGAACAAGAGTCCCTAAAACTTTTAACTTAGTGAAATTTTGCCCTAGTTTAGGCAGGATTTTGACCTATCTTCTTGGCCATTTTTCACATAGTTCCACTTGTAATCTCAAGTTTAATTTCAAAGATGGATTATAGATCATGTTTCAAGCTTTCCAAATTGTCCAATAACTCCTCAAACACATTTGTGGTTATGGAGAATCGAAGGCTTGAAGTTGGCAAAAACTCACTTTTCATCCATGGCATATTCATGTTCACACAAGTTGCATTTTCAAGTCAGCATGCCTTACACTAGTTTACAGGCCTCTAAAACACTTCACACTCAATAATTAAATGCAAATCCATCACTCTAAGCTTTTG